>JAKFHU010000403.1:0-1200000 GCA_023783475.1 Daubentonia madagascariensis
GAGTCGCTGATATCAGTGTCCCGAATATAAACTTCTTTTCCATTGGCATAGTTTGGGCAAATTTCTGTCCCTAATTTCTAAGATATTGATGTCTTCCTTCCAAAAAGTTTTATCAAAGCATGATGTGAATGGCAAGCAGTCTGATAAGGCAATTTCTATTGTCATTCTTTTTTTGATTATTAGATTCTGAGTAAATATAAAATTCAATGCTCTTTCATTTACATATGTGGATACTGGGCTGCCAACTCAGAATTGATGAGTGATCAGAGGTGAAAACATCATTTTATGACCCCCCCATTAATGCTTTTTGTTATAACATTATCTTACCTCTTTCTGTACAAGGTATTACCATAAAGTTTTTGTCCAAGACTATTTTGACTTTTTTACTCTTAACCTCGATTTATAAAAAAGAGTTTAGTATTTTATTTTCCATCAGAAACCACCACCAATCTGTTCCATACTTTCCTCATGGCGTTTTTCACTTCCTTATTCCTGGAAGTATAAATCAAAGGATTGAGCAAGGGAGCTAGGATGGTGTAAAATATTGCCACCATTTTGTCAAAGGAGAAAGCAGAGGGAGGTCGTGCGTATTCAAATATGCATGGCACAAAGAACAAAACCACAACAGCAATGTGAGATCCGCAGGTAGAGAGAGCTTTTCTCCGCCCTTCGGAACTATGAGTTCTCAGAGAGAGCAAGATGACACCATAGGAGACAAGCAACAAGGAGAAGATCGTCATGCAGAAAAACCCACTGTTCCCAACCACAAAAAGGCCAAAGATGTGAGTGTCGGTGCAGGCAAGCTCCAGTAATGGATACAAGTCACACATGAAGTGATCAATGACATTGGGGCCACAGAAGGGCAACTGGAAAGTAAAGAGAATTTGTATGATGGAATGTGAGAAGCCCCCTGTCCAGGCTACCCCCATCAGAATGCCACAGAACCTCCGGTTCATGATGGAAGAGTAATGCAAAGGCTTGCAAATGGCCACATAACGATCATAGGCCATGGCTGTGAGGACAATCATCTCCACCCCGCCAAGGAAGTGTTCAGCAAAAATCTGTATCATGCAGCCTTCAAAGGAGATGGTTTTCCTCTCATAGAGGGAGTCCACGATCACCTTCGGGGTGATGACAGAGGAGAAGCATGCATCTAGGAAGGACAGGAAAGCCAAGAAGAAGTACATGGGGCACCCCAGTAGTGCAGAGCTGCTGAGGATGGTTACTACAATTAACATGTTGATCCCAACTATTGCAATGTAGATAAACAAAAATACAACAAATAATATTTTCTGAATATTTGGATTCTGTGAAAGCCCCAGGAGGACGAACTCAGTTATAAAGCTTTGGTTTTGCATGATTTCCAAGGAAAAGGTGAAACTTCCAATGGTCATCTTCATGTAGAATCTGCAATTAAGATAAAGAAAAATTTGCTTCAGTTCAATTTATAGTATTATAGTCATCCAAAGTTGGCACCTCCATATGCAAAATTATCTTGAGTGCTTCTGTTGTCACTGAGAACACAAAATTAGAAATTGTTGAAGGTAGTGGTGAAAGGTCAGGCAGAATTGAGGTGGAGATAAATTTTGGAATGCCTTAAAAGAGCCCAGTTTCAATATGAGAGAAGGAAAGCATCCACATGGGGTAGAGAAGAGAAATAGTTTTCATCTCCAGTGCCGACTTTGATCATTTACTAGTGGCTTTGTGGAGTGAATTATTGAGAAGCCTTCTGAAGCCACCTCCAAGTTATGAGGAAAAGAGGTCTGTAATTTATTAGTGATGCCTGCATTGGCATGGAATGGGAGCAGGGGTGAGCAGCATGCCATCCTAGTCTGGAGACTGCCTTGTCTATAAATAAATGAAGAAAAAACATGCAGTTTAAAAGCCACTTGAAAATCATGGATACTCCTCAAATATTTCTTTGAAATTCTGAACTGTATTGGGCCTTTAAATGAATTAATTCCTTCTTTATAAAAGAGAATGATCTATGGAAAATGCCTAGCTCTACACTTAATACACAACAAGTATGCACTCAGTGTTGAGTTAATTTTCAATCTGTCATTTTAAAGTGAGAACAGAAGTTTATAAAAATAATAATGCCTATATCGGAGTGCTGTCATGGTGACTAAAGGAAATAAAGTGGGGCTGAGGACCACACCTAGAGCACAGTCTGTGATAGGTCCTATTCTCCCTGTTTGATTGGCGGGAAACTCATGCTCAGCTTAGCCTAGGACCAAAGCAGGAAAGACAATGAAGTGATATGGTAGGAACATCAGCTCCAGACTCATACAGGCCTGGGGTCAAATCCAGGATCCTCTACAGGAGGGAAACATGTTACATAACATTCTTAAAGCCTCAGATGCCACTTCTGTAAATGGGTACAAGAAGAATGTCTATTGATCGGGTTCTTGTGAGAATCGGATAAGGCAACACACACAGAAACATTGATGCAGTAAAAGGACAGAAGATCATGATGAGTGGGGAGAACAGGCTCCCAGAGTCACTGACACAGAGCAGAAATTATAACGTCTTCACTGCTAATTCCTACTTTACCATGAACCAAGATGTTTTTGACTCATCTTTTTTTTAAAGTTACAAATGTAAAATATGTTGTTTGGTTGGTCTCAGTAAAGAAATGATATTTTTAAAATGTACAACACTTGTAAACATCCTTAGTAATTCCTGAAAAAATTATTATGGCTGTCAGACCCAGAAGCATCCACTTCTATTTCAGCATCCACTTCACTGTACAAAACCGAGTTGGGTGGGTGGTGGATAGGAAGACAAGGCTTCTACATTAATGGATAATTTAGTAATTCTTAATCTCTCCACTTCTTTTATCCAGGGTGTTCTAAGAGCAATATCATTTTAGAATTAAAATATTCATTAGATATAAACAAAACAACCCCTTCATTTTTCAGATGAAAGGGATTTTTAAAATTAGTTTTAAAACTTTGACAATGGACACTATAGTGTCCTCATGGTTTATGATCACAAGATTTATGATTTTAAATCATTTACAAGGTAATTGTCCAAAATGCAATGTGTTGTTCCAGATTGAATCCTGGAACAGAAAAAGGACAGTAGTGGACAAATTAGTGAAATGTGAATAAAATCTTATATTTAGTTAAGAGTAATATATCAATGTTCATTTAATAGTCTTCACAAACTTACCCATGGTAATGTAAGATGATAATAGTAAGGGAAACTGAGTGAGTAGTATACAGGAACTCTCCATAGTATCTTAGCAACTTTTCTGTTAATCTAAAATTACTCCCAAGAAAAAGTTAATTAAAAACAAAGAAATTGTTCAATTTGTGCTAGTAAAAAGCTAGCATTCCCAGCTTCATCATGTACTAGCCTTGTGTCATTGAACAAAGCACTATCCTCAGCCTCCTCTACTGTAAAATAGATAGTAACACTTGCTCAAGCTGCCTGACCCATGAGAGTCAAATAGATAGTTATTATCAATGTGTTTTGCAAAGTAGAGATCAAATATTGATGTCCACATTATTTTTAAGCAGCATTTTCCTACAAACACAAAGTGAGCTGGAAAATTGAATCAGTCATAAGAATATAATATGTTTTTAAATCATGCTATTTTTCAATTAATCTCATTCTAAAATTGCAATGAAACTGCTTCATCCATGTAATCCTTTTGGAAAACATATTAGTAAATAATTTCAGAATCATAAACATGTTTGTGTTTTTATACTAGTAACCTGAACTCTAAAAACTTATTCTGAAGGTGAAATGAGATGGGAAATTTTTATAATGAAAGATGGTGCCATGTCATTTATAACAGTGAAAGTTTAGAAATAAATAAAATATTCCATAATAGGAAGAAGTTTATCTAAATAAGGTTATTACAAATTAATATCACATGGCACTTTAAATAAAACTCTAATATAATGAGGATAATAGAAGGTGGAGTGTGTTTTAATATGAGTGAGAAAAACAGAACAAAAAATTGTAATAATTCTGCTCATTTATACAGATACTTTAAATATAATTTTATAATCTACAAGGAACATAAAATTATACTGACTTTTTATTTGCAATGTCTATATAATTACTATTAGGATATTGAAAATTAAACATCAAGTTTAAAGCCCACAATGCCATATTTTTTATCATCTAAACAGTTCAGAAAAAGGAGGCGGGGTTTGAGGATGATTCATTTGCATAGATGGAAATAACATGCTAACATTACACAGAATCTTACATTAAATTATAAACTCTTGTATGTTTTCCACAAACTGGCATACCATGGGATCAGTCCTCCTTGTCCTCTATGAACTCATTTTGATATCGATGTTAAATTCACATTCTCCTATAGGTAGCAGCTTATTCTGTCCATATTTCTCCTAGAACCTCCCATGGTCTTTCCCTTCCTGATAACCATACCCTTAATATGCTGGAGCTGCACGTCAGATTGCTCAGGGACCACTCAAAGCATCTCTCGGAACTGTAATCTTGGGAAGTTGAACTCCTCAAGCCCCACTATCCACATTGCCTACTATTTCCTTCCCATAGTTTCCTCAACAAAACTTACTCTAGCGTATTCATTCTGAGCATAATAGAATTTCTGTTTCAAGTTTTAAATATCCATAACATTCAGAATTATAAGAGGAATTAGTAGTAAGGTTGTCATTAAAAGTCATGTTTTCTAGCTATATTTCAAGCAGTAAATGTTAGATGCATTTTATGTACATATATGTACGTATCAGTCACATTTGCATACATTTTCTCAAATAAATATTGTTATTACAAAGAAAAAGAATAAATTAAAATCCTATTTGTAATAACCCTCCCTGTTCAGTTCCTTAAATCCACCATATTTTTGATCCAGGATTATTATTCAGTAATAAAAGATTTATGCCTTGCCTGTCTAGCTAAGCATATTCCTTTCCCTGGAAACCTGGGAAATACGTTCTCCTCAAATTTCAGAATTTCAGACCCTTTCCTCTCCCCTGAATGTTGCTCTATAATTTACCTAAGTCTCTCAACTTTCATACTCTTACTATTTCTGGAATTTGAAAAAAAACACAACTTTCTCTGTTCCACCGGTGTCCTTCCTGGTGGATCCCTGGACCTTCTTTTTTTCTGTTGTCTTAATGATTTAGCTCATTTTAAGGGAGAGACAAAGCCAGGACAACTGGCACTAAAGCAATTTAAATTTTCCTGAATAATGCTGAGGCAGGAACCTAATGCTATTTGTGACATCCAAATGTGCTTAGGGAAAATAATTGGAATATTTAAATCAGAAGACTCCACTCTGTGAGAGTCATGCTTTTTACCCTTAATGTCCTTCCCTGTGCCATTTGTTAGGGTGTCATTGTGGAAATAGTAAATGCTGTATTCCTTTTTTTTATTATTTCAGAGTATTACAGGGGTACAAACGTTTTGGTTACAAACACTTGCACTTGAATGTTTATAGCAGCAAAATTCACAATCTCAAAGATGTGGAAACAACACAAATGCCCATCAATACATGAGTGGATTAGTAAAATGTGGTATATATATACCATGGAGTACTACTCAGCCATAAAATGGTGACTAATAACCTGGATGGACTGGAGACCACTCTGCATCTATTCATACTCTGTAAAGGCAGCACTTGAATACATGTACATCATTGTCTTAAACCTCAGAATTGCTTTTATCTAAACATCAGGGAGGCATCGGATATGAGAAATTTGAAGATAAGTAAAGCTATGGAGCAAGGCAAAAGCATTGTTGCTATCAGTTTCGATCTTGACTGAAGCTGAAATAGTCTAATTCTTGACTGGAGTATTAGATGCTCCTACCCGCCTCCCCCAAGAAGCAAATAGCGATTTGCATTCTAACAGCTGCTGTTTATTGGACACTTATGATGTGTCAAGTGCTGTTCTATGGATGCACATATTTTATTTGTTTCCACATCCTTTCAGCTTGGTAATATTATTATCCTCATTAAGTATGAGGAGTATAAAAGCCAGAAAGTTATGTAACTAGCCTAAGTGTGCACAGTTCTTAAGTGGTAGTCTCATGCATTGCATTAAATTTTATAGCCAGACCACGACACCCACACTTTGAAACACTACAACACAATTTGAAATCCTCTCTGAAAATGAAAACATGGGAATTATAAATCTCACCATTTATCAGTTCCTTGAAAATTCTGGAAAGTAATCTCCCATTCTCTATGGAGAAAAGTCCATTCAGTGGCTGGCCAAAATGTGAAGGTTGTTTCCAACCCTTTCTTCTACACCTAAGGGAGAGAGGAAGAGCATCTCTGGCAGACGAGGTAGAGACTGTCTCCTACTGCTTACCAAGTGCCATCTTATACATGGTTTAAGGAAAAATAAATGAGCAAAACTTTCCTCCTTGGTTTCCAATGGCAATTTAAAGATGTTTCCTTGAGAGGTCATGAACCTGTGGAATTGCTTCTCAGCTTCCCCCAGGGTTTGGAAATTTCCCATGAATATGATTTTCCAAGCACAGTTTTACGTGGCTTGACTTTCTCAAGTGTTTGCAAAACTTTTATGTCCCCAGTCAATTAGAGATATTTTTTTTGTTTTTTCTTTTTTTAACTTCTCCTAGGTTTCTATTTGAAGATGCCTTTCATTTTCCTTAATGTTCAGGAATAGAACACTGTGTATAGTGTGATGGAATATGTAGTGTCTCTTTGCAGAATTAGGGCAAACTCCCTGTGTACTTACTAAATAAAAGAGCTGAGTTCTGGGATAAGACAGCATCAATCCTAAGGACAACATGCATTGTTTTGGGAGCAGGGTGGCAATGAGTGCTTATTAAAGAATAACATTTTATGTATAAGTATGCAAAGATTCATAGCTTAATCAAAATTTTATTTTTTCTCTCAGAAACTGATCTTGAGATTCCAAGACTTTAAAACTAAAAGCACACTTTCTAAAGATTAAAGGAATTTTTCTCTTTTTATTTTATTTGAAAAGAAGATAAACTTGATAAAGAAGATCATGTCTGTTTACTCTGAGAAAAATGTAGCATTGAGACTGAAGCTTCAGGTACAACTTGAACTTGGCTCATCAGGTCCAGGGATGACACCAACACTTTGTTGCTTTATACAGTCTTTAAATATTTTATCCTACCTATTCATATGCCTATTCGCACCCCATAGAAAAATACAAAATTGAAGTGGGTCAAGACCCAGAAGCACCATTACTTTTGTCTGTGAATTAAGAGAGAAGTGTTCATTTTCTTTAACTGAAATTTTTTATGTGTGTCCTGACACAGAAGAATCACCGGGTGTGGACCACAGTCCTAGTCAGGGTGATATTTGATGAACATCACTCAGCAACAAGACTTCAGCAGCTCATTGTGGAGCCCTGGTTCTCCCCTCAGGCCACAGTTAGCATTTTCTACTTTATTCTGTGCCCTCTTTGCCCAATCCTTTGTTATTTGTTTCTGTTCGAGGAACAGGGTGGACTAACATCAAGATAAGATTGTAAAGATGAAGTGGGGCAGATAATATAAGAAATATTATTTTTGCACATTTATTAAAAAATAGGGTAAATTATTTTTAAAGTTTAAATCAGAAAAGAGAAAGACAGAGACCAAGGCTTTTCAATTTATGTGAAAAAGATGTTTCGTTCCCCAATCATCTGAATGAGTGACTCACGTTATGCTCAAAGACCTGGGGAAGTGGGGCTGCTGACCTCAAGTCCAAACTTTGGAGTATCTTTATTAAAATTTAAGTTCTCTTCCAGTGTCTGGGACGGGGCAGTGCCTTTTGATGTGACGTCCCAGCCCAGACCCGACTGCATGGATCTCACCCGTGTTTTTCCCCGTTTGGGGTGCTCCCTGACATTCTGTCCCACCCACGGGCTCAACCCGATGTCCCTAGAAGCTCAGGCTGCTGTACCTATGACATTATCTCAGGCTCTGCGGCCAGGACCATAGTACCAGGAGTGCTGCCTGGCAAGCAAATGTCTTCCACAGGCTAGTTCATTATTTCTTTCATAGGATTGGACTACATTGGTTACTAGGATTGTGTTGACATGCTGATTTGGGGTGACACAGGACAAATTCAAGGTTCTGGACTGTAAATGGACCTGGACATTGTCTGTGTGTGTGCCTTCATCAGCTTTTACCTGTCCATGCTTTGACTTCCGTGCCAGCATCAACCGCCCTGCAGGTGGTAAGGGCGGGGGGGAAGGCATCTTTTACCCTGTGTGTCCTTCTGCTGGCACCCAGGATACGGTAACATTTTGTGTTCCTGTGTTGGTCTTAAGCCATGAGTGGCGAGGGATGTGGCTTGCATGAATTGAGCCACTTTTCTTTATCCTCAGTCTGGTCATTCATCTACCCTCCCTCTTGGTGGTGGTATGTGGAAGATAGATTTGACGTGAACAAGAAAAAAATTATTCACGTTTTCACATATATTTGGTTCATCAGACTTGTGTCTGTGATCATTATTAAGCAAGTATGTTTGAGAGAGTCACTGGAAGCCAGCATCACAGGAAGCCCAATGGAAGCGAGAGAGAACATCGGTTGGAGGGGCCACTCAGCAGTGCAGAGCAACGGCCTTGAAAGCCCTTGAAAGAGATAGGAACAGCCACCCTGGAGAACGGCCTGGCACGTGGCATAGAGCCTGAGTGAGCAGGATTTCCTGATACACTGGATATGGGGTATGAGATACAGAGATCAAATGTGCCATCATTTGAGATAGTGTTGTGAGTTGCGTAGGTTTGGAAACGGGGGCAGAACCAGGAGTCCCTCTTTAGACTTGATTGTTTTAAGAAACGTATTAGTCATTCAGGTGGAAATGCCATGGAAGAAGTTGGGTTTACAGATCTTAACCTCAAAAAAGAAGTCTGGGCTGGAGGTATTAATTTGGGAATCTTTGTCATGTTAGGAGAGTATGTCCATGAAAACTGGGTTAAATGTTGCTAACGGATTTCATAAGATGAGAAACGAGCAATGAATATTGAATTTAATGACACGGGGTCATGGTATCCTTGAGAAGAGCATTTTCAGAAAGTATTGGATATGAGGGGCTTAAAGAGAATGGACGGAGAGGAATGGAAGACAAACATCCTAGAGATCTTTTGAGCTTTGCTACAAAGAAGGGAGAATGAAATGGGGTCGTAGCTGATAAAGGAAGTAGGTCAACAGAAAAAATTTTCTAAAGAAAAAAGAGATTTTTAAAAACTGCTTCTTTCCTGACGTAAATGATCCAGTGGAGAGGGAAATGCAGATGAAATAAGAAACATAGAAGAGATTCTTAGATAAAAGCCCTCATCTAACAATAAGGAGATGACCTCAGTCCTATGCACAAGTAAAGTGGTTTCACTGGCTTTGGACTGGGGCGCAGATGATTCAGGTAGGAAGGCAGCATATAAGTAAATGGGTGATGGCAGATTGATATAGCATATATATTTGTAAGGCTCTGTGGGAGTTCTCTTTGGATGGTTTAAATTTTCTCAGTGAAATGGGAAGGAAGTTCACCTCATGGTTCCCATTCAGTTTGATATTTGAAGGAACTTTCTAGGCAGATATCCCTCTTCGAATTAAAGTTTCCTCTGTTCCTACTTTGCTATGCCCTTGTATCATGAGTAGTACTAAAGGTTTCAAATTCCAATATATAGATAATCATATGATTTACAAACTATTCTTAGTAACAGCAAGTTCCTATAAAAAATTAAGACCAAGATATGTTTCAGAAGTCAGAGAGTAAAAAAAAATCTCAGGCATTGAGGTGATAGGTAACGTGTTTAATCAGTAAAGCTATTTAATGTGAATTAATTTTGTATAGAATATAGAAAAGAAGAAATTTTTGGAATCTAACTGACTGGAAATAATTTCAGCATGAATGGTCAGAACAGCTCTTGTCTTTGTAATAGAAGATACAGATTCTGGATCTAATTTTTGACACTGCAAAAATTATCAAACAGATTAAAAATATTTAAGGGTAGGGATCTCATTATGATCCTTCCAATTCTTTAGGTTTATAATTGAACTAAGAAAATGGTCATCATAACGTTCTTATGTAGATGCAAGTTATCATACTGTCAATAGAATGTTCTTCTTCTTTGACAAAGCAGGGTGAAGAAATGCAAAATGAATCCAGGTATTTAATCCTAAAATATTGTAATCAGGCAGCAAATATTATGTTCTACTTTTGACATAGCAAAAGTTATGCAGAAACTATGTGCAAAGATTTTTGATGCTAAGTTTCTGAAGTCATTTATAAGTCCATGAAGGATGTGATTTTTAAGTATTATTCTAAGAGAGTCACATTGATGTCCATGCTTTTTATGAACGAAAGATTAAAAAATAACAGCATTCTCTGATCAGGGCTGCCTTTCACATCTCACCTGGTACTGTGTTCCCCCTTGCCCACTGTGCCGCTGATTATTGGACCTTCTTTACCTGATACTAGTGCTTGGGTTTCTGCACAACGTTTTCTCTATTGCTTAGAATGTTCTTCCCACTGATATGCTTAAGGATGTTTCTATCTCATCTTCAATATCAATTTAGAAATTTCTTTCAGAAAAGCCCCTGTGTCCACCTAACTAGAGTTACCCAGGCATGCATACAATACTCCATTAAAATTTTCTGAGTATCAGTTATCACTCTATTACTTTATTTATTTTCATTTCTATATGTTGTTTGTCTCCTACACTAAAATTTAAGCTCAAAGAAATAATGAAAACATCTTGTCTTATTTGTCACTTTATATTTAACTCCCAAAGGAGTATCCAAAACTTTGTACAAACTCAGAAAATATTCTTTAATGAATGCATGAATACCATAGTTATTGAATATGGATTGTGATTATTAAATCCACATACCTATTACACATACACATTTTTATTTAAAAATAAAATTCTTGATTTAAATGTTATGTTTTGTCAGAATACTGTAATTGATCCTATAATTATTGTCCTCATGTATATAAGATGTATGTGTTCTAATAAGAAAACAGAATGCTAAATCATGCTATAGGCTTAGGCTTCCCATGTACCTCATCAAGGGAGACAGGTTAAAACAGAATTCGTGTCTTTCTAGTGACAGCTTTTCCACAGCAGGATCCAGAAGAAATAAACATCCTTTTGATGTGGAAATCCAAATCTCAAAGGTCACAGCAAAATCATTCTCTCATAGTTAACAAAACAGATTTATACTTGCTCTTGTCCCATAAACAATATATAATTTCAAGACATAGACACTTGTTTTTAAATTTTTTTAGAGATGGGGGTCTCACTATGTTGCCCAGGCTGGTGTCAATTTCCTGAGTACAAAAGGATTGACCCTTTCACCTCAGACTCAGCCTCCTGAGTAGCTGAGACTACAGGTGCTCGCCACAGCACCCAGCTCCAAAACAGACAATTGATTCTAAAATAGCTTGACTCGAACACAAGTGAATCTTGTTTTGCTTCTGTAAAGAATGACAAGAGGTAGTACAGAATTTTCGTCAAGTCGTGTCCCCCATATTAAAAAGCACATTAACAGGCTGTGATTGTCTTTCCTTCTAAAAAAGATACTTGGCATCCTGCCAAATGGGGGGATTCTAATTCTTAAAGTGCATATATGTATTTATCCTTCCTACTCATTTCTTTATATTTATTTGCAAATATTTTTTAAAACCCTAAGTCTATTTAGTCAATTTTTGACCTATATTCATTCAATAATATTTATTAAGCACATACCAAGTGACTGGGAGTGTTCTAATTACTGGTTTTATGGCATGAACAAATAAACATAATTCTTGCCTTGACAAAGATCATAATCTTTTAGGGAAAACAGAAGATAAAAGTAAAAAAAGAATGTTAAAGTAATGTGTGATCGTAGGTATTGAGCTTATAAGCAGGATACAGAACTGGAGACTAACTGAACAGAATGACTAGAGAAAGTCATCAGGAAAACCTCTGAGGAGGTGGGAGTTCGCCTGAAAGCAGAAACGACGACAGGGAGTCAGCCAAGCAGAGCCTCTGGGAAAGGCCATTGCAGCAGGAAGAAGGAGAAAAAGCCATGAACTGGGAAAGACTCAGATTGTTCAAAAGACAGGGTATTTTTTAACAAGAATTGTGCCTAGAGCCTTGTGAGAAAGGGGATGAAGTGCAAATTGGACTGATGTGGTGGGCTGCAGATGGAGGCAGCACCCTGATTAGGCGGGACACTGTGGTATCTTGACCTGTTGTGTGTGCTCCAGAGATGCCTCTGGCTCCTGTGTGCACGGTGGCTTGCAGTGAATGGAGAGGGTAAGACCTTACTCGCCTTGCAGGAAAAATTTGTTCTCAGCACGTAAGCTGTTGACCACCCAGGCCCCTTGTTTCATCCAGTTTCCTTATGGCAGCTCTCACCTCTGCATTCCTCAAGGTGTAGATCAAGGGATTTAACATGGGCGCACTGATGGTAAAGGACAAAGCCATTGCCTTGTCTATGGGGTAAGTGACCACAGGCCTCATGTACAAGAAAATACACAGCACAAAGAACAAGATGACCACTTTGAGGTGGGAGCCAAGGTGGAGAGGGCTTTGCGCCGCCCTTCAGAGCTGAAAGACTTCAGGGAGCAGAGGATGACCACATAGGGTCATCCTATGTGGTCATAGGATGGGTGTACACATGTGGGTGTACATGCAGGCAAGTTTCAGCAATGGAAACAAATCACACATAATCAGTGATATTGATTATGATCAATTATAGTGATCAATGATATTGGAGCCACAGAAAGGTATTTGATACATGAATAGAAGCTGTATTGTTGCATGCATGGATCCCCCACTCCAGCCCTTCCCACCATCAGGTGGCACACCCTAGGACACATGATGCTCATGTACTGCAGGGGCTTACGGATGGCCACGCAGTGGTCATAGGCCATCGCAAGGGGACAGATGATCCCCACACCACCAGAGAAATGCTCCGCAAAGAGCTGGGTGATGCAGCCTTCAAGGCAGATGGTAGCATTCTCAGAGAAGGAGTCCACAATCATCTTGGGGGCGATGATCGGAAGAGTAGGTGGCATCCATGAGAGGCAAGGAAGTAAGGAAAACATACATAGGTGACCTCTGCCTCCAGCTCACAGTCATAGTTACCACAGTGAGTAGGTTTCCCAACATTGTGGCCACATATATGACTAGCGACAAAGCAGAGAATATTTTCCTCAGCTCTGGATTCTTTGTAATGCCCAAAAGAATAAATTCAGTCATGTTATTTGAATTCTCCATTTAAGGGGGGCTGATGAGAGCATATTGCTCTGAACTGGAAAATCTGCAAAAGCAATATTATTTTCAATTAGTAATGACTAGGTGTGCTGGGCATTTTTTGCACCCTGTCTCACATCCTCTTAACATACATTTTCTCCAGTTGTTGCTACAGAAACCAGCTGGTAACAATAAAAGCCTAACAGCAGCTTGATCTTCCTGGTCCCCACAACACCACCTCCTCTCACTGGTGCAGCTCCTGCTTTCTCTTCTGGTGCCTGCTGCTGTGACACTTAGGAGAACCTGCTTCATCATTGTGGTGCATACCAACCTGCAAATATGAAAGAATTAACACCCTTGGGGAAGCTCTTGACCATTAGTAGAGAAGAGCCGATAGATAAATGGTAACCAGCTTAACACAGTCTTGTGTTAACTTTCTTTCCTTCCCTGTTTCACTCTCCCCAATGTCTCCATTCTGTTTTACGAAATAAACTACGTACATAAGGATCCCTTTTCTTAGTGTCTGCTCTTTGGGAATTCAAGCTAGGATGCCGACCCTCATTTATCATCAGACACACCCAAGAACATGGAAAATGTCATACAAATTTTCATTTATTTATTCCACATTTTATTGAGCATCTAGAATGTGCTACAAGACAGGTCATATCCCAAGGATTCTCCTTTTATCAGGGACCACAATTTTTCCATTTATATGTCTTCCTTCTGAAATTGGATTATTGTTGTTACATATTCCTGATATCTCATGAGTCCCTACTGTGTCTCTGTCAGTGTAATAGCCCATGAGATATTTCTAGATATTAGACACTGTGGCTTAGAGATGGAAAAAGTGAGAGCAATATCCCACGACTGGTAAACACCAAAAGCCAAATTCAAATCCAGCTTTTCCTGGTTCCAAAATTAATACCAATGACAATCTATATTTCTTCTTTTATGAAAATACCGAGTGCTCAACATGAATGAGATAAAATTTCATGTTTATAACAATGAGAGAGAGAGATTTATGCTTCCTTTGCTTCAACAATTCTACAATAAAATTCAATGACAACCCCTCCAAGAACTTTATGTCCTGCCTCACAGCACTTTCATGAGGATCATAGGAAGTAGCAGGCATGAGAATGTTTGGAGAGCTCTATTCAAATATTCATCATCATTATTTTCCTTTCTAAACTCTCAACTTCCTGCTGCCTCTGCCTCCATTAACAAATCCATTGCCACTCACCCTTTATGCCCTGCTTCCTCCCCCATACCCCCCTCACTATTGTCACCTTGGATGTTTGCGACGTGCACCCGTATAAGTTGCATATCAGCGATTATTCGATTATCATCACACTTTTTTTAGAATTTCATGTTGGTTTTATCTCCTTATGGGGTTGCTTAAGGATAGCTAATTTATTCTCTTTACAGCAAATTTCTAATGCTGTGTTGCAGACACTCTAGTCATTTAATTAAATTTACTTAAATCCATGAAACTGAATTCATCCACGGAAAACTGCCTTGAACCGTGGGGCCCAGGCAAAGCCAGGATTAGTCCTGCCTCCAGAAATTAGAACGCCATTGTCAGAACCTGGCCGCTCTTCCTCTGCCATCCAGGATCAAACACCCCATTTACAATCTGTCTTCTTCAGCATTTCCATTCCTAGACATGTTTCAGGCAGAATCAAGAGATGAACCACACCTCGGACTTCCAGTTCAGTAAAGAATCTCTGCCAACAGATCCTCTTTGTAACATAGATGGTCCCTGACTTAGGACGGTTCCGCTTACAATTTTTTTTTACTTTACAGTGGTGTGAAAGCAATATGCATTCAGTAGAAATTGTACTTTGGATTTTGAATTTTGATCTTTTCCCAGGCTAGCTATATGGGTTGTGACACTCTCCCGCAATGCTGTGCAGCAGCAATGAGCTGCAGCTCCTAGTCAGCCACGCAATCGGGAAAGTAAACAACCAATATTCAACAGTATACTGTGTTGCCAGCATTTTTTGGATATCATGTTTTGTGTTTTTTGCATCCCATCAAATCTATAAAATGCCCATCTGTGTACAGAATTCAATGCCTTATTATAAAATAGGCTTTGTGTTAGTTTTGCCCACCTCTAGGCCGATGTAAATGTTCTGAACACATTTAACGTCATCTAGGCTAAGCTATAATGTTCAGTAGGTTTGGTGTATTAATTTTTTTTTATTTAAGACGTTTTTATTGTAACTTAGGATAGGTTTATTGAGAAATATCCCCCTTGTAAATCAAGGAGCATCTGTATTTTTTTGTCAGCATTTCTGTGAAATATCATTGCTCAAAAAGACTGTTCATATACAGAAGTGAAGAGTTACATTTCTTCCACTGTCTATATTTCCTAGGTAGTAATTTACTAGTTTAATAACATGTCTGACAATGTGAGGGGTGCAAGGAAGTGCCCTATCCATAATGAGGAAGACAAGAATGAGCACATCTGAAATACTGCAAGTATGATACAAATTACAGAATGGGAAAATATGAGTATGATCTGCAGATTTCAAAGAATATGAAATGAGCTAAACCTTGACATGAGAATTTGGAAAATTCTAAATTTATAAATGTGCGACTTATAAAACAAGCAACAAGGGCAACAGCATAAGCAAGTCATAAATAGAGAAAAGAAAAGCATGGTGTACATGGTTGAAACACATGGACTTTGACATCACAAAAGCCTGGATTATTTACGGATGTTCCAGGGATTATTAATAATTAACTGGAGGCCATACACTCTCTCTAAACCTCAGTTGCTCTTTTCAGAGTGGGTATTAAACATATTAAATGCCTAGCATTATGGTTTAAATTTTAATGTTTAAACTTACAGATATTAAAATATAATAAAATACTAACAAATTATATTTAAATGTCTATTGAACATTATAATGTTTTTCATGTTGCCGGTGTCTCATAAACTTAGTCGCATACATCCCTGCTGGCCCTCAGTACAAAGTGCCTTGAGTACATGCACCCAGCTAGACTGGCAATAAGAGCTATCACATTCAATAAACCTGTGTCGAGTTCCTGATTTTTCCACATTACAGTGAGTTCTTCCTTCTGAGTACCTATTATATGCCACACAACCTCTCTGTGCCTCAGTTTCATTTTCTATAAAATGGCAAACTGTTACCTATCCCAAAAGGTTTTTGCAAGGATTAAATGACTTTATCAATGTAAAGGGCTTAGATCTGCATCCCCATTTCTTTTCTCAGGAGGAGAATGATGCTGAACACAAACTACCTTCAAACAGACCCCCCACCTTTGCTTGGATTTCCCACAGACGTGTGCTTACCTGCACTGCTACTAAGTGCTCCCTTGGTCAGCAGGACATCAGCTTAATGACTCCCCAACACGCAGCAGGACGTAAGTTTTTGAATTGACTTTAAAAGACAAGTCTTCCAAAACCATTTCCTAAAACAGACTGCAGTTCTAACCAAAAGCAAAATAGTTCATATAAAACTTAAGGGTTTTTCACTGTTATTTTTATAAATTATGAAAGTAAAGCATGGCCCATGAAAAATATTCTATATAGAGTGATAAAAAGTTTAAAAGGCTCCCAACCACAAGGACTCACTCCACCCTCTAGTGATGGATAAAATTCACTTGATTTAATCATTCTGCAATTATACATACATCAAAATATTACATTGTAGCCCATTAATATATACAATCATTATTTGTTAATTAAAATTTAAAAAATTTAAAAAACACTTTAGTGCATATTCTTCAGAAGGACATTTGTATGTTTTATTTTTTTGCAGAGACAGGGTCTCACTATGTTGCCCAGGCTGGTCACAAACTCCTGGGCTCAAGCAATCCTTTCACCTTGACCTCCCAAAATGCTGGGATTACAGGTGTTAGCCACTTTACCCAGCCTGAAATTTTAATCTAATAGTTTGCATGAATATTATCTCATGATAGAATTTATGAATTTTCTTTTTAATTTCTGCATATGATTCCATTTTATGGTTGCATCATAATTCTTTTAGCCAGCCCACTTTGTTTGACATTTATGTTGTTTCTAATATGCTGCCTTACACAATATGCTGCAATGAACATTATTTTACAGACATCTTTACTCACTGATTTAAGTATTTCTGTTGGAGAAATTCCTAGAAATATCATCACCAAGTAAAAGAATTCACATGCTTAACTTTGATAGATTCTATAACATTACTCTCTCAAAATTCTGTACCAGATTTTATTCACATCAATAGTATATTAAAAAGTAATTGTCCACACAGCCTTACTAACACTAAATATTATCAATCTTGATTATATTCACAATGATAAGGTGAAAAACAATATTTCATTTTAATTTCTCTTCATTCAATTATTTATACACAGAATTGCATTGATGACATAAACAATATTATTGTTCTCTAGATAAATCTAAATTAAAGTCAGTGTAATATCTGTATAGATATATGTCTATAACAGATAGCCATATCACACTAAAGATGATATTAATACATTAGTTAGCACCTGCTATGTACCAGACATTTTGCTAATAGTTTATACATGTTTTCTCATTTAATCTTCACATCTGCCTATGATGTGGCACATTTGTGGCTGTGAAAAAGCAAAAAATTAATTTGCTCACAGCTATGCCAGTTAGTATGTTAGTCAGGATTTGAATCCAGGAAGTTCACTTTATACCTCATGTGCAATCTTGCATCTGAATTTCATATGGAGCTAAACAATTTCTCCAATAAGAACCTGAATGGTAAGAAGGTGATAGTATGTGTCTAGTGAGTGTCCCTGGGTCTGCAGGGTGGGGAACTTGCTGCTTCAAGGCCACATGTGGCCCTCCAGATCCCCAAATGTGGCCCTTCTACCGAATCCAAAAGTTTGGATTCAGTCAAAAGACCACGCTCAAGGATCCAGAAGGCCACATGTGACCCCAAGGCTGCAGGTTCCCCACCCCTACGAGGGCTTTAAAAGGATTTATTACTATTAATAACTCTTCTTAATTCACTTTGCTTTCCTGGAGAGATGAATGGAGATAGAATTATCTACAGTTTTATAAGATGGAAATTACAGTGCCACTGTAGATACAAAAATTAATGTTTTCCTGGAATGTTTCCAGAGGGAGGGGGCTTATTCCCTGAACAACCTTTCTTGATTTCACCACCCCATCCCCAGCAAATCATCAGCATCATCCTCAGCATCAACGCAGCTGCTCACAAATAAAGGAGTGTGTGTTTATACTGGTAAATATGTCTACAATGCAATTCATCATTGCATTAAAATGAAAACCAAAATTTGAAATATCACTAACTAATTAAAACAGACAGGAAAACACCACATAACTTCTTTTTCAAGAGCAATTAGTAGAAAAATAAAGATGAACTGATGTTAGTACAAGAGGAAAGCAGAAATACATGTACTCTATATACATATATACATGTCTATATGTATATAAAGAGTACATGTATTTCTGCACATGTATTTCATGCACAGAGTGTTTTGTGAGTGTGCATGTGAGAGAGAGAGAGAGAAAGAGAGAGATGGCAGACAGACAGAATCAAATGAAGAAGAGAAACAGATGATCTCTCTAAAACCATCCTAGACATACCAGCTCTTCCTGTTCCTCCTTATTCTAACAGCACATCTCTCCAACATACACACTGTTTTTTGCTAATTTTAATTATCTGGGTGGAAGCCAAAAGGAAGACACTTAATTTCTGATAACATGCCAAAAGAGATTAAAACAAGTCAAGCTACAAATTGTTGATAATTCAAGTCTCTCCATCCCAGGAGCACAATTTGTGTATATAGATAAAACATACAAGTTAATTAATGACATATTTTAAGTATAATATAATTGTGCATGTATTTAACTGATTCAATTTTTCAAGAATTTCAAAATAGTGGCTCAAATTAATAGGAACATGTTTAATGCTGAAATAAATTCTTAAGGCCACCTCCAAATCTCAGGCTGATGACATCTCTGTGACCTCCAAAAGCCAGTTACCTGATGATTCCACGAAGTAGAAGGCAGAGATTATGCAAGCAAATTTCCTACAATCTCATCAGGGTAACCAAAGGTCTGGCCCCATCCACAATGTACTCACATGAACTTTATATTCTACAGAAGAGCTACAAACCATGACACATTAAAGTTTCAAAGTAATTCAGAACCTGCACAGGGAACAAATCATCTAATCATTCAACAGGGAGTTATTTGATAGGACTAGAATTTCTAAGGATTTTAACAAAACATTGAAAACAGATGCTGTAAATGTCCAAGGACTTAAATAGGAACCAACCTTTTTGGTTGGTAGAGTAACTTAAATTTCATCTCCATAGGAAAAGTTGCCAAAAAAGGTAGCAAGCTAAGCTGTTTACAAAATCATTCATAGGACTGTACCTGCCATTTGGCTGTATTTTGAGCTTAATTTGTAAACAGTTTCCAATCCACATTTTAGAAGAAACATCACTAATAAAATGTTCTCCTTTGGGTAATGGACCTGGACTATAAGAGGGCAAAGTGCCATTTTCAAATGGCACAGAATTCCACAATGTGCAGACTTACATCATTCCAACCACATCCCTTTGAGGCTGTGTCTCTACTGACTGAGGAGCTAAGCACAGTACCAGAGAATTCCCATCCACCCTGCTGTGATTGGGTTTTCCCAGGGGCAGAGCTCCATTGGAGCCAGGCCAAGCTGATGCTCCACAAGCACAAATCCAGATTATGGTCTTTCCCATTCAATGATTTGCTGCACAGCTAAGCTATGTTCTTCAGCAACACAATGATCCCTCTGCCTGATCACACAGATGAAGAAAAGGGACTACTACTCATCTAGGCCACCTAGAAATATCAGGACCGAATTTTTCTGACACAGAGTCTGGTACTTTCTTCATCTTTTCAGAATATTATTGAAATCGTGTCACATCTAACTGCAGGACAGCTGCCGTTACTGAGGATTAAAAAATGGACCTCAGCCAGAAAAAATAAAAACTAAATTCCTTCTCACTGTATGATACTCAAGTAACATGTTTTCGAGTTAGAAATATTATATTTGGATTTATAGTTTTCATTCTTTTTCTACCTCCAATAGTAAAAAATATTAATATTGTACACTTGTGGAATGTTAGAGTGGACTTACAAAAAATAAACAAATAAACAAAAGAATAAACAAAATATTGTACATTTGCATCATTCTTCACAGATTACTACTGGTTCACAAACATATTTTACTATAAATCCTGGGAGGTCTCCCAAGGAGGTGGAGTCTCTCAGTTTTGTGGAACACAATCCTCATAGGTGATGGGCCAAACTTCTGCACTTGGATTATCTTCACTAACACTCCAAAGTTACTCCATGTTCTTACCATTTAGACATGGGTTAGGGAAGTGTCCCTCAACCCTTTTTTTTTTTCATTGTTGCCCCCCTGAGATTTTTAGGTGTTTTATTCTCCTAATCACCCTGCCTCTGAAATTTTAATACCACAGATATACTATCTGCCTATTTATGTATTTAATCTGTGCTTTATATACAAAAACGGTAAAATACTTTTATCCTCCAAGATGTCATTTTTACATATTTGGGGGGGATATTTTGTCCATTGCAAATGTATGCATTAAGTAACTTGCTTATTGTTTTGAATGCTTTCTAAAATAAGAAAAAATAGGTATTTTAAAACATTCCCTAACTAATTGTACATAACTCTGGATTGGCTTCAGAGAATGCAGTCACTGTGAGCAGCATGTGCTATGGTGGGAAAAAAAATACAGTTTAAGAAAACTGAGACCACAGGACTTACCTAGTTTGACTAGACACTGTAGTGCCGTGATAATATTTGTGATGGTAGGAGACAAAGAATGAGGTTTGAAACTATCTAAAGAGCTACTATAAATATAGATTTTGCTAAAATGTCATCTGTGAAAATGTCTTGATCTTGTCTTACAACTCTGGAGTGGAATCACAGAACCAGATCAGAGAATTAGCATGGGCTTACAAGGTCATCATTCCCAACCTAATGAAAGATTAAAATCTATCCACAATGGCCCACTAAGTGGTCATCCGGTCTCTGATTAGATAGCTATGGTGGCGAGTAGAGAGAGTTCTTTGGAACCCCTGTACCTGTCCAGGCAAGCTCCCCAGAGCCTAGATCTGCATGCGAAGGGAGAAAGGACAGAGTCTATAGAGTTAGGTCCCAGTCACTGAGGGCTAAACATGAAGGTAACTTTCAAAAGAGGAGTTCCTGGAGCTATAGGGAAAAGTCTGTTTCCAGAGTACAAGTCCACAGAGTGAATGGGAACAACACTGGAGAGACAGCAACACAGATTTTCCAAACTAAAAAGAGAAACCAGAATGAAAGGAGAAATTAAATATGGATCAGATTATAGTTGGTAAGAAACTGGTTGACGCGTAAGTTTGATGCTTGACAGGTTCAGGAACTAATTCAGCAAAAATCAGGTGCCTGCCACAGTGTTCTTCTGGGCAGTTTCATGCCCTTCAATAGGCAGAGGAACCAGTTCTCAAGGTAACAAAACACTCAAGAGCAGAACTCACACTGTCCTAGTCCACTCTAAAAATCCTTTCATCCCAACAAGACATTTCCTAAATTGCTTAAGAAAATGGAAAAATTTAGGTTGTAGTCAATTGCTTGCCTGTGGACATATAATCTCTCCCTTCCAATAATAATAATAATATTTATGGTAATAAAATATTAGCATGAACTAATTACAGAACTTGTAAACACCATCTAAATGACCTAAGTAAACTCCTTGTAGAAACAGGGGAGCTATTTAAGGTCATAAAATGGGATAGTGGCACAGGGAGAAATAAATTCATGTCTCCTGATCCTGAAGCTGGTGTTCTTGTTCTCCATCATGTTTCCACAATCATAATATGCTTGCTAAATATTGTTACATCACAGAGTCCCTGATTTCTTCAATAAAACGTATGGCACCCATGAGGTAGGAGGCTGAATCTTTCTGTCAAAAGAAGGAGCGACAAACATATCTATGACACACATTTGTATTTTGGGAACAGACTACATTTTTTAAAAGTCCAAAAGTTATTCACAACAAAGTCTTGTAAGTAAGGTAAGTTGTTTAGCTGAGAAATATTTCCTTTGGTCCACACTGGAGTAATGATTCCCATTTTCTTTCTCTATACCTTGTAAACCAT
The DNA here is from genome assembly GCA_023783475.1 of Daubentonia madagascariensis. Lineage (NCBI taxonomy): Eukaryota > Metazoa > Chordata > Mammalia > Primates > Daubentoniidae > Daubentonia > Daubentonia madagascariensis. The sequence goes on from JAKFHU010000403.1 coordinate 22,342, forward strand.
CTCCTAAAGCAGTTTTCAAAGAGGATAGCATATTCAAAGAACTAAACGTACAACCAACCTTTTAAATTGTTTTATGAATAAATTTTACTATATGCTTTTGAAAAAAATCTGCATTTAATTGCCACTCATGATTTTTAATCTAATAAATTGTCACTTCTTGTGACATATAAGCAAAAATATTTTTATATACTAAACCACAATTAAATATTAGCCCCATCATATTCTATATAATGGAAAATATCACAGGATAGGGAGTAAGCATATTTTGGCTCAAAGATGATGTACATGTTCCATGATTTACTTGTTTAACCTTTCTGATCCTCCATTTTTCTGTAAAATAAGAACATTAGATTTCAGTTTTCTAAGGTTGTAAACATTGAAGATATTTTTATAATTTCACATAGGTCTAAATACAATTAATTTTTATAGTCACTGACAACTTTTCCTCAACAGAACAAGAAATCCAATTTATTTTTATACATAAGACATGTCAAGTATGTGCCAAGAGAGTATTGGCAAGTATCTTCTTCCTAAATTATATTCCACACTGTCTAGATACTAGTAGGCAGTACTGCTCAAATATGCAGGGACATTATACAGCTCTGCAATTAGAAAAGAACATTTCTTTATTGGCTGCAAAATAAGAAGGTTCTAATCTAAACGCTCCTTTTTTCTGATACCCTTTGAAATTTGAAAAAGCATCATATTTGGGTCTAGAAGAATGCAGATCTGAACACTAGCTGTGTATCTGACATTGGGCTGGTTATTTAACTTTTTTGAACTTCATTTTTCTTCATCTGTGAAATAGGAATAATCATAATAATACCTACCTTCAAAAGTGCTGTGAGAGTTGTGTGTGAGGTGTGAGAAAGGCTTTAAAGGAATGAAATATAGAACTGAAAAGATCATGATGGAAATACAATCTTCTTATTAGATTATTTATTATCTGAAATTGCGTTCCTGTTTAGTAACATTCTAATAGCACATTTTACCTCTGCATTCCTCACTGTGTAGACAACATGGGAGTGACAAGAGTATAAAATCCTACTATGGCTTTATCCATGGACTAGGTGGCTACCAGGTTGCAGATACATAAAAATACAGGGCACAAAGGATAAACTAACAGTGATGTGGGAGCCGCAGGTAGAAAGGGCCTTTTTCCTCCCCACAGAGCTGTGAGTCTTCAAGGAGCACAGGCTGAGCACGTAGGATATCAGCAATGTTACAAAGGTGATCACAGGGATTACCCCACCATTGGCAGCAACCAAGAGACCCACAAGGAAGGTGTCAGCGCAGGCCAGTTGTATCAGGGGGAAAAAGTCACACATGAAGTGGTCCATGATGTTGGGGCCACAGAATGGGAGACAGAAAGTAACTAAAATCTGCCCAATAGAGTGGAAAAATCTACTGTTCCCCACCAGGAGGCAGCGCATGCGGTGGCTCATCATGGTCACATAGTGCAGAGGTCTGCAGATGACCACGTAGCGGTCATAGGCCATGACCACAAGGAGGACAATCTCTGAAGCAGCTAAGAAATGTTCAACAAAGAGCTGTGTCATGCAGCCATTGCAGGAGATAGCTTTTGTCTCAGAGAGCAAGTCAGCTAGCATTTTAGGGATTATGGAAGAGGAATAGCATGCATCTATCAAAGATAAGAAAGCCAGGAAGAAATACACTGGGGAGTCCAAAGTCTGGCTACAAGTTATGGTAACCACAGTGAGCAGGTTTCCCATGACAGTGACAAGGGTAACACCAAAAATAGAATTCTCTGCATTTAAGGATTCTGTGTCAGTCCCATTAGAGTGAATTCAGTAACATTCATCCTGATTTTTTTTCATTTCAACGCTGATGATAAATTTAGAAGTGGTAGATTAAACTGTAAAAGCCAAATTCTTCATAGCAAAGGGTATGAGCACTATGTATTTTGGGTTTTCAAATAAGCCAAAGACATTTTAACAATATAAGCTATTTTCTTTCATCATATGCCAGAATAGAAGAAACATGCTACTTTTTCTGTTTTATAAAAAGAGGTTAGAATAAATCTTTGAAGCTGTCTAATTCAGTTTCTTATAAGGATGCTGAATTCCCCCTTTACAACCCCTGACAAGTAGTCACTGGGCCTTTGACTGAGGTCATCCAGGCATAGAGAACTCAGCAGTAAAAAAATCTGACTCCTTCTCAGTCAGTAAGAAACGTTAGAAAACTCCTCCTCAAATATATTTTTAAAAACTCTTTTACAACTATTGGTTCTAGTTCTGCATAATTCTAATTCACCCCCCCCTTCTATTCAAAAGCTTTTTAAGTAAGCTGCAGAGAAGAGGGCTGTATCTGTCTATTCACCTCTTTTCCCCCAAACTGGTTCAGTATCTGACTCATAAGTGTATTCAATAAATATTGATTAAGTAAATAAATAAGTTGGAAGACTCTTTACTTATTTCCTCTTTGTTTTCTCTTTTCCAGGCAACTCCAAAAAGGAATCTTTATAATCTTATTTTTAAAAAATGAATAAACTGTTAGAAATTAAAGTCCATATACTCCATTCACTCCTCCAGATCTACTCTCGCTCCTGTCCACCCTGGGTGGCTGTCTGCCAAGGTCGGCTTCAACCAGCTCCCTTACCTCTGGCCAACAGGCAGTGCTAGCTGAATGCTAGAGATCAGGGAGGGAAGAAAAGGATATCAGGGTATTTATTTGCCTAGTTCCCTCCTGTGGCTCGTCAATGGGGGGTGCCTTTAACTAAGGCTGCTGGTCTTTTGGGTGGACCTTTGCTACAATTAGAGTTCCTTTCCTCATAGTTACTTTCTGAATGTAAGGATCTGCAGGAGTTATCGCATGGCTGTCACACCATTGTACATTGGTAGGGTGGGAATGAAGAGGCAGGTAACTTGTCTCTTTAGTGCACAGGACTTCCAATTGAAAGGAATGATACTCAAGGAACTGTATCCAAGGAACCTCACCACAGAAGCCTTGTCCACAGCTGGTCTTGATTTAGAAGATGATGTCCTGGACTATGAATTGGAGCCTGATGCTAAAAGTGGACAAGACATGAGAATGGAGCCTGGAGAAAAGGAAGGTGATTGTATTATGCTTATGGGATGATGTATGTTTTTGTGACCAGGGGGAAGACTGTGTTAATATAATATCTTGTTGTATATGCTCTTCCAGAACGTTGCTATTTCCTTATCAAGAGATAGGATCTATCCTCTCTACTTGAATATGGTACGGACTTTATGACTGTCTTGACTAATGGAATATGGCAGAAATGATTCTATGTAACTTCTAAGGTCAGGTCAAAAAAACAACACAGCATCTGCGTGGCTCAATCCCTTGGGACACATGCTTTTTAGAGCTTTGAGCCACCATGTCAAAAGTCCCATTACCCTCAAGCCAGCACACTTGAGAGACCATATGGAGAAACCACATAGAAATAGGGACAGAAACCCAAAGAACACCAGCTATTTTAGCCCCCACTGTCCCCCTGTTCAAGACTTTCAAGCCTACATACCAGACATATAAGTGAAGAAACTTTTTAGATGACTTCAGTAACAGCCTATTTTCTGACTGCAACTTCATGAGACACCCTGAGCCAGAAGTACCCAGCTGAGCTGCTCACAAATTTATGACCCACAAAACCATGTGAAATAATAATAAAATTAATGTTGGTGTTTTAAGCCACTAAATTTTGGGGTGATTTGTTACACAGCAATAGTATCTAAAACACTAAAATAATGTGCACACTATAGGATCAGCTCATGAATAGACAAATAGACTGAACAAAAGAGAAAACTAGAAAATAGAATAACTGATATATAGATATATTACATATGAAAGTGGTGATATTGCAGGGTAGTGAAAAATTGAATGATTATTCAATAAATGTGCTGGGAAATTTTAGTTATTTTTATGATAAGAAAGCAAAGTGTACTTCCACCTCACACCTTACCTGAATATTCAAACCCTATATGGGTTAAAGAAGTTAATGTAAAAAGTGAAACTTTAAACTTTTAGAGAAAATTATCTTTACATCAAACTCTGGGCAGGAAAGGACTTTGAGAAGTATGTGCAGAGGACTTTCTTCCTGAATACAGCTTCCTCATCTCTGCCTCTTGGTTTGGGTGGTGAATCCTTGATCCCAACTGTGTTTCCTCCAGTATCCGGGTGCCAGATTCTCCAATTCCAATAATTATGTAGTTTCTAATTCCCTGTATTAGATTCTGTTTTTATTAAAAGGTCTAGAGTACATTTTGTTTCCTTCACTAAAGAATAAATAAAATTTCATGGCTGGTTTTTATTCAATTCAATTTGTTAAATTACTGGAGTCACTAATATTGCTAAACGCACTAAGTAAATCTATTATAAATTGAGAAAAGGAAGAAGAAAAAATACCAACTTTTTGCTGTAGTATTTATGTTGTGGACTGACTTTTCAACAAGGCGATATGTAATGCAAGAGCCTTTAAAAATTATTCTTGTAATACAGTATTAGTTCTCCAAACCTATTATAGAGCAATTGTAAACAGAGAAGGTACCTTTGATTTATCACTTAAGTCAATGAGAACATATAGTTTACAAAGAATCAGAAAGACATTCATTGTGCAAAACAATCTGTTCCTAAAGTGTTTAACATTCATTGTGGTTTTTTTTTTAGAGTGTACCCAGAAGTGTTTAATTTAATATAGGCAGATTCTGGGGACTCCACTGTGATATGAGTGACAAATATATATTTCAACTACTAGAGGAGGCCAATTGATCTAGATATGCAGAGTGGGGTTGGTCAGAACATACAAAATCAACAAATGCTAGCTAGACATCTTAACTCCGTAACAGTTTAAAGGTAACAAAGTTTATTTCTCATGGATTTATCCTCAGCTATGAACATATGTTATGAAACTTTAAATCAATTAATTTGACCAAGACATTTATTTTTACTGTTAGATTAACATGTTTAATAATGCAAATTTTCAAGTTTAAAATATCAATCTCTTTGACTAAAGGAAACAAGATCTATTAGGCCATTTTTTTATGTGCCAGGGAGGCACCATAGTCCACAAAGAATAGATTTTTAATGTTCTTACCACAAAAAAAGGGTAAGTTGGTGAGGTGATGGATATGTTAATTAGCTTGATTAAATCTTTCTATAATGTATATAAAGATCAATACATCACAATGTACCCCGTAAATATACATAATTATTGTGTGTCAATTAAAAATAAATTAAAAAGAAAACAAAGACAAATTTAAAAAAATTTTTTTAAATAGGCTGGGTGCAGTGACTCATGCCTATAATCCTAGCACTCTGGGAAGCCGAGGCAGGAGGATCACTTGAGGCTAGGAGTTCGAGACCAGCCTGAATAAGAGTGAGATCCCATCTCCACAAAAAGTAGAAAAATTAGCCAGGCGTGGTAGCACACACCTGTAGTCCCAGCTGCTCGGGAGACTGAGACAGGAGGATCGTTTGACCCCAAGAGTTTGAGGTTGCAGTGAGCTATCATGACACCACTGTACTCCAGCCAGGGTGACGGAGCAAGACCATGTCTCTAAATAAATAAATATAAGAACTTGAAATAAAACTAAAAATTGCTGTCCACCAAAGAATCTTAATACAGTATGATTATATAAACAGCATAAAGTACTAATTAAACCCATGCAATTGTCTCGGTCTCTAAGGGATATAACATATTCCACTTTAATAAATATTAACTTATATGACTGTTTCAGAATAAACGGGCTAAATAACCAAAAGGGAATGATGATAAAATGTAGTAACTGACAGTGAAAGTATCCCTTGCTTCTGTGAAAAAATGAATATCATGTTCTGCATGAGGGATACAGCCCTCGTCCAGCTAAGGTCACTTTTTTACTCCACAGTTTCCTCATGGCGTTTTTCATTTCTGCATTCCTCAGGGTGTAGATTAGGGAATTCAGCATGGGGTTATTAAAGTTAAAACCACAGTCATGAATTTATCAATGGGAAGGGTAGAATTGGGCCTTACATATAGGAAGATGCAGGGGACAAAGAATAAAATGACCACGGTGATGTGGGACGCACAGGTGTAGAAGGCTTTGCATTTCCCTTCCAAACCCTGAGCCTTCAGAGAGTGTAATATGACCCCATAGGAAAGCAGGAGAATGAAGAAAGTGACAGTAAAAATTTCCCCTCCATTAGCTATCATAGAAAGTCCAATGTGGTAGGTATTGGTGCAAGCAAGTTCCAACAAGGGGTACATATCACACAGGAAATTGTCAATGACATTGGGGCCGCAGAAAGGGAGCTGATAAATAAAAAGAAATTGAACTAATGAATGAAGAAAGCCTCCAATCCAGGCCACCAACAGCATGAGAACACACACCCGCCGATTCATGATGATCAAATAATGAAGAGGTTTACAGATGGCCACGTATCGGTCATAGGCCATCACCACCAAGAGAATGACTTCAGCACCAGCAAATAAATGATCTATAAAAACTTGAGTCATACAAGCCTGAAAGGAAATGGTCTTTCTCTCAGAAAGCAAGTCTATGATCATTTTGGGAGCAATGGCGGTAGAATAGACAGTATCTATAAATGATAAATAAGCCAGAAAAAAGTACATGGGGGAACCCAGGGACTGGCTGGCCGCGATGGTCACTATGATGAGCAGGTTGCCCAGTACCGTCGCAATGTAGATGAGTAAGAATACGACACATAGAACTTTCTGCCCCTCGGGGTTCTGTGTGAGCCCCAGGAGGATGAATTCAGTCACGTTGTTCCTCTTTTCCATGTGTTCTTCTAAAGATATTGGACTCAGGCGTCAGAGCCTGCAAACAAAAGAGCTGACAATGAATTTGAAATGATCACAAGCTCCATGTCAAAAATGAGATGCCTTACTCAACAGTGTTTCCTCCACAGGCCTCACACAGAGTAGCTCACTAGAAAGTAAGTGTTGGAATCTCCTCCCACAACTACCCTTTTCATTTTCACAAATTTCTTGCTTCAGCTACAGTGATGAGACTTCAGCATTCTCACTGGAAGGTAAAAATGAGCAGATATATCCATGGGATGATCTACTGAAATCAAGTCAGCAGCTTTCTCCAAAGTATCTCTCACAAATACTGCATTTTTGATATTATATTTTTTTATGAAGGTTTTTTGGCTCCTGAAATCTACCATGAAATAATCTCATATGTATTGACTTTACTTATATATTTATGTAAAGTAATACTCAGTATATGAACCTAAAATTACGGGTTAATGTTTAGATATTTGCTTTTCTGAAATACTTTACTGTGAGCTCCTATAATCTAGGAATAACTCATTCACAGCAATGAAAGAGCTGGGCACATTGTGAGTGCTCATGAAATGCTTATTAAACTTAATTTAATTAAACCAATTCTCAAAGCTCATGAGAGAGCAAGTGAATGGCGATAAATGTATTAAATTCTTACCAGCCATGAAAGTCCAATGAAGGCAATGTTTTGTTTGAAAATACACACACACACGCACACACAAACTGAATTTCTATTTATTGCAACATATGCTATTAAAGGAAAAAAATGGATAATACAACTAAATGTGAAACTGGTTGAGTACCGTACAGACACTTTCCCCTCCTTTCAAATTTGTTTAGAATTGATTATGTCTAACCATGATCAATTCAGAATGTCAAAAATAAATATTTTAGGCAAAATCATGGTATAGTAGAAAGAATACTAAAAATCTGGAAATATTAGTTGATTTTTAGCTTAGTCATCTTGGGAAAATCATATCCCGTCTTATATTCAGTATTGGAAATGTAATGATTTTTCTAGATACAAGTTTCTGCATTCTTATCATCGACACATTTATCCTAAATGATATAACATTTTTACTGGTAGACCATTTTTATATGTAGCAGCTTAGCATGTGCTAAAGGTTTTTTGATTATTAAAATAGTCAATACATGGGTTATTTTGTTCATTAGGTCTTGGCTATCTGAGCTCATGCTGAACACATTTATTCTCACTTGAGTAAAATCATCTGTCGGGCCTTTCAGATGTGATCCAGGGCCAATTTTATGTGTAAATGTGCAACTTTGTATTAGCAGGATTATTTTAAATATGCTTCATTTTAGTGTCCACATTTGTCGACCTTGTGAAGGTCAGGAGATCATTCTATCCTTTGTGCTTCTAGGTGAGCCAAGTTACACTCAATCATGAGAAGGAAAATAAAAATGTGGACAGAAAGAAAATAAGAGATAACTGAGAAAAGACAAGTTAAGAACCAGAAAAGGCCATAAGTTGAATGAAATATGGTTTAAAATGGGTAAACAGTTTGGTTGGGGGGCCTGAATGAGAATAGAGAAATTTCAGAAATGACAGGCCCACGCCTGTCAATCAGGTGGTGGCCTGGAAGCTAACAGCACCAGTGCCAGCACTTCCTTTTAGGAATCTTTACACTTCTGGGTCAAAGAAAAGTGAAAAAAATTCAAATTTTAAACTTTAGGATATATCAGTAGAAAAGACCAGCTGCCTAAAGAATGAGTTTCATCTTTGGGGTTTCTGATATTTCATTGCACATATACATAATAAAATATTTTTACTCAAAATTATAATGCTATATCTGCATTTATAATAAAAAAACACTCACAATTCATAGGAGCTGTCTGAGCATTCAAGAGATTTCCAGTAGGAGGGTCTCTCCCACTCACCTGTTGAATACTTACAACACTTATTATTGCTTATAGCACTGCAAATGCTTGATAAATATTTCACTACTGAAAATGTTCTTGGGGCATTATTATTACCCTAAACTATTGAAAACTATCAATTTTTCTGAATGATACAAGACTCTATACTTTATCAATATTATATTTTATGAAAAAAGAAATAGATCCTATTTGAACATTTGCAAGATCCATCAGGTTTCCTAACGTATTTAATGAAACCAACTAAATCATTAAGGAGTGCTCAAAAAATGTGAATCCATGATAAGTATCCCACAATGACAATTAAAATAACATAAATCAAGTAGATCTACACTAGGCCAAACTCAGCAATGTAAGATAAAAAACAAACCACTTACATAGTATGTGAGTTTTGATCCAGACCCTATTGAAACATATGATCACAATCCATGCCTAGTTGTTTCTATTTAACTCTCTTTATAGCTTAAAACCTTTTCCTCTGTAAGCAATAGCTTTTTTTAAACAATTGAGCATTGACCATATAAATGATGCAGCAAAAATTTGAGGTCCTAATAAACATCAAATCACCTCATCAGATTGTTTTTCAAAAAAGATAGATTTTAAAGAAATATCACATTTTTCCAATTCAATTTCTTCATAATAAAGTAAAAATGCTACCTCTAAAACCTGCATGTGGTTGAATGGATTTTTGGGACAAATAAAGAAAAGAAATAATCAGAGAAGGGGAATTGCCTCTCTCATATACAGTCTTGGTCAGTTTTGTTTTGTTTTGCTTTGCAACTTTGCTAGGGTGGGCTGCTATGCCTGCACTAATGTAGCTTTTGAGAGCTCAGGTTCCAAAATCTGGTTTGGAATTTGAGTGTCAGAATCCATATATACCAAGTGTGTGTCCTTGGATAAATTACTCAACATCATCTGCGTGATGAGAATTATAATTGCACCTAAGAAGTAGGGTGGTTTTAGGGATTAAATAGGATAATACAAATAAAGCTCACAGAAAATTTTCTGGCAAATAATAAACACTAAATAAATTCAAGATATTGTTTACTATTGTTTGTTTCCCCATGTAATTTTAGTGTCCCATTTTTACAATTAGTGTTACATGAATTTCCCCAAAGTCCACTCTTCTAATTACCCAAAGAAGCATTGCCTAAGGGGCGGATGGATTTGTCACTATTGTCCACGAATATGGACATTGTCCTTTCCATTCCCATCCATGTCACTGTGTGGAAATTCACTGTCTCTCTCCATACCTCTTTCCCTCCTTGAAATTTGTCATTAAAACTAAATTTAATCTGAGGGACCTTTTAGTAAATTAGAGGGTCATCTGAGTGCATGCTGTAGTGTGTTCAGTTTCATTCACTATATTCTAAGACCCTAAGAATGAGAAAGTATCCACGTAATTAACCCACAGGCAGAAATAGATGTTGCTCTTTTCCTTAAGGTTCTGTAGATCTTGCACCTAACGAAACTCGTATTTCCACAGACACTAAAATACTCTTTCTAATAAGGCATAAGTGCAGGTGCATGAAATCAGTGAGTAACTTGATTTCCCAGAACGTGAGTTTCCACATTTTGTGAAAAAGGGCTATTAATTTACATATCAAAATGTTATTTTGGGCATATGCACGAAAGAATAGAAATAAGAGACTGGAACAAATATTTGTACACCGATGTTCATAGCAGCATTATTCACAATAGCCAAAAGGTAGAAATAGCTCAAATGTCCATCAACTAAGGAATTAATAAACAAATTGTGGTATTATGGGATATTATTGAGCCTTAAAAATGAATGAAATTGTGATACACACTACAACATGGATGAACCTTGGAGACATGCTAAGCTATGAAAGAAACCAGACACAGAAGGACAAACGTTATGATCTCACATTTATAATGCACCTGGAATAGTCATATTAATAGAGACAGAAAGTACAATATGGTTACCAGGGGCTGAGGGGAAGGGGAAGGAGAAGTCATTATTTAATGGGTACACAGTTTCAGTGCGGAATGATGGAAAAGTTTCGAGATGGAACAGGGAAACGGTTAAATATCTTTACTCACAATTATGAAACTATATCTGCATTTATAATACAAAATAAACACTTACAATTTATAGGAGCTGTCTGAGCATTCAAGAGATTTCCAGTAGGAGGGTCTCTCCCAGTCGCCTGTTGAATACTTACAACATTTATTATTGTTTATAGCACTGCAAGTGCTTGATAAATATTTCACTACTAAAAATGTTCTTGGGGCATTATTATTACTCTAAACTATTGAAAACTATCAATTTGTCTGAATGATACAAGACTCTATACTTTATCAATATTATATTTTATGAAAAAAGAAATATATCCGATTTGAACATTTGCAAGATCCATCAAGTTTCTTAATGTATTTAATGAAACCAACTAAATCATTAAGGAGTGCTCAAAAAATGTGAATCCATGATAAGTATCCCACAATGACAATTAAAATAACATAAATCAAGTAGATCTACACTAGGCCAAACTCAGCAACTTAAGATAAAAAACAAACCACTTATATAGTATATGAGTTTTGATCCAGACCCTATTGAAACATATGATCACAATCCATGCCTAGTTGTTTCTATTTAACTCTCTTTATAGCTTAAAACCTTTTCCTCTGTAAGCAATAGCTTTTTTTAAACAATTGAGCATTGACCATATAAATGATGCAGCAGAAATTTGAGGTCCTAATAAACATCAAATCACCTCATCAGATTGTTTTTCAAAAAAGATAAATTTTAAAGAAATATCACATTTTTCCAAGTCAATTTCTTCATAATAAAGTAAAAATGCTACTTCTAAAACCTGCACGTGGTTGAATGGATTTTTGGGACAAATAAAGAAAAGAAATAATCAGAGAAGGGGAATTGCCTCTCTCATATACAGTCTTGGTCAGTTTTGTTTTGTTTTGCTTTGCAACTTTGCTAGGGTGGGCTGCTATGCCTGCACTAATGTAGCTTTTGAGAGCTCAGGTTCCAAATTCTGGTTTAGAATTTGAGCGTCAGAATCCATATATACCAAGTGTGTGTCCTTGGATAAATTACTCAACATCATCTGCGTGATGAGAATTATAATTGCACCTAAGAAGTAGGGTGGTTTTAGGGATTAAATAGGATAATACAAATAAAGCTCACAGAAAATTTTCTGGCAAATAATAAACACTAAATAAATTCAAGATATTGTTTACTATTGTTTGTTTCCCCATGTAATTTTAGTGTCCCATTTTTACAATTAGTGTTACATGAATTTCCCCAAAGTCCACTCTTCTAATTACCCAAAGAAGCATTGCCTAAGGGGCGGATGGATTTGTCACTATTGTCCACGAATATGGACATTGTCCTTTCCATTCCCATCCATGTCACTGTGTGGAAATTCACTGTCTCTCTCCATACCTCTTTCCCTCCTTGAAATTTGTCATTAAAACTAAATTTAATCTGAGGGACCTTTTAGTAAATTAGAGGGTCATCTGAGTGCATGCTGTAGTGTGTTCAGTTTCATTCACTATATTCTAAGACCCTAAGAATGAGAAAGTATCCACGTAATTAACCCACAGGCAGAAATAGATGTTGCTCTTTTCCTTAAGGTTCTGTAGATCTTGCACCTAACGAAACTCGTATTTCCACAGACACTAAAATACTCTTTCTAATAAGGCATAAGTGCAGGTGCATGAATTCAATGAGTAACTTGATTTCCCAGAACGTGAGTTTCCACATTTTGTGAAAAAGGGCTATTAATTTACATATCAAGATGTTATTTTGGGCATATGCACGAAAGAATAGAAATAAGAGACTGGAACAAACATTTGTACACCGATGTTCATAGCAGCATTATTCACAATAGCCAAAAGGTAGAAATAGCTCAAATGTCCATCAACTAAGGAATTAATAAACAAATTGTGGTATTATGGGATATTATTGAGCCTTAAAAATGAATGAAATTGTGATACACACTACAACATGGATGAACCTTGGAGACATGCTAAGCTATGAAAGAAACCAGACACAGAAGGACAAACGTTATGATCTCATATTTATAAGGCACCTGGAATAGTCATATTAATAGAGACAGAAAGTACAATATGGTTACCAGGGGCTGAGGGGAAGGGGAAGGAGAAGTCATTATTTAATGGGTACACAGTTTCAGTGCGGAATGATGGAAAAGTTTCAAGATGGACAGTGACAATGGTTGCACAACAACGTGTTATATATATTTTACAACAATTTTTTAAAAACCAACAGAAATAAAACATCTACACAGAACCAGAACATTTAAAAACACTGTATACAAGGTAAAAATTTATAAAGAACCACAGTAATCCTTACTATTATCTTTAATGCATTAAGATACAAAATAAATAATTGTCGGATTCTCTAACTTATATAAAGCAATCTGAAAGAAATTATTGTGAAGACCTTACATATGTCATGATATATTGTTATGTTGTGTTATGCATTTTCTCTATTTCAGTTTGCATTTACACAACTCCAATAAAAATTTGGAAAAATTATTGCCATTGTACTTATTCTGATAATATTCTATAAAATGAAGGAAATGCATGTACTATCTTATTCTTAGAGGTTCTGGCAATAAATATTTGAGATCAAATGATAAAACCTTCTTCTTAAGAAATACACATAACTCATTCAAAGTGAAGAGCTTTTATAAATATTTTACCTGGATTTCTATTTCCTCTTTGGTCACTTGTTCTAAACCCAGGCTTCTGCAATTTTATCTTTGGTTCTAGAAGATGACAGCTTATTTTGGTGAAGATAAGTCAGGATTGCCACCATATCAATCCAGGTGTGACTGCAAAGAAAAGAAGAGGAAACAGTCACTGAAGCTGTAAATGGTTTATCACACAGGGATATATGTCTTTTTGCCTGCACAAAGCATAACCATCTTCTTCAACTTCCATAAACATTTCACAGTTTGGATTATAGAATTATCCAGAGTAGGCTTCAAGATTAAACAGTTGATATGATTAATGAATCATCAAATTTGAAAGCTATCATTGAGAATATGTATCAAGAATTAAACAAGTTTTTAAACTCAACTATTATTTTTACTGATCTAATTAATTGAACAAAACTTTTATAGCATTTTTAGTCAGAGCTGGATAATCTAAAACATGGGCTTTGTTTTGGATATTTTTTAAGCATTCATATGACTGCCTTAATATGGTTCAGGTCTAGTAAGGTAATGGCTTTTACAGTAACATTAACACCCAAGGGTAAATCTTCTCCCAGGTAAGGGAACATATGACTGGGCACTTAACAATGAACAACAAAATACTTCACTAAGTTTTTCAAACTCTTTACCCTCAAGGCTGCTTTCAAATTAAATTCACTGAGGAATCATGCCCCAGAGAATTGAGAACTCCCATATGTGCCTTCCAGTGCATTCTATATTTCTAGAATCTCCTCCTGGACAATAACTTTAAGATAATTAAGTGGAAAAAAATATAAATCTAACAGCAAAGAGCAACTCATTTATTAAGAACTTAGGTTGCACAAACAATAATCCTTTCTTTTTAATTAGTCAGCATATATTGGAAATTCGCAAATCCAAGAAGACACTGGAGTAAAAAGAAAAGCTTAAGACTTGGTGTATGGCAAACATACTTAATGAGAATAGTACCAAATCATTGCTGATCAACTCACTAAAAGTTTCAACCCAATTCAGAGGAGATAATATCCACATATCAAGTACAACTCGGAAGTTTTGTCCAGAAGAAAAGAGTCTTTCTTAAAACGAAACAGAAACAAGTAATTAGGACCTGTAATTTAAAAGAGATTGCTATAATATAAGAAAAAATAAAAATTAAATCCAGAAATTTTGACACTTGATATTCAGATGTCTTTTATATAATAATGGCAGCTCCTTAAATCTAAATATCTTTATACAATCCCAAAAATCCATAGAATACATACAACATGAGTACATGATATCACACAGAACTAGGACGTTCAACATAAAACTAAGACACTGAGAATACTGTAAACTTCAAATTACATGTATATAGAGAAATAAACATCAAATCCCAGCACAGATGTCTCTGCGGCTTATGATCCCAGCATGAGAAGAAAGTGAAGGAAGGCTGAAGAGACTGTCGAGAAGAGGAGAGGGAAGCAGAAAGCCACAGAGAGATGGAGTACAGCCAGAATCACCCAGAAAATTGTAAGACACGTAGTTTTAAAATCACTAAAGAATGAGGTGAGGTCTGGTAAATCCCTTTCGAGTACAGGGATGGAATGGAAGTGAGGAGGACCTGTGCTGGCATCGTCAAAAGGCATCACTTCCGGGGAAGATGAGGATGAGTAGCGGGGAAAGGCCCTCCTGGGAGACTTGGAAAGGAAAAGAAGGAAGTAGGAAGAGGAAACCAAGGTCCTGAGGAAACAAAGAATGACCAAATCTGAAGATACTCTAATCCTTCTTTCTTCATTTAAAAAGTTTTCCTATGCTAAAAGAAAACAAAAAGAGGGCATTTATTAACTATTAACAGAAATCTTATAAGACGCCCAAGCCCTCAACCCTCACTCTGTCCAAGCAGCCGACTTATGTCAGGACTTCAAAATGAACAGACGACAAAAATCAGTGTGACTCCATACAAAGCTATAGTAAGAAGAAACCAGAAAACAGAACCATAACAACTCAACTCCTTTCCCTTCCAGAACCAAGAAGTAAAGAAAACTGTCACAAAAATTTGTAGGTTGGGTTTTCAAAGAACTAGTTTCTGATAGTGGTTTGTACGCAGGATTTATCAGTGCGTGCTCTAGGGAATAACACTTGTAACAAAACAGTGGAAACTGGATGGGACAGAGAGAGAAACTGACATGAATGAGGTTGCATCAAAGGCCAATTTTGAGGTAGGGATGGCCTCAAAGATGTCCAAATCGAGGTAAATAGGCTGGATCTTTGTACCCTTAATTCAATCAGTAATTAGGTGCAGGCAAAAATGAGCCGTGATGTAGATGCCTGTCATATATGCATAACTTTAATCTCATAATAAGGAAATTGTCAAATTGAGATTGACAGATACTCTACAAATCAAGCAGAAGCTACTCCTCAAAATTATCGTAGTAAAAAGTCAAAGAAGTACTAAAAAACTGTTCCAGGTCAAAATAAACTAAAGAGACATAGCAATAAATTCATGATCCCAGATTTTACCCTGGACCAAAAAAAAAAAAAAATTCTGCAGAAAACATTAATGGAATAGTTGGTGCTATTTGAATATGGACATATGTTGGGTAATAATATTGTATAATGTTACTTAATTTGATAATTCTTTGTGTTTGCATAGGAAAATGTCTTTGTTCTTCTAGAATATACACGTTGAAATACTTAGGAGCAAAGAGTCATGTTGTCTGATTTCTAAAATATCTAAAACAATCTTGAGAAAGAGCTTCCTGGTTTCTTTCGTACTGCAAATCACAGTGTAATCAAGACAGTGTGACACTGACATAAGCTTAGACACATGGATCGGTGGAACAGAATTGACTCTGGAAACAAACCCTTGCACTTATTGTCAATTCATTTTTCATAAGGGTGCCAAGACAAGCCAAGGGAGTGGGGGAGAATAGTCTTTTCAAGAAATGGTAATAGAACAATTATATATCCATCCACATGTAAAGAGTGAAGCTGGATCCTTACCTCACAATATATACAAAGTTAACACCAAAAGGATCAAAGATCTAAATGTAACAGCTAAAACATCAAATATATGGATAAAAAGAGTAAATCTTAATGACCCTGGGTTAAGCAATGGTTTCTCAGATATGACGAAAAGCATAAACAATAAAAGGATAAGTAGATAAATACATTATCAAAATTAGAAACTTTTTAATTTCAAAGGACATCATCAAAAAAATGAATACAACCTACAGAATGGGAGAAGATATTTGCAAGCCATATATATGATAAGGGAGGTCTTACAACTCAAAAATTAAAAATAATTAAAAGTGGACAAAGGGTTTGAATAGACATTTCTGTAAGAAAAATATACAAATGACCAACAAGCACATGAAAAGAAGCTTCACAACATTATATGTTAGAAATTACAAATCAAAACCATATTGAACTATCACTTCACACCCACTAAGTTGTCTAAAATAAAAAAAGACAGACAATAACAAGTGTTGCTAAGGATGTATAACAACTAGAATAATCATGTATTACAGGTGAGATTGTACAATGGTCCAGTCACTTTCGAGAAGAGTTGACAGTTCTTCAAAAAGTTAAACACAGACACAAAATTTCAGTTAAATTAGAGGAATTAATTCAAGATATCTGTTGTACAACATGGTGACTATAGTCAATAACAATATACTGTATACTTAAAAATGCTAAGAGAGTAGATTTTAAGTGCGCTCACCACACACAAAAAAGTATAACTTTGTGAGGTCAGGCATATTTAATTCACTTTATTTAGCCATTCCACAATGTATACATATATCAAAACATTATATTATATATAATCAATATATTCATCATTTTATAAATGAATAAATAATTTAAAATTTTAAATACTGATTTATTATCCAGAAATTCCATTCCTAAGTATATATCCAGTATAATTGAAAATATATGTCAAAACAAAAAAAAACTACAAACAAAAGTTTATTACAGCATTATTCATAATTGCCAAAAAATGGAAACAACCCAAATGCCCATCAACTGATGAATAGATAAATGAAATGTTTCATATCCATACAATGGAATGTTATTCAACCACAAAAAGGAAGGAACAATGGATCCTTGCCAAATAAATAAATGGAGAGACTTTTCATGTGACCAGATAGAATGATTCAATGTGGTCAAGATGTCAATTCTTTGCCAAATTAATTATATATTTAATACATTATCAGTTAAAATCCTCACAGGTTTCTATAATCTTCTAAGATTACTCTAATACTAATGTCAAAAAATGTTGTTTTGATAACAGTATTGAGTGGTAGGCCTTTTCTAAAGTATCAAAGTCTATTTACACAAACTAAAGTAATGTGTTACTGGCTTAGGAATAATCAGTCAATCAAAAGTGATAGTTTAGATACAGATAAATAAATATTTGAACATTAAATAACATAAGCATGATGTATTATATTAGGGAAGAAGTTTGGATTATTTTTTATAAATGTGTTCCAATAATTGGTTTTAGAGCAACAGAAAACCATTTGAATAGTGATTTAATTCTTTATGCATACGTATGCACAGAAACACACACGCACACACACACACAAACATACAGTATCTCTTTCTTTAAAACCACCCACACATACACATGCATATGTGTATATGCAAAGCTTTAAATTTAAAAACTGTAAGTGAACTAAAGAAAATATTTGTGACTTGTTACATAAACTTGAAATAGAAAAGGAAGAAACTTTTATGGAATATGATCGACAAACATTATTGATATAAAAAGTCTAACCCTTTGCCACTGCAAAATCAATATATAGGAAAAAATTTGTTTTGTATTATAGTTTATAAAATATTTTTTAAGTCAATAAAAAGATTTTGAACATGTCAATGAAACTAAAGTATATAAATATTCAATTCATAAAAGACATACCAATGGCAAAATACCTCACTATAACAAAACAATTATAAATTGTTGATTTAAAATGTGATACAACTTTTTTTACATAATGCAAAGATTATAAATATTGATAAAAATCTATGTTCAGTAAGGCTGGGGGAAAGAGCAACAAAAATATCTGGGAGAAATTTATTGAAAGATATGAAAGAACTTTTTATGAATTTTTTCAAAAGTTTAAGAAAATTGAAGACTTAAATGAATGCAGACTTGTGTTACATTCTTGAGTAGGAAGATTCAATATTACAAAGATATCAGTTCTTCCCAAATTTATTGATAGCATAAATGCAATTCCAATAAAAATCCCAATAGCTTTTTTTTAACATGACAAGCTGAATCAAAATATGTATGGAGAAACAAAGGCCCAAAGTAACTGACAACTTAACAAAAAATATTTAAAAAGACTAACGTTAGGAGGCTTGTCCCTTCAGACTTGAAAACTTATTATATTTATTTATAGAAATAAATAGGATTACGAAAATTTGATTAGTTGACCAGAGTAGATAAACCAGAACTAGACTCAGACATAAATGAAAACTTGCTGTGTGAAAGGATTAACTACTCAGTAAATGATGCTTAGACAACCAGTTACTTACATTAGGAAAAAAATGAAACAGGACATTTATTTCACAGTATACACAAAAATCAATGTTCTATGGGTTAAAATAGAAAATTAAAAACTGCAAAATTTTGAAATCTTTAGAAAACAATATAGGATGAGGTTTTCCTGGCCATATGCAGGAGAATGATTTCTTCAGTAAGGTATAGAAGTGCTAACCACACACAGAAAGACTGAGAAATTTAACTACATTAAGAAGTTCCCGTTATCAAAATATAATACAAAGGTATAGTAATCAAAACAACAGCTGCTGGCATAAAAACAGACACATAGATCAGTGAAACAAAACAAAGAACCTAGAAGTAAATCACTCATACAATCAATACATTGTTGACAAAGGAGCCAAGAACAAACAATGGAGATAGGACAGAGTCTTCAACAAATAGTGTTGGGACAACTGGATATCCACATGCAGAATAAAATTAGACCCTTATCTCACACCATATACAAAAAGCAACTCAAAATGGATTAAAGACCTGAAACCATATTAAAAAAAGAAAGAGAAAGAAAGGAAGGAAGGAAGGAGGGAGGGAGGAAAGGAAGGGGAGAGAGAGAGAGAGAGAGAAAGCAAGCAGCAAGCAAGCAGGCATAGGGGAAAAGATCCTTAACATTGGTCTAGACAATGATTTTTTGAATATAAACCCAAAAGCACAGACATCTGAAAGCAAAAATCAACAAATGGAATTTCATCAAACTAAAAACCTTCTGCACAACAAAGAAAACCAATCAACAGAGTGAAGAGACAATCTACAGAATGGCAGGAAATATTTGCAAACCATACATCTGAAAAGAGGTTAATATCTATTAATAAAATATACAAAGAGCTCACACAACTGAATAGTAAGAAAACAAATAACCCAGTTACAAAATTGCGATGGATCTGAATAGACATTTCTCTAAAGAAGACATAAAAATAAGCAACAGATAAATGAGAAATAATCAAAATCACTAATGAGAGAATTGCAAATTAAAAGTACAATGAGACATCACCTCACACCTTTGCAAATAGCTATCATAAAAAAGGCAAAAGATAACAAGTGTTAGTGAGGATGTGGAAAAAAGGGAACTCTTACACACAGTTGGTGGGTACAGGCATTATGGAAAACTATATCTCAAAAAATTAAAAGTAGAACTACCATACAACCGAGCAATCCCAATACTGGGCATATATCAAAAGGAAAAAAAATTAGTGTGTCGAAGAGATATCTGTACTCCCATGTTCATTGCAGCATTATTCACAAAAGCCAAGATATGGGGGCAACTTAAGTATCCATCAAGTGGAACAATGTATAAAGAAGATGTGGTATATCTACACAATGGAATACTATTTAGTCTTAAAAATGAAGGAAATCGTGCCATTTGTAACAACATGGGTGAACCTATAGGACATTATGTTAAGTGAAATAAGCCAGACACAGAAAGACAAATACTTCATGATCTCACTTATATGTGGATTCTAAAAATGTTGAACTAGTGGCAGCAGAGAATAGAATGGTCATTACCAGGAGCTGCGGAGGTGGGGGAAATGGTTGGGAGATTTTGATCAAAGAATACAAAATTTCAGCTAGATAGGAGGAAGAAATTCAAGAGATCTATTGTACAACAACGTGACTATACTTATTAACAATGTATTTTATTCTCGAAAAATTGCTAAGAGAGTAGATTTTAAGTGTTCTCACCACAAAAAAGTGATAAGTATGTGAGGTAATGCATATATTAAATAGCTAGATTTAGCCATCTCTCAATGTGTACATAGTTTTTTTAAAAATGTTGTACATGGGGAGCTCATGTCCCCGGCTACCTGGGGCTGAGGCTCTCGGCAGCTGTTTAAAAAAAATAAAAAATAAAAAAATAAAAAAATTTTTTAAAAAAATGTTGTACATGATATATCTATACAATTTTTGTCATTTAAAAATATTAATGTACAAAAAAGATAAAAAATAAGTTTTTATTCACCAAATGAAATGATAAAATTATTAAAAAAGGAAAATCACAAACTGAGAAAATATTTTAAAATTTGTATGAGCAACATACATACAAACAAAAAAGATTTAGTATACAGGATTCCTAAAGAACTCCAATAAATTAACAATAATGGAAAACCACCAGCAGAAAAATTGGCAAAAGACATAAATACTCATTTCATGGACGATTGGAAAAATGGAGATCCAATAAACATATGAGAATAAAATCAACTTCAAAAGCAGTAATGATTGCAAATTAAAACCACAATAAACTCACAGTCTTAAAGCTAAAACATTAGCAAAAATACCAAACGTCTCACAATATCAGGTGTTGGTAAAGAAGTAAAGTAATGGAACTGTCATGCCCTGCCAGTAGGAATGTAACTTATAACACAGCATTAGGGAAAACTGCAATCATCTGTAAAAGTGAACATATAAGCATTCTACTTAACACAAAAACATGTCTTTCAGGATGTCCATAGCAGTACTATGTGCAATATAAAAAACTGGAAACAACGCAAATGCTCTGATTGAATGGATACGTAACCTGCGGTATATTCACACATGGAATAAGACAAGCAGGGGAAATGATGAGACCAAAGCAACACGCAGCAATGTGATCAAATCTTAGAAAGTTACCATTGTGGATAAAAGTAAAATTCAGAAAATTATGTGCCATAAATGTAATTTTAATAAAGGTAAGGAACAATAAAATCTAAATGATATATTTTAAGGATAAATTTAGCATTGGCATTACCTCTAGGGAAAGGCAGAGAAACAGCATCAGGGAGGTACACATAGGTAGTTTCAATTACACTGATAATATTTTAGGTAAGAGACTATAAAATTTATAAATAAATTCCATATATTATAGGATATGCATAAAATAATTTTATTTTTTTATATTATTATTTTAAAATATTTTATTATTTGCCCACCTATGCCCCTTCCAGAGCAGTTTTATTGGTGCCATTTGAGAAAGGTCTTTCCCATCAGCCCCCAAGCCTTTGCCATCCCTTTCCAAGAAGGCAGTTGTTTCCGGGTCCTGGCCCCATGGGCAACAGCAGGCCTTGGTCTGCTGCTGCCACAGCACCCACGTGTGAGGGTCTGAGTGCAAGTCTGTGTCTAGCTCTGGGAAGCCGAGGGAAGGTGAGGAAAGTTGGGTCTGTGTGTGGAAGCTGGGCAGAGCCCTGGCTAGAGATGTGTGGGCAAGGTGAACAGGCCCCATGTTCACCCTAGCTCCAGTCAAAATAATAAGAGTTTTAAAATATTTTTTTCATTTAAAAAAGTAAACTTGTACATTAGATTTCTAGATTTGTTTATCCTCATATCTGCTTCTGCTACTTTGTATCCTCTGACAAATGTAGACCATGAGGACTATAGGTAACAAAATTGTACTGTATTTGGAATTCATGCTAAATGAGTATATTTTAACTGCTTTTTTCACAGAAACAAAAAAATGGGCAACTATGTGAGATGATGGATATGTTCATTTGCTTCACTGTAGTAACCTTTTTACTATTTATGTGTGTTTCATAACATCATGTTGTATACCTTAAATATACATAATACTTATTTGTTAAAAATGTAAATTCTTACAAAGCACATATAATGTTCCATATTGCAACGAAAGCAATTTTTATATTCTTCCTGTTTTGTGATATTCCAATATGGCTGCAGACTGACAAAAACTTTTTTTTATAAAATTGAAAAACAAAATTTTATTTATACCACAACAAATCATTTTTAAGTGTATAAGTAAAGTATTTAAAATGAATATAACATTTAGGGAAACACATTGTTTATGCAAACTAACACATTTCTTTACCCACATCTTCAGCATCATGAAGACAAAATAAAAACCTTTACCTGCTTTTCAAAGAATGGCAAAAATGCACATGACAACTAGTGAGAAAAATCACAGAAATAAACCAAAGTAAAGTATGTATCTCGTAATCAAGAACTAGAATATGTTTTTGTCACCATCCACATTCCAGCCAACAAAATTGTCCACTGATGGTTTCTTTAACTAAACACATATCATCTGTCAACCAAATGTCCTGAACTAGAAATGGATACACATTGACCTAAGGAACAGAAGTAATCTTAAGATTACTACAGAAAGCTTCTTTGCTGATAGAATAATGTACATTAAAACTTAAAATCTACTATTTTGGCCCTAGAAATTTGCTCTAAGTGCATGAATGTGAGTGATAGTAAATTTTCAAAAACAGCTTGTTTTCTCCTTTGAAATGAATAAACCACTTTTTTCTAAGTCCCATTTCAATATATACTAAGAAAAATAAAGTTAAAAAGTGAGCTTAGTTTTATTTTTACTTGTAATAGGATACCTGTGCCTTTTATTCATCCTGCAGAATTTCTCTATTTGATTGAATCTAATCTCAAAAGATAATTTATTCAGCTTTTCTGATGACTTTGTATAAATAAAGACAAGCATCCCTAGAGAATCCGTTGAATTGACTACATAATCCATCGTTAGAATTTACTGTTTGTTGCCTTAGAACAGGTGTTAAACACATTCAGTGTGGAAGACATTCTGATTCAACTATAGTTAACTTTTACACCAGAGTTTTTCCACAGCATTTCTCATGTCTGAATTTCTCAAGGTATATATTAAAGGATTCAGCATGGGAGTGACAACTGTATAAAATACAGTCATGGATTTATCAATGGGAAAGTTGGAGACAGGTCTAACATACATGAAAATACAGGGAACAAAAAAGAGGACAACCACGGTGATGTGGGAGCTGCAGGTGGACAGGGCTTTACCCCTCCCTTCCTGGCTGTAAGTTTGAAGGGAGCTTAGAATGACTCCACAGGAGGTGAGTAGAAGGGAAAAGACGACTGTGCAGATTGCGCCACCATTGGCAACCACAGTGAGGCCTATAAAGTAGGTGTCAGTGCACGCAAGTTCCAATAATGGGCACGTGTCACAGAAGAAGTGGTCCATGACATTGGGGCCACAGAAGGGGAGACTGTGCACAAAGACAATCTGAACCACAGAGTGCACAAAACCTCCAGCCCAGGCCACCACCAGCAGGAGGATGCAAACCCGACGACTCATGATGGTCAAATAGTGCAGAGGCTCACAGATGGCCACGTAGTGACCACAGGCCATCAGCACCAGAAGGAAGACCTCGGCTCCACCAAACAAGTGTTCTAGAAAGAGTTGGCCCATGCAAGCTGGGAAGGAAATCGTCTTTTTGTCACAGAGTAGGTCTACAATCAATTTGGGTGAAATGGCAGTGGAATAAGCAGCATCCACGAGTGACAGGGGGGCCAGGAAGAAGGACACTGGGGAGCCCAAGGAGGGGCTTTTGATAATTGTCACCACGATGAGCAGGCTGCCCACCACCGTCACAACATACATGAGTAAAAACATTACAAATGATGCTTCCTGCCCATCAGGATCCTGCGTGAGGCCCAGGAGGACAAATTCTGTGACATTGTTACTCTCTCCCCTTCACTCTTTTGCAAGGCTTTGTCAGAGCTGAGAGCTCAGGAGAGCAGGACCTGTAATGAAATGTGCACAGGACTGTGAACACATCCACGACGTCAGGGAGCACATCTTCATCACCGTGTCTTCAACAGTGCTTTACACACAAGATACGTTTAGTGAGTATCTATTGAGTTCCTCTTGTAAAGATCAATAGACCTGCTGTTAATAATTCCATTTGTCCTCAGATGATTTTCTTTGGAGCCTACAGGTAACAGTTTCTATCTCTGAGTCTTACTGGATAGTCTATAGAAAAAAATAGTTAAGGGCCCAACAATCATTCATACCTTTAATGACTCTTCATTTAAAATATGTTACTTCTTGGCACAGGCATCAGCTATGAACAACAGGAACAGTGTTCCTGCTCCCAAGAAACTTACTCTATGGTAGTGACAATAAACTCTAAATTAAAAAATTGGCATAGAGTCAGTCCTTTGAATTTGGAGCGGTTGAGGTATCTTTACAATATAGTCTGTGTAGCACAAAACACAACCTCTTCTGAAATATCTCACCCAGTACTATGGCAATCCACTGTCATACCTTGGATACTTCATGCCTCAAAGGATATTCTGTCTTCGTGACTCTCTCATTAAATACCAAGAGACTGGACTTTGAACTGTATTAAATAACTACAAAATTATTTAACATTATTTTTTGGTCTGACTCTGTCTGCTTTTTAAGAAGCTATAATCTCTTCATTTCATCTTTACCTATATTACAATTCTTAGCACACTTACACACTACCCTGATTTTCGGCAATTGATTTAGAACTGAACTATCACCAACTACCACATTAGCAGCTAGTATTATTTTTCAAAACTCTTGGAGCTACAGCCCATTCTTTGAAGCAAAGTGTCACAAGGATGGAAAATCAAGCACCACTGGTACTCACCATCAAATTGGTACTAACTGATCAACACTCACATCACACAGGGCAATAATATTCATCAGGGGGCGGGCAGGTGGGAGGGGGTGGAGGGGATGGGAAAACTTGCACTGAATGGATTTGGGGAGCACAGTTTGGGGGATGACCACGATTGTAGCTCTGACACGGGCAGTGCATGGGCAATATATATAGCCAAAGTGTTGTACCCCAATAATATTCTGAAATTTAAAAAATTAAATTAAATTTAAAAATGGAATTACCTTATTAAAAAAAAAACTCTTGGGGTGAGCTAGGTAGTGGGGAAGGAAAAAATAAACACTGATAAGAGAGGTAAAGAACAGTGGGACATGGGTTTTTTTATAATACTGTTTACGTAGGAAGAGCACTCAAAAATAGACGTTAGGTGTCCAGATTCCAAAAAGAGGCATATACGAGGGAAAATTCCAAGCTCAATGTAAGAAGGTATTAGTTTGAGTCATTTTCTAAGTGTAATTACAATTCTGAGTTTTCCAGTTTGCTCATTGGAAAATAATGGGATTGAACTAGAAAATCTCAGAATCCTTTCCAGTCAAACTATCTCTGATACTATCACTGCAGCCCTACTTTATTCTACTCTGCTGATTTTTTTGTCATTTTTCCTATTTTTATACTTAAATAACAATATCCAAGATTATCACTGTTATTTGAAAAATACAAGCCAGTGGCAAAGGGGATTTGATCATTACAGTGAGCAAATAATGACTGTAAGTTTTTCATCAGGGTGTACCTATTTAAGATCCAAGGCACCTTGGAGAGAAAGCACAGCACACTAGTGAATAATGCGAACTCTGGAGCCACACTGCTTGTGCTGCAATCCCAGCATCATCACTTACTATGTGACTTTGAGCCACTTAACAAACCTCTCTGTGCCTCAGTTTCATTGTTTTTAGAATGCAGATACCCATAGTGCTTACTCTTAGGGTTGTTGCTGTATTACAACGAAATAAATACAGTGCCTGGCACCTGGTAAAGCCTCAATAAATGAGAGCTATTAGAAGTGTCCTTGAATGCTTCACTGTGAGCACTGCATCAGAACAAATCATCTGTATCTTGGTCAATTTGAAAAGGATTATAGACATAGTCCAAGATAAAATGAATAGTACACCCATAACTCATGAACCTCTTTCTGGGCATACAATAAAATTGTATATCTCAGGAATCACCTATCTGATTATATGTGAGTAGTAATTTTACCTGTGCTGTGATGGATTTTGAAGAGAAGCATGCAGAATAACAGGGGAAAAGTTGGACACATCAGCAGAGGGAGAGCAACATAGTAGAAAATGAAAGAAAAGAAGGATCAATTAAGGAAACAGAAATTATACCTAATAAATGAATATCCACAAGTAATAAGAATATTGATGTGATAATTAAGTGAGGCTAGTATTCTTTTTAAAATCTTCTTCAGAAAGATTTCTTTCTGTAAGGAAGTACTGGGAGCTTAACCTCCTGAGGGGCCCTAGGGATACTCAGGAGGCTTCTTGGGGTATCCACAACAGACAAACCCAGACCAGATCCTAGTAAAGAAAACTTTCAACAATGCAAAAAGGAAAAAAAAATATTGATTGTTTTAAAATTTCTAGATCTGCTGGTTAAGGACAAACTTAAAGAACAGACAAGAAGGATACAAGTATAGAAACAAACCCAAAATTTCTGGTTATTCGCTGCTAAGGAAAATTACAGAATTGGCAAACCTCACATGTAGACAAGATGATTCCATTTACATAGATTTGGCAGTGGGGGAGGTCATGTGCAAAAAGAATTTGAGCTCTCTCTAGACGCCACCTGTGGGGAACATTCTACATATCTTATTCACGTAATTCAGGAATTCTTCCATTGTTGAAGCTATAGACCAACAAAGGAATAACTGTTGAAGAACATAAGGGTATAAAGTAGTCTATATCCAATTCTTTTTCTTATCCACACCTTACTTTCTGCAAGGCCAGTGCCTTTTATGCCTTTAATCATCAATGACAGATTTCACCAGGATAAATCTTCTATTGGACA
Source organism: Daubentonia madagascariensis (assembly GCA_023783475.1). NCBI lineage: Eukaryota > Metazoa > Chordata > Mammalia > Primates > Daubentoniidae > Daubentonia > Daubentonia madagascariensis. The sequence goes on from JAKFHU010000403.1 coordinate 49,657, forward strand.
ATTTAACAATTCACTTGTAAGTTAGGGTACATTAACTATCCTCTGTAGTTTAAGTCATCAAAGATTTAATACTTTAAAGTAGTATTACTAGGCTTTCAACTTAAAACACTACGTTAACACTTTTCTAGAAGAACAATAATTTAACATAGTTTCTTAAGAACATGACTTTTTAAAAGAAAAAAATCCCATAATAACAAAAATAACCTCTATAGGATTTTACAATTACAGTCTTATAAATCATTCTCAATGACAGTAGACAAGGTAATGTCCAAGTATCATTTTTGCTGAGACTCTGTCCCTAACATGATTGCTGTGATAATTTTTAGATTCGTACATAAAAGCCCATATCATGCTTCTGGAACATAATACACATTTGTTCCTTTACACTCTAACACACTTGGTATGATATGCAATTTTAAATTCTCTAATTCAAATATATCTAAAAGTAATTCTAGAGGTATATTAAGATATCATGTAAAATATAATATTCCATAACCAAAATTATAAATCCGTTGGTTTGTTTGTTATACGTGTAAATGCAACATGTTTCTCTTTTTATTTGGCCAAATGGAAAATAAACACCTATCAAGCTGTATACTATAACCAAATATACTTTGTCTATTCTGATTAATTTCTGTGTTTTGCTACATTATTTTTCCAATTCAGATTTCTCCAGTGAAAACATATGCTATTTAAGACATTAGCTATATTTCAACATATCACAGGAATTTTCAATGAGTACCACTTGTCAGTTGTTTCAGGAACTCACATCTTGAGTCTTGTCCTTTGTCCAGAAAAGCCAGCGCTTCTTTCACTGAGTGTAACTGTAGATACCTCATGTATCCATGTGTGATCATAGAATAGATGATAATATATGCATCATGAGTGAATCTAGAAATAGTTCCAAGTGGCTACAGTTTCCATATTTCCATACAGGCTTCCCACTATCTCAGTCCTTCAGAGAGGTGTAGAACCATCCAAAGTGCATGCCTAAAATATAAAGACAAGACACTTAAACATAATGTCAATATTAACTGTACAAATGTAGTTGAATATTCTCACCTGCTGGAAAAATTTCTTCATAGAAAAACAAAAATGCTATGTTTGCATAACGATTTAAAAATTGACATAATTAGTGGAAATTAACCAGGCCAAGCCCATTATTTGGGGGCACAAATAAACAAAACATTTAACAACGTTAAACTTAGTTACTTCAATTTTTCTCTTCTCGGTCAATTATGATGAAGCAACCAAAAATACTTTACTTTGAGTGAGGATCTATGATAACATTCATGCATCTAGTTATTAAGCTCTGTATCTAACAAGGCAAATTCTGGGATTTAACTTCATGGAAAAGCGAATGACAGAGCTTTCTCACAGGTAGAAGAAGAACTGTTCAGTTTTTGAGTCATTCAAATAGCATACCCCTACGACCACTGCTTTCCTAATTAAAAGTATCTCCCTGTCTCTCCCCAGTCTCATCCCAGGAAATTGAGACCTTCCACAAATTTCTACAAGTAATAATGGATATAAGAAGAAAACATCACACCTAGAGGACTAGATACCACCTGAATACATACTCAAGCTTGGGCAGAAAATTGAGTTTTCAGAAATCTCTTGCATTATTTTATCAGGAAAATAATTCTTCCATTTATATGTGCAGTCACAGTTTGTGACTTTTTAAATCATCACTATTCTAAATGAAAGAGACTGTAAGGTCATTACAGATTAGTTAATTAGTATATTTGGAACAAATGCAAATGAAGTAATCTCTCTGAACAGTTTTCTTCCATAGAACAATCCCAAGAGGAAAAAGACTTGGGTCTTGCCAAGAAAAAGTAGCTGAATGCCAAGTGATGTAAAAAGCCTATAATGTGAAAAAAAAAGTTCTAAAGTAAATTGAAAAATAAATTTTGAGTTTCACATTATGAAATATTTAGGTAAGGTAAGTAATATTTAAAGCAGAATGAAGGGGAAAGCAGCCCCAAGTACCCTTAACCAACCATGTCCCCAGCAAAGAAGGGTTTTACTCTGACTGTTAGAAAGTCTCTACCCAAGAAGCCCTAAAGATCAAAGACAGAGAGCCCTAGAGCTGAAGTCGACATTCTTATTCTCTGAAAGATAGGCAATAATAGTTCTGCAGTTTTAGGTTGGAGGTAGAGGCTATTGATCAAGGCCTGCATCTGTGTCAGATGTAACCATAATGATCTTTAGTCCATTAATTCAATCCCTTAATTTTAGTCTAATATCAATTCAATGCTGTTTCTACAAGAAAGAAATTGTTATTTTCCAATACAAGAATAGCACCTCAGGGCTTCCACTGTTATTTCCATAACTTGGCTTGTCACTGGCTCCATTGAGCATTTTTATCTCATCATGTGTTTAGTTGAAATTGGATCTTCTGTGTCATAAAGGCCTTAGATAAAGAGTCACATAAATACCTATCTGAACCAGCCAAAATTTTTATCATGTAATGGGCTCCAAAAAGTTGGCAGTTTTCAACTTACCTAATAAATGGATTCAATCCAGGAAACCCCAAATGTCCTATGTATTATTTCTAAGATTTAAAGAGCACATCTGAGCACTATGCCTCCCTTATTAGTAAGTGCTAAAGGATGCGCAAATAAATTTTAATTCTGAAGAACGATCTTATGTGATCAGAGTTACTGTGGATTAAATTATGACTCCAAGATGAAGAACTAATATATGCATAAGGCATCATTCTCTATGTCCCTTCCAGCTGAATTCAAAGAACTACTAATGCTTTCTGCTTATCTGAATGAGGCAAAATTGTCTGTCAGATTAGATGATGCCTACAATAGCCCAGAATCTGAATTTATTTACTCCAATAAAAAACATTGAAAATAATAACTGATGTAAATGTTGCCTCAAAATATGCCATCAGTCCACAGTAATTCTCTATAACCCATATCTATTGCCAAACTAGAAAGCTAAATATAGATCTAGCAAAAATGGCTTATTTTACTCCAATCTCCATATAAGAATGAACATAAGAGCTAGAAAAATGTAACATGCATGTGCTTGAAAGCATTTAAAAAACTACCAAGGCACAAAGGATCTGTGGGACCAATATTTTGAAGGAAAACCAGAGCGCTAAACTCTGCATTTGGGGTCTCTTTTCTCTAAAGGATGGAATAATTTTAAAGGCCAAAAATGGAAGCCTGGAAAGCTATGAGGAACTTTCTATACATGCGTTGCCCTGAGGGACAAGTGAAATTCAAGGTCTATGAAGCAGAAGAGTCCTTTTGAAATAGCCAGGCTTTCATTTGAGACCATTTCAGGGATTTATTTTTGGAGTAGGGCAGAATAGACAATAGAGTAGTCCCCAAAGGAAATCAAGCTCAGCTTGAATAATCTAATTTCTTGATTGGATTAATGTTATCTGGAGTCTTAACTGCCCCAATTCTAGCTGCCACCCAAAAATACAGGAAATCCTGTCTTTTTTTTTTCAGAATTTTATAGGGGTACAAACACTTTGGTTACATATATTGCCTATGCACTGTCCAAGTCAGAGCTACAATCATGAACATGCCCCAAACAGTGTGCCCCACACCCATTAGGTTAGAGTTTTCCCATCCCCTCCAACCCTTCCAATCTGCCCGACCCCTGATGAAAATTATTTCCATGCGTGTACATAAGTATTGAGTGGTTAGTACAGATTTGATGGTGAGTACCAGTGGTACTTGTTTTCCCATTCTCGTGATACTTCACTTCAAAGAATGGGCTTTAGCTCCATCCAGGATAATACCAGATGTGTTAATTCACCATTGTTTCTGATTGCTGAGAAATATATCATGGTATACATATACCACATTTTATTAATCCACTCGTATTGATGGGCACTTGGGTTGTTTCCACGCCTTTGCAATTGTGAATTGTGCTACTATAAACATTTGCATACAGATGTCCTTATTACAGAATGTCGTTTTTTCCTTTGGGTAAATACCCAGTAGTGGGATTGCTGGATCAAATTGTAGTTCTACTTTTAGTTCTTTGACATCTCTCCATATTACTTTCCATAGAAGTTGTACTAATTTGCAGTCCCACCAGCAGTGTATGAGTGTTCCTATCTGTCCGCATCCTCACCAACATTTGTTGTTTTTAGACTTTTTGATATAAGCCAATCTCACTGGAGTTACATGATATCTCATTGTGGTTTTGATTTGCATTTCCCTGATGATTAGAGAAGTTGACCACTTTTTTATATGTTTGCTGGATATTATTCTGTCTTCTTTTGAAAAGTTTCTGTTCATGTCCTTTGCCCATTTTTTAATAGGGTTGTTTGATTTTTTCTTGTTGATTTTCCTAAGTTCTGTATAGATTCTGGTTATCAGCCCTTTATCAGAGGTGTAGCATACAAATATTTTCCCCTATTCTGTAGGTTGTCTGTTCACTAAGTGATAGTATCCTTGGCTGTGCAGAAGCTTTTTCATTTGTTCAGGTCCCATTTATTTATTTTTGTTGCTGCTGTGATTGCTTTGAGGGTCTTCTTCATAAATTCTTTGCCTAGGCCAATGTCCATAAGAGTTTTTCCAATGTTTTCTACTAGAATTCTTGTGGTTTCACTTCTTAGGTTTAAGTCTGTTATCCATTGTGAGTTGATTTTTGTGAGAGGTGAGAGGTGCGGATCATGTTTCAGTCTTCTACATATGGCCATCCAGTTTTCCCAGCACCGCTTATTGAATAGGGATTCTTTTCCCCAGTGTATGTTTTTGTGTACTTTGTCAAAGATCAGATGACAGTATAAGGATGGTTTTATGTCTGGGTTCTCAGTCCTGTTCCATTGGTCTATGTCTCTGTTCTTGTGCCAGTACCATGCTGTTTTGATTACTACAGCCTTGTAGTACAGTTTGAAGTCTGATAGACTGATGCCTCCCAATTTGTTCTTTTTGCTTAAGATTGCTTTGGCTAGACAGGGTCTTCTCTGGGTCCACATGAAGCATAGAATTATTTTTTCTAGATCTGCAAAAAATGATGTTTGTATTTTGATAGGGACTGCATTGATTCTGCAAATCACGTTAGGTAGTATAGACATTTTAATAATGTTGATTCTACAGATCCAAGAGCATGCTAGGGTTTTCCATCTGTTTACATCCTTTGCAATTTCTTTTCTCAGTGTTTCATAGTTCTCTCTATATAGGTCTCTCACCTCCCTAGTTAAATATGTTCCTAAATATTTAATTTTCTTTGGTGCTATTGTGAAAGATATTGCATCTTTGATTTGTTTCTCAGCTCAACTGTTATTGGCGTATATGAAGGCTATTGATTTGTGTGCATTGATTTTGTATCCTGAGACTTTGCTGAATTCATTTATCAATTCCAGTAGTCTCTTGGTTGAATATTTGGGGTTTTCTAGAAAACTATAGACCAATATCCCTTATGAATATAGATGCAAAAATTCTCAATAAAATCCTAGCAAATCAAATTCAAATCTACATCAAAAAAATAATTCATCACAATCAGGTGGGCTTCATCCCCAAGATGCAGGGATGATTCAACATATGCAAATCTATAAATGTAATTCACCATATAAATAAAAGCAAGAACAAAGACTATATGATCCTCTCAATAGATGTAGAAAAGGCTTTTGACAAAATTCAGCACACTTTTATGATAAGAACTCTTAACAATATAGGCATAGCTGGCTCATACCTCAAAATTATGAAAGCCATATATGATAAACCCATAGCCAATATCATACTGAATGGGGAAAAATTGAAAGCATTCCCCCTTAAAACTGGAACCAGACAAGGTTGCTCACTATCTCCACTTTTGTTCAACATAGTGCTGTAAGTTTTTGCCAGAGCAATCAGACAAGAGAAAGGAATCAAGGGTGTCCAAATGGGGGCAGAAGAGATCAAACTTTCACTCTTCGCTGACAATATGATATTATATCTAGGAAAATCCTCTCTTAAAGTAGAAAACATCATAAAAAGTCTTGCATTGTCTTATAACTTTTTATATACAAAATCTAGCACTTAAAAATAACAAAGTATAGGAGAAGTCAAGGCCTGATTGAAAGGCAACAGCAATAAAAATAGACATAGATGGTTCAAATAATGAAAAACAAGCATTCTAAAATAAGCTTAGCATGTACAAATAATTAAAACACAAGATGGATAATAAATTTGAAAATTAAAATATATTATAACTGAAATTAAGAACTCAATGATTGGATTTAACAGCAGATTAGAAACAGATAAATAGAGAATTAGTACACTGGAAGAAAGATTAGAAAAAAAGGTGCAGACCAAGGCTGAAAGCAATAAAATAAATACATAAAATGGTATAAAAGAGGTATAAAAGACACAGTGCAAAACTCTAGCACACATTTCATTTAATTACAATTCCAGAAAGAGAAGAGAAAGAGAATAGTTCAGTCAAAATATACAAAAAGATACAGCTTAAAATTTTCTAAAGCTGTTGAAAAACAATAAGATGTAAATTGACAGGGTATTAAAAGTTTCATGAAGTACAAATTTTTTTTTTTTACTTTTTTAATTTATTTCAAAGTATTACAGAGGTACAAATGTGTTTGGTTACATGGATTGCTTTTGTAATGCTTGAGTCAGGGTTAAAAGTGTGCCCATTACCCAAATAGTGTTCATCATACCCATTAGGTAGGTTTTCACCCATCCCCTCCTCCCCCGTTCTTGTTTTCTGTTGAGTTTTACTTCCCTTTATGCACATGTGTGTTCATTGGTTAGTCCCAATTTAATAGTGAATACATGTGGTGTTTGTTTATCCATTCTTTAGATACTTCACTTAGGATAATGGTCTCCAGTTCCATCCAAATTGTTGCAAAAGGCATTAAGTCATCCTTCTTCGTGGCTGAGTAGTACTCCATGGCATACATATACCACATTTTGTTAATCCACTCATGAATTGATGGGCATTTGGGTTGATTCCACATCTTTGCCATTGTGAATTGTGCTGTAATAAACATTTCAGTGCAGGTGTCTTTTTGATAAAATGACTTATTTTCCTTTGGATAATACCCAGTAGTGGGATTGCTGGATCAAATGGTAGGTCAACTTTTAACTCTTTGAGGAATCTCCAAGTTTATCTTAAAAATAAAGATTTAAAAGAAGCTATTTGAGCGTTCATCTTAAGAAGATAGAACAAGAATAATAAATTAAAGCCAAGGTCAGTAAATGAAAGGACATAATAAATATAAGACCAAAAATCAATCAAATAAAAAATACACAATAAAGAAAATAAAAACACCCAAAAGTTGGTCCTTTTATAATAAAATTGATAAACTTGTAGCAAGAGTGATCAAGAGAAAAGAAAGAGAAATTTAAATTATCAATATCAGAAATTTTTTAAAAAATCAGTCATCATACAGATCCTTCAGATTGTAAAAGGATAGAAAGGGATTTTTATGAAAACATTATTCCAATAAAATTGATAACTTAGCAAAATTGGGTAAATTGTAGGAAAAACATAAGCTTCTGAAAATGGCCCAAAAATAAATTGAAAAGCTAAATACTCCTATATCCCTCAAAGTAATAAACTATCCTCGTTTGTAGATAACATGATTGTGTCACAGAAAACCCTAAGGAATCTATAGGGATTAACAGAAATAATAAGTGAATTTAGCAAGTTTATAGGACTCAACAACCTAAAATTTTCTCTTTTTTGGCATTTTTCTTTTATTTTAATTGAAATGTAATAATTACACATATTTGTGGGTTCAGTGTGATATTTTGATATATGTCTACAATATGTAATGATCAAATCAGGGTAATTAACATGTCTGTTACCTCAAACATGTATTATTTCTTTGTATTGAGAACATTCAAAATCCTCTCTTCTAGTTATTCGAAAATATAAGATAAATTATTGTTAATTATATTCACTCTACAGTGCTATATAACACTAGAACTTATTCCTTTTATCTATCTGTAATTTTGTTTCTGTTGACCAACATCTCTCTATCCTCCCCTACCCCCCACCCTGACCAGCCTCTAATAACCACACTTCTACTCTCTACTTCTATAAGCACAACTATTTTAGCTCCCATATATGAGTGAGAACATGTGGTATTTATCTTTCTGTGCCTAACTTATATCATTTAACATAATGTCCTCCAGGCTCAACCATGTTGCCATGAATGACAGGATTTCATTCTTTTTTATGACTGAAAAATATCCCATTGTATATATACAACACATTTCCTTTATCCATTCATCTGTTGATGGACATTTTGGCTAATTCCATATTTTAGCTATTGTGAATAGTGCTGCAATAAACATGGGAGTGCAGATTATCTCTTTCACATACTGATTTCTTTTTTTTTTTTTTGCAAGGCAATAACATTTATTTATTTATTCTTAATTTCAGAATATTACAGGGGTACAAACATTTTGGTTATGTAAATTGCTTTTGTACCATTTGAGTCGAAGTTGTAAGTGTGCCCATCCCCCAGATAGTGTACATTGTACACGTTTAGGTGTGAATTTACCCATCCCCTCCCCCTCCACCTGCTTGATTTCCAATGAATGTTATTTCCATATGTGCACATAAGTGTTGATTGATTAGTTCCAGTTTAATGGTGAGTACATGTGGTGTTTGTTTTTCCATTCTTGTGATACTTCACTTAGAAGAATGGGCTCCAGCTCCATCCAGGATAATACAAGAGGTATTAGTTCACCATTTTTTTATGGCTGAGTAGTATTCCATGGTGTACACATACCACATTTTTAGTATAAATAACAATTGGACAAATCATGCACTCATTTTGGAGTGAATGATTTATAGATTCAACTCAATCTGAATAAAATTCCCAACATGCTGTTTTTGAGATGTAGACAATTGACTTGCATGCTGCTCTGCAATATGACTCCAAGGTTATCATCTATTTCTCCACCACCTCAAATCTGGTGTTTTTTGATAAAATGACTTCTTTTCCTTTGGGTAGATACCCAGTAGTGGGATTGCTGGATCAAATGGTAGGTCTACTTTAAATTCTTTGAGGAATTTCCAAACTGTTTTCCATAGAGATTGTACTAATTTGCAGTCCCACCAACAGTGTAAAAGCATTCCTTTCTCTCTGCATCTACGCCAGCATCTGCTGTTTCGGAACTTTTTAATAAAAGCCATTCTAACAGGGGTAAGGTGATATCTCCTTGCGGTTTTAACTTGCATTTCCCTGATGATTAGTGATGTTGAGCATTTTTTTTCATATGTTTATTGGCCATTTGTCTATCTTGTACCTAATGGGTACAATGAACACTATTTGGGTGATGGGCACACTTATAGCCATGACTCAAACATCACAAAAGCAATCCATGTAACCAAAAAACATTTGTATCCCCTTTATACTTTGAAATTTAAAAAAAAAATCTGGGATGGCCATGTGACCACCTCAACCAACAGAAGATGGTGGAAGCGACATTGTGCCCGTTCTGAACACAGCCCTTAAGTGGACTGACATCTTCTACTTTCTACCACTGGGGTCTCTCAGCATCACATAAAAAGACTGACTATCCTGCAAGAGAGACCATATGGTCCTTCATCTAAATTGGTAGGATGAGGGACCCAGTGGATCTCTTCCAGTCATCACTTTCCAAGACACCATAAATGTGAATTAAGCTATCCTGGACTGCACAGACCACCCATTCAGTCATCAGCTGAACAAAACAGTGACTTCAGTCCATGCCACATGAAACAGAAGAAATACCCAGGTAACCACTGCCTGAATTCCTGGCCCACAAAATTTTGAGATAAAATTAAACAGTGGTTGTTTTAAGTCACGAAAAATGTGAAGCCATGCATCATGTAGCAAGAGATAACCAGAATAAAAAGTGGAACCACTAAGTATGGTGCTTCCATAACAAAAATGTAAAGCATGTGGCATTGGCTTTAGTATCAGAAGATATATGACAGCTGGAAGGGTCTCAAGGACACTGTAAGTAAAGGCTGAAAAGACGGGAGGAATTGTCCTTGGAGGGAACAAAAAATTGACCCATGTTATCCAATGCTGGAAAAGTTTGGCAATACTGACACCTATAGTAATGTAGAAAGAAAATATGCTCAAATGAACAGGTGGATTCGGCTAAGATTTCCAAGTAGAATATTGAAAGCTCCAGCTGTTTCTTATAGCAGTTTCTAGTATGATAACAATAGGTGAAGAAAGATGAGTTAAAAGAGCAACTTTTAAGTTTCCAGGCAGAATTTAGAAGAAACATAAAAGAGCAATAACTTGCTTTTTTTCAAAAATAAAACCAGTTCTCAGTCCCAGACTCTCCAAAGTGCAAAAGACTCTTAAAGTAAGAAATGTCATCACAAGAAACATTATCTCAAAGTTGTGGATGCAAGACCCTTTGTCAAGACTTAAGATTTAAGTCTTTAAAAGATTTAAGAATGATTTAAGAATGTGTCTCACAAACACTCTCAACTAGACAAAAATATTTCTAAGACTCTTAAAAGTCCCACAGACTTTTAGCCCTACCCTGAGAAGGGCCAGGTTAAAGATATTTGTGGGTATGGCACTTGTATAATGGAGTAAATACCAATAAGAACATAGAAATTCTATGACGTGCTTAAAGGAATTGCACTGAAGACAGCACCAATAGGCTTCCCTTGTAAACAGGAGTGTCTATTTTGGTTATCTGTTCCTCCCTTCCTCCATTGTATGCTGGGCACAGGGAAGAAATAGCCTATCTCTAGCTCATAGCTCTTTAAATAGAGAAGAACCATAATTAAGGAACTGTACAATAGGAACTGCACCAAAGTAGATTCATCCACACTCAGTCTGAATTTAGAAGTTGAGATCGTGGACTTCAAACTGATGCCATGATCCTAACTGTCCTGGGAGCTTCTAAATCCTGCCTCCCCACCCTGAGATCCCTGAATTATCATTTTAGAAGTCTGACAACTTCACTGGAAAGATCTTGTGTACATACCCCTGTACCTACATGGAGAAGAAAGGGAATCTAGCAGAGCCAAGTTTTCTAGCCATTCCTGCCAAAGTACCATTCATATGAGTGAGGTCGTCTTGGACCCTCCATAAATAAAAAAGTCAAAAGGCAAGATGTACATAGACTCTATGAAGATGATTACAAATTTTATTGAGACTTACCAATCAAACTTTCACAATAGGTGTATTATTCTGGATGGTTAATCTAGGCATTATATTATATTATACCATTTTCCTCACAATAAGAAGTATGGTCATGATATTCTAAATATAATTTTATGGGAATTTTTCAAGCTTTAAAAATAGCCCTAACATTTATTAGAAAGAATACATACTTAGGAATTACAAGAAACTTTTGAAAAAGGTAAGCAGTTAGGGGAGACTATCCCTACCACATACAAATAAACATTAAAATTCCTTGACCACTGAAATAGTGTGTTAGTGGCAGAATAAACCAAAAAAATAGAAAGACAGAAGAAATAGAAAAAAATGGCCAAAGGTTGAACCTTCTAGATGTAAAAAAATTGACATATTAAAAGGAGAAATTTCAAATTAACACTAAAAATAATTAAAAATTAATAAATTATGTTGGCAGATTATTTTACCTATCTGGGGATATTTCCTTATCACAAATGAAAAGAAATTATCACTGGGTTGGAAAATAAATTTTTTGAAAAGTTATTTTAAAAATAAGATGTTAAAATGTATAAAGTCAATGGAGAGAAATGGAATTTTCCCAAGTGTGATATGATAGAAGAAATTAAAAAGTAAAAGATATTTATAACATAGATAACATAATAAGGTAAATATATACAGAAAACATCAAAGAGTGGTGAAACATATATATTCAATGCAGAATAAGTTTATCAAAATTCATCAGTAAAAATTCTGACTCTAATAGATCAAGAATTCAAGGACACAAGTAATTGACAAAGTTTATGAAGTGGATTCTATGTCCCAGATTTTGTGCAAGGAACAGAGAGCACAAAGGCAATTAAGTAACTTTCCTGACTTCAGAGAACTTATAGACCAACGAAAATAAACAGACAATTAACCAAGATTTTTAATTCATCACTCAATATAACTACACATTTTAAAATGTCTGAAAGTGAAGGACTTAGTTATATAAACTCTGGTACAATCAAATGTTTGATATTATTTGGTGAATAGTGTTACGTTTGGGAAGAACTTGAAATGATATAAGAAATCTCCATGTAATAATAATAGGGATAAAAATAATAATACAAAGTTACTCATACAGTGTGATTTACCAATGAAAAGGACTCATTCCCCCATAGCCTTGGCCCCTCATATCTAGACTAAAGAAGAAACAAGGACAATGAGTTTCTTTGACTACATGTTTTCTACCACATTAGGGGTGAATAATGTTTTACTTCAAGCCTGATTCAGAGAGAAATTTTCACAAAGATTTAATGAATGAGATTTCTGTCAAATAAAACAGTATGTTCAGATCTCTTTATTGCCTAGTAATCTGTATTACATTAATAAAGGAGGTAAGAATGGAAACAGCATGTATTGCCAATATCTTTCTTGAGAATGATATTTTCCAAATTATCTGGTGTTGAGCTCTGCACTGAACATTTGAAGCTCGTGTATTTGGATTATGCTAATTTTACATATGAAAAAGAAAGTCTGGCACCCTTTTTATTAAAACAAGGCCATGAGATGGTGATATTGAAAAATAGCAGCGGTATTCTCAGGTATTCTAAACTGTCTGGGAAGATTAATGGATCATCTTTATGAAAATATGGCACCAAACAAAGCTGCTCCACTGAGGAGCTAGCAATTTTCCAACTGGAAAAATAAGTAATATTTAGTTATTTTTCTGCATATCTCCCGTGTTCATTCAGGTTCTTTTTATAGACTTAGCCTCCTTGTGATTGATATTAAAACTCTGAAGCATTATTCCTCTTCAACCTTGATACGGTAAGCAATATGGACAAAACTATATGTTAAAGTATCTTACAAATACAAAAATAAAATATATACTTCAAATATCAATATGCTCTGCATTTGTGTGGGGAGGAGTGAACCAAGTCTTTATGTGTTATTTCTTATTTTATGCTTCTGAAATCTGTAATGAGCACTACTGCTTCTGAAAAAACTAGCTTAAAGAGAGAAACATGAGAAAATCTTCCATTAACTAAAATAAATTTACAGTATTAACTATAGCACATACACCCCAAAAATCAACATATATTTTCCTTAAAAATGATGAAAATCTTAAAAATATATTTTGATCATTGGAAGTATTGCCATAATAAATATTTTTCATTATACACAAGTTATTAAATCTGGGAAAAATTTACTATGGTTAAATAATCACACATGGCTTTCCTGGAGGTAACAACTCTTAATTGAAAATAGGTGATACTGTCCTCTGTAACCTCATTTTCTTTTTCTGGTCCACAGCATCTTCATGGCATTTTTCATCTCTGCATTTCTCAGAGTATAGATTAGGGGGTTCAACATAGGAGTGATTACTGTGTAAAACACAGTCAAGGATTTATCAGTGGGTAAGGTAGAAGGAGGTCTCACATACATAAAAATACAAGGGACAAAGAAGAGGACCACCACAGTGATGTGAGAGCCACAGGTGGATAAGGCTTTGCGTCTCCCTTCCTGATTAAGATTCTTCAGGGTGTGCAGAATGACCCCATAGGAGATGAGTAAGAGCATAAAGATGACCACACAGATTGCTCCATCATTGGCAACCACAGTGAGGCCAATAACATAGGTGTCAGTGCAGGCAAGCTTTAATAAGGGGTACATGTCACAGATGAAGTGGTCAATGACATTGGGGCCACAGAAGGGAAGGTTGTAAACAAAGAGAAGTTGAACTACTGCATGCACAAAACCTCCAACCCAGGCTAACAGCAGTAGCAGAACACACACCCGTTGGTTCATGATCGTTAAATAATGCAGTGGCTTGCAGATGGCCACATAACGGTCGTAGGCCATGACAACCAGGAGTAAAATCTCAGCCCCACCAAATAAGTGTCCTATAAAAAGCTGGGTCATGCAGGCTTGGAAGGAAATGGTTTTCTTCTCATAGAGTAAGTCTATAATCATATTTGGGGTAACTGTGGTAGAATAAACAGCATCCATAAATGATAAGTAGCCAAGGAAGAAGTACATAGGGGCATCCAAGGTTGGGCTGACCACCACAGTCACAACAATGAATAGGTTGCCTACCATTGTCACAATGTAGATGAGCAAGAACACAACAAATAATATTTTCTGGCCCTGGAGGTTCTCAGTGAGCCCCAAGAGGACAAACTCAGTCACGTTGTTCCTTTGTTCCATATGTCCTTCTGTGTGTCCTTATGTCAGTGTTCAAGACAAAATTACCTGCAAATATAATTATCACTAATAACTTCATGAAAGTTTAGGATAATTTGTTTATTCGTTCAACAAATAGGCATTATGATTTATCATATTACAGAACTGTCAGAGATTATAAGAATGGTCCCAAACCTCAGCCATCTTACAAACTAATGGAGAGAGAAATAAGTAATTAGAGACATATGTGGGAAAAGGACAGATTATTAAATAAGAGAGTCTGCCATAACTAGATTTCTATCTGGAAGCTAATAAAATTGAACACATAGCTAATACCATAAACAAAAATAAAATAAAAATGGGTAAAATATGTAATGTGAAACTAAAGCAAGATTTACTGTATATTTACTTTCAAATTAATAAAGGAAATGACTTTCTACATTCTACGGGTGGAAGAACTTTCTTAAGTAATAATTGAAACCCCAGATAAACATATTTGACAATTTCAAAATTTTTTAAGAATTTAGGAAAGGATACCATAAAGTCAATTTTAAAAAGTAGTTTGGAGAAAAGATTTCCTTTTTAGAGGACATACACAGAGTTAATATTTAAAATAGACAAAAAACTCTAAGCAATTAATAAACAAAATACAAACAAACCAATAGCAAAGTGGGCAAATGATATAAACCAGCAATTAAAGGAAAAGTACATCCAAATGGCCAAAAAACATATGATAGATTTCTAAAGTTCGCCTATAAACATAAAAATTTTAAATAAAAAGCAAATATCACTTTATTTTTTTCTTTGTGTGAACTTTTAAAATATTACTTTATATTTATCATACTGACTAAGAAGTTTTAAAAATTATAATAGCTACGACTGGCAAAAATGAAAAGGGTATTTTCCTACACTGATAGTGAACATGGGAATTTTATATTTTTGGAACACAATTTAGCAATCTCTGTTGAAAGTAAACATACTTTCCAGCACAACAATTACACTCTTTAGAACCTATCTCATAGATATTAAAGCACTAGTACACAAGGACATATGCATGGCATGTTTTTGTGCCATTATTTATAATGGCATTAAACAAGCAAAAAAAAATTTAAAGCAAATGCCAATCAATAGAGTAATGGCTGAATAGAATACAAAATCTATTAAATGGAATAAAGCCATTTAAAAGAATTAATTACAGCTATGCCAGTACTCCGAGAGAAATTCCCACAAGGTACTGTTAAGAAGGAAATAAGCATAAAACTATGTATAATATGATATTATTATAAAACAAAAATTAAAATACTATAAATGTATCCATTTACAAATGCTTGTATATGATTACATGAGGGTGGGAAAATATTGAAGGGTTTATATTTTGGTGTTGTAAGCACAATTTACATTTGTGCTGGTGATGCAGGGAGAGGCAAGAAGTTGTATGTGAAACAATGAAAATGTCAGAAGGAAGAAACCAAGCCAGAAGGAAAAGAGAGAGAGAGAAAGGGGGTTGGAGGGACAGAGAGAGAGGGAGAGGCAGGGAGACAGAGAGGGAGGGAGAGACAAAGAAAGCAGGAAAGAAGACTTGACACACAAAAAAACTGTATCATAAGTAGTATCAATATTCACTAGCCCAGCTATCTCTTAAAGTAATGCTAGTAATGACAACCAGTCACTATCTAAGCTCTGTTGACATTTGCTTCAATCTGGCCTCATAAATTCTGCACCACCTGCTCTTCACAACAAATGGATTGTCTGTGTTCCTTGCTATGGCCCCCCTCTCTGCTCGTGCACTAGACCGCATATCGCATGCTCTTTATCGCTCTTAAGAACAGTGTTCCTGCGATTTTCTCCTCCATTTCCTACGTCATCAATTTTCCTTCCTATATTGCACCTGTCAGTGTCTATATATATATAGGGTACACATCCACGTTTTAAAAATCTATTCTTTGACCCCACATCTCTCTCAAGCAAGCACCGCAGCTCAATTTTCTGTTCTTCTTTATGAAAATATCTTCACTTTACTACACCCAATGGTCAATTTCAGTTCTCTTCTTACTTGACCTATCATTCCTGTGAATTGACATAACAGCTTGCTTACTTATGCATCACCTGGGTTCTTGAAAGTCACTCATTCAACTTCTACAAATGCTACATCACCTTCTAATCTTTAACATATCAAACAATACTTAGAAAACACATCAGTTGGTCCTATCAAGGCGTTTAAAAATACCTGCACCTTAAAATATTCCCCAAATAGTTACACTTGAAATTAGTTTCTAAGAACACTGATATTAAGAAGGTAAATTTATTCCGGATTTTTATAATATTAAAATACCCAAAAGGCTATTACAGAATTGAGTCAATTCACACATATTTTGGCAAGCATAAAGGACCACTAAAGTGGCTTATTATCAGAGTCACTTAGAAGAACTTATAAAAGACTGTGAATTCCCACACCACCAATGTAGTATTGCATAGTGTAAAGCCAAGTTCAGAATTTTATGTATAAATAAACTTCCTGGGTTATGTACATAAGCAGACAGTCATTCAGTCCAAGATCTGATTGTGGTACTGTCCTTCTCCTTTGTCCTCAAAGATAACAGCTGTATACACTGACACCATCTCTGTGAACACAGACAGCAAACTAACACATGCGCCATCACCGGACCTGGAAATGCTTCCACGTGTCCAACTCTTTCCATGCTTGCAGGAAGTCTGACTCATTCAGGAAAAAAGTTACCTTTTAAATTGCTGGGATTATCAAAAAGAACATAACCTAAAGAAGTCTGAATCTTGATTATAAACAAATACACCTAAAAATCTTCATTGTTGGCAAAATTTGCCCTAATAACAAATGTTATATAAGCATTTTTTTAATTTTTATGGATACATTATAGTTTTACATATTTATGGGTAAGATGTGATAATTTGATACAATCATATAATGTATAATGACCAAATCTGGGTAATTAAGATTCCATCACATCAAACATTTTTCATTTCTTTGTATTGGGAACGTTTCAAATTTTCTCTTCTAGCTATCTTGAAATATACAATAAATTATTAACTATAGTTATACTATTGTGCTGCCAAACACTAGATCTTATTCCTTCTGTCTAACTATATTTTTTTTAACCTATTAAGCAACTTCTTTTCATCCCCCCTCCCTACTACCTTTCCCAGCCTCTGGGAACCACAAGTCTGTTCACTACTTCCATGAGATCAATTTATTTAGCTACCACATATGAGTCAGAAGATGTGATACATATCTTTCTGTGCCTGGCTTATTTCACTTAACATAATGTCTTACAGTTCCATCCATGCTTCTGCACATGACAGGATTTCATTCTTTTTTATGGAGCTATCATCTCACCCCAGTTGAAATGGTGATTATCAAAAATACAGAAAATAACAAATGCTGGCAAGGATGTGGAAAGGCAAATGCTCGTACACAGTGGGAATGTAAATTAGTACAGGCACTATGGAAAACAGATGGAGTTTCCTCAAAAAAACTAAAAATAAATTTACCATATGATTCAGCAATCCCACTGCTGGGTATATATCCAAAAGAAAGGAAATCAGTATATCTAAGAGTTACACGCACGCCCATGTTTATCGCAGCACTATTCACAACAGCCATCAAAGGATGAACAGATTAAATAAGCATTTTGAGCTTAAAGGAAAAGTCAACTTTGTTGGAGAGAGAATTGTAAATTAAGATAAATATTTGCAATTTGTGTTTTACACCAATAAAAATGAAATAATGAAGTATTCTTTATAGCATTTTGATTCTCAGTCAGTTATACTGACCTGTCTTCATATAGTATAGTTGAACTTTGGGTAGTCTGAAGGATCAAGAATAATTTTGATCCTGGTATTATCATGTTTTGAGTCTATCAGTTCAATTCCTAAAAAAGACAATCATGTGAATACTGATACAGATAAACACTCTCTGAGGTAAGGGCAAAAATCTGCGGATACTTTATCTACATTTGAACTATAGCACATATTGTTGAGTCATTCAATTGGTGCATCTCCAAGGGTGATTCTTCTCTAATTAAATTCACTGGGACCTTTATCATAATTCTGTAGGTAGACTCTGCATCTCCAGAGATGCCATAACGGTAATAACTATGTATAACAGGATTTACAGAACCATGCCCTCTGGGGAAAAATTACAAAAGAACAGCTTAAGGTCAAATCATCAAAAGGGAAAAGTCCAGTCTAGGCAGAAATGAAATATGTAAAAACTCTCTTATTTAAATGATGATCTGCAAAATAGGCACATCTGTAGGTGTGTAAGCACAGACAAGTTTCAATAAGGGGTACATGTCACATATATTAATATATGACATTGGGGCCACATAATGGAAGCCCATAAATATGCCAAGTTGAATTACTGAGTGTAGAAATCCTCCAATACAGGACACTATCAGCAACACAACATACACCCATCGCCTCATGATAACCAAATAATGCAAGGGCTTACAGATGGCCACCCAGTGGTCACAGGCCATCAACCACAGAAGAAAGACCTCTGACCCACCAAAAAGTGCTCTATGAAGAGCTGAGTGCTCAGTCATATAAGATTAGAAAGATATGGTATTTTTCCCAAAGAACAAGTCCGAAATCAATTTGGGGGAAACAGATGAGGAATAAATGGCATCCGTAAGTGATAAGCTAGCAAGAATGAATTACATGGGCAAACCCAGGATCTTATTGACAGTCACAGCCATAACAATGAGCAGATTGTCCACCATGATCAGAATGTAGAAGAGCAAGAACATAACAAAAAGTACTTTCTGCTCTTTTGGATTCTATGTGAGGCCCAAGAGGACAAAGTAAGTTACATTCTTCATTGGTTCCATCTATTCTTTATAGGTGCTAACTTCAAATTGTAGAAGAAGTTTACCTATAAACAAGGGGGGAAAACTTTAAATGCATTATAATCTCTATGTTTTATTTATTCGTTCAATTTTTAAAATGTATATGGAGTATCTATTCATGTCAAATCTGTCATACACTTTGGAATTGCCAAGTTCAAAAAGACACGATTCCCTACCCTCAGTGATTTGATATATAATGATGGGATAAATTACAAGCTGGGCACGGTGGCTCACGCCTATAATTCCAGCACTTTGGGAGGCTCAGGTGGGAGGATTGCTTGAGGCCAGGACTTCAACACCAGCCTGGACAACACAAAGAAACTTTGTCTCTACAAAAAATTTAAAAATTAGCAGGGCATCATGGCATGCACCTGCAGTCCCTGCTACTCAGGAGGCTGAGGCAGGAGGATCACTTGAGCCCAGGAGTTTGAGGTTGCAGTGAGCCATGATTGGGCCACTGCACTCCAGCCTGGGTGACAGAGCTAGACCCTGTGTCTAGTAAAAAAGAAATACAGACCAATGTAATAAATGCCATAAATATTCTCAAGATGCTAAGGATCACAGTGTAGGAATATATAAATCAAACTGTAATCAGAGAAGGCTTCCCAGAGGAAGCAATACTTTAGTTGAGTTTTAAACAAAAAGTGAAAGAACAAGGGAAGATGGGAAGGGAATTATTCCATAAAAAGGTGAATCGTTTATGAAATCACAGAAGTGTAATACTTGAGATCCATTAAGGAAATTTACATATTCAAAGTCAGTAGAACAAATTGTGAATGAAGGTTTCTGTCCTGGTTTGCCTCCTACATCTTTGAGATCTCTTTTAGGGTCTTTAGTTGAATTTTCTTCCTTTTTCTGACCAATAAATGCTAAAGCACTCCAATTTTATGAATCCAATCTCTATATCTCTCCTAATTTTCAAACCTGTACAGATAACATCTCTAATTATTGGTATCTTCAATATACATTTAAATATTTATAAAGTTAATACTTATAAAACTAAATGTTTAATTTTTCATAAGACCTAGGTCTTCCCCATCTCATTAAATGGGACTACCTGCCATGTTATGGTTAAGAAAAAATGATCTCACATTGTCCCTCACTCCCTTATTATTCTCATATTACTTATTGATACCTTTAACAACTCCTGTTGAATCTACTTTCAAAATATATCAGAAATTTCATCATTTCACTAATTCTCATTACCTTCCTGGTCCACGACAATAGCCTAATGCCAGGTCTCTGTGTTTTTATTCTGGCCTCCAACAGTATGTTTTCCTGAAGCAGCCCAAGCGATTCTTTTGAAATCTTATTCAGTTGATACCACTCCCCTGCTCAAAACCCCTAGAATTAATTCCAGTCATGTACCAACATTTAATTTCTCACATTGAAACTTGACAGTAAAAAGCATTATAGTTCCCATTTCATAGTTGAAGAAACTGAGGATCAGAATAACTAACTAATTATCACCAGGTCACACATTTTTTAAATTGTAAAATTGGAACTGGCATCTAAGTCTGAGTTATTTCAAAATGATATAACTTCTTATGTAATACAGAAATTCACACAATTTTGAAGCCTGGTTCCTACTATTTTCTGTCAGAGTCTTAACATTTGGAGGCATGTTCACAAAGAAGGATATTTTGATTCACTCCTAAGGACCTGGAATCCCTCTTCTGTCAAGTATGAGAACAGCAGGCAAAAAACTGCATTATTCCCTGAGGATACATTTGGTTTGATTCAACTACATCTATCCATTTTCTCCATAGAATCTCCAGAATTTCCAGAATGTTCTTACTATTATTCAGAAGATTATTATCTGCACTGTAGATTACAAAGGGAATTCCATGGTAAAAACAGAAAACAAAATTTACCAAGTTAGAATAATTCACCAAAAAGAGAAACAACCTTATGTTTACATAAGAAGATAGCAACTAGCTGTTTACAAAGGACATTTTAACCAAGTAACTTCTTTTCTAGTTAACTTCAAAAAAGAAAAATTACCAAAGTGCCATGCAATTGTTTTGTATATCTCATTCTGTCGTGTTGGGATGGCCCAGATCCTCTTGCCATTAAGTCACAGACATGTGGCTTCAGTTCTGCCAAGTGGGAGTCTTTGAGTCGGAAATTATCGATAGTTTTCTGAGGCTAAGTGGTTCTGAGAGTCAGAGTGGTCCTGTGGGTCAAGGAAATGAGAACGCCTTTGCAATTTTGCCAGCAGCATGACCATGGTGTCAGCAGCAGCAGCTCTCAGCACACCTGTCCTGTCCGGGTGTGCTTCTGCAAGTTGTTCACTGTAAGTCAGCCTAGTCCCCATGACTCCAGCCCTTCCAAAGACTCTATATGCTATACCTAGATACAGCAAACCCCTTCTAATTAATCGAGCCAGATAAGATTTTGTGTCTTCAACCAACAAAATTTCTGAGGCCATAGTTGCTGGAACACAATGAACAAGGAGGAGCAGTACCAGATAAGGTCAAGGAAATGTATGTTTGAGTAGGGAGCAGTTGTGTATTGCCTCATAGGGTATGAAAAGGCCAATTTGCTTTAGTGTAAATTTGTTTAATCAGATATCTTACCTTATACCAATCAAGTTAGCTCAGCACCTCTATGTGAGTACAAGACCTTTTGCATGGGGAAAAATGGTAGAAATTAAAATAAAAGGAGGGCATGCAAAGGCAAAGTGGATATTAATGCTATTGACTACACCAAAAAGTTCACCAAAGAATGCAACTGCCAGTAGGCACACACAAAATGTTCTGGGGACACATGGATGGGTTGAACACATATGTTTTATTTTGCATCATCCTGATTTTAATTAGAGCTAAATTAATTATAATAATGTTAAGGTTGCTAAGATATATATATTTTTTTAGTCAAAGTAGAGCAGAGAGATTATTGATACTCACCTAGGTCAGACAAAATTCCCCCTTCCATATACAGAAACTCCCTCCTAGTGATTTTACTCGTGTCCTTTCAGTTCATTGCCTCTCATCCCTGGACGTGGACGAGATCCAGAGATGTCCTGACCCAGACAGATTGAGATTCTCGCTTTTCCAATAAGAGTAATTAATTCAAATTTTCCCCAACTGGAAGATGGATCAGTCAATTTTTTTTTTTTTTTGCTTCCACAAAACACTTTTATAATGTTTACTATGTCAGGCACCATTATAAGCACTTAATAAATATTAACTCATTTAAGCGGCCAAACAATTTTACGAGATAGGTACTATGATTACCCTTTTTACAGATGAAGAAAATGTGGGATGAAAAGTTAAATAACTTGTCCAGGTCACATTTAAATCCAGGAAATCTGAGTCCAGTGTCTTCTCTTAATCACTGCACCATTACTACCTTCAGGGTAAAATAAAAATATCTCCCTTCATTTTGTCTATTTATGTTCTGGTTACCTTCTCTGTTGACCTCATATTCAGAGTAAAAATAATCCTTTGACCATTCAAAAAGAGCTTGTCATGAGACTAGCAGACCAACAAATTGATTAGCCCCAAGAACTTGGAAGCATGAGGCAAATGGATATCAGACAACCAGGAGACATAGGTTCAGTAATGACCAAAGAGTTTATGACCATTCCAGCCCCTAAGAGCTTCCACAATGCCAGTCAGCTCTCAGAACATTCTTCACAGCAGGACATAAAAATAAAATGTTATTCCTTCTAAAGCTCATCTAAAGCTCAAATGAGTTAATATTTGTTAAGTGCTTATAATGGTGCCTGACATAGTAAACATTATAAAAGTGTTTTGTGGAAGCAAAAAAAA
This sequence comes from Daubentonia madagascariensis, assembly GCA_023783475.1. NCBI lineage: Eukaryota > Metazoa > Chordata > Mammalia > Primates > Daubentoniidae > Daubentonia > Daubentonia madagascariensis. The sequence goes on from JAKFHU010000403.1 coordinate 72,564, forward strand.
AAAATTGACTGATCCATCTTCCAGTTGGGGAAAATTTGAATTAATTACTCTTATTGGAAAAGCGAGAATCTCAATCTGTCTGGGTCAGGACATCTCTGGATCTCGTCCATGTCCAGGGATGAGAGGCAATGAACTGAAAGGACATGAGTAAAATCACTAGGAGGGAGTTTCTGTATATGGAAGGGGGAATTTTGTCTGACCTAGGTGAGTATCAATAATCTCTCTGCTCTACTTTGGCTAAAAACATCTATACTCCACTTTCAATAATGGATACAAGACCACACAGATCAATAAGGAAATATGGAACTTGAACAAACTGTAGACCAATAGGACCTAACAAACATATTTAGACCACTTCACTCCACAATACAAGAATACACATTTTTATCAAGTGCCCATGGAACATTCACTAGGAGAAATCATATGTTAGGCAAGAAAAACATCTTAGTAAATTTAAAAAGATTAAAATCACTCAAGGTATTCTAATCAAAATGGAATGAAAGTAAAAAATCAACATAAAAATTTAAAAAAGAAATCAGAATAAAGGGGGCTGAGCAAGATGTCTGAATAGAAACCTACAGCAATAGTCCCTCTCTGCACAAACACCTAATTCAAGAACTATCCATGCAAACAAGCAACTTCAGAAGAACCAAAAACCAGGTAAGCAATGATACTATCTGGTTTTAATATTATATCAAGGAAAGAGGCACTGAAGAGGGCAGAAGAGACAGTCTTGCATAGCCTATGCCACCCCTCCCCCACCCCCACCCTACCTCCCAAAAGTGCTGTGCCAGTGCTCAGAGTGGAGGGAGAATCTGTGTGCCTGGGAGAGGGAGAATGAAGTGATGATGGGGCTTTGAATTGAAACTCAGGGCCACCCTGGCACAAGGGAACCCAGCACAGGGCAGAATTCTGCCAGTGCCCACAAAGGGAGCATTCTACCCAGCCCAGCCAGAGTGAAATCCTCTGCCCCATAGCCCAAGTTCCTGCTAGCCCCACCACCAGCAGAAAAAGGCAGTCAGGCCACAAGGGGTACAGTCCTTGGGCAATTCCTGTGGCTGTGCTGGCTTGGAGCCAGTGGACTTAGGATGGACATAACCCAGTGAGACACCAGCAGCTGCAGTCAAGCCAGTGCCTGTGTCACCCCTCCCCCAACTACAGGCAGTGTGGCTCAGGGAGAGTCTTCTTCCACTTGAGGAAAGGAAAGGGAAGAGCTCAGAGGACTTTGTTTTGCAACTTTAGTGCCAACTCAGCCACAGTACTGAGCAGACTCCTGAGGCCCCTGAGTCCAGGCCTTCATTCCTGGATGGCACTCCTGGACCCACCCTGGGCCAGAAGGAACATGCTGCCTTGAAGGGAAAGACTGAGTCCTGGCAGGATTCACCACCTGCTGATTAGAGAGCCCTTGGGCTTTGAATAAACATCAGAGGTAACCAGGCAACAGTCATCAGTGGCTTTGGTTGAGACTGGGCAGGCTTCAGGTGTGACCTGGCACCAGTGGCCATGAGAGAGTGCCCACATCACTCCCCCAAATCCAGCAGCCCATCACAGAGAATGAGGGAAGAGAGTGAGAGAATTTGCTTGGTAATCCAGGGAATTCTCTTGTATCATACCCGAGCTCAACAAGGCAGTATCACCAGGAGTCTTCAAAAGTCATAGCATTACTGGGCTTGGGGCATCCCCAGTGCTAATATAGCTGCAGTGACCAGAGACTTAGGCCACAACACTCAACTCCATTTGAGTATCTGGAAAGCCTTCTCAAGTTCAGATTGTGAAGATTAAAATAAATACCTAACTCTGCAATGCCCAGACATTGATGAATATCCACAAGCATCAAGAACATCCAGGAAGACATGACCTCACCAAACGAACTAAATAAGGTACCAGCGACCAATCCTGGAGTGATGGAGATAGGTGACCTTTCAGACAAACAATTCAAAATAGCTGTCCTGAAGAAGCTCAATGAACTTCAAGACAACACAGAGAAGGAATCAAGAAGCCTATCAGAGAAATTTAACAAAGACATTAAAATATTAATATAAAAAAAAGTCAAGCAGGAGCTAGAGCCAAGATGGCCAACTAGAGACATCGCTTTTTAGATAGTCCTGGCTGGAAGGTAGAATATTGCACTGAGGAAAGTGGAGAGCAGTTGCAGCTCAGGTGTGGATCACAGGGAGAGACAACAGAGATTTCTGGAGACCCAACTGTGAAAAACTGCAAAGCTGAGAAAGAAGAAGATAGAGAAGAGGAAACAGTGGCATAGTCCAAACCCAGAGAGGCTCAGAGCCTAGTGAGAGGGTAAGGGGGCTTCCCCTCCCCCACATAGGTACCTTCAGTAGCATCAGGACATAAAACATTTTGGAGGTGCTTCTACCCTCCAGGAGCCCAGGCACAGCAGCTAAATAGGAACAGTGGGGTGAACCCGTGATCCACAGGAGTTTGGGTGTTCAAAAGGGACACTTTTCAGGAGAAGTACCACAAGAGATCAGAGTGCTGGCTATCTTACACCAAGACACTTCCTCCTCTACTCTCCCTCCTATCTCGGCATTAGAGAGAGTAATTTTAGCTCTCAGGCTAACTGGTAGCCACAGCCCCTTCCCCCCACCACCACTGCAACCAGGAGAATACTCTGAACCAGTGTCACATGAATGACTGCGTCTCCACGGTGGTGTGTGTTCCCAGCCAAGCCCACCACTGACAGTGGGGCCACCACAATTTGTGAGCTTTCTGCCTGCTGTGTTTCATGGGAATGAGCACTGGTGGCTTAGACAGGCAGGCTGGAACTGGTGCCCCCGCCCCCAGACACTAAAGTGGTGCAGGGAGATGCAGGAGAGAGATCTTGGTCCTGGACACTGGTGACAAGGAAACTTTCATGGACATATCCAATGGGAGAGTGTGGAGGGGCACTGAGGAATGAGGATCTGTGAGCCCACCCATTCCCCACCCCAATTGAAGAACCATCATTGGATAGAGGTGCAGTACTTCAAGTGAATTAGCATAGCCCCTGGTGCCCACGACAAATGAAGGCTTCAGGCACCCTGGCTGAACTGGAGCAACAGCCCTTCCCCCATTCATTACAATAGGGAGTGCAGCCTGAGCCAAGAAACTCTCCCAGGCAAGAGCATGCCCCTGGCAGAGGCCCCTGTGGACAGATAGGCCTACCTCTCTCCCCTTGGGATCTTATGGTGAAACAGGCATGCACAATTGTGGATCTTCCCCACCCGCCAATGTCCCACAGAGACGCACGCTAGTGGGTCAGACAAACAGATTGAGGGGTAGTTCAAGAACTGGTCTCAGGCAGTAAGGGAACTCACGTGAATTGACCTGATGAGAGAGTACTGTGGAGTTACAGGGGGCAAATAGGGAGGGTGCCCACCCCACCCCACAGAGAAACTGCTAGTGCACAAGAGCGGAAAGAGCCTGGCCCAAAGCCTTACCTCTCAAGCGATTAGGACTCTCCCTCAGGAGCAGCCTACCCAGCTTGGAGAGATTGCCCTGAACATCATACCAGCAGCTCCCCCAGTGGCTATATAAGCCAATGACAGGGGGAACATTTCTGTAGCTAAACATAGCACCTTCCAACTCAAGCAAACAGGGAGTGGCTGACTTGGATATACATATGCAGAAGAATGAAACTAGACCTTTATCTTTTGCCATACACAAAAAGAAAATCAAAATGGATTAAAGACTTCAATCTAAGACCTGAAACTATGAAACTACTAAAAGAAAACATTGGGGAAAAGCTTCAGGACATTTGTCTGGGCAAGGACTTCTTGAGTAATACACAAAGCACAGGCAACCAAAGCAAAATAGGACAAACAGGATCACATTAAGCTAAAAAGCTTCTGCAAAGCAAAGGAAACAATCAACAAAGTGAAGGGACAACCCACAGAATGGGAGAGAATATTTGCAAACTACCCATCTGACAAGGAATTAATAACTAGAATATATAAGGAGCTCCCACAACTCAATAGGAAAAAATCAAATAATCTGATTAAAAATGGGCAAAGCATCTGAATAGAAAATTCTCAAAAGAAGACATCTAAATGGCCAACAGGTATATGAAAAAATGTTCAACATCATTAGTCATCAGAGAAATGTGAATCAAAACTACAGTGAGATATTATCTCAGCCTAGTTACAATGACTTTTATCAAAAAGATAGGCAATAATGAATGCTGGCAAGGATGTGAAGAAAGGGGAACCCTTGTGCACTGTTGGTGGGAATGTAAATTAGTACAACCACTATGGAGAACAGTATGGATATTCCTCAAAAAACTGAAAATAGAACTACCAGATGACCCAGAAATCCCACTGCTGGGTATATAGCCAAAGGATGGGAATTCAGTATATAAAAAAGATTTCTGCACTCCCATGTTTATTGCAGCACTATTCACAATAGCCAAGATATGGAATCGACCTAAGTGCCCATCAATGGATGAATGGATAAAGAAATTGTGGTACATATACACAATGGAATATCATATAGCCACAAAAAAGAATGAAATCCTGCCATTTGAAACAACTTTGGAACTGGAGAACATTATGTTAAGTGAAATAAGTCAAGGAAAAAAAGGCAAATCTCGAATTTCCTCACTCATATGTTGGAGCTAAATATTAAAAACAATTGATCTCATGGAGACAGAGGGTAGAATGATGGTTACCAGAGGCGGGGAAGGGTAGTGGGGAGTGGGGATAAAGTGGGGATGGTTAATGGGTGCAAAAATATAGTTATATAATTAGATAGAATGAACAATATTTGATAGCACAACAAAGTGACTATAACCAATAATAAGTTAGGGTATACTTTAAAATAACTAAAAGAGTGGAATTGGAATGTTCCTAACATAAGGAAATGTTAAGTACCTAAGGTGATGGACACCCCAATTACACTGATTTGATTAATTCACATCACATGCCTGTATCAAAACATCATGTGTGCCCAATAAAGATATACAACTATTATATATCCATAAGAATTAAAAATAAAATTTTTTTTAAAATTTAAAAATTAAAAATTAAAAACATTTTAAACAACAAATTTAACAGTATACTGAAAGGATCATTCACCATGATCAACTGGGATGTAACCCTGGAAAACAAGGATCATTCAACATATGCAAATCAATTGATGTGATATACCACATTAAGAGGATAAAGGATTAAAACCACATGATCATCACAATATCTGCAGAAAAAACATTTAACAAAATTCAACACCCTTTCATGATAAATGATCTCAACAAACTAGGTACAAAAGTAAGTAACATAACTAAGGCCATATAAGACAAGCCTACAGCTAACATCAAACTCAAGGATGAAGAGCTGAAAGTCTTTCCTCTAAGATCAGAAAAAAAGACAAGGAAGCCCACTCTGACCACTTCTGTTCAACATTATACTAGAAATATCGCATGTGTATGGACTGGAAGCATTATTAGTGTTAAAATGCCCATATTACCCAAAGTGATATATAGATTCAATGCAATACTTATCAAAATTCCAATGGCATTTTTCATAGAAATAGAAAAAACAATCCTAAAATTTATATAGAAGCACGAAAGACTGCAAATAGCCAAAGCAATCTTGAAAAAGAAAAATGAGGTAAGAGGCATAACACTAGCTGATTTCAAAATACATTACAAAGCTATAATAATCAAAACAGTATAGTACTGACATAAAAACAGACACATAGACCAATGGAGCAGAATAGAGACCCAGAAATAAGCCCATGCTATGGTCAACTAATCTTTGACAAGAAAACCAAGAATACAAAATATGGAAAAGAAAGTCTCTTCAATAAATGGTGCTGGGAAAACTGGGTACCCACATGGAGAAGAATGAGACTGGACCCTCATTTTACATCATATACAAAAATTAACTCAAAATGGATTAAAGACTTAAATGCAATATCTGATACCGTAAACCTCATGGAAGCATGTATCGAGGAAAAGCTCCTAGACATTGGTCTTGGCGATGATATTTTGGATAAGACACCAAAAGCACAAGCAACAAAATCTAAATAAACAGGTGGGACTATATTAAACTAAAAAGCTTCTGCGCAGAAAGGGAAACAATCAACAAAATGAAAGGCCAATCTACAGAATGGGAAAATCCAACCTATGGAATACAAACCATATATTTTATAAGGAGTTAACGTCCTAAATATATAAGGAACTCACACCTCAATAGTAAAAATAAAACAAATAACCTGATTTAAAAATGGACAAAGGACCTAAATAAACATTTCTCAAAAGAACACATACAAATGGCCAACAGGTATATTAAAAAATATTCAACATCACTAATCATCTGATAAATGCAAGTCAAAACCAAAATGAAATATCACCAAACACCTGTGAGGACGACTATTATCAAAAAACAAACTGAGCCCCTGCACAGTTAGTGGTGATGTAAATTAGTAAAGCCATTATGAAAAGCAGCATTGCAGTACCACAAAAAATTAAGAATAGACTTTCCATGAGATTTACCAATCCCCCTTCTGGGTATACATACAAATGAAATGAAATCAATATCTCAAAGTGAAATCTGCACTCCCAATTTTATTGAAATATTGTTCACAATAGTCAAAATTAGGAAACAATCTAAATTTCCATTGATGGGTGAAATGCATAAAGAAGATGTGCTACACACACATATACACACACAAATGCAGAATATTATTTTGCCATAAAAAAGAAGTTAATCTTGCCATTTGCAAGAAAAACCTGAAGGACATTATGCTAAGTGAAATAAGCCAGACACAGAAAGACAAATACTGTATGATCTGATATGGAATCTGATATAGTCAAACTCATAGAAACAGAGAGTAGAATGGTGGAGCCAGGGACTTGGGGATAAGGGAAATGGGGACAAGTTGATCAAAGAGTCTGGGGATCTAATGTACAGCATGAGTAGTGATGTATGTGTTAATTGTTTGTAATAATCATTACATAATGTATACATCTATCAAATCATCATGTTGTACACTTTGAACCTATACAGTCTTTGTCAATTAAATATTTTTAAATAAAAAGTAAAATTTAAAAATTAAAATTAATTAATTAAATGGCTGCCATTAATTTTGTGCCCTCACTGCTCTGGCTTTCAAGCAATCAATGGTGGGTTTCCAGAAAAGGTTTAATAGTGATAAGCAAACAGAATCTCATTCTGTGACATGAGTCAGCAGAGAAACTCCATCACAGGTCCACACACTGGAGTTATGCCACCTTCATAGTCACATAATGTTCAGCTTTCTTAACAGCCCAGCTTCAGATGGAGAAACAGGACTCTCACAGGCTTATCTTCCAAGTGTAAGGAGTACAATTCCCCATTCAAAAATGTTTTTTTCCCAAACACTCTCTCCAGAATACCTTCTTCTAAAACAAAGTCTTTCCATCAAAGGAGATAATTAATTCCTGGGAGAGAAAGCAGCAGCTACAGAACAAGATCCCTGAACTTTTATGGAAACCTCTTTAAATATCCATGCAGTGCAAGATGAAAATAATTTTGTTGTCATCCACATTTCCATAGCAAGATTAATCACGGGCAGAGTGACCCATTTATATCTGTCTCCTCCACACTTTCTGCCTCTTGCACTGCAGGACCAGAGCCATATATAGAGAATCAATTCTTCATAGGGTCTCAAGCAAATCTATTTTGATTCAAATCCCAGGTTTTCTGTCAAAAGTTTTGAGGCTTAGGCCAGATAAAAAGATTTATACTTATACGAATACCTTCCTTTTTTCAAATAGCTTTACTGAAGCATAATTGATATACAAAAAACCCTGCACATTTAAGGTATACAATTTCCTAACAACGATTGATTTGATACTGAATTATCTGAATAGGCTCCTTACAAGTGTGAAATATCTTTCACATTGATGCTTACTCCAAGAAGAGATCAATTTGAGAAGGGATTGTCTCTGAACACCCCCAAACATCATTAAGACCATCTAAATGCTAAGATTACTGAGGTAAGCTTTTTAATAGTACTGATGCTAATTAAATATTGTTACTTTCCATACATAGTAATCAGTAATTTTTAACACTTCAAATATAGTAATAGAGTCTTTCATCTTCATCCCAATTCTTCAAAGAGAGTTGGTAAATATCATTAACCTGATTTGACAGTTGAAAAATTTGAGGCTCATAGAGATTAAGCAATTTGTAGAAGCCATCTTTCTGATACCACACACCGTGCCTGAGACACTTCCTTAGTAATCAAGACTAATCATGAGGATTTTTTTTTTCAGGATATTATGGGGGTACAAATGTTTTGGTTACATGGATTGCTTTTGTACTGCTTGAATCAAAGTTATAAGTGTGCCCATCGCCCAGATAGTATACACTGTACCTGTTACGTATGATTTCACCCATCCCCTTATCCCCCCTCCCACCTGCTTGATTTCCATTAAGTTTTACTTCCATCTGTGCACATGAGTGCTGTTCAGTTAGTTCCAATTTAATAGTGAGCACATGGGGTGTTTGTTTTTCCATTCTTGTGATACACTCCACATACACAAAAGACATAAGTATAAATACTAAATGGCATAAATCATCAGCTGTTTAGCCCAAGCACAAACATGGAGAACTCCTCCTGGGATCAACTGCTATGGATAATATAAGTCTCTGTTGCTTCTTTGAGAATAATATTGGAGATGCTTCTTCCTGAGCTTTTTGCATGATTAAATGTTTCTCTGGTTATTGCTCTATCAATTCTTACTATCTCCTAGGTGTATACACACTCATAAAAAAAATGAAAGTCCTATGTGTATCCACAGCACTGTGGTAGATGTTTTCATATATGTTCCCTCAATCAGTTCTCATAAGAACCTGTAAGGTGGTATTGTTATGCTCACTTTATAGATGAGGAAACAAGGATGGAAGGTGCCAAGAAATGTACCCCAGGTGAAAGAAGTTGCAAGTGGAAAAACCATGATTCTAATGCAATATACTTCTGATTCTAAACCTAATATACTTAGCCACTGTGGTGGTCGTTTTCGACATTTTGCCACAGACTCTAGGGGCCCATGATTTGAAGGTGGTTTGAGAAGAGAACTGAGGCTGAGGGAGAGGCTAATTTTTTCTTAATATTTGGGAGTTCAAAGATGTCATTGTGTGTGTCTGCTGATGAAATTACTCCATATGAATTTGCCTCCTAAATAGTGTTAAAGTAGTTATAATCATAAAGGCCATATCAAAAGGAGATTACTAGTTTAACATTGTTGGTTATAAAATAACAATACAGGGCATGGGTTCAGAATTTGAAGAGAAAAAATTAACTAGTATAATCTGACCTAATCTTGACTATGCCCTTTATTAGCAGTTTGATCTTGGACAGGATCTTTAACTTCCCCTATGCTTCTATTTCCTAATAGGTAAGATAAGTACATAAATGATGGTAGTAACTATTTTCTGAGTTTATATTAAGGATTAAATCAGCAATTGTCTGCAAAAAATATTTAGAACACACTAGTGCTCAGTATGTTTTAGTTAATATTATCATTATTACAACTATGAATGTTGTAATGTTAATATAAGTAATTTTATAACCATTGTTGTGTTAATGTAACCATTAACACTAGTCTCTGACATTGTTGCCTCATCTGCAAAATGGATGGAATAATACCAGCCACACAGGTTGTTACAAGTTTAATTGGAATCATATGTGCAAAGCACTTACTACTATACCTTGCACAAGGCAATTAATCACTAAAAGGTATATATAATTAGCTATTGTAAAGTTAATTAGATTTAGACAATAGCATTATGAATTCTTTTACAGTAGCTCTCATATCCTTTTTTTGCATTCCCCTCGCAATGCCCTATTACTTCTTATGTCAATTATTCTAAATATTCTGCTCACTGGGGTTTCTCTCTCTGGTTTCCACCCCTTTGTGGAATTTCAGTTCGTTTCATCCAAGACTCACAGAGACCTTTACTAGAGGAATATCCCAAGATTTCTACTTCCTGAAATTCCTCTTCATCCTCAGTCATATTTTCAGTAACCTACCAATGTTCCTCATTTTCTAAAGATTAAAGAACAAATTCCTTAGCTTTACAACCATGGCCTGTACGTTCATCCTCAACCTCCCTTTTCAGGTTTGCTGCTACTATGTGCTCAACCTACTACTTCAATTAGGCTCTTAGTCATCTCAGATGATTAAGGGTACGCAGATGATCTCTTGACTCGTATGTTTAAAAAAGTTCCTCGTGTCTATACTCTTAACAGAGTCTTCACCAAAGAGGTAATTTGATAACCTTCAAGAACAAAGAATCTTTATTTACATCTCAAGAAAAACTCTCAAGAATTCACAGTTACACAGAATTCAAGTATTTATTATTTATTAGAATGGAGAAGTGTAATAAACTCAAGGTTGCAGTAATAAAAATTTTTCCAGGTAATGTAAATAACCATCACATGAAATACATGGAAAATAGAAACAACGTGACAGAGTTTGTTTTACTGGGGCTTATAGATAATCCAAAGATGCAGAAAATCATATTTGCTGTGTTTTTTGTCATCTACATCATCACTGTGGTAGGAAATGTGCTCATTGTGGTCACAATCACTGTCAGCCCATCACTGAGGTCCCCCATGTACTTTTTTCTGGCTTCTCTCTCCTTTATTGATGCCTGCTATTCCTCTGTCAATACACCTAAGCTGATCACAGACTCACTCCATGAAAAGAAGACCATCCTGTTTAATGAATGTATGACTCAAGTCTTTGGAGAACATTTCTTTGGAGGAGCAGAGGGCATCCTACTTACTGTGATGGCCTATGACCGCTATGTGGCCATCTGCAAGCCCTTGCACTATGCCACCATCATGAACTGGCGTGTATGTGGTCTTCTGGTAGGAGTGGTGTGGGTGGGAGGCTTTCTTCATGCAACCATACAGATCCTCTTCATCTTCCAGTTACCCTTCTGTGGCCCTAATGTCATAGATCACTTTATGTGTGATCTGAACCCTTTGCTCAATCTTGCCTGCACTGATACCCACACTCTGGGGCTCTTCGTTGCTGCCAACAGCGGGTTCATCTGCCTGTTGAACTTCTTCCTCCTGCTGGTCTCCTATGTGGTCATCCTGAGCTCCCTAAGGACCCACAGCTCAGAAGGGAGGCACAAAGCCCTCTCCACCTGTGTCTCCCACATCACAGTGGTCGTCTTATTCTTTGTGCCCTGCATATTTGTGTACATGAGACCCGCAACCACTTTATCCATTGATAAAGCAGTTGCTATATTCTATACTATGATAACTCCCATGTTAAACCCCTTAATCTTACACCTTGAGGAATGCCCAGATGAAAAATGCCATTAGGAAATTGTGTATTAAGAAAGCTATTTCAGGTGACAAATAAATGTGCCCAGAGCCCAACATTGATTCTACAGGGGCAAGAGTCAAAAGAATATTTTGGATAATTTCAGAGAGGCATCCTTATTGGATAGAGAAAAAATTAGCCACACTATTCATAGATTCTGCATTGATGGGAGTATAAATGGTTCAAGAAGACAGGAGCAAATCTAACCCAGGACAACCCTGTATATTTAGGAAATTCTACCAAATTGGGGCTTATTTTTACTAGCTTCTTCCAGTATATAGATTCATAGGCTTTCTTTCTCATTAAAAAAAAAATAAAATATATTGGTATTGAGCAGTAATGTCAACAACACTCCAAAGACATAAGCACTATTATTACACCCATTTCCTAAGTGAGGAAAATGACCGAAAGGGGACGTTATCAAAACAGATATATTGACAAGCCAAAAACTAAAATATGATTGATTTTCTAGACCATACTTTTAACTGCTGTGATATTCTGCCACAGAATGATGATTAAAAGTTCAAATAATTATACTGCTTAACATCTTAGAACCAGGGACTGCACTGGGCACATTGCATACATTAGTTATCTAAACAAAATATAATATTTTTATTAATAATGGCTTGTTTTATATATCATAATTGATGATCATTTGAGACTTGAAACATTATGGTAACTAACTACTTTAGGGCTACAAATAGCAATGGGACATTTAACCTCTCCTGGGAAGGTAGTGGAGTTTATACCATGTTTCCAGTAGTTCTTGTAGGCTTCAGAACCATTTTGTATTGCTCATGTCACCCCATGCTATGCTAAAAACCCATCAGAAAGAGTGATGACTCAAATAAAAGAACATTTGAATGTTGGGCAGAAATTTCTATTTATTAAATATACAATCATGGTGCATAAAATATTGCCTGCTAGATAATAATAGTTACTGCAAGGTAGCACAATGTCTGGTACATGATAAATATTGAATGAATGATAAAAATATTAAGGAAAGTGAATGAATTCAACAAAATGTAGAGACAAAAATGATATTGGAGACAAGGGAATTGTTTCCTACCCATACCTGATTCAGACTCTAAGGAGAATTCTAGCTGGACCTCTTGAGGAAACAACAGTTTGTTTTTACACCTCCTTACGCTGAAGAATATGTAAGCAATTGAAACAAAGTCCCAGCATATTAGCAAATAGTTAACCTTGAAATTCTCTCTGCTCTTGCAGAATTACGATTGTGAACTATTTATGTTATATTTCTCTGTTAATCAGTTTACTCTTTGGTAACATTTCATTATTAAAAATTGTTTTCAAAAACATGTGACTCCATGTACACACAAAACCATTTCATAATAAATATATCCCATTCATTCTTTCTATGTCTTATTCATTGATCAACAACTATTTTAAGCCCAAGGAATGTGTCAGGCACATTTATAATTTCTGGGCCTTCAGTGGTCAATAAAGAGAAACCCAGGTCCTGCCTTCACAGAGCTTAGGCTCCATTGAGAGAGTCCCAGAAGAGGACAGAAAATTACAACACAGTGTTAAAATGGTAAGATGGTGGAAGCACAGGGTGCTATGAAAGCATGTTGGAGGGACATGTAACAAGGACCTGAGAGGTCAGGAAAGGATTCCTAGATGAAAAGATACCAAAGATGGGACCCAAAGGATGAAAAGGAATCAGCAGAATGAATAGGTATGAGGCTGAGGTACAAGCATTCCTAGGAGAGGAGATATAGAACAAAGGCCAGGAGGTGAAAGACAGCATGCAGGAAACCTAACCAGTGCAATATGGACATGGTTTTTAATTCATCTATTCATTCAACAATTATTTATTGAACCCCCTACTGAGTGCCAAGTGCCATGCTGGACACTGAGCTTGCAAAAGTTTGTAAATAGCAAGACTTGAAGCTGGAGAGACAGGAACAGGGAAGATCAAGAAGGTTCTTATATGGTTGTGTTAAGGTTTAATGCTAAGGACCATGGGGGAAACATTGAAAGCATTTTTAAGCCAGTGAGTGATGCAGTTAGATCTGAATTTTAGAATGATAACTTTAACTACAGTCTTGAAAACGGAATGAAGGGTCAAGATTAAAAGCACAAGAGCTGTTAGGAGGTTATTGTAATGATTTAGGTATGAAAGGATGGAGGCTTGATCCCTGGTGTTGCCAGTGAGGATACAGAGTATGGTGGACACTATTGTGTCTGGCTCAAATACCCTCTACTGGGCCACCCCACCCATGACCCAGCTACTGTGAGTCTGGGATGCTAACAGCTAACAGCCCTATCCTTCTCTGCACAATTGCACCACAGACAATGGGAGCTGCTTTACTTGGAGGATTTTGTCCACCATCCCAGGGCCCACCAGCGATCAATGACTGACTAGAATCGGATTTAAGAGGTCAGTTCCTTTGTCTCAAGGTGGAACCAGTTCTGTAGTACAATGTATACCCTATAGCTCCCATGGCTCCAGGCTGAAGCCAGACTCTAGCTGAGACCACACTCTTCCTTCCCGCTACCATAGTAGGTTATCCCTCAATTCCTTCTCCTTATAAATCACTTTCATGAGGATTCCCATATCAGGCTCCACATCTAAGGAACTGAAACTAACATGGAGAGATATAGAAGGTCTCCAAGAATATTTATGAATTATAAACAAAAGAACTTGACACAGGATGAAGATTAAAGAGAGAGCAGTCACAGATAAAACTCAGGCTCTGGCTTAGACCACTGGATGGAGGGAACAGAGAGAAGATTAACATGGTTTTAAATATGTTGAATGATGTTCAACTCACAATGTAGTATTAAATATATGGAACCTACCCTCAGAAACAAGACCTGGGAGGCAACTCATTAAGGCAGAATAGTGGCTGCCAAGGGTTGGGGTGTGAGAGTATCAGGGAGATGTTGGTCTAAAGGTACCGAGTTTCAGTTAGACAAGATGAATAAATTCTAGAGGACTAATGTACAGCATGCTGACTCTAGTTTGTAATAATGTAATGTATGCTTAAAACTTGCTAGGGAAAGTAGACCTTACCAAAATAAAATGGTAACTATGTGAGGCATTGGATGTTAATCAGCTTGATTGTGGTAATCCTTTCACAGTGTATACATATATCAAAACTTCATGTTGCACACTTTAAATATATACAATTTTTATTTGTCAATATTACCTTAATAAAGCTAAAAACTATGAGAAATCAAATTCTATAATGTAATTACTTTATAAATATACTTGGGTTTTTATCATAAAGATACCAATGTTTGTGATTAATATTTTCTTAAATATAAACTTTTCATGAAAAGCATATGTTGAATGTAGTTTGGCTTATCTATGACAATTGATAGGCACTAAGTCAAAGTACAAAAGTATGCAGGAATGAGCTGGAGGTTGAATAGGGTGGTCTGAGGAACATGGATACAGGGATACAAAGGGAAGTGGAGAGTGGGATATCCCTGATAACACATCGGCTTTTTATCTTTTTTTCATGAGAATTAAAGTTGTCCTGTAATATAAGGAAATAGAATTGCATGAAACAAAAGTTAAACTTGGCTGGGTGCGGTGGCTCACGCCCGTAATCCTAACACTCTGGGAAGCCAAGGTAGCAGGATCACTTGAAGTCAGGAGTTCAAGACCAGCCTGAGCAAGAGCAAGACCCCGTCTCTACTAAAAATAGAAAAATTAGCTGGGTGTCGTAGCACGTGCCTGTAATCCCAGCTACTCAGGAGGCTGAGGCAGGAGGATCACTTGAGCCCAGGAGTTTGAGGTTACTGTGAGCTATGATGACACCACTGCACTCTACCCAGAGCAACAGAGCGAGACTGTTTCAAAAAAAAGAAGTTAAACTTACATAAACAATGAAGTACAATGTGCATATAGGTCATCATTTATTAAGGCTGTTCATCTAATGATCATTTCTAGGACCATCTGGACATGCTCAGTGGGGAACCCATATGAACATTTTAACAAATATCACCAGCTTCATTGACCACCATTCTATTCAAACTATCTGGGCATCTTCATTAATTTTCTCACAACTCTAAAATGAATCAAAAGACATGCTAGAGTTTTGTCCCAGAAATCTACCCTGGCTCCATTTTATACCCACTACTCTAAAATTTCTTGGGTACCTTTGTGCCACATATCTGTCTATTTAATCCCTTGGTATAGTTAATAATTGTATGTAAACTTTCACTGTTCAAATCAAAGAAGTTGTGTGGTCTCCTAATTGGACCCTAACTGATACAATATGGAAAATACTTAATATGATGCCAGTCTTGTAAGTATTTGATAAATAATATCTCTTTTTACCATACAACCAATGTTTAATGAACAATAAAATTCACAAAAGAAAGCATTTATATTAAGGCCAGAGTCCAAAGTAAAGGAATATCATTAAATATGTTATTTTCAATAATCAGTAGTAACCAATATCTCAATGTTACACAATAAGATTATTTTAATATCAATCCAATATTCTAGATTCATACTTTTTTGCATCTAGAAATGTTTCAGATTTCCAAGTACTTGATAAATATTTGTTGATTAAGAAGCAATACTGGTGATGACAAGAGGGTGGGATGATAGTAAGTCTGGATTATAGTCCAAGATTTAGCTTTATGCTTTAGTAACTACCTACAAGTATTATCCAACCCCTTGTTAGAGTTGATATCTTCATCTACAGATCAAGAAGCTTAGACATCTATTACCACTATGTGTAATGAATGCTCAGTTATCTTATTTAATCATTATCTGAGGTCACTTTTCTTCTCCAGAGCTTCCTTATTGCATTTTTTACCTCAGCATTTCTGAGGGTATAAATCAAAGGATTTAACATAGGGACCACCATAGTATAAAAGACAGCAACCGCTTTATCAATGGGCAGAGTGGCCATAGGGCGCAGATACACAAATATACAGGGCACAAAGAATGAGACAACTACTGTGATGTGAGAGACACAGGTGGAGAGGGCTTTGCGCCTCCCTTCCAAGCTATAGTTCTTTAGAGATCGCAAGATGATCACATAGGATACCACCAAGAGGAGGAAGTTTAACAGGCAGATGAACCCGCTGTTGGCAGCAACAAAGAGACCAAGGGTATGAGTGTCCATGCAGGCAAGGTTCAGCAAAGGGTACAAGTCGCACATGAAGTGGTCTATGACGTGGGGGCCACAAAAGGGCAGCCAGACTGTAAAGAGGATCTGGATGGTTGCATGGAGAAATCCCCCCATCCATGCCACTCCCACGAGGAGTACACACAGCCTGTGGGACATGATAGTTGCGTAGTGCAGAGGCTTGCAGATGGCCACATAGCGGTCATAGGCCATCACTGTCAGCAGGATGATCTCAGTAGCACCAAAAATGTGTTCTGCATAGACTTGTGCCATACACCCATTAAAGGAGATGATTTTCTTCTCGTGAAGGGAGTCCACAATCAGCTTAGGAGCCGAAGAAGAAGAATAAATTGTGTCTATCAAGGAAAGGTGGGTCAAGAAGAAGTACATGGGGGAGCTCAGAGCCTGGCTGGTGATAACGGTAACCATGATGAGCAGGTTGCCCGAGAGTGTTATCATGTAGAGAACCAAAAATACCACAAACGTGACTTTCTGCATCTTGGGGTTCTGGGTGAGACCTGTTAAAATGAATTCCGTCACATTCCTTTTACTCTCCATCTATGTTGTGTGGGTGATAAAAACTCCACGAAGGAATATTTTACCTTTAGAAAAAAGAAAGGAAAAAAAAGAACCATAAAAGAATCAAATAGTCTAAAACTCTGCCTTTTCAGTACTCTGCCATCTCATGGATGATTGATTCCTTCTCTTCCCAAAACCCTCCAGGAATAGGTACCTCAAAACTTCTCTAGCTGTCTCTCTTAGTTTTTTATTATCTTGACCTCAAAAATATTCTTTTAAGATATAGGACACCCAGAAGAAAGGGTGTCCATTTCCTAGGGTCACGGTAGTCATTGCAAAACTTCACTTGGACATTAACATAATGAAATAATGTAGTCATTAGAATAATAATTTTGGAGACTAATAAGACTTAAAAATGTAAATGTGAAATAACATTAATTAAAAACCACAAAATAGTCTGTACACCGTGATTATAATTATATAAATATACTATAGGTAAAAAGTTAGTGATAATAGTTATAGAATTAGTATTTGAAGATTATAGATTTTATATGCATATAAAATCTGTATATATGTAAATACCAAATGGACATAGGGTAAGGGCCTGACTGGGCACTAACTGCTTTGAGAAGATCAAGACAGAGGATGAGACTACCATGGGGGATTGCCCCATGGATAACTTAAAATTTTCCTAAATAATCTTTAGTCTACCAGCCAAACATCATTGATCTCTGGTTTTAACTTATACCATTGATACTGACAGTCAATAAGTCAAGTCTGAATAATCAACCAGAATCTGTTTAATAGATAGTCTATTTTCATTTACTTGATGAAGAATGCACATATCACTCAAACTTCAAGACAGTATTTAAAATTAAGTTTTTCCATTATTAATTCTTTTTCCTGGACCTCAGGTTCCTTTTTTTTTTTTTTAATTTATCTTTATGTGTTCTTAAAGCAAGAAGGCAGTGAGGGGTAAGATGAATTGTCCCTGTTACATGTGGTACATGAGGTTCATGGAAAGGAAAACTCTTCCCGATGATCCCACAAATGCTTCATTGAGAAGCTGGCCTAAGAGCTCTAAGCCCAGCATTGTGGTCTCCCTTCTGGATAACCTCATACATCAGAGAATCCTTTCAGGGACAAGAACGCTTGAGAATAAAGTGGAGTGCACTTCTAATTGCCAACTCTTCCCCAGAGGAGAAGGCCTTTGGGAGAATCAACAACTGACTAATACATTTTTATAACTTCCTGAAGGTCTGTGCCAAAGGTTATATTACATGATCAAAACCAGACAGAAACCCCAAACTTGACTCATTCATCTTCAGTATTTCATGTATTAGTTCAGTTTCTTGCAAATCTTGAAGTAATAGGAATATATTTAAAGAACTGTTCTTTTTTATGATTTTCATCTGTTTTCTAATCCCCCACAGACACAAACATACAAACAAAACAACTCAGTCTCATGTCAACATTGATGTCCTTGATGTCCACTGTTAATCAGCAGACCCAAACACAGCATCCGTTTCTTTTTCTTTCCTGGTCCAAAGACCAACAGTGTACCTATTACCACTTAAATCTTCTAATACCCATATTTTTACAAAAAATGAGAAATAGAAAAAAGTGTCAATCTAGCAGGAAGAACCTATCTTCCATAAAGGACTCTCAGACTGTAAATGAGAGGCAAGGACTAAACAGACAAACTTCTTCCCAAGCAGAGAAACCTTTGTTACCTGTTCAAATTCCATATACTCAAACATTTGGAAATGCAAACTTTTCCTATAACTCTGCTTTTCCCCATTCTTACTAGCATGCAGAGATTTATTTTTGTGCCATGTGCTCCCTATAATAATTGCTAATTTTTATTGAATGTTTGCCATGTGCTCAGCACTATACTAAATGCTTTACATGCGTTCTTTCACTTAATCCTCACAGCAATGCTATGAGGTTGGTACACTATTATCCACATTTTAAAGAAAAGAAAACTATAATTAGGAGAAAAACAATTTATCCAAAGTCATAATGATTTTAAAAAGGAGAAAAGGCTATATTCAAATCTAGGATGTCTGTCTCTAGCTCTTCAGCCCTTATTCAGTGCCTCTCTAGTATAGATCCAGTTTACTTCCTGGAATCAGCAGTGCCAGAGTTTGGACAAGTGGCCTAGTACCTAAAGTACCACCTGTGACCACAGGGAACGCATGGTAGTCATTTTGCTAAGCTATGAAATGTAGAGTCAGATGTTAATGAATTCGAGCATACATTGAACAAGACTCTAGAATTATACATTAGAGATCTTTAGGTACCTTGCATTTTATCAACTTATATGTGCTTTAAAGATGAGGAAACTGAGGACCAGAGATGTAAAGTACAGGGAAAAACAGGTAATTGATTTGTGGCATAGAACAATAAGAATTCAGGTCTACTAATGCCCAACACAGTAATTTTTTTTCACCACCACAATTTCCCTTCCCTAAAATGCCTTAATATGAGTATATACAAGGAAAAATCACCCTAAGGTGACAAAATTGACTTTGCCCTCTTATCTTTAGCAATATCTGTCTTGACTCTCTAAGATAGAGAGCTGGGTCTGAATTCAGGGATGCAGAAATTCAGCCATATTGCTAAGACCACCTCCACTGTAGCATAAACAAGGTTTCACCTGGTTAGAACATTTGAGAATTTGAATACAGTCAAAACAAAAAGTGCCTCTAAGCATAGAGTTTAATACAGATTCCCAACCACAGCAGAAGGTATACTCTTTCCTTGCAGATTCTATGTTTTAACGCATCTGCCTTTTGGATCTCGGTTTTAGAGCTAAAGTTTTCCTTTGAAAAACAGAATCCAAATGCTGTCTTCCTCTTGCCTCCCATGCTGAGCTGTCTTGACCTCAGTGGTGTCACACACCCTGTCTCAGATCTACCTCCAATTTCCCTTTCTTTATTCTCAGTTGCCTCTCATATCTTCTCGTGTCAGTACAAGGTGAAATTTTCCCTCTCTTTCACCCCTGGAAATTTTCAAAGTCAGAGAAGCACTTCAAGGAAATGAGTGACTGTACATAAGCTGATCTCTGACTATCCAAGCCATCATCTCATACACCCTGCCCCTGGAGAAAACCTTCACAGACACATCCAGCTCCTGCACTCTCTCCATGCTCAAAAGCCTAGAAAACTAACTCAGGAATCCACAAAACATAAACTTTTCCTGATAGATTGTAGATATATCCATATATAGTGAGGGCATGCTGCTCAAATATCAGAAGTGATGCTTTAGGGATTTTAATTATGAACCCCCTAGGAGAAAGGGGCAATGTAAGAAACTCTATTAAATATCAACAATTATAGATAACTTACCGTGGTTGCCTCTGTAGTTGAAGAGAATGCCCAATGTATTCAGAAATAAGAATTAACCATTATATGTAGCTGTTCAAACAGCATGTTATATAATGTGTATTTCCCAAGTCCCCCCTGATGGGACAATATTACAAAAATCAGAGAATGTCAAAATGGCACAAATTTCTTCAAATGGATTCACCAAGCATTTTCAAAGCTCCAGTGCCTTTGAAATTCTAGTTAAAGGAAAAGAAAATGCTATGTTGAATTTGAAATCCAAAGTCCTTAGGTATTGCAGAGAATCTTCTGATCTTCTCCAGCACCTAGATCTAGGTTACAGAGCAAGAGACACAAATATTCTAACACTTAATGACACTCTCTTATTCTGCCCTTAAAATAAGAAAACAGTTTCTCCTTGCATCATAGTGTTTAGAAAGGATAATGATAACATTAAAGGACCTATCCTTATATCTAAGGCTTTGCCCTCCCAGGAATTAATTATCTCTGGTTTTTAAAGATTTTTTCTTAGAAACAGATATTTGGGAATATTCATCTATCAACAATACATCTTCACCTGATTAGGTTTTTTCCGTTGTACTTTCAACTGATCTATTAATATCCTACATTCCTGGTCTGGAATATTATGCAATAAAGCACTCTTTTATAAGCCTTAGGTATCATGAACTGGAGCATGAAGGGCTCCAAGTGCTACGGGAATAACAACGTGGGGTTTCATTCAGGTTGCACGTCCCTGAGGAAATCTCCGTACTGTTTGAGGTCACAGAGGAGGTTGAGATACTGAATCAATCTTTCAACTGTACTGTAAACACATCAGGTCATATCCCATCCATAGGAATTAACCTTGGAACTCGATATACTTTCAGTCAGATGATACCTAAAGATGGAAGCTGAGTGGAGGCTAAAATCCTGACGTCACCTTTTCCAGTGTAGAAATTTAAAAAGATAGATTTTTATGCCTTCCCCTTGACATTTTTTGGAAGTCTAAAAATTCCTCTTGCTGTTCAATAGAAGAAGCCTTACCTGGACAAACAGACTTCTTCAAATTTTCTTTACACATAATCCCGAGAACAGTGGAGATTTGTAAACCAATTATGTTCTGCCATTTTGTAAACACATATTGTAGCAATTACTCTCCAGCTTGGAGGACAGGGTGTTGTTTAAATCACATAGAGTTGAAACGGTTTCTGTATTTAAATGAATGGCTGGGCAGTGAATGGAGAACCAGGAAAAATAGTAATAATAGCAGCTATCATTGCTGAGCACTACGTCCTTTAATCTATTAATATGATATATTACATTAATTGATTTTCATATATTGAAACAACCTTGCATTCATGGGATAAATCCCACTTGGCCATAGTGTATAGCAGCAGTCCCCACCTTTTTGGCACCAGCGACCATTTTCATGGAAGACAGTTTTCCCACGGACCGGTGGGGGGGGATGGTTTTAGGATCATTCAAGTGCATTACATTTATTGTGCACTTTATTTCTATTATTATTACACTGTAATATATAATGAAATAATTATACGACTCACCATAGTGCAGAATCAGTGGGAGCCCTGAGCTTGTTTTCCTGCAACTTGATGGTCCCATCTGGGGGTGATGCGAGACAGTGACATCTGAAGTATGTTGCTTATGTTAGTGTACTCCATAATCACATTTTGGTTGCTGTCACTGCAGAAAACCCTGCTTCACAAAGATAGGATGTTGTAAATGGAAGGAGGCTTTTCAGTGCTTTTGTGGCAATCTCAGGATATTCCACCTTGACTTTAATCCAGAATGTATGGCAATTTGAAGTTGTCTCAAACATGCTTTTAAGGCCACCGTCATTTGCAACCTCAAGCAGTTGATCCTCTCCTAGCACAGACAAAGTCGATTCACCTGGCTTATTCACAAATGGGTCACGGATCCCTTCCTTCCCAGTTCGGGGGTCTTCTGTGGTTGGGAAGTAAAGCTCAAACTCTTGAAAGCTGAGATAGGTGATCATGCCCCAGCTGGGAGAAAGAAGGCCCTGGCTCAGTGTCTTTCAAAATCTCTGCTAATGTTTGAAACATGTCAAAAATCCCAATGTTCACTCGTCACCCCCATCATTCCAGTTTGGCTTTGAAGGAAGCCACTTCATCTGCCAACTTGAACACAGTTGTTGTTCTCCCCTGAAGTGATAGATTGAGTTCATTGAGCAGGTTGAATATGTCACAAAAGTAAGCAAGTTTTCCAACCCATTCTGTGTCACTGAAATGTGCTGCCAGTGGTGACTATTTTTCTAAAAGAAATCTCTGGAACAGCTCTCATAAATCAAAAACTCTGGCCAGTGATCTCCCTTTAGAAAGCATCTCACTTCTGTGTATAAGAGAAGATGCGTGTGCTCTGCATCCGTCTCCTCACAGAGCTGTGCAAACAAACGTGGGTTAAGGGCATGTACTTTAATGTGGTTGATAATTTTAATTGCATCCTGAAAAATGTTGTTTAGTTCAGATGACATTTTTCAGCCAGTCAGCATTTCTCTATGGATGACACAGTGCGTAGACGTGCATTCAGAAGTGACCTCCAGAATGAAACCAGAAAAGTGAAACCAGAAAGCCGTCCAGTCATGACAGCTGCTCTGTCCGGGCATATACCAACACAAAATGACCAACTCAGTTTTCCTGATATGTAATCATTCAAAGACTTGAATCATTCTGCAGCTGTGGTGTTGGTTGGCAACAAAAGTGCACATAACACATCCTCATGTACATGCTCCTGAAAATATATCACACAAAAACAAGCATTGTTGCCTTGTTGTCAACACTGGTAGACTTGTCAACCTGGATTGCATACCATATTGACTTATTAATCCTCTCTAACAATTGTGCCTCAATATCCTCTGTTATTTCATCAATTTGTCTAGATCGTGCTAGCTGAAAGAGGAACACGTGCCACCTTTTGAACTGCAACCTCTCCAAAAAGTTCAAAGCAAATGTCCTTAGCAGCAGGCAAGATCAACTCTTCACCAATAGGAAAGGGCTTCTTAGCATTAGCAATGCATTTAGCCACTGAGAATGATGCTCTCAGTACAGACACATTTGATGAAGTGGTGGCCTTCAATAATTGCTTTTATTCTTTGTGTTCACATTATTTTCTTTTGAAAAACTCCAAAGGTTTGCCTTTTAATGCAGGGGGCTTGGTCTCCATGTGGCAAAGCAGTTTTGAAGGTTTCATGGCTTCATTGGATAGCTGGTTGCCACATATTATAAAAAGTGGGCTTGGAGAATGTGAATCACCTGTTGCAATGAACCCGTAATTTAAGTAGGAATCTTGGCATTTTCTTTGAAATGCAGCTTTCATTTTGTTGACAGTCTTAGAGTCTTCCACTGTCTCATCATTGGGTCTTTCCCCCTTTTCAAAGAAGCTCTCCAGCGACATTTGTTTTTTACTCATTTTTGCTAGGGTTAGCTTGTGCGCTTACCAAAACTGTGACTGACACAAGTGTGCAGTGCAGGGAAAGAGGCACAGACGGAAGTGGTAAATAAAATAATTTTATTTACCAGAATCAGTGGGAGCCCTGAGCTTGTCCCCTGAGTCTTATTGGCTACACACAGACTAAAATAAGTGTCAGATTCTGACTGAAAGCCTGCCACCAGGTGCAGCTTAATTGTCACTTGCCACTCATTGATAGGGTTTTGATATGAGTCTGCAAGCAATTGATTTATTATGGTCTCTGTGCAGTCAAATCTCTCTGCTAATGATAATCTCTATTTGCAGCCACTCCCCAGTGCTAGCATCACCACCTCAGCTCCACCTCAGATCATCAGGCATTGGATTCTGATAAGGAGCACGCAACCTAGATCACTCACATGCACAGTTTACAGTAGGGTCCATGCTCCTATGAGACTCTAATGCCACTGCTGATCTGACAGGAGGTAGAGCTCAGGCAGTGATATGAGCAATGGGGAACAGCTGTAAATACAGATGAAGCTTTGCTCGCTTGCCCACCGCTCACCTCCTGCTGTGCGGCCCAGTTCATAACAGGCCATGGACCAGTACCAGTCCACAGCCCGGGGGTTGGGAACTGCAAGTGTATAGTACCTTTTATAGGCTACTAGATGCAGTTTGCTAGTATTTGTGTCTATATTGATAAGAGATGTTGGTCATAGTTTTCTTGTGGTATGTTTGGTTTTTATATCATGGAAATACTGGTCTCATAGATTGCTTGGGAAGTGTTCTCTCCTCTATTTTTTGGAAGATGTTGTGAAGGATTGGTGTTAATTCTTCCTTAAATGTTTGATAAAATTCACCAGTGAAACCATCATGGCCTGGGTTTTTATTTGTGGAAAGTTTTTTTTAATTATTAATTCAATCTCTTTACTTGTAAATGTATTCAGATTATTTATTTCACTGAAGTCAGTTTCGGTAGTTTGTGTCTTTCTAAGAATTTGTCCATTTCAACTAAGTTATATGATTATTTGGTGTATGACTGTTCATAGTATCCCCTTAAAATCCTTTTTGTTTCTGTAAAATAGGTAGGAATGTCCCTTCTTTCATTTCTGATTGTAGTAATTTGAGTCTTCTGTCTCTTTGCGGGGGCATCAATCTAGATAAAGGTTTGTCACTCTGGGGATCTTCTCAAAGAATCCACTCGTGATTTTGGTGTTTCTATTCTCTATTTTAAACTCTTATTCATCTGTTTCTGCTCTAATCATTGTTATTTCCTTCCTTCTGCTTGCTTTAGGTTTAGTTTGCTATTTTTCTAGCTCTTAAGGAGAAAGGTAAGGTTATTGATGTGTAATCTTTCCTCTTTTTTTAATATAGGCATTAAAATCTATATGTTCCCACAAAGCACTACTTTAGGTGCAACCAGGGGTTATGTTATGCTGTGTTTTCACTTCCATTCTAGTTTTCTAATTTCCCTCATGATTTCCCCTTTGACCCATTGGTTATTTAGGAATGTGTTGTTTAATTTCCACATATTTATAAATTTCCAAAATTTCCTCTTGCTATGCCTTTTAATTTCATTACATTGTGGTCAGAGAATATACTTTATATGATCAATCCTTTTAAATTTATTGAGTCTTGTTTTATTGCCTAACATATGGTTTAACCTGGAGAATGTTGCATGTGTACTTGATAAGAATATATATTCTGCTGTTTTAATTGGAGTGTTCTATAGAGGTAGTTAGATATATGCATAAGAGGGCTCTGTTAGGTGTTGTTGGCTTATAGCATTGTTTAAGTCTTCTGTTTTCTTATTGAACTTCTGTCTATCCATTATTGAGAGTGGGGTTATGAAGTCTCCAACTATTATCATCAAATTGTCTATTTCTTCCTTCTATTGTGTCAGTTTTTGCTTCATGTATTTTGGGGCTCTGGTGTTACTGAATATATGTCCATAATTATCATATCTTGATGAGTTGACTGTTAAATCATTATACATCATTATAAAATGTTCTTTTTGGTCTCTGATAACAATTTATTTTTCTGTACTTTCACTTTCAACTCATTTGTGTCGTATCTAAAGTACATCTCTTGTAGACAACATATATTTCGATCATGTTTTTGTATACATGCTGTCAATCTCTGCCTTTTAATTGGTGTGTAATTAACATCTTATATTATAGCAATCTAATTTACATTTACATAAGAACGTTGCTCCTGTATGGCTCTATTCCCTCCCTCCTTCTTTATATTGTTATTGACATACAAATTGCATCTTTACACATAGCATACCCATCAACACAGATTTATAATTATTGCTTTATGCAGTTGTCTTTTAAATCATAAATGAGGAAAACAGTTATAAACTAAGGTAAATAAATATTGTCTTTTATATTTACCTGTGTATTTATCTTTACGAGAGCTCTTGATTTCTTCATGTGCATTCAAATTACTGTCTGGTGTCATTTCACTTCAGCCTGAAAAATTCCCTTTAGTATTTCTTGTAGAGAAGATTTTTCTAGCAATAAAGTCCCTTAGTTTTTATTTGCCTGGGAATATCTTAATTTCGCCTTCATTTTTGAAGGACAGTTTTATTGGATAAAGAATTCTTGGTTGACAGTTTTTTCTGTCCACACTTTGAATATGTCATCCCACTGCCTCCTAACCACCATCATTTCTGATGAGAAATCAGCTCTTTGTATTAATGGAGAATCCCTTGTACATGGTGAGTCGCTTATCTTTTGCTGCTTTAAACACTCTCTTGCTGTCTTTGGCTTTTAATAGTTTGATTAATATCCAATAATATCTTTGAGTTCATCTTAGAGTTTGTTGAGGTTTTGGATGAGTAGATTAATGTTTGGGGAAGTTTTAAGCCATTATTTCTTCAAAGATTCTTTCTGCCCTATTCTCTTCTCTCGTCTGGAACTCCCATTATGCATATGTCAGTACTCTTGATGGTGTTCCATAGGTCTCTAAGGCTCTGTTCATTTTTCTTCATTATTTTCCTTTCTCCTCCTTAGACAGGATGATTTCCATTGGCCTATCTTCAAGTTCACTCATTCTTTCTTCTACCTGCTCAAATATGCTGCTGAGCTCCTCTAGTGAATTTTTCATTTCACCATTGTATTTTTTAACTCTAGAATTTTTATTTGGTTCTTTTATATAATTTCTACCTCTTTATTGATATTCTCTATTTGGTAAGACATCATTCTCATACTTTTTTTTAGCTCTTTAGACATAATTTCCTTTAGTTCTTTGAATATATTCAAAATAGCTAATTTAACATCTTTATCTAGTAAGTCCAGTGTCTGAGCTTCCCCAGAGACAGTCTCTATTGACTGCATTTTCCCCTGTGTATGGGCCACACTTTCTTGTTTCTTTGCATGTATCATGTTTTTATTGTTGTTCAAAACTGGAACATATATATGTGTGTGTGTGTGTGTCTACACACACACACACAGAGAGAGAGAGAACTATGATCTAAATGTTTGTGTCCCCCCAAAATTCACATGATGAAACCTAATCCCCCATGTGAAGGTATTTGGAGGTGGGGCCTTTTGTAGGTGATTTGATCATGAGGTCAGAGTTCTCACTAATGGCATTAGAGCCCTTATAAAAGAGACCCCAGAAAGATCTCTTGCCCCTCCCACCATGTGAGGTTATAGCAAGAAGACAGCCATTTATAACCAAAAAGTGGGTACTTACCAGACACCAAATCTACCAGTGCCTTGATCTTGGACTTTCTAGCCTCCAGTACCATAAGAAATAAATTTCTATTGTTTATAAGCCTCCCAGTCTATGGTATTTTATTATATCAGCCCAAAAAGACTAAGACAATGTGGCAACTCTGGAAATCATATTTCTGCCCCTCTCCAGTATTGGTGATTGTTTCTTTTTGTTGTTCTGTTCTTTGTTAGTTTAGTGATTTTAACTAATTCTATAAAGCTTATATTATTTCTCATGGGTGGCCACTGAAGTCTCTGCTCAGTTAGATTACTAATAAGTTAATCTTTATACAGAAATTTCCTTAGATGCCTAGAACAAATAAGTCTTACAGTATTTGCCAAGGGGCTCTCTGTGTTTATTGAGTCCCTTGGCACTCACCACTCAGCCAGGTAGTTTACAACTTCACCTTAGACTTCATTTCCTGATTGCACAGAGGAGAGACATCGGGGCCTTCTCAGGTCTTTTTTGAACAGTGTGCAGTCCTAGGCATATGCACAACCCCGGTATCACATTCTCTAGCTTTTCCTTTTAAGCCTTTTGGTTAGTCTATTGTTTTCCCCAACTATTATCCATTTCCTAAGGCTGTTGCCATGTTCAAGAATTTCCTTTGATTGTTTTTAACAAATGCCCTCAAGAAAAAAGCTCTAAGTCAAGTCAAATAAAGATAGTCTTGTGAGTTAGGCCTCCCAGGGAACCACCATACTGGGTCAAATAATAAGAATTCTCTGGGGAAAAGGGCTTTGAAGGAGCACCAATTCCATTCTGCCCCATACAGTGGCTGCCTGCTGCTAGGTATCAATGTGATTGCAGGCTGTTGGTTTTCAAGACTACAGAGAAGCTATAGAGGGGAAATGGGAATTGGGTAAGTTAAAATGCCACAAACCTCACTCTTATTTTTTTTATTTCAGAATATTATGGGGGTACAAACACTTTGGTTACATATAGTGCCTATGCACTGCCCAAGTCAGAGCTGCAATCGTGGACATCCCCCAAACAGTGCACCCCACACCCATGAGGTGTGAGTTTTCCCACTCCCTCCACCTGCCTCCCACCTGCCCGACCCTTGATGAATATTATTTCCATGTGTTCACATAAGTATTGATCAGTTAGTACCAATTTGATGGTGAGTACCAGTGATGCTTGTTTTTCCATTCTTGTGATACTTCACTTTGAAGAGTGGGTTCTAGCTCCATCCAGGATAATACCAGATGTGTTAATTCAACATTGTTTTTTATTGCTGAGTAATACTCCATGCTATACATACACCACATTTTATTAATCCACTCAAGTATTGATGGGCACTTGGGTTGTTTCCACATCTTTGCAATTGTGAATTGTGCTGCTATAAACATTCGAGTGCAAATGTCTTTATTATAGAATGTCTTTTTTTCCTCTGGGTAAATACCCAGTAGTGGGATTGCATGATCAAATAGTAGTTCTACTCTTAGTTTGTTGAGGTATCTCCATATTAGTTTCCATAGAGGTTGTACTAATTTGCAGTCCCACCAGCAGTGTATGAGTGTTCCTATCTCTCCGCATCCCCATCAACATTTGTTGTTTTGGGACTTTTTTATATAAGCCAATCTCACTGGGGTTAAGCAATATCTCATTGTGGTTTTGATTTGCATTTCCTTGATGATTAGAGAAGTTGAGCAAATTCTTATATGTTTTTTGGCCATTATTCTGTCTTCTTTTGAAAAGTTTCTGTTCATGTCCTTTGCCTACTTTTTAAGGGGGTTGTTTGATTTTTTTCTTGTTGATTTTCCTAAGTTCTGCCAAGGAAACTATCACTAGAGTGAACAGACAACCTACAGAATGGGAGAAAATATTTGCATGCTACACATCTGATAAAGGGCTGATAACCAGAATCTATAAAGAACTTAGGAAAACCTCACTTTTATTAAGTTTTTCTTTTATAAACATTTTTCTTTAATAAACATTCCTTGGATTATTACAAGGCTTTGGTTAATTTAAAGAATCCTGAAAATGTTGACTCTGACCTTTTTTTTTTTTTTCAGTATTCTCATTGCTGTAATGGAGGAGAGAATTTTTAAGGCCCTTACTACACTTGTCACTGACATTGGCCTCCTCAGCACCATGTGCTAGGATTCATGCTGGTTTCAGTGTTTGAAATGTATTAACTTGAATCCCAACTATAACTCTGAAAGTATACATTGTTAGCCTCACATTAGAGTTAAGGAAACAGCCACCAAATTAATGGCTAAGTCAGAACCAGGATTTAAGCCCAGGTTTTGCTAGTGTCAAAGCCCGTGATTTTCCTCTAAGTTCTGCTGCCTTTGGGTCAGAATTATAAGATCAATTGAAAGAATATATGAGAATAAGAGCCAGATTTTTGTTTCCAGGTACTGATAAGTTGGAGGAGGAAATTACAGAACAATTTTATTTGTGGTTCTGTTTCAATGCTAGATGAAATTTGGGTTTCTAGCTGAAGTTGTATTTGTCCACCATGCTTGCTAAAATCATTGATTATGTCTAGCACTTTGTTTATATATACTCCTAGATTTTCTATACAAGGAGTCCATGTGTGATTTTTCGGGTCTGACAAAGACTTTCTGGAAGACTTCATGGGGGAAGGCTTTCCTCCCCACACCAGACTTGGTGCACGTTACAGTCTCTAAGGGGAGTTGAAGTCAAGGACTCAGGCACCCTGGGCAACCATGGCCTTCTGCATATTTGCATTCCTAGCCCTGGTGCCTCCATTGGAGGTCATTATTGGGGTATGTTGAAGACACTCTTCTCCACTCTAACTCAGTACTCAGTGCTTTTCTATTCTTAGCCCTTCTCCTTTGCCTTCCCTGCTGGCACTCAGATCCCTAAAACTGCAGGAGCCTTTTGTTTGGGGCTCCCTCAGCAGCGAGAAGACCCCTACATTTGTGCTGATCCACCTGGCCCTCGACTGGCATGCTGGTCCATGGGCAAAATGAAACAAGTGAGAGTTTGTTTCTCTCATTTTAGCTTCTTGCTGGTAAGTACTGGAGTGAGTGATTAAAATCTTTACAATTACTTTCATGTTTGGCTTTTTGTTTTAATTGACTATTCTGAAACCTGACAGTTCAGCTCTCTCTCTTCAGCTCAGCTGAGCCCTTGACATTATATATAAAATCCTATCATCTGTGAATGACAGTTGTATTTCTTCTTCTTCAATTTTAATATCTTTCATTTCATTTTCCTGTCTTACTGCACTAGGTAAGACTGCCTCCAGTATTATGATAAATAGAAGTGGTGATAGTGAATATTCTTAAGTGTTTCCAATCTCAGAGGGAAAGTGTTTAATTTTCTCTATGAAATTAATTATAATTTGTAGAACTTTTGCAGATACCCTATACCAGAGAGGAATTTCTACTTTATTAGTGGTTGCTACAGGTTTTAATTATGAACAGGTGTTGATTTTATCACATTTATTCTGTATCTATTGAGACGATCCTGTAGATTTTCTTTTATTCTGTTAAGGTAATGATTTATATTGATTAAATGTTTAATACTAAAACAAACTTGAATTTTTTGAACAAATATATTAATAGTTCGATCAAGATGTATCATTCCTTGTATGTGTTGCTGGATTAAATTTACTAATATTTTGCTTAGGATTTTTACATCTGAAGTAAAAAATCACCCTGCAATTCTTTTTTGTAAAGTCTTTGTCAGGTTTTAGCATCATTGTTAGGCAGTTCTCACCTTTTTTCTTGAAAAGTTTTTGCATGATGATTATTATTTTTTCCTTTAGTATTTGATAAGATTCACAAGTAAGGCTATCTGAGCCTAATGTTTTCTATGATGGAATGTTTTAATTATATAATAGAATCAAGTTTAATATAGAGAGAAATATTTAAATTTTAATTTCTTCTTTTATCCATTTTGATTATATATTTTAGTTTATTTTATCTAAAATTTCACATGTATTGGCATAAAGCCTTTTATAATAATAACATCCTTATTATTTCCAATGTCAATAGAATCTGTAGTAATGCTCCCTTTCTCATTCCTGATATGGAATTTGTGTTTTCTCTTTTTTTTCTTTCTTGATTAGTCTTGCTCAGGGTTTATCAATTGTATTAATCTTTTCAAAGGATGAACTCTGGTTTCATTGGTTGAGAAAACAAAGGGGATCTGATTGCCAAACTGAATTCACAAAAATCATAGACCTTATCTAGTATCAAGCTTGACTAATAATTTAAGATACAAGTAATCATGAGCAAGAGATACAATAGAAAAATGTTCAAGACCATCAATGCTGCTCCCAAGACCTTTGTTACTGAGGTAGCATGCTCTCTGGTTAATAAATATGATATGGTTTATCTAAGTAATGCATTCAGTCATCACTTATACAAAATGGAGCTATTTTGATCATGAATCATCTCCATTTTATATTCTGATAAGCTTAAATGGGATTTTCCAAAAAGCCATGATCCATAAAGCCATACATTTGTTTACCATATGAATCCTGGACAAATGCAATATATCCTGCTTCAAACATTTCATAGACAAGGATTCTCCTCTGATAAATACCATAAGTATGCTTTCCAAGAGGTCCGTCATTAGTATGTTTACAGGACCTTTAACTGAGTCATCTTACTTTCTAGCTCAAGACATCCCTAGGTAAAGGGAGAAAATTAATTGCTAATCTTCTTCTAATCCTTTTCTTCCCAGTCCATCCTCTGACTTGATCAATATCTCCTTGCCATATATTCTCAAGTACCCTTTTAATTTGTCTTATATCACCTCAACAATAAATTATACAGAATTATAAGCCTACTATTACCTCAATGACCACAAAATTTTGAACTCATCCAATAGGAAATAAGAATTTAGTAAACAAAGCACATGAATAGTCACCATATCCCTAAACAAATTTTTTTATATTTTCTTACAACTTAATTAATCTTTTCCTGTATTATCCATAGTTATTTTAAATGTTTTTAAATGTTAATGGAGGCACTGAGGCTTTAGTTTTTCTAAGGTCAAATTCACTTCTTTTTTGGTCAGTCTGATTCCATAGGTATACAACAATTAAGGGCTTCAAATCAACATCCTAAAGCATTTTCTCATCTTCCAAACTTCCATGAAGTTACATCAGGAAAGTTAGTATTTCACACACCATACCTCAAGTAAAATTACAGTATTATTCTCTTCTCCTTCCAAACAGAAACATTCTTTTCCCATACACCACACTTTACAGTGACTGGGGTGGTAAATCAGCACAAAATAAACTAAGACACATAGGTTAATAATCACAGTGATACGTGACTCTGTCGTTAAACAATGTCCTTCATGTGCATATGGGAGGCAACAGTTTCTGCATGTTATTTCTCAAAAGAGTTCTCCTGTAAAATAAGAACCAAAAGACAAAACCACCTTAGAAATATTCCAAATGTTCACTCACAAGGTGTTTTTAGTGTCATCAAGTTGTCTCACATAGATGACTTCTTAAATCCATGGCTAGCATGCTTTTTAAATCCATGGGAGCCAATCTTGTATCTTCACCATTAAATGAAGGGGGTGGTTCCTGCAAGTGAACAACTTCACTCTTATATGTTTCTGTAAATATAGCTAAGGTATAATATTTTTCTCTTGCTCTTACCCTCTTATGTGGCACCAAGGTAATATTAACTTTTACTTTTTGTATTACTCATTTTTTGGCTCCCATATTAGCAGCAATTTCTCCTCCTTTTTGCCATTTGAACTAATTTCCACCCAGAGTCTTCATCTGATACAACCCAGGGCTTCTTTTGTCCTCCAGACATCTAAGGGCCCATTTCGCAGACCATATTGCCTTCCTGTGATATGCCATGAGGCACATCACTCACACACAATTCTGCCCATGAGTAGGTTGACTTCTTCCTTCTCCACTTAACTGTTCTCTATGCAGCTGATTTCCAGATTGAGGGTTGGTCTCCACTCTTGAGCCACCATCTTTAAACTATGCTGCTTGTTAGGCATCCTCTAATAACTGATCATAGGAAGGGGCTCACTTAGATATGAGGTTAGATTTCTCCTCCACAAGAAACAGATGGCTCAAAGGCAGAATTTATTTATGGATGCAATGAGTTGCCCCTTTCACCTGTTCTTGAATTTGCATTTCTCTTTAATAAAGGAACTGTTCTGTTCATTTCCCTGCCTCCTGGAATGATTATCTGATATTACCCCAGACATATGAGTATTTCATGTCTCAAAATAATGTGTGTCCTTCAGTAATAAAAGCAGTTTCAACTCAAGTCCAATATCAAACTAGCAATCGCTTTTAAAATGGTGCATACCTTTAGCTGTTTCGGGTAACTTCCCAGTCCAAAATTCCAATGGTCACCACTGAATGGCAATCCATAATCCCTTGTGAAGTCATTGTTCAGAAAATAGACATTTTTCCTTATGACTCTCCTTTTAGGATCAGAGAAGCATCACAGAGAAGACATCCAGCAATTTTTCTCTTTTGTCTCATGGGCTAGAATTGTGTCACATGCCTATCTGTAAATCAATCACTGGAAAGGGAATAGGATTACCATAATTGGTTTCAGCCAATCTGAATTCACACCTATGGTCTGGATTGACCCCACTTTGCCCCAAGCACATGGCTACCTGACACGAGAACAAAATGGAGTTCTATTAGAAAGAAAGAAGACAGAAAATAGCTGCTCTGTGGGAAACTAACGATGTCTACCCACCCAACGTACCTATATGATACCTAACTATGGGACAGGTATCTTTAGGGTTGTTTGACAGGCTCTGACTGGCTCATGCATCCATACTCCCATGAATAGGACATTCTGTGCCTAGGGTCTCAGGCTCTATGAGCACCTCCTAACCTCCTGAGAGAGGCTGTTAACCCAGTCTAGCTGGCTCTCTCCCCACTCTTTGGACACAGATGTCATGGTCACGAGAGACAGAACAGGATAAATTGGTCTGGCTGCCCTCTTGGCTCAAGCTGCTAATTCTAATCCTCTGGGAGCTGAGAGGTCAGAGCATCCCTAACTCCTTGCCTTTGAGTAATATCCATTAAATATTTCCCTGAATCCACATTTGAAAATGTTGATAAGGACAGACTCTGAGGATTTCTGACCCAGGAAGGCCACATAAGCATAATCAGCTACAAATTACAGATGCTGTTTGGTTCTAAGCTTCCAACTCATTTGGATCCAGACTTCCAGGGACCAAAGGAACAATCTCCAGGCTGAGCACAGGCTTACTAAGAAAAAGGCTTAAAATAGCTGACTTCGGGGACCTGCTACTCCAAGGCAACCTTCATCTGTTGCTGATTTCATGGTGCTTGCAATCCCTAATCTTTCTGCTTTAATATAGTTTGCTATTTTCAGGGCTTTAAATCAGGTTGGATCTCAGATCAAGTGGTTTTTATAATACACTTCATCTGGTCATCAAGAAAGACCGGCATATGTGTCATAAGGAAGCTTGGAGAGAGATGTCTTTCGGTGATTAGGGGGTTTTCTCCATCAATTTCTTTTGAAGCCTAGTGGAAGCCTAAGTAAGCCTTTGGAAGCCCACTAAAGAAATTCATTCTCTGAGCTGGAATGCTTGTACCTCCTACTCACGGGATGCTATGACCCTATAGAGCAAAATAAACCCAGCCCATGAACTCAGCTTTATTTAAGAAGACTCTGTTAGCAACCATTTCTAAGGTCACTAATTGAGGAAAAGATATATAATACTTAAGTTAAAAATGGGTGAACCTGTAAAGCAGCAGTTACTGATGGGTCAGTGAATGCAAACTCCATGCAAACTGTTCTCTACAAATATGATGCCTTGTCATGGAATGAACCTGTCACTTGTTTTCCTTATTAGTAATTTTTTCTCAAAGTAATACTAGGGTCTTCAATTTACAGGTGAGTTGGATTTAAATATGTTTTTCTACTGTCACATATTTTTATGAATAACAGCCAGCATACCCAGCCTACTAAGAAAAAACAATCACTTAGGATATTATAGACCCATCCCTGATAATAAAATAAAATTTCTTTTATTAAATTATTTTACTGACTACAAAGGTATTAGTCTCTTTGTAGAAAACTCAGATCAGAAAGTTGTTAAAAGAACACAAAAATTGCCCTTAATCCCATAATTCAGATAAGCATGATTAGTCTTTAGCATACTTTTTTCAAATACTTTTCCTTAGACAATTTAGATCATAATATATATATAAGCTATTTTACATTTTATATTTTCCACTCAATGTTATATTGAAAGAATCTTTCCACATCACTAATTTTTCTTGCAAATAACTAAAGTCCACTTGATATATCATAACTATAATTCATTTAACTATTCTTCTTTATGTAGACATTTGGATTGTTTTTACTTTTTCATTATGATAAAAAACATTATGAAATATTATACAACCTGTATACAAAATTTTTATCTGTATTTTTATCTAGAATAGATGTCTAAAAATAAGGAATACTGTACCAAGAGACATGACCATAAATTTATAATTAAACCCTTATTATATAGGGCCAAACTTCTTTCCAGGATGTTTTATATCAATACACACTCACCAGCACTGAATAATATAACTGTCATAAATCTTTGCTAGTTTGCCAGTTAGTTTTTTGTTGTTTTTAAATTGCATTTCTTTGGTTTCTTATGAAATTTTTTAGATATCTAATGTTTTTTCTGAGAATTATTTTTTATTAGTTTTGCCCTTATTTTTATGATCATGTGAGTAAACATTTTAATTTTTTAAAAACTTTCTATAACAATTGTCATACTTGTTGCAAATATTCTCCCAGTGTGCTCTATATATTTATGTATATGAATTCATCAGTTTTGTCCTGTATCTTATATCATTGCATTTTTGTTTAAAAATCTCTTTCTTTAGCCAGATATTAGAAATATATTACTCTCATTGTTTTTCTATTTTTTAACAGATCTATATCTTATTTGAAGTCTTTAATACATGCTATTATTTTTTCTCCTTTTTTTTCTTTTGCATTTTTTTTGGTAATGGCATTAAGTGAAGATTTACTTTGTTTTGGAAAATGCCTATTCAGTTATTAAAAAATCTTTTATGAACTACACATACCTTTTAAATATTCTTCACATATAATGTCCTTTTGTGATTTGACCATACTTGCTTCTTATTGAGTTTATTTGTATTCATCAGTTTTATTTGTATTTTTAAAATATCAAAATGCTTTTGAATTTATTTATCAAGTCTAATATTTTTCTATTTCCTGATGTGTCGATTTCTGAATTCCACCTTTTTTCTGAATATAATTGGTTGTTTTTCACCTCTTGAGTTGAGTACTTAGTTGATTTATTTTCTCTTAATATTACAACAATCACATATTTCAAGGGTAAGAATAATGATATGTGAGTTTTTTTCATTTTTGTTATTTTTATCAAGATTTGGAATGTGTGATAAGCTATATGTTGACCTTTAAGGTACAAACTTTGATATAGGTAGTACTGATATTCTTCAATTCCTCTATGACATTTATTTTTCCCATTTTATATATTTTAAAAGTTTATATATTAAAAAGTTAATATATATATATTAAAAATCTTGGAAGACCAAGATTTGTACACAACATTGTATGGCTAATTATCAATGAAAACAGAATGTAAAAGCAATCTCTCTACATCTAAAGAACACACTCTGTCCAATAAATTATGGTGCTTTTGTTTCCTCAACTTAAAAGTATCTGTTTTCTAAACAGAGCCAGATAATTTTTCATAGTCTTCCTTAAATTGTGTTTTGATTTGCAAAATGCCCCTGAAATCTAAACATGACAGAAGTTCTCCAAATAGTGAATTCTGAAGTTTCAAATAAATTTGGGTAATGTTGCATTGCATCATGCTGTTTTATCCTCTTCGGGATATCTTCTTCCAGAGGCGTCTGGTAGCATTCTTAGACAATTCTGTGTGGATGTAGCACAAACTCACAAATCTGTCTGCCAGGGTGTATCTTACTGCAGCCTCAAACATTCACTCAGTTCATTTGATTCTGAAATGTGACTACATCATCCCTAATTTCAAATTAAACTCACCTGATGTTTAATAGTCACCCCAAAACAAGTTAAAAATAGCAAGAATAACGAACTCTGCACTGTAGCCTCATCAGCACATGTGACTAGAGAAAAAACACCGGGGAGTAGATTCGTGAATTCAAGCCCCTACTCCTCCATACGGTCCTCTTTTTATTCCAGTTTTCTTTTTGTGACAAAAAATACGATGGCAGTGACTGAGAAAGGTGCCCAACATGTCAACATCATAAAACCATGCTTGTATATATGAAAGAATATGTGCATTGGTCTGTGCCTGTGTGTGTCTCTGTGCATGAGAGAGAAGAGGGACATGTGTCATTATGGACGAATATAATAATATAGCCCAACTCGAAGCCTTGGGTTTATCTTCTTGGGAATTCTATCAGTGGTACAGGAAATAATGCTCACCAAAATTATTTTCTTTTTCAAAATTTGTGTGCCACAATTGCAGTCCTTGTCCTATTCACAGATAAATCACTTATCTGAATGCCAAACTGGATTCATGGAGCGAGTGAATAACGTGACGGAATTCATCTTGCTCGGCCTGACACAGAACCCAGACATGCAGAAACTCTTGTTCGCTGTGTTCACAGTCATCTACTTTCTCACCCTGGCAGGCAACCTCCTCATTGTGGTAACAATCACCACCAGCCCAGCCCTGGGCTCCCCCATGTATTTTTTTCTGTCTTTCTTGTCCTTCATAGATGGCTGCTGCTCTTCTACCATGGCTCCCAAAATGATATTTGACTTACTCACTGAAAAGAAAACTATCTCCTTCCAGGGGTGCATGATTCAGCTCTTTGCAGAACATTTCTTTGGAGGAGTTGAGATCATCCTGCTCGTGGTGATGGCCTATGACCGCTACGTGGCCATCTGCAAACCACTACACTACATGATCACAATGAACAGGCAGATGTGCAGCCTCCTGGTGGCTATGGCCTGGGCTGGGGGATTTCTTCACGCTCTGATTCAAATTCTCTTTATGGTCTGGTTGCCTTTCTGTGGCCCCAATGTCATTGACCATTTCATCTGTGACCTTTTCCCTCTTCTACAACTGTCCTGCACTGACACTCACATCTTTGGACTCTTTGTTGCCGCCAACAGTGGGCTGATGTGTTTGCTCATTTTTTCTATTCTTATCACCTCCTATGTCCTCATCCTTTGCTCCCTAAAGACTCACAGCACTGAAGGACAGAAGAAGGCTCTCTCCACCTGTGCCTCCCATATTACTGTAGTCGTCCTATTCTTTGTACCCTGTATATTCGTGTACCTTCGGCCCATGATCACCTTCCCCATTGATAAAGCTGTGGCCGTGTTTTATACTATGGTGACACCTATGTTAAACCCTTTAATCTATACCCTCAGAAATGCAGAGGTGAAAAATGCCATGAGGAAGCTCTTGTGCCAAAGAATAATCTTGGGTAACAATTTATGTGAATAGAAAATATAAAAACAAGATCGATTTATATTTTAACAACATGTGTGACGAATGGAAAGGATAATGGTCTTGAAGTCAGAATACATGAGTTTAAGTATATTTTGTTCCCCTTTCTGGAATCTTCAATAATTCCTCTTTCATAAAAGATCAATATCTAATTATATAATGACTAAAGTATCTTCCAATTAGAAACTTCTTGGCATTTACAAATTATTGATCAAAAAAATATTATTAGGCAACATAAAAATGTCACATTTTCATACATTTCATACATTTTTCTGGGGGTGCATGATTCAGCTCTTTGCAGAACATTTCTTTGGGGGAGTTGAGATCATCCTGCTCGTGGTGATGGCCTGTGACTGCTACGTGGCCATCTGCAAACCCCTACACTACATGATCACAAGGAACAGGCAGGTTCATTTCACATAAGGTTGAGACATTGATTCTGTGTTGGTTCCTATTTTCCTGACAAGTAAGAAACATAATCTTCTTTTGAGATTAAAGGAAAATTTGTGCAATATAGGTTATAGGGAATTGATGGAAAATTGGAATGTAGGTGAGAAGAATGTGTAGAAAGGACCTGTCTATAACAGCCAGAAAACTTGCTCAGGAAGCTTTGAAGACCTAGTTCACTTCACATTTCGTACATAAAATGTATGAAAAATCCATGAGTTTATGTATTTGGTAGAATAATTCTCTGCAAAGTTTCAGGTACAGATTATATAACTAACAGACCACATAATTAAAATATTTAAACAAAAAGGCCTAATACCTAATTATTTTGTTGAAAATACATAGTTTTAATCCCCACTAATGAAATCAAGATGGATCTATTATTGTGAGAGATAGAGATCAACCAGAAATAAATGGGTTTTGAGGAATAAGAATCATTAAGGGAGAACTCATGTGGCTGTGTTGCACAACTCCAAGGGGCACCATTTACATTATAATCTTATCCTTCCCAGGACAGAATTTCCAGAACAAATAATTTTCCCTGCCTAACACCAAAGAGGGGTATAAAATTCTTCCAGGTATGGCCATAAAACAAGCTTGATTTCTCATATAGAAGATATTTTGTGGAACATTTTTTTTCCTGTCGAAATATCCTATACATCACTTCACCTCCAAAATGGCTTTTATTGGATGGATTTTTGCCTTAGCTAATAGTAACAAAAGTAGCTGACACAAAAGAGAGTCGATATCTGAGTAATCAAGGCAGAAATTCCACACATTCAAATTTGAGTAGAGAACTGCAGCCCAATTACAGACCAATGAGGTGGGGAGTAATTTGAGATGTAGACACAGAGCAATTCTAAGAAAAAGAACCCAGATGAACAAAGATCTAGATCAAGGCAAGGTCAGGGGTCCTGCAAATCTCAGTAACTTCATTGCTACCTTTATAAGGACTGAATTAACCCAAATGACTCCATAGTCATACTTATATCTTATGTTAAATATGTATTACATATAGTGTAATATTTAACAGTTTAGTAAATAATTTATTCCAAATGATATCAGTTTTTCTCAGCTGTGACCAACCCATTTGCTGATCACTAAATATCTATGTGCTATCACCATATTTTCCGGCCCCTTTGTTTTGAAGTAGGACCAAGTTTGCAGAAGTAATGTGTGTCACATTTAGTCATTAGTCATAACTATTTAGGAGCCAGTGTGCTACTCCCCAGCTTTCTTTTTCCCTGCTGCAGCAAGCCTGGAAGGCACACATTGAGATGGAAGGGCCACACAGAGGAAACAATCTGGATAACTAACTGCATGAAGAACAGCTACCCCAGAGGATCATCCAACTCTCAGCGGATTTTGTCTGAACAGGAAATAAAATTATATGTGTTAAACCACTGAGAGTTCAAAATTCATTTGTTGCCACAGCAAAATGCAGCTTATCCTAATAACTAACTTTATAAAAGACTTCCAAGTATTAAGGACAGAACATGTGAACATAACTTGCAATTTTCTTAAGTCTCAAATAGCATAGAATGGGTATACAGCAATCCTTACAAAACCAAGTCTCAATAGGGCCTTTTTCTGCTTTGGTGTAACACACTACACTAACTGACATATTTGAACCATAAATTTATACACCGTCTTCTTTTTCCCTGCAGCTAAGATGTAAGGCAATACTGAGGAAAGTTATATAATTATACACAAAGGGGTGCCAACAAAAATTATGAACTCCAATGGGAACTAGGTCTTCAAAGCTTCCTGAGCAAGTTTTCTGGCTGTTATAGAGAGGTCCTTCTTCCTACACATTCTTCTCACCTACATTCCAATTTTCCATCAATTCCCTATAACCTATATTGCACAAATTTTCCTTTAATCTCAAAAGAAGATTATGTTTCTTACTTGTCAGGAAAATAGGAACCAACACAGAATCAATCTCTCAACCTTAAGCTTCTTCATCAATAATTGTATCCAGTTTCTCACCAGACAACAGCAAGATGGAGGAATAAGATTTTCCAAGTCTTTTCCCCGCCAACAGAAACATCAATTTGAACACCTATCCATGCATGAAAACATCTTCACAAGGGCTAAGGAAACCAGGTGAGAGATTATAGCACCTTAATGGAGCACAGAAATAAGAAAAGACACGTTGAAGTGGGTAGAAGGGACAGTTTTACATTACCTGTGTCACCCCCACCCCCACCCCCAGGCAGCAGGGTGTGGAGAGAGAGCCTCTACATAGAGGAAGGAGAGGAAAGTGAGCACTGCACTTTGCCTCTGACTCCAACACTGGGCCTGCCCCAGTAAAACCCAGGGCTGGGAAGTCCCCTCATGGCCCCTGGCTCCAGGACTGCACAGCTGGCTTGGTCTCTGGGCCCACAACACTGCCAGGCAGACCCCAGTAGTTCCATGCTTTAGGCCTACCCCAATGTGAAGTTGGCCCCTGCAGCTCTAGTCATAAGGCCAACAACACCCATGGACCCAGACTCTAAGTCAAGTCCTCAGGTTCAGGCTCAAGGCTTCACAGCACCAGACCAGTCCCTCTAGCCCCAGGTTCCAGGCCTGCCCCATGTTCTAGACCAGCCCAGAGTCAGGTTGACCTACATAGCCCTTGGCTTCAGGTCCACCCCAGCATCAAGTCAGCATGCCTAGCCTCAGACACCAGGCCAGCACTCACATGTGTACACAGGCTCCAGGCTTACCCAGTGCCAGGCCAGTACCTGTGGCCCCACCCTCCATGCTGACCCCTGCAGTGCCATGCTTTGGCAGACCCAGGGCTGAGGCCTGCTCTAGCAGATCCAGGGTCCAGGCCTATCCCAGTACAGTCCAACACTGGGCCACCCCCATGAACCCAAACTCAGAACTGCCCCTATGGACCCAGGTTCCAGGTCAGCACATGAGACTGCAGGACCCACCTAGTCCTCATGGACCTAGCCTCAAGACCAGTACCACTACACCCATTCTCTGGGCTGGCCCCCACAGACTTAAGCTCTAATCAGATTCCCACAGCTTCAGACTCCAGGACAACCCTATGACTCTAGGCACCAGGCCAGCACCTACAATCTCAGGCTCCAGACTAACCCCACAAACGCAGACTCCATGCCTTCCATGGCACCAGGCTGACCCCAGGGTCCAGGCCAGCCTGTGAGGCCCCAAGATCCAGTATACCCAGGGTCTAGGCCTGCTCCAGTGGACTCAGGGTCCAGGCCTACTCCAGTAAACCCTGATGCCAGGACAGCCCCATGGACTGAGGCTCCAGGATGATTCTTGCAGACCCAGACTCCAGACAAAACCCTGTGAGCCCAGAATCCAGGCCCACCCCCATGGACTCAGGCTCCAGGCATTCCCCAGCATTGGGCCAGCCCCATGGATCCAGGTACCAGGCCCATCCAAGTGTAAGGCTGGTCCCTGCAGACTCATGCTCAATGTCCATCCCAGCACCAATTCAGCCCTAAGGAAATAGAATTCAGGGTATACCTCATGGATATAGGCTCCAGGCCTACCCTCAGAGACCAAGGCTCTGGGCCCACTCTTATAGATTCAGTCAACAAGTCCACCCAGTGGATCCAGACTCCAGGTCCAACCTCACAGACCCAGGTGCCAGACCCATCCACCTGCTGACACAAGCACCAGGCTAGCCTGCCCAAAAACTCTGTTAGCAAGCCCACTCGTGAACCACAAAAGATGGTCTGCACAGAATCTCTGGATGGGCTGACTGTTGAAGGGCTTTCCCAGACAAAGACAGTCTCCAAAGACTGAAATAAGTCCCTACTTTTTCAAATACAGAGACACTCCTGCATAACTACAAAGATCAAGAATGATCAGGGAAACATGACACCACTAAAGGAACAAAATAAAGCACCAGAAACCAACCCTAAAGAAATGGAAATTTATGAACTCCCTGAAAAATAATTAAAAATTATTGTCTGAGCTCAGTAAACTTCAGAAAATACAGAGAAAAAAATAAATAAAATGAGGGGAAAATAGTTGACCAAAATTGGAAATTTAAGAGACAGATTGAAATTATTTAAACAAACCAAACAGAAATTCTAGAACTAAAAAGTATAGTGAATGAATAAAAAATATAATAGAGTGTCAATAGCAGAACTGATCAAGCAGAATTTATATATATTTGTTGTTATCAGTTTAAAGGATTCTATTATAACCATAAGATGTTTTATGTGAGTCTCATGGTAACCACAAAGCAAAAAACTATAGCAGAAAAACAAACAACAAAGAGAAAAGAATCAAAAGTTAGCACTAAAGATAATCACTAAATCACAAAGATAAACAAAAACAAAGGAAGAAGGGAACAAGGACCAAAAACAAAAACAAAAAAAAAGCAAACAATCAACAAAATGGCAGTAGTAAGTTCTTGCCTATTAATAATACTTTGATGTAAATTGATAAAATTTCCCAATCAAAAGAATTAGAGTGGCTGAATGGATTTTTAAAAAGGAAGATCCAACTGTATTCTGCCTACAAAGATTCATTTTGGTTTTAAGGACACACATAAGCTAAAAGTAAAGGGACAGAAGAAGATATGTCATGCAAATGTAACCAAGAGAGAGCAGGCCTCACTATCCTTAGATAAAACAGACTCCAAGTGAAAAACTGTCACAAAATACAAAGAAGG
The DNA here is from genome assembly GCA_023783475.1 of Daubentonia madagascariensis. Taxonomy (NCBI): domain Eukaryota; kingdom Metazoa; phylum Chordata; class Mammalia; order Primates; family Daubentoniidae; genus Daubentonia; species Daubentonia madagascariensis. Next base: position 116,556 of record JAKFHU010000403.1, read on the forward strand.
GCATTATTTAATGGCAAAGGCCTTAATTAATAAAGAAGATGTATTATTGTAAATATATATGCACCTAACATCAGCACACCTAAATATATAAGGCAAAATTAATGGGCATGAAGGGAGAAATAGAGAGCAATACAATAATATGAAGGGATTTTAACACCCAATTTTCAACAATGGGCAAATAAATACCAGATGGAAAATTTATGAGAAAATACTGGAGTTCAACTGCACTTTAGACAATATGGACCTAACAGATACATAAATAACTTTTCATCCAGCATAGACAAAATACATTTTTTTCTAGTGCACACAGAACATTCTCCAGGATAGACCATATGGTATCCACAAACAAATCTTAACAAATTATTTTAATTAAAATAATATCAAGTATTGTTTCCAACCACAATGGTATGAAATTAGAAATCAATAGCAACAGAAACTTCAGGGACTATGCAAATACATGAAATTAAACAACATGCTCTGACCAATAACCAATAGTCAATGAAGAAATTAAAAGAGAAATTTAAAAATTTCTAGAGACAAATGAAAATGGAAACACAACACACCAAAACTTATGGGATAAAGTAAAAGCAGTACCAAGAGGGAGGTTTATAGCAATAAATACCTACATCAAAAAAGAAGAAAGACCTCAAATAAATGACCTAATGTTGCACCTCAGGAACAACAAGAAAAAGAAGAAGAAAATATACCCAAAACTAGTAGAAGAAAAGAAATAATAAAGATCAGAACAAATAAATGAAATAGAAACTTTAAAAACAATACAATGACCATGATTGTAGCTCTCACATGGGCAGTGCGTGGGCAATATATATAGCCAAAGTGTTGTACCCCCATAATATTCTGAAATTAAAAAAAAATAAAAATAAAAATAAAAAAATTTTTTAAAAATACAAAAGATCAATGAAACAAAGAGTTGGGTTTTTTTGAAAAGATAAAAAAATTGACAAACTTTTAGTCAGATCAAATAACAAATAAGAGAGAAGATATACAAATATCACATTTAAAGAAATATTGATACCAATTCTTCTCAAACTATTCCAGAAAATTGAAGAGAAGGGAATTCTTCCAAGCTCATTCTACAAGGCCAGCATTACCCTGACACTGAAAACAGACAAGAACACAACAAAAAAAGAAACTATAGGAAAATATCCTTGATGAACAAAGATAAAAATATCCTCAACAAAATACTAGCAAGCTGAATTCAAAAGCACATGAAAAGCATCATTCACCATGATCAATTAGGATTCATCCCAGGGATGCAAGGATGGTTGAACACATGAAAATCAATAAATGTGATTCATCACATTAACAGAATAAAGAATAAAAATCATATAATCATTTCAATATATGCAGAAACAGTATTTGGCAAAATTCTGCATCCCCTCATGATAAAACCTCTCAAGAAATTAGGCATAGAAATTACATGTTTAAGACAATAATAGCCATATATGATGAACCCACAGCTAACATCATACTGACCAGGGAAAAGTTGAAAGCTTTTCCTCTAAGATCTGGAACAAGACAAGGATGCCATTTTCACCATGTCTATTTAATATAGGACTGAAAGTCCTAGCCAGATAAATTAAGTTAAGAGAAAGAAATAAAAGGCATCCAAATTGGAAAAAAGAAAGTCAAATTGTCCCTGTTTGAAGACAACATAATCTTATATAGAGAAAACCCTAAAGACTCCACACCAAAAAAACCTGTTAAAACTATAATAATAAACAAATTCAGTAATTTTCCAAGATACAAAATCAATAGTGTTTCTATACACTAACAGTAAACTATCTGAAAGAGAAATCTAGAAAATAATGCCATTTACAATAACCACAAAAAAAGAGATCTCTTTGGAATAAATTTAACAAAAGAGGTGAAAGATCACTACACTGAAAACTATAAAGCATTAATGAAAGAAATTGAAGGTGGCACAAATAAATTGAAAGATAGTCCATGTTTATGGATTGGGAGAATTAATATTGTTAAATTATCCTTACTACTCAAAGCAATCTACAGATTCAATGTAATTTCTACCAAAATACCAATGACATTCTTCACAGAAATAGAAAAAACAATACTAAAATTTATATGGAACCACAAAAGACCCTGAATAGCCAAAGCACTCTTGAGCTAAAACAAAACAAAACAAAGCTGGAGGCATCGCACTATCTGACTTCCAAATATACTACAAAGATATGGCAACCAAAAAAGCATAGTACTGGCATAAAAATAGACACACAGACCAATGGAGTGGAATAAATAGCCCAGAAATAAATCCATACAATTAGAGCCAACTGATTTTCAACAAAGGTGCCAAGAACACACACTGGGGAAAGGACAGTCTCTTCTACAAATGGTGCAGGGAAAATTGAACATCAAAATGCAGGAGAATGAAACTAGACCCCTATCTATCATCATATACCAGAATCAACTAAAATGGATTAAAGAATTAAACGTATGACCCAAAACTGTAAAATTACCAAAAGAAAATATGGGGGAAATACTTCATGACATTGGTGTGGGCAAGGATTTTTTTGGATAGGACTTCAACAACACCAACAATAAAAGCAAATATAGAGAACTGAGATTCCATCAAACTAACAAGCTTCTGCACAGTGAAAGAAACAATCATCAGAGTGAAAAAACAACCTCCTACAGAATGGGAGATATTTGCAAGCTATGTATCTGATGAGGAGTTAATATCCAGAATATATAAGGAACTCAAACCAATAGCAAAAGAAACAAATACAGTTGTCCCTTGGTATACATGTGGGATTGGATCCAGGACCCCCTCTCCCCTCAGATACCAAATTTTGTGCATACACCCTGATTTGATCATTATACAATGTATACATGTATTGAAACATCACATTGTATCCCATAAACATGTACAATTATTATATGTCAATTATATATAAAATAAAATGATAAAGAAAATATACAAATCAATTTTTAAAAGCACAAGCAATAAAAGTAAAAATGGACAAATAGAATTACATCAAACTAAAAACCCTCTGCATAGCAAAGGAAACAATCAGGAGAGTGAAGAGACAACTTAGAGAACAGGAGAAAATATTTGCAAACTATGCATCTGATCAGGAGTTAAAATCTAAAACATATAAGGAACTTAAACAAATTAACAGCAAAAAACATACATATGATCTGATTAAAAAGTGGGCAAAAGACCTCAATAGACATTTCTCAAAAGAAGACATACAAATGTCCAGCAGGTATATAAAAATGCTCAACATCACTAATCATAGGGAAATGCAAATCAAAATCACAATAAGATATCACCTAACGCTAGTGAGAATGGCTATTATCAAAAAGACAAACAAAAAATAACAAGTGTTGGCCAGGACATGGAGAAAACAAAATCCTTACACACTGTTTGTGGGAATGTAAACTAGTACAGCCATTATGGAAAATGGTATGAAGATTCCTCAAACAATTAAAAACAGAACTACCATAGGATACAGCAATTCCACTACTGAGTATATATCTAAAGGAAATAAAAGCAGTATGTCAAGGAGATATCTGTACTCCTGTGTTTATTGCCGCACTATTCACAATAGCCAAGATATGGAATCAGCCTAAATGTCTTCTATATCTTCTAGATATAGAAGATGTGGTATATATACACAACGAAATACTATTTGGTCATAAAAAAATAAAATCCTGTTATTTGTGACCACATGGATGAACCTGAAGGAAACAATGTTAAGAGTATTATGAATCTGGAGACACACAAAGACAAATATTGCATTATCTCATGTGGAATATTAAAAAGTTGATCTCATAAAATTAGAGAGTAGAATAATGTTTACCAGAGGCTGCGAGCGGTAGGGGGTAGGAAGGGATGGGAAGAGGGTGGTCAATGGGTGTGACATGATAGTTAGATAGGAGGTGTAAGTTCTGGTGTTCTATTGCACAGTAAAGTGACTATAGTTAATAATAATGTGTTATATATTTTTAAATAGCTAGAAGAGAGGATTTTGAATGTTCTCACTACAAAGAAATGATAATTGTTTGAGGTTAAGGATTTACTAATTACCCTGATTTGATCATTACACAATGTATACACGTATCAAAACATCATATTGTCCCCATAAATATGTACAATTATAATGGGTCAATTAAAAATAAAATAAAACTTTTTTAAAAAAGAAAAAAGCCTTGCAAATTAAGCTTCATCAATTTTATGGTAACAAATAAATATATAAATAAAATTATGCTAGTACCATTGGACATCTATATGCAAAAAAAATGAATCTAGATACAGACCTTATACCCCTCACAAAAATTAACTCAAAACAGATTATAGATATAAATGTAAAGTGCAAAACTATAAAACTACTAGAAGATAACATAGGAGAATATTCTAGACAACATTCTATACTCATTACATTGGGTATTGTAATGAGTTTTTTTATACAACACCAAAGACATGCTTTATAGAAAAAAATGGGTAGGCTGGACTTTATAAAATTAAAAATTTCTGCTCTTTAAAAGACACTGTCAAAAGAATGAGAAGACAAGCCTCACACTGGGAAAAAATGTTTGCAAAAGACATATCTAATAAAGGACTCTTATCCAAAATATATAAAGAACTTTTAAACTCAACTGTAAGAAAATGACCTAGTCAACTAATGGGCAAAAGACTTGAACAGACACCTCACCAAAGAAGATATAAAGAGACATTGGAAAGATGGTGAAATCAGAAGCCCTGGGCCCTCCTTCCTCCCAGGAACACACCAATCAAACAATACATGTACAAATTTCCTTTGTGAGAAGTCGAGAAACTAGTTGAGAGCCTCCTGCACCATGGATGAATGCAAACCCAGCCACATTGAAGCCAGTAGGAAAATTTGAGACATCCTCTTACCATAATACCTACCCCAGACCAAGCTCCATATGATTGGAAGAAAACCCCAGGTTCCTAATATTTCCCTGGGGAGGGAAAGAATTGGACCATACAACCAATGTTTCAACACTTCTGGGAACTTCCAAAGATACTGGTTTCTACCTCACCTGTCTCAGAACACTAACAAAACCTACCATACTCTAGACACCAGGGGCCAGTGAAAGCACATATAGTGGTTTAAACTAGTATGCAAGCAGCCACCATAGCCCTCCAGCTCAACACTCAGGAAATGGACAAGAAACCCCAGATCCCAGCTTCTCCATAGGGAGGGAAAGAGTGCCAATGCACATCCAAAGTTCCAACTTTTCCAGGGAATGCCAAAGGGACTGGCTCCTATCTCACCTGTCATGAAGTGCTGAAAGGATATAGCATGCTCTAGACGCCTGGAAACCACTTAGAAAAAAGATGACAGATTGGACTAGCACAAAGGCTTTACAGGCCCTCAGAATATCTGACCAGGCTAATTGGTGAGGGTCTTCACCTGTACAAGGCCAATCTGTGAATACTGGGATAGGTGGCTTTTTTCCTAATGTGCAGCTATCAATACAAAGAGTTAAGGAAAATTAAGAAACAGAAAAATATGTCCCAAACAAAATAACAAGATAAATCTCCAGAAACTGACCCTAATAAAATAGAGATATATGATTTACCTGACAGAGAATTCAAAATAAATATCCTGAAGATGCTCAATGAGGTCAGGGAAACAATGCATGAATGAAGTGAGAATTTCAACAAAGAGAGAAAATACTAAAAAGTATGAAACAGAAATCTTAAAGCTAAAAAATACAATAACTAAACTAAAATAAAATGTACTAAAGAGGGTCAATGGCTCAATCAAGCAACAGACTAAACCAAGCAGGATAAATGATAAGCAAACTCCAAGATTGGTCATTGGAAATTATCCAGCCAGAGAACAGAAAAAGAAAAAAGAATGTAAGAAAGGGCTGCTGAAGACGAGGACAAAATCTCAAGCTAAAAATTATGCATTATGAGAATCTCAGAAGGGGAAGATAGGGAGAAAGTGGTAGAAATCTTCTTCAAAGAAATAGTAGCCAAAAAGTTCTCAAATCTGGGAAAGAATCTGGACATTCATATTTAGATCCAGGAGGCCCAAAAACACCAAGGAAGATGAAGCAAAATAAATCCACATAGAGACACATCATAATCAATTTGTCAAAAGACAAAGAGAATTTTGAAAGCAGCAAGAGGAAAATGACTTGTCAGATACAAGGAGCCCCTATGATACTATAAGCATATGTCTCAGCAGAAACCTTGCAGGACAAAAGGCGGTGGGACTATATATTCAGAGTGCTCAAATAAAACAATAGCCAATGAAGAAGACTACACTCAGTAAAACTGTCCTTCAGAAATGAAAGAGAAACAAAAAATTTCCCAGGCAAACAAAAGCTGAAAGAGTTCATCACCACCAGACTGTTACACAAGAAATATTAAAGGAATTTCTTCAGGTTGAAATGAAAGGATGCTAAACAGTAATACAAAAGAATATGAACATATGAACTCACTGATAAAAGTAAATACATATACAAATATGGAATAATATAATAATAATAGTAATAATATTATACTAAGTTAGTATAATATTATATCAGACAAAACAGACTTTGTGGCTATATTTATATCAGACAAAACAGACTTTAGTTAAAAAAAAACTATCACAAAGTACAAAAAAGGACATGGCATAATGATAAAAGGGATCAATTCACCAGGAAGATATAAAAATTATAAGATATATGGACCCAATATTAGAGCACTTAAATATATAGAGCAAATATTAACAAATCTAAAGGGAGAAATAAGCAGCAATACTATAATAGTAGTAGTCTTCAATGCTCCCAATTTCAATAGTGAATAGAACATCCAGACAGAAAATCAATAAGGAAACAGCAGACTTGAACAACACTACAGATGAAATAGGCCTAACAAACATACAGAAAATTCAACTGAACAGCAGCAGAATATACATTCTCCTTGAGTGCACACAGAACACTATCCAGATAGGCTATATGATAGGTCAAAAAATAGTCTTGACAGATTTAAGAATATTGGAATCATACCAAATATGTTTTATGACTGCAGTGGAATGAATTAGAAATCAATAACAAAAGGAAAACTGATAAATGCACAAATATGTGGAAAGTAATCAACACTGTCCTGAACAACCAATATGTCAAAGAAGAAATCAAAAGATAAATTAGAAAATACCTGAGGCAAAGGAAAATAAAAACAAAATATACCAAAACCTATGGGATGCAGCAAAAGGAGTACTAAGAGGGAATTTTAAGGCAATAAATTCCTGCACTAAAAAGGAAAAAGTTCTCAAACAAACATTCTAACTGTATATCTCAATGAATTAGTAAAATAAGAAATATTTATTTTAGATAGACTGAGAGACAAAACTCAAATACATAAAATTATAAATAAAAAAGGACACACTACAACTAATGCCACCAAAGTACAACAGATAAGAGACTACCAGAAACAATTGTACACCAACAAACTTGTATAACCTAGAAGAAATGGATACATTCCTGGAAATATACAATCTAACAAGACTGAATCATGAAGAAATAGAAAATCTGAACAGACATATAACTAGGCAAGGAGATTGAATCAGTAATCTAAAAACTCCCAACAAACAAAAGACCAGGACCAGATAGCTTCACCACTGAATCCCACCAAACATTTAAACAATTAACCACCAATCCTTCTCAAACTTTTCCAAAATATATGGAAGAGGAGGTAATATTTCCAAACTCATTTTATGAGGGCAGCATTACTCTGATACAAAGCCAAAATAACTCTACAAGAAAATAAAATTATAGGCTAATATCCCTGATGAACGTAGATGCAAACATTCTCAAGAAAATACTAGCAAAGCAAATTCAATGACACATTAAAATATCATACACCATGACCAAATAGGACTTATGCCTGCCATGCAAGAATGGTTCAACAAATAAAAATTAATGTAATGTACCACATTAAAAGGATAAAGGGAAAAAATCATATGTTCATCTCAATAGGTACAGAAAAAGAATTTGACAAAATTTAACATGCCTTTATGACAAAAAAAAAAAACTTTCAACAAACAAGAAATGGAACATAATAAAGGCCATCTTTGAAAAGCCATAACATCATACATAATGGTGGAAAAACCCAAGAGTTTTCCCCTAAGATTGAGACAAGGCAAGGATGCCCACTCTCTCCACTTCTATTCAATATATTACTGGAACTCCTAGCCAGAGCTATTAGGCAAGAACAAGAAATAAAAGGCACCCAAACTGGAAAGGAAGAAGTAAAATTATCACTACAGATGACATGATCTTATATTTTTAAAACCCTAAATGTTTCAACAAAAAACATTAAAATAAAAAAATTCAGTGAAGTTGAAAGATACAAAATCAACATTAAAAAATCACTTATATTTCTACACTGTCAAACTATCCAAAAAGGAAATTAAGAAAACAATCCCATTTATAACAGCAACAAAGGGAATAATATACTTAGCAATAAACTAAACCAAGGAGCTGAAAGACTTGTACATTGAAAACTATAAAACATGGATGAAAAAAATTTTAAAGGACACAAATATATGGAAAGACATCTCATGTTCATGGATTGAAAGAATTAATATTGTGAAAAATCTGCAGATTCAATGTAATCTTTATCAAAATAGCAATGGCATTTTTTACAGAAATGGGAAAAAATAATGAAATCCATATGAAACCCATAAAGGATCTCAAAAAGCCAAAACAATCTTGAGGAGAAAATAAAAGCTGGAAATCTCATAATACCTGACACCAAAATATGTTACAAAACTACAATAATAAAATAGTATAGTACTGGCATAAAGACACACATATAGACCAGTGGAACAGAATAGAGAGCTCAGAAATAAATGCACACATATGCAGTCAGCTAATCATTGACCATGGTGCTAAGAATACACAACGAGGACAGGTTTGACAAATGATGTTGTAGAAACTGAATATCCACATGCAAAAGAATGAAATTGGACCTTTTTCTTACAAAACACACAAAAATCAACTGAAAATGAATTAAAGATTTAAATGTAAGACCCGCAATGTAAAACTCCTGGAAGAAAACACAGGGGAAAAGTTTCAGGATTGGTCTTGGCAATGATTTTTTTTATTTGACACAAAAAGCCCTGGCAAAAATAGACAAGTAGAACTACAAAATAAAAACCTTCTGTACAGCAAAGGAAAAATCAAAATGAAAAGGCAATGGAATGGGATAAAATATTTGTTAACTATGTATCTATAAAAAAGCTAATATCCAAAATATATAAGGAACTCATAGAACTCAATGGACAAAAGAGAAAACAAACCATGTAACCTGATTAAAAATAAGCAAATAATTTGAATAGACTTTTCTCCAAAGAAGGCATACAAATAGACCATGGATATATGAAAAGATGCTCCATATCACTAACCAAGAAACTGCAAATCAAAACCACAATGACATAGTACCCCACACCTGTTAGGATAGCTATTATCAAAAAATATGCTAAGTGCATAAGCGTTGGTGAGGATGTGGAGAAACTGAAACGCTTGTAGGCTTACAGTGGGAATTGTGCATCCAGTATAGAAAACGGCATGGAGGTTCCCCAAACACTTAAAAATAGAACTAGCATATGATTCACAAATCTCACATCTGAGTATTTATCCAAAAGAATCAAAATCTGGAAATTGAAGAGATATTTGCACTCGAGGTGTTCATTACAGCATGATTCACGACAAAAAGTGAAACAACTTAAGTGTCCATTTACAGATGGATGGATAAAGAAAATGTGGTAGATACATACTATGGAATATTACTCAGCCTTATAAAACAAGGAAATCCTGTTATTTGCATTAACATCGATGAACCCTTTTTTCTATTTTTTTATCCTTATAAATTTAGGGGGTACAAGTACAGATTTGTTACATGGACTGCATAGTGGTAAAGTCTGGGCTTTTAGTGTAACCATAACCTGAATAGTGCATATTGTACACATTAGGTAATTTCTCATCCCTCACGCCCTCCCACCCTCCCACCCTCACACCTTCCCGAGTCTCCAATGTCTATCCTTCCTCTCTCTGTGTCCATGCATAGCCATTATTTAGCTCCCACATGTAAGTGAGAACATGTGGTATTTGACTTTCTGTTTCTGAGTTCTTTCACTTAAGGTAATGGCCTCCAGTTCCATCCATGTTTCTGAAAAAGACATGATTTTGTTTTTTTATGGCTGAGTAGTGTTCCATGGTGTGTTTGTATGTATATAGACACACAAACCAAATTTTCTTTATCCAATCATCCATTGATGGACACTTATTGGTTCCATATTTTTGCTATTGTAAATAGTGCTGCAATAAACATACAAGTGTAGGTATCTTTGTGATACAATGGTTTATTTTCTTTTGGGGAGATATCCAGCAGTGAATTGAATGGTAATTCTATTTTTAGTTCTTTGAGGAATCTCCATAATGTTTTCCATAGAGGTTTACTACTTTACATTCCCACCAACAATGTATAAGTGTTCCCTTTTCTCTGCATCCTCACCAACATCTTTTTTTGACTTTTTAATGATAGCGATTCTGACTGGTGTAAGATGGTATCTCATGATGGTTTTAATTTGCATTTCTTTTCTCATTAGTGATGTTCAGCATTCTTTCATATGCTTGTAGGACATTTGTATGTCTTCTTTTGAAAAAGGTCTGTTCATGTCCCTTGCCAACTTTTTAAGGGCATTATTTGTTTTTTCCTTGTTGAGTTGTCTGAGTTCCTTGTAGATTCTGGATATTAGTCCTCTGTTGGATACATAGTTTGCAATATTTTCTCACATTCTGTAGGTTATCTATTCACTCTATTGATATCTTTTGTTGTGCAGAAGCTTTTTAGTTTAGTTAAGTCCCATTTGTTTATTTTCATTTCTGTTGCATTTGCTTTGAGGTCTTAGTCATAAGTTCATGGCCTATGCCAATGTCCAGAAGAGTTTTTCCTAGGTTTTTTCCTAGGATTTTTATAGTTTCATGTCTTACATTTAAGTATTTAATCCATCTTGAGCTAATTTTTGTATATGGTCAGAGAGATGAGTCTACTTTCATTCTTCTACATATGGCTATCCAATTTTCCCAGCACCATTTATTGAATAAGCTGTCCTTTCCCTCATGTCTATTTTTGTCTACTTTGTCAAAGCTCAGTTGGCTATAGGTATGTGGCTTTATTTCTGGGTTCTCTATTCTATCCCATTGATTTATGTGTCTAGATTTATACTAGTACCATACTGTTTTGGTTACTATAACCATATAGTATAATTTGAAGTTAGGTAATGTGGTATCTCCATATTTGCTCTTTTTGCTTAGGATTGCTTTGTCTATCCAGGTTCTTTTTCGCTTCCATATGAATTTTAGGATTTTTTAAATAATTCTGCAAAAAATGACATTGGTATTTTGATAAGAATTGTATTGAATCTGTAGATTGCTTTGGGAAGTATGGTCATTTTAACAATATTGGTTCTTCCAATCCATGGGCATAGTATGTTTTCCCATTTGCTCACGTCAGCTATGATTTCTTTTATCAGTGCTCTACAACATAGATGAAACTTGAGGACATTATGCTAAGTGAAATAAGCCTGTAAAGGACAAATACTGTATTATTCCACTGACATGAGGTGTCTGAAATATTCAGACTCATAGAAGTAGAGAGTACAGTGGTGATTACCATAGGCTGGGGGAAGGGGGCAATTTGGGGTATCTATTCAACAGAGATGAAGTTTCAGTTATAAAGACAAATTCTAGAGATCTACTGTATCACATTGCATCTATAGTTAATAGTACTGCACTGTATACTTAAAATGTTATTAAAAGGATAGATCTCATGTAAATGTTCTTACTATAATAAAAAAAATCAAGGGATAATGGATAAACAAAATCTGGTTTATTCATACAATGGAATATTATTCAACTTTAAAGAGGAAAATTCTGACACATGCTACTACATGGATGAATCTTAAAGACATTACATTAAATGAAATATGTCAGATAGTAAGGGATGAATATTGTATGATTCCATTTATAGGAGGTACTTCTATTTTCTGTCAAATTATATAGACAAAAAATAGAATGGTTATTACCAGGGGCTTGGAGAAAGGGAGAATAGGGGGTAACTATTTAACAGATAGGGACTATCAGTTTGGGAAGATGAATATGTTCTGTAGGTGGATGGTGGAGAAGGTCGCACAACAATGTGAATGTATTTAATGCCACTGAACTGTACACCTACAAATAGCTAAATGGCAAATTTTGTTATATATAACCACAATTTTTTAAAAAACAACAAGGGGAGAGGGTAGCAAACAAAGGAGCAAAACAGTTGACTGTTGAGAATAGAGTTGAAGGCTCTGCTTTTCTTTTTGGGTCCTGGACTTCAGGAGTGTGTCAGTTTGTTTTAAAGGTAAAGGTTAATAGCAAAAAAGGTGATTCCATGTGAGGCTGCAACCAGTTCATCATCACCTTAGAAGCTAAAGGAGACAATATAGTAGTGGAGCCTCCTTTCTAAAGCATCTCTATTCTGCACTTCTGGATGTCATTATACATGAGTGCTTGGCTGAGTGTGACAGTCTCAATGGCTACTTGGGAAAGTGTGGTACCTAACTGTAAGTCCCCCAACCATTCTCTCTTTGTGGGATAGAGAAAAAGATATAAACTCCTAAATTAATCATGAGAATGTGTCATCTAGTTAATCATCCCATGGGAAGTTGATATCTCTATGAATTTCAAATTACTCAATCTCTGGTAGCTGGGAATCCTGCCATGTAAGTTCCCTCAGTCAGTTACTAATAAAAATATCACAATCTCCCAGGGTAATCAGGCACATGACCTTGAAGACTGGCATTTTCCTTCTTCAGAGCAACTATAACATTTAACCCAGTCATGTTTTCAGAGAGAAATAAATCCATTCTCTGAACTCTGACCTTTGCCTAAAATCAGGCCAAGCTGAACAATGTCACAATTAGCAAAACAGCCGTATAATGAAAGTTTCCAAATTATGTTACCCAAGTCTTATCCTAAACTATAGCCATAGACATATCTTTAACCCAAGTGCAACTGCATTTCTAAAACTAGCCACTAGTGATGTTTGTGGGTGCCAAACAGGAGTAAGTAAAAGACCTTGACTGTTGCTTTGGTAAAGATTCCAAAAGGGCCAATTACTAACCCTCTGGGTACTAAAAAGGTCAAGGCCTTGCCAAATCCTGCAGTCTGTGAAAGTCTATTTAAACATTTTTCTAGAGTCAGTGAAGAAAGAATTACAAAGAAAGGCCTATGAGAAAATGACAGCACCAGAACCATGTACCAAAAAGATGAAGATTTGTCTGAGAGACACTACTCTTGAGTTAAATGGGTTTCTAGGGAAACAGAGTCAAAAGGAAGACTTGAATCAGAAATAAAAGAAATCTCTCTCCACATTGTTCAGCAACTCTTAAGGAAACAAAAATTCAGCAAAATCGATTTGAGAAAACAATGTCTAATTAAGTGGATTTGATTTATGTTATAGTTGGATATACTAGTTTTCCAGATTTGAAGAATTTTGCATTATTCCCATTGTTTTAATTTGGATTGAACATAGTTCTAAGAGTTCTGAAAATATATCTATATATATATTTTATATTTTATCCATATATATATGTTTGGCTTATACTTTCATAGGAAACCAAGAAAGTGAGTGGAAATTAAATCCTAGAGACATCGACGTTTCCCAACTGAAACAGCTCATTTTCTGAGTAAATACAGACTGACAATGGAAACCAAAATAAACTAAAATGTCCAAATTGGGAGAGTTGTCTAGAGAGAGGAGAATTCCAATGTCCCATGTGTCAGCTCAGAGTTTCTTTGTGGTTATGTTCCATACGCCTGGAGGAGAAGAAAGTAATCACTAAAAATGGAAGAATCCACCATCGAGTAGACCCAGGTCAGTGAAAACTCAATGTTTTTTCCCAAATTTTAAGCAGATTAACTTGATTTGGCCAAATTATTTTCACTAAAGTAGCTTTTAGAGTTACATATATGACTTGAAGTTTAGTATTTTGCTCTGAAAATGAATTTGGACACAATGACACAAAAATATAGAAAACACTATCTGTAATGTTGCCAGGCCAGATGCTGTTAACATCATGGTTAACATTTATGTCTCACTAAACACACTGATTCCATAGGTTTCTGTTTGTAGTGGCTTGAAATTTCTTTCCCCTTTCCATGACTTGGTGCCACATTGATGTTAGAATTTGTGAATTAAATCCATTAAGAATGATTAACCACATAGTCACCATCTACAGGAGCCATGGATAGAGAGGAAATAACTCAGCAACTCAGCTTTCCTTAAAATCAAAGATATTTTTCCTCACCTTTATTGAAGCTGAGAAGTGATGATACTGAATTCTGTGTCCAGAAATGTTTGAGGAAAAATATGTGGTTGTCTTTTTCAGCAGGGATTGGGGAAACAAGGAGACAAGGAGGAGGAGAAAGAATAAAATATCTTATGCTCTTTTGTAACAACAACATCTACTCACTCTTGAAACTTCACATTTAGATCATTCAAAAATATATATATTCTTGGATATAATCAATATTTCCAGTTAGCAATGAAAATTTTCAATTATTTACCAGTTAGCAATGAAAACTACAATCATCTTAACTGATTGAATTTATCCCAAAAGGGAAAATTATATTATCTCAGGTGACCCTAACATTTCTGCCTTGTCAATAGAAAACTCAAGGAAGACATGACTCATTTAATTCCATTTGTAAAATCTGAGTGGGGAAATATATCTAATCCAAAGCATAATTCTGTATGTGACAAGAGTCCAACTACAAGGAAAATTCATTTATGAAACATGAACTTTTAGGGGAACTTTGCGCCATATCCATATCCAAAGATACAGACAGAGTGAGCATGAAAGAAAGGGTCATGTAGAGACAGACACAACACCCAAGGCTGTTGAATGAATTATGCTCAATGAGCTGTTACAGTTCCTCGGCATTCAGAAAGAAAAGTAACTCCACCTGCAGCTTTGTCTCTATCTCTGTGTACACGTGCATTCATATGATGGAAAGGAATAATCACAGAACACAGCTGGCTTAGATTTAGTAAGGCACATTAGTATCTGATACACAGTTGACTTTAATAGACTGTTTTGTTCATATCCCTATAAATAACCATAACAATAGACAAATGTAACTTCAAAATAATTGCTATTGATGAAATTTGTCCCAAAAATGAAAGAGAGCCATCTGTGAGATTTTTAGAGCCAGAAAGAAAGTTTGGAAGTCAACTGTAAGTAAGCAAGTATAATAACACCTTGCTTTATTGTGGTACTTGCAAGGTGTTGTCATTACTCCATTAATATCAATTAGAGGAAATCTAACCTCTTTCTGTTCTTCTTTACAACTCTCTGCAAAATAGCAGAGGTGAGTAGAAGTGTAGCTCCATTAATCCCAGAGACCAGGACTAAAGATGTGATGAAATATTTTAGAATTGAAATAAAAAATCATCACTCAGAAATACTGTGATTTTTTTCAGATGGACCATATGCACACAACCCAAGCTAAATCAATGGAAAGGATGAACAATGTAACGGAATTCATCCTGCTGGGCCTGACTCACAATCCAGAACTGCAGAAATTCTTCTTTGCTGTGTTTCTAATCACCTACTTGATCTCATTGTTAGGTAACCTGCTCATCCCAGTCACCATCTTCATCAGCCCAGCCCTGGGTTCTCCCATGTACTTTTTTCTGTCCTTTTTGTCCATTATCGATGGCTTCTACTCTTCTTCCATAGCACCCAAAATGATTTTTGACTTGGTCTCTGAAAAGAACACCATATCCTTCAATGGCTGCATGACTCAGCTCTTTGCTGAACATTTCTTTGGTGCAGCTGAGATCATCTTGCTAATTGCCATGGCCTATGACCGTTACGTAGCCATCTGTAAGCCCTTGTACTATGTGACCATCATGAGCCGACCTATGTGTGGATTCTTGGTGGGGATGGCTGGGATTTTGGGGTTTGTTCATGGAGGGATCCAGACTTTGTTCATGGTCCAGTTACCATTCTGTGGCCCCAATGTCATCGACCACTTTATGTGTGATTTAATGCCTCTTCTGGAGCTGGCCTGCACAGACACTCACACTTTGGGACCCCTGATTGCTGCCAACAGTGGGTCACTGTGTTTGCTCATTTTTTCCATGCTCGTTGCATCCTATGTCATCATCCTAAGCTCCCTGAGGACTCACAGCTCTAAAGGGCGTCACAAAGCCCTGTCTACTTGTGCCTCTCACATCACTGTTGTCATCCTATTCTTCATACCTTGTTCATACCTTTACCTAAGACCCATGACCTCCTTCCCCACTGACAAAGCAGTGACCGTGTTTTGCACCCTAGTGACACCTATGTTGAACCCTTTAATCTATACCCTCAGAAATGAAGACATGAAAAATGTCATGAAGAAGCTCTGGTTGCAAATAATGAAAACTGATGATAAATAAATCTTGAGATTTGATTATTTAGGCAAGAATATCTAGTGATATTTGATAGAGATTCATCCTCCTTTTTGATTGATTAAACTTGGGACAGTCAATTATCCTGTCTTCATCAATTTTTATTAGAAGTACACATAGTAGGCTGGGCTGACATATACATTACGGCACAGTAGGAAGTGCTGACAGCTCATGATACTTTTATGAGCCCCTGAAATGATTAATTTCTTTAAAATAAGGAGGAAATGAATGAATATAATCTAAATCCAACTTGCATTATATTTACCTTCATGCCAATGTACTAACAAAATATAATTTTTAATATTTTTTATGTAGGAAAGGACCCAAGAGGGCAAAAGTACCAAGGGCTCACAAAAGTAATATTGTTGTTCTGACTGTGGGTATGAAACAGATCAACAGCAATATTCCTGACACCTTTCATACTCAGCACTACACCTCTAATCCCAGATTTTGGGATGCCAAGGCGAGAGGATTACTTGAGGCCAGGAGTTTGAGAAAAGCCTGGGCAACACAGAGAGACCTCGTCTCTACAAAAAATAGAAAAATTAGCTGCGTGTGGTGGTGCGCACCTGTAGTCCCAGCTACTCGGGAGGCTGAAGCAGGAGGATCCCTTGAGCCCAGGAGTTCGAGGTTGCAGTGAGCTATGATGATGCCACTGCACTCTAGCCCAGGCAACAGAGCCAGATCCTGTCTCAAAAAAACAAAAACAAAAACAAAAAATGAACTAATGAATAAATTAGTATATAAAAAATAAAAGCAAAAGACTCCTCTGCTTTTCTACTTCTCATGACAAAAAAAAAGAAAACTGCTATTATGAACCTGGCAGTATTCTTCCAGTCCTTTTTGAAAAACGGCACCTGCCTTCACGTACACAAATACACACTCACACATGCATACACAGAGAGACAATAATATTGGTTTTAGTGGTTTCTTTTTCTACTAATGTTATCCTACTAGTTGCATCATTCTTCAACTTACTTTTTCATTCAACATTATGTTTTCCAGACAGATCTCTGATCGAGGAAATTCAAGTCATTTCTTTTAATTGCTGTGCAGTAATCCATCATATATGCCACAGTTGTTTAAGCATTCTCCCACTTGATTGCTTCTGTTTTATTATAGACATACAAACACATCCTTGTACATGTTTCCATGTGCACATTCATGAAAGTTTCTCTAAATAAATACCTATAAGTGAATCAAATAATTTGTTTTTATTTTTAATAAATATCACCAAATAGCTTTCCGTAGTGACTGCCACCAGCAATGTGTGAGGGAATCACTACATCTCATCTTTGGCAACACTTGATATTGCCAAGTGTTTTAGTCTTTGTCAAGCTAATATGTAAAATGGAATTTCATTGTTACTATAATTGGCATTTTCCTGATTACTCCTGAAGTTGAGCATCTTTTAAAATGTTCATATAAACTATAAATGTCTTGTTCATACATTTGCCCATTTATTTATTGGTTGTCTAACTTTTTCTTCTTATTTGTAGGAGTGCTTTTTATATTCTGATTCTTTGGCTGTTATATATGTTGTAAATATCCTCCCCTCCCCCAGGCATGACTGTTCTTTTACCTCTATTTATGGTATCTTATCATTATTCAAAAGCAATTTATTAATTACAAGACCACATTTGTTGATTCATTTTTTATATTTCATTTCAGAAAGGTTTCTCTAGCCTAGATCATGAATTTGTTCTCAAATATTATCTTCTAATAATTTTTTGAAAAGGAATTTTTGAGTTTAGGATTTTTTTCCATCTGGAATTCATTTTCTTAGTCCTGTAAAAGAGAAATCTACTTTTATTTTAAAACCCTCAAAATTCTCCACATATTCCTACAGAACTGAGTCCAGACATCTATCTCCCTTTTCATTCCTATGTTCCAGCCACACCAAACCATGCACTGTGTCCAGAAAGCACATGTGGTCCCCATGACTTAAATTCACTTTCCATTCCTCAAATTTTTAGTTGATTTGTTGGACTTCTTTTACTCATACTTTAAAATTCAGTTAAAATACAGCCTCCTGCATGCAATACTTCCACCCATCTCACGACTATACCTGCTTCATACACCATTGTTTCATTGATCACACCGTGAAATCATTTATTTACATACTAATATTTGACTCCTGATCCTGAAATGCCCCCTAATTGATGACCACTCTACTACGTCTTTTCTTGCCTCTAACTTGTGAATGAGCTTATTCCTCTAGAATATTCTTTTCTACCTCTGCTCCTGGCTAACTCTGACTCATCTACTAGATCTCATTTTTTTTTTCCCTAAGGAAACAATCTTAGATGTGTAAAAGTATTTGGCTAAAAGGATATTTGTCTCAGTACTATTTATAAAAGCAAAAACTAGAACCAATCTAAAA
The DNA here is from genome assembly GCA_023783475.1 of Daubentonia madagascariensis. Classification (NCBI taxonomy): domain Eukaryota; kingdom Metazoa; phylum Chordata; class Mammalia; order Primates; family Daubentoniidae; genus Daubentonia; species Daubentonia madagascariensis. The sequence goes on from JAKFHU010000403.1 coordinate 135,452, forward strand.
TTCACCAATAGGGGTTCAGTTAAGTAAATTTAGTAAGTCTATACAATAAACACTAAACGGCCATCCAGATTGATGTCACAGAAAAATTTTGAATTCTGTGGCTATCTATGCCAGACATAATTTTAAGCAGGAAAATCGTGTTAAGCAAATAAGTATAGAAATATCACATATATTACATATATCACAGCCTTATGTCATATACATATGATATGATAGACTGTATATAAAGAGAGGGAGAAGGGGGAGGAGGAGGAAGAGGAGGAGGAAGAAAAGCAGAAGGAGGAGAAAAAGAAGATGGTGATGACTAGAAGAATATCTACCAAAATGTTGATAGCGATTATCTCTAGGTAATGGGCTTAAAGGTGAATTTACACACACACGTGTGTGTGTGTGTGTTTGTGTGTGTGTACATTGACCATCTTTATTTTCTTGTTTTCTAAATTTTCTAAAATAAATATGTATTATGGGGAAAGATTTTACATGGTCTCTAAAATGGAGCTACAACTATACAACTACTTTTGTATATAAGATTAGTAATAATTTTTTAATTCTCTAAAAAAGTTTTCCTAATATTTATCCATGTATCTAATCGAGCAGGTTGAAATTTTTCAAAAAGAAACACTATTTCTAATTTAAGTGGGATGCTGTTAATCATCAGTTGGAAAATAAAAATAAAGACATACTAGGATCAGTCCTTTATGCTGTTTGATATTTTAACTGTACTGAAAATCAGGGCACCTTTCAAATTCCAACTAAAATAAGTGTGCTTTCTAGAAAGTCTCTTGAGATAAATTGTAGCAAGCTGGCAAAAAGATAGGCTATTTTTGAGTGAGCCTTATCATGATTTCATATTTCTTAGTCAATTAGCAAATGGGTTCAGTTATACTTTTATCATCTAACAGCAGAAATGAATGGGTATAGAATTCAAGGTCTCAATTATTCCTACCTATTATTAATTAGTCTATTAAAATGTGACAAAGTGAAAGAAAGCAATATTTCATTCACCTAAAAACTCTGCATCTGTTGTTTTTATTGGACATAGAGGTATGGGAGTAAAATAAGACCTATTTCCTGATAATCTTCCAAATTTAATGGCAACTAATATTTTGGGGACTAATTTTGAATGTTTCTTCTTCGGAAAATTTCTTTCCATATTAATTGCTGGTTTGTTTTTTCTTAATGTAAAAAGTGAATATATTGCAATGTGGTGAATGACAGATTATTTGTCAAACAAAGGATATGTTTATTATAAATCATGAAAGCCTACTATCTTAAAGGGTGAAGCTTTGGAAGGGATATGGTAAGAGTTTATAAAACCAGGAAAAAGATGGAATGAGCATGGACATACATTTCAGATTCTAGAACGCCAGAATTCTTTGACGTTTGAACAAGAACAGTTAGGAAAAATTAAAGGAAATGCCACTTTGCATTACTTAACCAAAGAAAACCTATTCTACTCATGTATTTCAAACCCCGTAGAGATAGAAAAGCAAAAGCACCCTCTTTATGGAAGGTTAAGAAAGGTTTGAGGTAGACATAATAATACCAAATAATATGTTGGGAGTTTACTATATGCCAGAAACTGCATTAAGAACTTTACATAGATTATCTAATTTAATTCTCACAAAGACGTGTATCATCTTTGCCTTTTTCCCCCCAGCTTTATTGGCATGACACCTTTAAAAAGAAGAAATCCTGTCATTTGCAACAAAGTGGATAGCCTTGGAGGACATTATACTAAGTGAAATAAGACAGACACAGAAAGACATATACTGCATGATTTCACTCATATGTGGAATCTAAAATACCTTTACTTGTATTTTAAAGACAGGCATCAGAAGATTATAGAGTTTTCGTCACTTACTCAAGGTCATGCCACTAGTAGGCATAGGAAATAAGATTCAAACTCAGACTGAACTGTCTCCAGAGACAAACTCAACCTCTCTGGTATAGTGCAGCAGCTATACTGCTGGTGTCATAAAGGGTGATGAGAAGGAACAGAAGCCAGGCCTGGATATGCACGAGGCTGCTATATATGGCTAAGCATTAAGTGATATTTTGCCTCACATTTATACAACTCAGTTAATTATCACACAGACTCAAGTGATATCAACATAGTTGCTATTTAAAGATCTGGATCACGGATCAAAAATAACAGATCCTGAACTTTGGTTTAGGCACTTAAAAGCTAGACAACCTTGATTAATCAACTAACCACATCAGGAGACAGCGTTTCCTCATTTGTAAAATAGGAATAATAATCATTCATACCATATATATTTCATATAGTTGTTTTATAATCAAATTATGCAATTTAAGTGAAAAGACTAAATAACAATAAAAGACTATGAAGATTAAAGGATGGATAACGCACAGATAAAATGATATATGGTAAGAAGAAGCAAGCCTTGGTTTGTTCCACTTATAGAAAGTCATTTTTATTTCCTGCTTTATCTCTCATTATCCACATGCAACTTCTTACTGTGTGAAGAGCTTTCTCATAGCATTTTTTACCTCTTCATTTCTCAGGGTATAAATGAGTGGATTCAACATAGGTGTCAGAATACCATAAAATACTGCCATGTTTTTTTCTGCAGATAAAATAGAAAAGGGACGCATATAGGTAAATATACAGGGCACAAAGAACAAGGCAACAACAGTGAAATGGGACCCACAGGTGGAGAGGGCTTTGTGTCTCCCCTTTGCACTGTGGAACCTCAAGGACAGCAAGATGACAATGTAGGAAGCAACCAACATGAGGAAGTTCAACAGGCAGAGCACACCACTGTTGGCAACCACCAGCAGATCAATGACATAGGTGTTCGTGCAGGCGAGTTCCAGCAAAGGGTACATGTCACAGACAAAGTGATTGATCACGTTGGGCCCACAGAAGGGCAACCGGAGGACCAGAAGGAGCTGAACCAATGAATGTAGGAAGCCCCCCAGCCAAGCCACCCCCACCAGGATGGCACAGAGATGCCTGGTCATGATGGTTGTGTAGCGCAGGGGCTTGCAGATGGCCACGTAGCGGTCATAGGCCATCACTGTGAGCAGAAGGATCTCAACACCTCCCAAAAAATGGGCTCCAAAGAGCTGGGCCATGCAGCCCTCATAAGAGATTGTTCTCCCCTCATACAAGGAGTCAGCAATGAGTTTAGGGGCCATAGAGGAAGAATAACATGTGTCAATAAAGGATAGGTTGGCCAGGAAAAAATACATAGGGGAAGCCAGAGCGTGGCTGGAGGTGATAGTGACCACAATGAGCGTGTTGTCACAAACTGTGACCACATAGATCATCAAAAAGACCACGAAGAGAACTCTTTGTACCTCTGGGTTCTGTGAAAGTCCAAGCATGAAAAATTCTGTGATATTTTGTGGTATTTCCATAGATTCCAAGAACACTGTGAATGCAGGTACAGTATTACCTATAAAGTCAAAAGAGAAACATAAGTAATAGAACTAATTCCGGGCAGGGAGGAATGTTGCACGGTTTCCATTAGCACATCCACTTCCCTTTGTCCCTCTTAACCCTCTTCTGTTCCACAATTCTCATACCAATTGATTCCATTAACCACAAAATGTGAGTGTGCATACTTTAGCATCACTGGGCACTTGATATCTTAGTTATTAGATAAAAATAATAACTTAATTATCTAAATTTGCATTTTTGTTGCTGGTGAGATTGAACATTTGACAGACATTGATTTTCTAATTCTAACTGGAGTACATCTCTGACTATTTTCAGCATAAACAAGAGAGCACTTGAGAAAACCATGGAAAGTTGGGATCTCCTGAAATCTCTGCATGTATGGTCCATGGCGGGCAGCATTTTTCCAGTGGTAACACAAACTGATGTAAAAGAAACAGAAGCAGGTTTTGGAGAAACTGACTTGGTTGCAGCTGGAGACTTGTCCAACTTCTCCACTTCTCTCCTTGCTCATTTACTCCTGCCCACACCCGTGCTGTGGACAGCATCATGTCTAGGAGGCCAGCTTAACTTTCTCTTCCCCCTTGCTTTATACATTTTACATACTTATGGGTTTTGCTTTCTCTCGTCTTGGTAAAATCCTCTAACTAACAGCTACTAGTCTTTCTGCAGTCTCAAAGTAAAAAAAATAATAATAATAAAAATAAAAATGGTGAGCATCAATGAAAGATTCTATTAAATGATTATCTGCCTATTGACTACATTATTGACTCTATTACTACATAGAGAACAGATGCCCTATCTTAACCAGCTATAAATTATAACTCCTATGGCAGAATATCAGGTCTTCTTAAAGCCACTGAATCTTCCAACTTGCTGAAGATTTAATGCTCAGTACGATGAGAATTAAAGGAGACCCACCAAGTGTTCTATAAATAGAGATTCCCAGATACAAGAAATACAGGAAAGAAAAGTCCTGTACTGATCAGCAAGCTGCCCGCTTTTTTTCTCTGCACACTTTATTGCAAGAAGGCAAATACAGCTTCTGCAAGTGACGAGTTTGATGGGGACCTTTTCAGAGCAGAACATTATGGCCAAAAGCACAGACAGCAGTAATAAGAGCAAACACCTACATAGCAGTTAGTCTTTGTCAAGCACTATCCAGACTGCCAACATGTATCAGCTTGTTTCGTCCTCCCATCATCCCCACAAGGTAGATTACTCTTTTATCTCATTTTGGAGAGGAAGAAAGTAAGACATACAGCTAGTAAGTGCAGAACTGGGGCTTGCACCCAGGCAGTCTTGCCACAGGGTCTGTGGGCTTCACTGTACTTATACCATCCCTTAAACACATGTGGGTTTGAATTCTTCCTCTGCCATTTTATTGGCTGTGTAGCCACACACAACTTGTCCAAGCTTCAATGTTCTTATCTATAAAATGAAGATAATAGTCCTGCAACACCCTGAGGTTGCAGAGAGGACATGAAAACTGTACATGTCAAGTGTTTGTACAGATAGGTATTCAATAAATGGCATTTCTGATTATCAACATAGTCAACATCACGGGCAACAAATGCTTCATGTGGTTTTAGGAGCCAAGGACCTAAATGTATGCATTCAGGACTAAGCAGGTATTGATATAGATATCATTTCACTATAAATATGAAAAATGCCCTAATATGGATCCTCATACAGAACACAACAGAGTAGAGAAATGTAATCAACATGAGTAGTATACAATGTAGCCAAATAATGAATTTATTTGCCCAAAAATAAAAATGATAAGCTGATTCATCCTGTGATTCAAATTTGTGGGAGTCCAAAATAAAGTATTTGTTAAAAACTCACAAAGAAAGGAAGTCTCCTGTTCGATTTATCCATGAGAAATAAAATTATTTTGCAGAAAATAATGAGAATTGTAGTAAAATTATTCCACTGCATTTTTATCTGGGTTGCATGTTTCTTTTATTTAATTTTAAAAATGGAGTATAGAAAACTTACACTGACTGGATCTGAGAATACCTACAGTTCTCCAGAATGTACTATATACATCATGGAACAGTGCACCTACAAGCGTTCTTAAAGGGTCCTTGAGGCCAACTTCAAGCATATGATTCCAAATTTCACTGTTTCATGTTTTTAAACTCCTGGATGAGATCTGAATTGCTTTTATATTGAGGCAAAGCTTAGATGCTATCAATTACGGAAACTCACTTAAGCTAAAAATTTCTTAGAGTGGTAACAGATAAAAACCCAAACGGGAGTCATTCATTTATAAGCAGCTGGGAATTCATTCTATCATCCATTTCCCTTTTATTTGCTGAAGAATCCTATACATTTAAAATCATCTTTTTTCAATTGCCTGCATTTTAATGGTGGGTTTGAGATTCAGAAAGGTTAAGTGCTGTTGGTCCAAAGTCACATGGGTGATTCGTGGCTGACGTACAGCTGGAACCCGGGTGGCCCGTCGCTCCAGTCTGTGGCCTCCCAACGTAACCACCACCTTGCACTGTCCGCTTCCTTTCCTTTTGATAAGTCAGAAAGCACTGCTGCTAATATTCAGGAGAAAAGCCTCACAGAAGGGATAGCCAGCTTGTTAGCTCTGCTTTCTGCTAAGAATATTCATTAGCACGGTCGCAGGAAATCTTTCTCTTTCCACTGAAAAGGGTTATTTATAAGGTGGAAATGAGAACATAGGGATTATTAGTGCTATATGCTTCCTGCCTCTCTGAGGGAATCTAATTCTCTCCTCACTGGGTCGCTTGCTGAAGCAGTGTTGGAACAAGCTTCTGCTGCAATGACAGGTAAGAACAATGTCGGTGGCATATTTAATTAGTCCCTGTGAATACAGTTTTCATCTCACAAGGAAGTAACTTCTCTTCTGCCTCCTAAAAGCACCCAGTGTCCTTCTAGTCTCTAGAGAGAGAGTCTACAAATTATCAGGAAGAAAAGGAAATTAGGTTATTTCAGGGACTGATATTGGTGGGTCAGCGTTTTTAGGGAAATCACCAACTGAACAACAACAATAAAATCAACAGCACTTATTGAGCATCTCCTGTGTTCTGGGCACAGGTCCTAGGCCCTCCCACATATGTCATCTCTTTCATCTCCCCCCTACAAAGCTGAGGAAGAAGAATCTCTGTCCCTTATCCACACCTATACTGTGTGGCATGCTACAAGATCAAGGGAATTAGAGTCAGAACAACCTAAATTGGAATTACACTTCCACTATTTCAATCACTCAATAAGCATTTATTATTCAGGCCCTAGCTAATAAAAGATAACACCTTTGCTAAATGCCAGAAATATTATGATGAATAAGACAGACCTGGTTTCTAGCAGCATGGAGCTTATATTCTAAAAGGGGGAATAGCCACCTCCAAAACAAAGCAGGAAGAAAAAGAAATAAATAGAATAATTACAAAATCAAATATATAGAGTTGCTGGATTAATTTTATAAATATTTTTAGTGCTGATAAATACTGACAAATTTCTATCCAAAAAGGCTGCACCAATTTACCTTCCCACTTGAGTCCAGCAATCCCACTTTTAGGAATTAATCCAACAGATACAGTCCCACATGTATATACAATGGAATCTCTGAGTAACAGGAATGTTTAGTACTTATTGATAATATGCAGCAAAATTTTCTCCATAAAATTTGTAACCATTTACATTTTCAATATTCTTGTCTGTATTGCCATATGCATCCAGCAATTCACTAGATGGAGCCTATTCTAAGCCTTCTCTGAAACTGTTTTCCTGAAAGCATCTAGGAAAAGTAACAAAATAGGGAAGATTTAGTCTGCTATAAATTTATGTCACAAACTTCAAAAGGCTTATCAACACTGCCCAGCAATCCTACTATACTTCTTTAATCAACACATAGTCCCAACTCTCCTCAAGGACCAAATACAACTTTCTTCACTTTCTTCAAAATTCCTTTCCCTGACCTCCAATCTCTACTCTTCACTTTTAATTCAAAGACTCTCTGTCAGTGTTGGTAAGACTTTCTTAGAACTATGTGTAATCTGGAACCTTCCTTCCTTCCTTTTCTCTCTCTCTCCTTCATAAGAGTTAGACCTGCATTATTCCTGGTGGCTCTTCCCACCTTCCCTTACTAGTTTTTCCCGATAAATCTCTTGCATATTTATCTTAGCATCTGCTTCTCAGAGAACCAGGACTGATACAGAATATATAAAGAACTCTTATAAATAAATAAGATAAAGATAGACAACAAAGTGAGACTTGAACAAGCACTTCAGAAAAGATGCCACTCTACATATAAGAAAGTTGGGGATGGCTCACCTCTTTAGTTATCTAAAAAATGTAATGTATAACCACAATAAAATACTATTGCAATGCTCCCTCTGCATGACTAAAATCAGAGATTGCCAATACCCAGTGTTTGTTGTCAATATACAGAAGTGGTATCTCTCATACCCTGCTGGTAGAAATGTATATGTCTTCCAAGTGTATATTGGAAAACTATTGGAGATTATTCACTAATGTTGAATATATATATATAAACTATGACCCAGAAATTCTACTCCTAGGTATAAATCCAAGAGAAATGTGTGCACTTATGCATTGTAAGACACATCATTGAGGGTTAATAAAGCATTACTTGTAATAATACAAAACTGGTAACAACCCAAATGTCCATCAACAATAGAATGGATTTAAAAATTACAGTATATTTATACAACAAGCTAATACAGCAAAGTGAAAATAAATGAACTATAGGCACAAATGACAACAAGAATGAATCTCACAATGTTGAGCCAAGGAATCCAGACACAAAAGATTACACACTGTATGATTGCTTTATTTAAGACTTAAAAGTGAGAAAAACTAGGAATGTGTACTTAGTGGTAAATGTATAAAAGTATAAAGAAAAGCAAAGAAGTTTTATCATAAAAGTCATATCAATGTTGATTTTGAAGGGAAAGATAGAGGTGTGATTAAGAAGGGACATGATGAGACATGACTGAGAAGAGACAGGACTAGCAGTCTTCTACTTCCTGGCCTGGTTTGTGGCTATATTGGTACTCCATTTTATAGGTTAAACGTTTTTATTTTGTCTTGAATTTTTTACTTGACAAATAATAATTGTGTGTGGGGAGGTACAATGTGTTGTTTTGATATATATATACACACATTTTGGAATGAGTAAATCAAGCTAATTAACATATCTATCACATCATCTACTTATATTTTTGTGGCAAGAACATTTAAGATCTACACTCTTAGCTATTTTGAAATATACAATACAATATTATCAACTATGATCACCATACTGTGCAATAGATATTTAAAATTTATTCCTCATATCCAACTGAAATTTTGTACCCTTTGACCAACATCTCCCCTCTCTCCAACCACCAGCCCCCATCCTCTGGTAACCAAAATTCAACTGAAAAGACACCTGTGCTCACATGTTCATAGCAGCACTATTCACAATTGCAAAGCTGTGGAAACAACACAAGTACCCATCAATACATAAGTGGATTAATAAAATGTGTCTGTATACCACGGAGTACTACTCAACCATAAAAAAAAAATGGTGAGCTACCTCTTATATGATCCTGGATAGAGCTACAGCCCATCCTTCTAAGTGAAGTATCACAAGAATGGAAAAACAAACACCACATGTACTCACCATTAAATTGGTACTAATCAATCAAAACTTATGTGCACATATGGAAGTAACATTCATTGGGTGTCGGGCAGGTGGGAGGGGGGAGGAGGGGATGGGTAAATTCACACCTAACGGGTGCGGTGTGCACTGTCTGGGGGATGGGCACACTTGTAGCTCTGACTCGGGTAGTACAAAGGCAATTTATGTAACCAAAGTGTTTGTACCCCTGTCATATTCTAAATTTTAAAAAAGTTAAAATAAAAAAAGAAAGAAAGAAATGCATCTCAGACCCCACCTGAAACCTACTGAATTAAAGTCTGCACTTTCATAATTAATTAATTAATTAATTAATTCCAATTAATGGAACACTAATGTAGGGCACAATTCATGGCCAGTAAAGAGCCTTACTGAAAAGGTAGGTGTTGGAAGATTTTATCCTTGACACTACCTCTTAGCTTTGTTAGAATTAAATAAAATAGTTCATGGAAACTGCTTAGATTAGTGTCTGGTACACAGAACCTGTTAAAAGATAGCTTACATTATATGCCCTCCTTCATAGAGGCATTATTCACAATAGACAAAAAGTGGAAGAAACCCAAGTGTCCATATGGATAAACAAATTGTGGTCTATCAATACAATAGGACATTATTTAGCCTTAAAAAGGAAGGAAATTCTGACACATGCTACAATCTGGAAGAAATTTGAGGACATTATGCTAAGTGACATAAACCAGTCACAAAAGGACAAATACTCTATGATTTCACTTATATGAGGTTCCTAGACTTTTCCAATTCATAGAGACAGAAAGTAGAATGGTGGTTGCCAGGGATGGGGGAAAGGGGGATGGGGAGTTAGTATTTAATAGGTATAGTTTTCAGTTTTACAAAATGAAGAGTTCTGGAGGTAGATGGTGGTAATGGTCATATAGCAATGTGTATGTACTTAATGCCACTGCGCTGTACACTTAAAAATGGTTAAGGTGGCAAGTTTCATGTTATGTTTATTTTACCAAAATTTAAAAAGTGAATTTAAAAATAATACTGCAATGAATGTGGGAGTGCAGATATCTCTTCAACATACTGATTTCAATTCCTTTAAATATATACCCAGAAGTGAGATTATGGATCACATGGTGGTTCTATTTTTAGTTCTTTGAGAAACCTCCATACTGTTTTCCATAATGGCTGTGCTAATTTACATTCTCACCAATGGTGTACTAGGGTTCCCTTTTCTCCACAGGCTCACCAAGATCTGTTATCTTTCATCTTTTTTATAATAGCCATTCTAACATGTGTGAGGTGATATCTCACTGTGGTTTTAATTTCCATTTCCCTAATGATCAGCGATATTGAGCATTTTTTTCATATGCCTGGTGGCCATTTGTATGTCTTATTTTGAGAAATGTCTATTCATGTCCTTTGTCCATTTTTTAACTGGGTTGTATCTTTTCTAGCTATTGAGTTGTCTGTGTTCCCTATATATTTTGGATATAAGCCCCTTATCAGATGCATGGTTTGTGAATATTTTCTCTCAATCTGTAAATTTTCTCTCCACTCTAATTGTCTGCTTTCCTGTGCAGAAGCTTTTTAGTTTCATGTAATCCAATTTGTCTATTTTTGGTTTTTTTATCTGTGCTTTCAGAGTCATATCCAACAAATCACAGCCCAGACGAATGTCATGGAGCTCTTCCCCTATATTTTCTTCTAGTAGTTTTACAGTTTCAGCTGTTACATTTAAACATTTATCTATTTTGAGTTGATTTTTTGTTTCTGGTGTGAGATAAGGGTCCAATGTCATTATTCTGCACGTGGATATCCAGTTTTCCCAACACCATTTTTATTTGTATAAATTTAGGAGGTACAAGTGCAGTTTTGATACATGGATATATTGCATAGTGGTGAAGCCTGGGCTTTTAGTATAATCATCACCTGAATAGTGTACATTGTATTTATTATGTAATTTCTCATCCCTAACTTTCCTCCTACCCTCCTACCATTTCAAGTCTCCAATGTCTATTATTCCATACTCTATTGTCCATGCCAACACCATTCCCCATTGTGTGTTCTTGGTACCTTTGTCAAAAATCAATTGACTGTAAGTGCATGGGTTTCTTTCTGGGCTTTCTATCCTTTTCCATTGGTTGACGTGTCTGTTTTTATGCCAGTACCATGTGGTGTTGATTACTATAGCTTTCTAACGTATTTTGAAATCAGGGAGTGTGATGCCTATAGCTTTGTTCTTTTTGCTAAAGATTGCTTTGGCTACTGAGTCTTTTGTGGTTCCATATGAATTTTAGGATTTTTTTTTCTATTTCTACAAAAAATGGCATTGGAATTTAGATAGGGATTGCATTGAATCTGTAGATCACTTTAGGTAATACGGACATTTTAACAATGTTAATTCTTCCAATTCAAGAACACAGTATATCTTTCCACTTATTTCTGTCATCTTCAATATCTTTCATCCATGTTTTATAATTTATGGTATACAGATCTTTCATCTCCTAGGTTGAATTTACTGCTAAGTATTTTTATTGTACATAGGATTGTTTTTGTAATTTCTTTTTTGGATAGTTTGTTGTTAGTGTATTAAAAAACACTACTGATTTTTATATGTTCATTGCATATTCTGCAACTTTACAGAATTCATTTACCAGTTCCAATAGTTTTTTGGTAGAGACTTTAGGGTTTTCTATATCATGTCATGTGCAAATAGAGACAATTTCACCTCTTCTATTCCAATTTGGATGCCTTTTACTTTTTTTTTTCCCCCTAATTGCTCTGGTTAGCACTTCCAATACTATGTTGAATAGAAGTGGTGAGAGTAGGCATCCTTGTCATATTTCTGATCTTACAGAAAAAGCTTTCAACTTTTCACCATTGAGTATGATGTTAGCTGGGGGCTTTTCATATATGGCCTTTACTGTGTTGAGATACATTCCTTCTATACCTAATTTCTTGAGAGTTTCTAATCATGAAAGGATACTGAATTTTGTCAAATGATTTTTCTGCATCTATTAAGATGATCATATGTTTTTTGTCTTTCATTCTGTTAATGTGGCATATCATATTTATGATTTGTATATGTTGAACCATCCCTGTATCTCAGGGATAAATCTCACTTGAACATGATGAGTGACCTTTTTAACATGATACTGTATTTGGTTTGCTTGTATTTGTTGATGTTTGTTACATCTATGTACATCAGGGATATTGACCTGTAATTTTCTTTTCTTGTAGTGTCTTTGTCTGGCTTTGGTATCAGGGTAATGCTGTCCTCATAAAATGAGTTTGGAAGTATTCCCTCCTCTTCAATTTTTTGGCAGAATTTGTGAAGGCTTGTTATTTGTTCTCCTTTAATTGTTCGGTAGAATTTAGCCATGAACCCATCAATCCCTGGTCTTTTCCTTGATGGGAGATTTTTTATTACTTATTCAATCTCCTTACTCATTATTAATCTGTTCAGATTTTCTAATTCTTCATGATTCGGTCTTGGCAGGTTGTATGTGTCTAGAAATTTATCCATTTCTTCTAGGTCATCCAATTTGTTGGTGTAAAATTGTTCATTGTAATCTCTGATGATTCCTTGTATTTCTGTAGTTTCAATTTTAATGTCTCCCCTTTCACTTTTGATTTTATTTATTTGAGTCTTCTCTCTTTTTTTCTTAGTCCAGTTAAAGGTTTCTCTTATGTTTATCTTTTCAAAAAAAACAACCAAGGCACATTGATAGGAGAATAGTAAAATAATTATGGCATATTCACCCAATGGAATACTGGGCAATGAGAATAATCGTCAAATACAACTACATGCAACAACGTGGATAAATATTTGAAATGTTATGTTAAGTAAATAAAGCAAGTCAGAAGATGAAACATGTATAGCATCATTTTTATAAAATCAGAAACAAGCCAAATTAAACAACATATTGATTAGGTATATATGCATATATGTTAAAAGCGATTTTAATAAAGTAGGGAAGTTGCAAACCAAACTTCAGTATATTGGTTATCACTGTGAGAGGCAGAGAAATGGAATAGAAAAGCATATAATGCAAGTTAGTGAGAATGTTTTAGTTCTTAGGTTGGATAACAAGTTCATGGATGGTCATTAAATAATTATGTATCAAATATGTTTAAGGGATAATATTTTTTAAATCTTTTATTAAAGGAATCAGCCATGGGGAACCATCTCACCTCTAGCCTACCTTCCTTTTCTGCCTTCACTGTGGACACTCACCTTCCAAGCAGGAGTTCACAGTCCCTTCCCCAATGCCATACCTACCACTACATCCTTTCTCTGCTCTCTCCCCAACCACAACAGGATAAACAAATTTATACTCATCATTAAATTGGTACTAATCAATCAAAACTTATGTGCACATATGGAAGCAACATTCATCAGGTGTTAGGCAGATGGGAAGGGGGAGGAAGGGATGGGTAAACTCACACCTAACGGGTGCGGTACATGCTGTCTGGGGGATGGACACGCTTGTAGCTTTGACTCGGGCAGTGCAAAGGCAATTTATGTAACCAAAGCGTTTGTACCGCCATAGTACTCTGAAATTTAAAAAAGAATGCTACAAATATTCAATTAAAAAAATCACATCTTTTTTGTATTTATAATTGAGAAGTCCTCCAGGGAAACTCAGTACTGGTGGGTGAATGACAGTTGAGAAAATAAAGGCTATTAAATGAAGTTTAAAGAAAGGGTAAGAGTGAGTGGCCAAATGTCCTGTTAATGAGCTTCATCTACTAGAACCTTCAGAATACCTGTAGTAGGAACATTAAAATAGGGTTATCTCTCAGGGAAGAGGAGTACTAGAAAACACAAATCTTTTTAATTTGATGGTTTTTTCTCTTGTGATAAATGTGTAAAGGCCATAAATCTATGGAAACTATACATAATATTTTCTTTCCTACAAAATCACCCAAAAATGATTCTAAGGAAATATGTGAAAAAATGAGACTAAGATAGACCCATATTTAGTGTATAATCTATATTCCTGAATACAACAGAAGCATAGGATATCTGAACTGAAGGTCCTTAGGGATTAGAGCCAATCTCCTTATTTGTATACATCAGGAAACGGAAGCCCTGAGAACTTGGATGGAGGTAGGGATGGCCCTAAAACTAGAATCCTGTTTCCTGACTTTCTGACTAGTGCCATTTCCACTGCATCACACAGCAGCCTCTTCTCTTAGAGCCAACTTCTCAGATCTCACACAGCTCCTGCTCAGTACTCACCCAGGCTCCTCACCTGCAACTGAAACTCAGATGGACTTTTATCCCCAGAAGTACATGATCAACTCCCTCCAACCAAAATTTCTCCCTTTTCCCTCACTCCAACAGGAAGCAAGGAAGAACCACTTGCCATACCAAGCACATCTATGATTCCACACCCTAAAATGGTTCCCCAGACTCAGACAACCTCCTATAAACAGGAGTTAAAGCAGACCGTGGGATTCCTGAGTAATCACATTCCAGTAACCTTGTTCTGACAATCACATTATGTGAGTTCCTTGATTTCCTCAAAGAAAAGAGTAGGATTTTTCAGATGCCATGGTAGCTCACTATCACACATAACTGCTGAGTACCTAAACTTTGAAATTTTACCTAGCATAGTAAAACTTCTCCAGTAACTATAGATATATATGTTTACATGTATGAATCCATACATTCACATATATGCCCTTATATACCTGTCTTCATCGACATAAACATATATGCATACATGCATGCACACATATATAAGACATACATATCACTATCACTTTAGTTTAAAATACTGTGTGAAGGCAGTAGTAGAAAGAGCACTAAACTAGCAATCAGAAGTCTTTGTGTGTGACTTTATGTACCTAGTTTAGCCTGCCTGTACATCCAGTTAGCTTTAAACCTGAGAAACCACTCATGTTCTCACATTCTTCCAAGGAGTTTTGTAAGGTGGTTATTTATCCAACACAGAAAAAGATGATATATGAAAACTTCTGAGAATATTGTGCTTTCAAAGTGTCAACTGCTATTTTATTGCTATTGTTCCCAGCCAAGATCAACATTTGCATTTGTGATTGTTAGGCACCAGATGGAGCTAAAGAGTTTTTCCACCATCACCACCCTCACCCAACCTTCATTACACTCGTCCTGGTGATTATGCTTATTTCATGAAGTTGTTGATGGTAGTAAAGGAGTTAATTCAATCAAAACACTAAGAACAGTATATGCATATTGGAAGAATTCAGTGAGTCAGCTTTTATCAGACACTAAAATATAAGCTCCATGAGTACAAGGAGTTTTGTCTGCTTTCCTTTTTTGCTGTAACTCTAGCCCCAAGATTAGTACCTAGCACATGCTAAGTGTTCAGTAAATATGTGTGGAGTAAATGAATGAATCTGGTAGTTACAAAAACTTTGGGGGGAAAAGCAGGGACAGAGGAGGACTAGGAAGAGAAAAGGGAAGAGAAGACATTACAAAGAAACACCACTGAACAACAGACTTCGATACAGGTCTTTACAAAGTCCTATAGGTTCTCACGAAACCTTCTGAAGCTGGTAGTGTTAATGTCTCCTTTTGTAAATGTGGAAATTGAGACCCCAAGAGGTTAAATGACCCATGAAACGAGACATCTAATCCAGCTCTTCTAATTGCATCTTGCACAAACTTGGCTCCCTCCAGCAACAAAATGGAACAAAGCAAAGGGTTTCAGTGATGAGTAGCAGTCCCTGCTCTGCTGGAGAGAGAGGAATTGGCACCCCGGAAGAAGTGCTGACAACTTGTTCTCCCTGGCTCTTCTCTCCATCATCCCAATTCGCCATCCATCCATGGTCCTTCAAACAGTCCTGGTCAGGCCTGTTTGGTGTCCATTTGCTCACTCTTTATCAAGGGGTCCTGAGGTGGGAAAAGCTCTGAAAGCAGACTTAGGGACCTGGGTTCTAGTCCCTAGGGATATGATAATCCTGCTCGGAGCTTATTGTGTAACTTTGGATGAACCCCTTAGTCTCTCCATATTTATTTATTCATTCGTCTGCCTGCAGAGAATATGAAGGGATAAGAGTAAAGCGCTTTGAATATCCTAAGAAAGAAGAAAATGAATTTCATTGAGCACTGTGTTAGCCAACACAAAGGAATTACATAATGCTTTTATCCATGTATAGATGAGATACCTGGACTTCCAAGAGATGCCCTCATTCACAGGTTTACTGAATGAGCTCTTAAATATCACACTAAGAGCCTCCTGGACTGTAATCTCCTTGAGGGTAAAGACTACATCTTACTACTACTTGTATTCCCAGTGCCTCACTCATTATAAACAATAAATATTTAATGAATGAAGGATTGAAAGGGTACCTGGGATTATCGTAACAAAAAGAGCTAGAAATACGGTTCTCATTACAAGCATGAAACTGTAGATATAAAACCTGTGTGAGATGCTACAGGATGGGAAGTCTCCCAGTTTCCTGACTGGATTGAGGTTCTGTAGAGTGTCACTTCTCTTCTAAGCCCCTCTTGACCCTGAACAGTTTTCTCATGGCATTTTTCACCTCATTGTTCCTTAGTGTGTAGATCAGAGGGTTCAGCAAAGGTGGCACCGCAATGTTAAAAAGGATGACAAGCTTGTCAGCAGCCAGGGTGGTGGAGGGACGAATGTACATGAACATGGGGGGCACGAGGACCAAAAGGACAGTGATGATGTGTGAGCCACATGTGGAGAGAGCCTTGTGCCGACCCTCAGATGACCGGCTTCTCAAGTTCAGTAAGATAACCACATAGGACAGGATAAGGACGAAGAAGGAGACTAAAGATATCATACCACTGTTGGCCACCACAGTGAGCCCCACCACATAGGTGTCTGCACAGGCCAGCTTCAGCAGGGGATGAACATCACAGAAGAAGTTGTCTATCTCATTGGGTCCACAAAAGGGCAGCTGGACCGTGAGGAGGGTCTGCAGGATGGAATGCAAGAAGCCAGCGACCCAGGAGGCCCCTGCCAGCAGGCCACACTTTCGCCGATCCATGATGGTTGTGTAGTGCAGGGGCCTACATATGGCCACATAGCGGTCATAGGCCATGACTGTGAGGAGGAAGATCTCAGTGCCGCCAAAGAAGTGGGCAGAAAACAGCTGGGTCATGCAGCCATTAAAGGAGATAATCTTGCGCTCCACAAAAGTGTCAGCAATCATCTTGGGTGTGGTAGCAGAAGGATAACACATGTCAGCAAAAGACAGGTGGCTGAGAAAGAGATACATGGGGGAATTTAGGGTCTTGCTGGTATTGATGGTGATGATGACCAGAAGATTCCCCAGGACAGTGAGCACATGAAAGAGGGAGAATACCACAAAACACACATGCTGCATCTCCCTGCTCTGGAAAAGGCCAAATAAAACAAACTCAGTCACGTTCTTGGCAACCATGGATTCTCTGCCCTGAGCACCAATAAAGTGGCTGACTCTGCAAAGACACAAATTATATGATATAAGAAAGCTTCTTGAGACATCACCAAGATAGTGGAGTAGGAGAGATACCAGCCTTAGCCCCCCACAAAAAAAACAATATAAACAGCTATCCGCAAACCAAAATATCCCTGAGAAGGCTTAAGGATCCATTAAAGAATCTGGAGCAACATAGTGGAGCACAAAAAATGGAGAATAACCACACAGGAAGGATTGCTGGCGAGATTGGTATATTTGAGATGCCGGGAGATGGCTAGGAACAAAGAAAGGTGAAGGCAATTGGTGTCAGCCACGTGGTGGGAAACACCATGGTCCCCAGAAGACTGCTCTGCTGAGGACACTGGTATCTTTTGTCACTGAGATAACCAACCAGCCATTCCCACCAGGGAACCCCAGACAGGGAAATGCAGCTGCATACCCCTCCCTTACCCCAAGAAGCAGATGTTGTTCAGCCACTTTGGAAAAGGAGTCTCCACCTCTCCCAACCCCATGCATAGCCTGAACCCCAAACCACAGCTGCCCCTTGATTGTTCACACTCCAGACCCAGGCTCTATGACTGCACTGTACCCACCCACATCTCAGACACCAGAGATATCACCAGAGCAAAGTAGTTTGCACTCCAGGTCCCAGAGTCAAGGTCTTTCTGAACACGCCCACATTCTAAGCACCAGCTCAACCTCCATAGAAAACCAACACCCTGCATACAGCAGATGCAGCTGCATACCCCTCCCTGCCCCAACACCAGAGCCACTGTCACTGTGTACATCTGTGCTCCCACTCTCAGTGCCCTGGCTGCTTCACAAGAGTCCACACCTTGAGCACTGTTACCAATGTGGCAGCAGGGGTGCCTGCACTCTGGGCACCAGTACTATTACCACCTTGAATGCCAGAGCCTCAGTCCCTCCACACATGCCTGTGCTTCAGGCCTCAGTGCTGTGGCTGCTCCACAGGGGCCACTCATCATGTATCTGTGCCCCAAGAGGGGCACACAATCCAGACCCAATGCCAAGAGACATTCTCCTCAGCCACAACTTCCCCAGTGGGAGAAAAAGAAATCAGGAAGACCTCAACAGCCACCACCACCAAAGACCCAACAACTCTCACTGCCACTGCAGATATCTATAGCATTGACCACTGAGGATCCCTGAAATCTGTGTCCACACCAACCTCAACTGACAGAACTGCACAGAGACGACACAGCTGCATCCCACTGGTGCCAGAACTATTCCACCCCACCCAGCAAGCACCCTCTCACACCCCCCATAGGAGAAGATCTTTCCACACTGAAACTAGCCCATAAAATCTGAAAGAGATGACTGCTCCACCAAATGCACAGACATCAACTACGGGCAACAAGAAACGTGAAAAACCAAGGAGACATAACACCACCAAAAGAACACAATAATTTCCAAGTTGCTGACCCCCCAAAATGGAGTTATATGAACAGCCTGAAAAAGAATTCAATCTAATTGCTTTAAAGAAGCTTAGCAAAGTATAAGAAAATACAGAGAAATAATTCAACAAAAAAATCAGGAACACAATAAACAACCAAGTGGAAATTTGACAGAGATATTGAAATTATTTTTTTAAAACTAAGTAGAAAAAACAGAGAATATTCATAAATAAAATCAGAAATGAAAGAGGAGACATTACAACTGATGCTACAGAAATACATATAAAGGATCATGAGGCCACTCTGAACAATTATATGCCAACAAATTGGATAACCTAGAGGAGATGGATAAATTCCTAGACACATACACTCTAACAAGGCTGAATCATGAAGAAATAGAAAATCTGAACAGACCAATAATGAGTAAGGAGATTGAATCAGTAATAAAACTCTCCCAGCAAAAAAGAAAAAAAAAAACTCAGGAACTGATTACTTTATTACTTAATTCTAACAAACATTTAAAGAAGAATTAACACTGATCTTTCTCAAACTCTTCCAAAAAATTAAACAGGAGGTAATACCTCCAAACTCATTTTATGAGGACAGCATTACCCTCATACCCCCAATTTTCTATGATAGTAAATGACCCTACTTTGTAAATCTCTGGACAATTTTCCATAAGATTATTTTTTTTAATTGGGAAAACTGAGGTGGAGGGCATGAGCATTTATTAGGATCCAGGTAGAAACTCAATACAATATAAAGACAACATCATTTGCCATTCCATAAATTAAAGAAGACATTGATAAAACAAAGATGATCATTAAGTCCCAAACCAGACTACTGTTCTCAGGCCTAAACCTCTTCCAACACCTTCAACCTCTCCTTAAAGGACTCATTTCTGTCCCTGTTTCCTTCTCTCTCATATTCTCCAAATTCCTCACACTATCCTTAAGCCATAAACACCCCATTGGAACTCACAGTCCGTGAGGACCTGAACAAGACTTAATATAGTGCAAAAGGGACTTCCCACTTGTTACACCTCAGGCTGCTATCATCATTGTAGAGCCGGTGTGGGTCAGGCACTGTTCATGAGTGTCACACATTATCCTAGCTCACACTCATCACAAACCTTTAATATAACTATCAATATCATCACTATACAGATGAAGAAAAGGAAGCTCAAAAAGTTTAGTGTTTAAGTGACTTGCTCAAGGTCTCAGATAGGAAGTACCATAACAAAAATTAAAACTAAATCTGCCTGATTCCAAACCATTGGAATTGCTACACACCCTTTTCCTATCTCCAGTCTCACACTACTGAAAAACTTCAGGGAAATTAACATCGGACTTGACTTTTCACAAAGGAGGCAGTATGATGCCTTGGAAAGGGCACTGGTCTGGGAGTCAAAAGACCTAGATGTTAGTCTCAACTCTGTCACTTGTAGCTAGAAGACCTCAAACAACTACCTCCCTCTCCTTGGTGCTCTGTTTCCCCATCTATAAAAGACAAGGCTTGGACTAAGTGCTATGATTCTAAGGTGGAAAAGTAGAAATACACTAAAAATATTGATTTCACTGACATTGATAAATTTAATGATGAATCAGTGTTTGACACTTTTAAGAATGGCAAGAAAGTGTAAACGAAAATAAAAGTTTCAAGACCGCCCCCCAACTCCTTATGCAAAAGGGAAGGTCAAGGGAAGGTCAAGCCTGGAGGCTGAGTCATGCAACACCCCCTTCCAAATGAATAGCTGTTAATAACATTATGCATCAGCAGAACCCCAGGGGAAGGTAAAAGACCTCATGCATCTGTGAAGAACTGCCTCCACAGATCATTCATAAGGAAATTCCTTGTTGGCCTCCCATAACAAGGACATGTAATTGTAACTTTGGGTCTGCAGGCCAAGTCTAGCTCCTAAAACTAAAGTTTATTTGATTCCACACTAATAATGTTGATTATAATTTTATCTTCCCAGGTGCAGAACAGAGACAAGATCAATCATTCCTCCACCTACCCAGGGACATCTACATAATTGATTCTTCCTTCACCCCCTTTTTATCTTCATTCACCTTATCTTATGTAAAACGTAGATTTCCTGGACCTCACAAGAATGTAACCATTTAGCCTCACTGCCCACACCCTTCTCCTTTTTCTTTCTGTATGTCCCCTCCCCTTTAAATACGGAAGTTCCCAAATCCCCCTTTAGTAAAACAGTCACAGATGCATCTTTGGTTTTTGTTTTTCCCAGATGTGTCCTCAAACTTTGGCTTAACAAATGTCCATTGATTGAGACCTTTACCTCAGTTACTTATTCTGGATTGTCAAAAGCAAATAAATACCTTTACATCTTTATTAATTCCCTTCACTACTTCACCTGGAAACTGGTGGGAAATGGAGGTTCACATTACAATGAATTTGATCTCTCACCAGTTTTCAGACACATTCTCTGTCTTGAAGAAGAAAGAAAATGTATCATGCAATTTAGAAAATTTTCTGCCTTAAAATATTAAAATATAAAATGTCTTCTAAGAGTCTTTTAAGCTTGAGGTATTCAAAAGATTCATTTACATGAAAGAGCACCTTGCCAGGTGGGTAAGAACTTCATGGAAAGTGTTCCAACACTACACTTCAGTAAAAATACACTCAGGATTGCTCTAATTTCCAAAAGGTTAATGTGGCATCAAGGACCACGTGCCAGGGCAGCCCATTCCTTGGTCTGTAAATTCTGACCTCTCCACTCTAAGCACACATCCTTCCCTGCTAGCAGCCCCCAGACATGGTCTAGGCATCTAGTAAGCCTCTAAATGATAAAATACGTATGAAAGTGCTCTCTGAGCTTTAACACTTCCATGAGTAGAGGGAACAGTAAACATAGCAGTATAACATTTGCTTGCATTTATTGAACACTTGCTGTATGCCAGGCCTTGTTCAGAACACTTTAAACACCTCATTTCACTGGATCCACTTAATATCACTTTGAGGAAGCGACTATGATTGTTTCTATTTTTCAGATG
This sequence comes from Daubentonia madagascariensis, assembly GCA_023783475.1. Taxonomy (NCBI): domain Eukaryota; kingdom Metazoa; phylum Chordata; class Mammalia; order Primates; family Daubentoniidae; genus Daubentonia; species Daubentonia madagascariensis. The sequence continues at coordinate 157,376 of JAKFHU010000403.1, forward strand.
AGGAAAGTGGACTAGAGTGAATGGGTACCTGGACCAAGTTCATTCATCAGTGAGGGCTAGAGCTGAAAATGCAACCCAGCATACAGGGCTTTAAAGGGTAAACTAAAAATAAAATGCTAAGCTCCCCTGCCATCTGAATGGACCCCCTCTTGGCCAAGGGGACCCTAGAAAAACCTTAAAACTGAGTTCCTGGCCATGAAGGGGAGGGAGGACATGCTTCCATTATACCCCTTCCCTTTTGGAGTTTAGATACAATAATTGACCAGCATTAATGTTAAAACAGAGCTCATAAGACTGGCAGAACAGACTCTTCGTGACAATAAGGTACTAAATTAACAGGACCTAAGGCCATGCAAGGCAAAGGTTAAATCATACCTGCAGGCCATCAGTTTGCTTAACAGGTCACTTGAGTCAGTGTATTGAGTCAGTGTATTATGCTGCCTCTGACTAAGACTTCCTTATCTTAACTTAAAACATTCCAAGCCTTGAACCAATTACAAATCAAAGAATTATTGAACCCATCTATAACTCTCCCACTTCAAGATAGATATCCTGCCTTTTCAGGTCAAACCAATGTATACTTTCCATGTATTGATTTATGATTTTACCTGTAATTCATGTCTCCATAAATGTATAAAACCAAACTGTAACTGGCCACCTTGGGTGCATTTTCTCAGGACCTCTTGAGACTATGCTCCCTGGGCCATGGTCACACATATTCAGCTCAGAATAAACCTCTTTCAATTATTTTACAGAGCTTGGATTTTTTTCGCTAACAAAAGCTATCGTTTTAGTCACTACACAACCAGAGAAGTGGGAGTATCTGATCACCCAAAGAGGCCATGTCTTCAGCAGCTAAAGAGTGGGCAAGAAAATGGTTAAGGAGAAGAATTTTAGTGATATCATGGGAATCTGAAAAAAAATCAGATGTAAAACTGCCACTTGATGCATTTGAAGGCAGGAGCCTGAGAAACACTCTGATATTGTGGTAGAACTTCCATCTTGGCTTTGGGAACAGAACAGAGAGAGAGCAAAGCGAGTGAAGACATCTGTTTTCTATAAGGGTCCTTGATTGGTCAGGCTTATTTTAGAAAGAGTCCCCAAAAGACCAAGCCTACAGGAAAACTGACCTCAGTGAGCTCCACCCTCCTCAGGTGAGCAGCCAAAGTGAAGGAGTCTGGCCAGAGACCTGGAGGGTTGCTGTGAATTTTTAAGCACCAGGGCTCGGGGAAGCTTGTGTGGTAGGTATCATCCCAGCCTAAACTATCACCAGACTCGAGCGCCTCTGCTTTGGAAGTCATAGCACATTCGTTTTTAGCAAAACCACCTTGAGGCTTGCTAATGAGACCCCAGGAGGACTGCAACCCAATTAGAGGAGTAGGCCATGGAGATACCTTACCCCCTTGTCACGTAAACTTGGTGGTTCAGATTAACTTTAGAGGCTAAGAAAGCCACTTTTTTATCCTTGTTTTAGGTTCCTGTACTGAGTCATCCCAAACTCTTTCATTCAGCATGTAGTTATTAAGCAGCTACTACTATATACTGGGTATGGTTTTCTGCCATCTATTTGGGGAAATAAGCTGGGGTTAAACATGAAGTGATCTAGTTTTTTTTCCTAAGAAGCAGGGACAAATTTGAATTAAACCAGCCCCTTGACTACCACCTTATGTTAACACAGCACTTTGAAAAATGTTTTTACCCTGTGAGTTAGGTAAGACAGACAAGGGGTGGTATAATATGGTGCTTAAACGCATGGATGGAGGCATCAAGCTGCCCTGTTTAAAGGCTGACTCTCCCATTACTAGGTATATAACCTTCAACAAGCAGCTTAATTTCTTAATGAAGGATGCCATTTCCTCATCTGCAACTTTTTCTTAGACTTAAAGAAATAAATAAACAATTCCACAATCATATTTGGAGAAATTAACTCCACTGCCCCAGGAAGCGGTAGTATGATTAGATCCAAATACCTGTAGAAACATAGAAGATCAGAACAACGTGTGAACCACTTTAACCTAATTGATATTTATAAAACCAATACACCCTAAAACCAAAGAATATACATTCTTTTCAAGTACACATTGTACATTCACTAAGACAGACCTTATGTTGGGCTATCAACCAAGTTTCAATAAATACAAAAGGAATGACATTATTATGTACTCTGACCACAGTGGAATTAAGTTAGAAATCAGTAACAAGAAATCAAGGAAAAACCCCAAATATTTGGAAAGTAAACAACACAGTTGTAAATAATTCACTGGTCAAAGAAGGAGTCATTTAAAATTACAATATAATTTAAACTGAATGATAATGAATGTGAAATATTGTGGAATTCAGCTAAAGCATTGCTTAAAGGAAGTTTATAGTTTTAAACTTATATTAGAAAGGAAGTAAAGTCTAAAATCAATGAGCTGTTTTTACCTTAGGAGATTTGAAAAGAAAAAGAACAAATTCAAACACAATCTAAAAGGGAGTAAATAAGATAGAAATTTATCACATAGAAAACCAAAATAGAGAAAAAATTTTAGACAAAAGCCAAACAATGGTCCTTTGAAAAGATCAACAAAACTAATAAATCCCTAAATAGACTGCTCAAGGAAAAAAAGAGAGAAAGCACAAATTTTAATATTGGAAAGGGAAAGGACATCACTACAATCAGACAGAAAATAAACGATGAGAGAATATTACAAGCAACTTAAAGTTTCAGTATCAATGTCATTTGTTGACCTAAAGTCCATCAAATTCATATCTTAAAAAGGATTTTTTGGATTTTATATTGAATAAAAGATTAAAAATCCAAGTGACTTTCAGGTGCACTAAAGATTTTTAAAGAGTTTCCTACTGTATCCATGTAAAAAAAAAAGAAACATTTGTACCCCCTTACTATTTTGAAAATATTGCCTGCTAAGAGTAAGTGGCAAGGCTAGGGTTAGGGTTTGGGGTGCATTATTATGGTCTGGTGGCCGCTGGAAATAAAGCTCCAAAAAAAATGGCTAAACTATTACAATACAGCAGTGAGGGCCCAACGGCAGTTAAACCTACACCTTAATCAACAGGTACCTCCCGAGTGACGACTAGGAAGGACTAGAGTACTCGTGGATGCTGAGCAACAAGACTAACGGGCCAAACAACTGGAGGCAGGAGGCGGTAAAACAGAGGGACACCTGACAGAGGTGAAGGGCAGACGAGCAGGAGCAGAAGAGAACTTTAGAGATCAGAATGTTAAAGATACAGGGAAATAAAACTTGTGCCTACAAAGTGGATATCATTGTCTAAGGCTTTCAAATCACTTAAAATCTTCTTGTGGTTCCATTTTATTCTTTAGGAACTTGAGTCTAATGCTAGCATGAGCTCATGTGAATTTCTCCACAAGAGTCAACGCTTTCTGTTCTGAGGACTAAACTCTCCTAAGTCAGCTTGGCCTGCCCAGAACCCTCTCGGCAAATCCTCACTATGTCAGGTTGAGAGAATTTCTACGCATGTGAGTGTTCAAACCCAAAGGATGTGTGACCATTGCTCCCCAAGACAGACCTTCTCTTGTCCCTCCTGCCCCTTCACCACTCCCAGACTGACCTGGCTTTCCGGAAGAGTTCATTCTCTCCAGACCAGCCAACCTGCCTCGAGGCCACTGTCAGATGTGTAACTGCAGCACTACAAGGCCCCTCTTATCCTTTCAACCTTGTCCAATGCCATAAAGATGAGGAAACTGAAACTTCAAGAAAGAAGGCGACCGGCCCAAGGCCGCTCCATCAGGTAAGGTAGAGCCAGAGTGAGATCTTAGGTGTCCCAATTTCCCACCCCATACTCCCCCTGTCTTCCTGAAATTAATCACCTATTTCTCTTCCCAAATCACTCTCCTTCCCACGAGTCTCCCCATGGCATTTTTCACTTCAGCATTCCTGAAGGAGTAAATGACAGGGTTTAAGAGAGGTGTGACCACCGTGTAAAATACAGCGACTATCTTGTCTGCAGGGAGGGTGACACAGGGCCTCATGTAGACAAAGGAGCAGGGTATGAAGAACAGGCCCACCACTGCAACATGAGAGGCGCAGGTGGAGAGGGCCTTGCGCCGCCCCTCTGAGTTGCGGCTCCTCAGGGAATGCAGGATGACCACGTAGGAAGCGAGCAGCACTGAGAAGCTGATCACCGAGATGGAGCCGCCATTGGCGATGATTAGCAGGCCAATGAGGAAAGTGTCCATGCAGGCCAGCTTCAGCATGGGGTGGACATCACAGAAGTAGTGGTCAATGATGTTAGGGCCACAGAAGGGCAGCTGGAAAATGAGGACGGTTTGCCCAATGGAATGCAGCAGGCCCCCACCCCATGCCGCCCCCACCAGGAGGCCACGCGCTCGTTGGTTCATGATGGCTGTGTAGTGCAAGGGCTTGCAGATGGCCACATAGCGGTCGTAGGCCATCACTGTCAGGAGAAAGATCTCAGTGCCACCGAAGAAATGGAGGAAAAATATCTGTGTGATGCAGCCCTTAACGGAAATGACCTTCCTCTCAATAAATGAGTCAAAGATGAGCTTGGGGGCCGTGACAGAGCAGTAACAGATCTCCACAAAGGACAAGTAGCTGAGGAAGAAATACATGGGAGAGGTGAGCCCTTTGCTGGCCATTATGGTCACCACAATGAGGCCATTGCCCATCACAACGGCTGTGTACATGAGGAGAAACATCACAGAAATAACCTTCTGCTCATCCTGGTTCTGGGAAAATCCCAAAAAAATTATGTCAGTCACATTGCTTGTAGCAGTCATGCTTTAAAGCATAGGGATAACAGCCTGGAATCACAGAAATCAAAGAACTTTCCTCAATAATTAGAAACATCCTTCTCAGGCCTTGAGGACTACTGTCATTCTGCTCCCTCTTGAGTTCACTCTCTGCCTTGGATTTCCCCAAAACATGTTCTCTGTGAGCAAACAAAATGGCAATCATCAGCTGCTTGATATTATTCCCAAAATATGACTTGACTTTGTGGTGATGCTGCTTTGAAGTGTTTTCTCCGATCCAGGCACATGTATTAGCTGATATAACCCTCATAACACAAATGAGAGAACATTTTACACATAAGAAAACTGAGACTCAAAGAGGGTTGGTCACTTGCCCGAGGCCGTACAGCTTATATCTGAACCCAGGCCTGTATTTTTCAATATGCAGATGCTTCCACTACATCTCCTACCCCTCAAGAGTTCCTTACATTGGTTGCACAATAGTAGTTTCAGGTCAATCTTGCCTTACACAGTAATGTGGAACCAATATTTTACAGTGAGTGCTAGAGTTTCTCAACCCCAATTATTCTGCAACCTGGAAACTAACCAGGCTCCCTAATAGTCATAAGAAAAAGGCTGACAGAGGGAAGGACAGATTCACCAAGATTTAACCACTGTCCTTGGAGGTGGATATGGAAGAGAGAAAATATAAGTCAATAACAGGCTGCCTCAATTGTCCAGGGACCAATAGCTAAGAAACAATTCAAAAGACATTTAAGTCTCATTTTTATTACACCCGTTGTTCCATAGGGTTGTCAAAACATGCTTAGGTCAGAGCCTCAGAGCACAGTAAGTCTACACAAGGAAAGCCTCTAAGCTGGGTATCAGCACTGCCTCCTGAAGCAACAGCATGTTAGGAGACCCCAACGTGCACTACAGAGGGCCCTGAGACCAACAAAGGGTGATCAGACACAGAAAATCACAATCACAGCCTTTGCAGTGGTCATTCCCTCAGGGCGAAACAAGCCCTGCCAGGAAACTGAAGGTATCCTGAATCACACACTTCAACAGAGAGCTTGCAGTCCAAGCCAGCCCTCTGCATGTGGGAGAGCAGCCGGGGCACTGTGATCTCGTGACAGGAACACAGGGTTTGAGATCAGAAGACCTGAGTTCAAATCCTAGCACTGATGCTTAGTAGCTGTGTGACACTTAAAAAGCACATAAATGCTTCCAAGCATATAGTTTTCATCTAAAAAATGAAAATAAAAATACCTTCTGCATAGTGCTGTCTTGAGAATTAAATGAGCTCACAAATGTTAAAAGCCAATTATAAACTAGAGATTATAATTGATTATGCTTTTATTCTGTTTCATCACCCTGTTAGTGCAGTGTGTGATGGAGATTCATTAAGGTGCTCTTGCTGCAGGAGGCAGGCCTGACACTCACCTTGGCTTTGCAACTTGCAATGTCCCAGGGTTCTGATTCAAGCGTCTTATAACAAGCCCTTAGAACAGTCGGCTATGTCATAAAATGCAACTGAGTATGCTAAGTGACATGCTAAGCCAGTTACAGAAAAAAAAAATATTCTCTAAGTCCACTTATATGAGGTACCTAGAGTAGTCAAAACCGCAGGGACAGAATGCGGAGCTAGCATCTAATGGCAGGGTTTCGGTTTGGGGAATGAAAGGTGTTCTGGAGTTGGACGATGGTGATGGTTGTGCAACCATGCGATTGTACTTTGATACCACTGAACCGTGCACTTAAAAATGGTTAAGATGGTAAATGTTGTTATGCGTATTTTATCACAATTTAATTAATAATAAATCAATAAATGAATGAATGAAATGCCTTCTGACTTGTCACCTCCTCACACATTCCCCCTTCTCCATACCTTCCTCCAAGGACAGCGGTTGATGCTTGGTGGCTTTGTCTTTTACCCTTCGCAGCTTCTTTCTTATGCCTGTTAGGGAGCCTGGTTAGTTCCCCAGGTTGCAGAACAATTTGGATGGAGAAACAAAGTCTAAAGACAAAGAGAGCAAAGAAATATCAATAGTGTTAATGTTCACTGGTCTAAAACTTGGAAATCTTGGTCAAGATTGCTTCTCAGCAAAATTTAGGTCTCTGTGTAGGCTGATCTCCACCCAGGTTCAGATGGGCTAATACTTTTATTTCTCCCAGAGATGTGAGAATGTCTTAGGCCCCTTGAATTTTTCAAAAGAATATTCCTGAAAAATACATAACTCAGCAGGTGATTCAGAAAACTGGTTCTGCAAACTATTCCACGCAGGCCAGGTTACCCGTGGCTCTGGTGACAATGACTTTAACATCTGCTCTAAGCCAAGCTGTAAAGCAAGTTCCTCACCCTGTTCTTTGACTAGACAGGTAAGGCTTTAACAGGGTTATGTCTAAGCTCTGCCACACCAGCTAAAAGAGTGAACAAGTAAGAAAGGCTCCCCGTGTGTGGAAGCATGTAGAAGTGAGAGTAACGCCAACGAAAGGTGCCAATGTGTGAGAAAGACCCCGCCTCGGGGTCTGCTCACCCGTGGTCAGGGCTCAAGGAATATAACTGATTCAGAATCTTTCCAACCCTAAAAAGCACTGCTAAATGCTGACCTTCCTCCATGGACTTACCAGGTGCTATCAATGCCACACCTCCGTGTGCCAGCTCCAGCACTTAATTACTTTCTCACTAAGCAAGTCAAAGGGAAATAGAACAGGGTTGGTCTACTCTAAAACCCACTAAAATGAGAATCGAGGGAAATGTTTGCTGGACTGAGAAGCCTGAAGCATTTAAGGTGTATGAAATGGAAAATTAAAATCAGAGAATTAAATTCGCTGAACTTTTCTTGCCTCCTCTGTCTGGGGAGTTTCTGGGAAAAGAAAAAGTCAATTTCCCAATTGCTTCATTGAGAGGTTAAGGAGCCTATCTCTAATTAACCCAATTATAAAGTCGGGCCTTCTACTAGCCCCTTCGAGATTAGCCCCCTCTGCTGTGGCCCCCATGGGTTTCCCCCTCCATTCTAAAGTAAGCGACACAGGAGAATCCAACATCATGTCACCTCTCTGTCCCCACCACAGACATCCTCAAGGCAGTCTTGGTGGCCCCTTCTGCCCTCATACCCCATTGGACCAATAATGGGAGTTCCAGGAAGACTTTAACCAAGTGAACCTGGGCCACTTCAGACACGTCACCTGAATCAGAGAATGCCACATATGGGATGGCATCAAGTTTATCTTGTCCAACTCATTCACTTTAAAGATGGGAAAACAGCCAAAGAGGAAAGATTACTCGTACGTTGGTAGCTTAGCTAAACCAGCTCCCTCCTAACTCCTAGCATAAGCATCTTCCAGCTGCTCATTCTTAAAGTTCTAAGCATTTTACCACAAATTCACAGCACATGGCTTTCATGTGCAGGGACTTTAGAAAGACTCGAGTTCCCTAACTGCTAGACATAGTTTCCTAAGCAACACATTACATTACATTTGTGTTGGACATTATTATCTTTCAACTTTTCTAATATCTCACATGTAGTCAAAGAAACACTCTACTGGAGTAACTAGTATTCCCAATTTGACAGATTAGGTAACTAGGGCCCAGAAAGGTTAAGAAAATGGTTCAAACCTGTAACACTAATAAACTGCCCAGTTGGATCAAATGACTAGGTATTCCAGTACCTGCCCACCCAGAATATGTGACCAGCAGCTGATGTCCCTTTAGGAAGCAAAGAAGCCAGACAAAAACTGAACTATGATGTGGCCCCCATCTGCTTCTACTCTGTGCAGCCATTCCACTTCTTCAAAGTTCTGTCTCCTTGGCTAAATAAATCATGAAACAAGGGTGTAAGTGTGCCCTCTTCCTTCTATCCATATCCCTCCTGAAACACTGCAAGTATTCCAACTCTATTTTTAAAGCCTGGGATATTCTCACTATTCAAAGAAATCTATGTTAAATCCTTCTGTGTATTACATTAATAACTCCCTAATTTATCGGTTTCAAACTGAATAGCATAGGCTGCTGTCACAAGCACAACCTTTCTCAGCTTCCCACTAAAATACCTCTGGAGGAGCAAAAAAGATTGAAGACTCACAATATCAAAAACAACTGGCTTGCAGCGATAACCTGGGAAGGACTTTTAGGAGTAACAAAGGCTAATGGAACGGAATGAAAAAGCACAACCAATGGCCCAGGCATGTGTTTCTGCTGGCCTGAAGGAATGGAGGAAAAGAACACTTCCTTTCTGCCTCACATCTTACCCCTCTCTCTCTCTCTCTCTCTCTCTCTCTTCTCTCCACACACACACACACACACACACACACCCCTATTGAGTGCTTAATAGGCATCAATTACTCTGCTAAACATTTTACATGAAATTTCACATAATCCTCAAGCAACCCTATGAAATGAGTACTCATGCTATCCTGTTATATAGATGAGGAAACTGACATAAATTTGTAAGAAACTATCTGAAGATCACACATGTCAAGTGACAGTTATAATTTTAAAGTCTGACTCCAGATCCTGTGCTGTAAACCACAAATGATAGGGGACCAATTCATACTGATTTTTAAACAGCCCACGTGTTACCTGCCACCCCCCGCTGTGGGTACCTTCCTTTCTACATCTCTTTGGAAGGCTATTCAAAATCTAGAAAATAACTTGGAAGAAAATTGGGGAAGACTGAGAGTGTTGAGGCAGCAAGTTACCCACAGTGGGTGTAATGCCCACAAAGAAGTCTCTTTAGCAGGAACGAATTCTGAGAAAACCCAGTATCAGTGAATATTGTAGATACTACTTTTTATTCATACCTCATTGTTTTAGAGTGTCACAGCCTGCAGTATGGGGGAAATGTTTGTCCTTACTAAAAATAAAATATTCGATGTATATATAAACCCTTGTGAATTTATATATACAAATAGCTTGAAAAACATGTGCTTACACACACACACGTGCATGTATGTATAACATGCTATCCAGAGTTATCAGCTTATTGATTTGTTTTCATTTAAAAATGTATCTTGGGGATCCTGCTAAGCAGCACATATGAATTTGCTTAATTTTTTCTCTAGCTATGCATAGCATTCCACGTAGTCTTATCTATTTAACAGTTCTTGAATGTATGGACATTAAGGTTGTTTCTAGGTTTTTACTATTATAAGCAATACTATATTGAAAATTCTTATACACATGTACAAATGTATCTCCAGGATAGCATACACTACTTTCAGAAGTGGAATACTAGTTCAAAGGATATAAACATTTTTCATTTAGAGAATTTCAAGTTGGTTGTCAAAGAGGTTTTATCAAATTGTACTACCAATAACAATTTCATAAAAATCACATAATTCTCCATACCATATCCAACATTGTAAATTTTAAGTCTTCTTTTATTTTCTGGCAAATTTTTTTAATCAAAAGGATCCAAGAAGAATATTTAGGGGAGGAAATCAGATTAGCTTACTTTGGCTAATCTGGAAAATTTTTTTGAGTATGAAATTCTTGAGTAAAAGCAAATGAATGCCACTCTCAGATAGGCAAAAGTTCAGAAAATATACTTACTTTCCAGAAAAAAATGTACTTAAATGATAAGTTTGAGAATTTCAAGACAGAACTGAAAGCTATATAAGAGGACTAATTATAAATTCTAGAAATAAAAGATACAATATTCCCAGTCTGAGCAAGAGCAAGACCTTGTCTCTACTAAAAATAGAAAAAATTGGCCAGGCGCAGTGGCACATGCCTGTAGTCCCAGCTACTTGGGAGGCTGAGGTAGGAGGATTGCTTGAGCCCAGGATTGTGAGGCTGCAGTGAGCTATAACATGATGATGCTACTGCACTCTAGCCAGGGCAACAGAGCAAGACTCTGCCTCAAAAAAAAAAAAGGTACAATATTCAAAATTAAGATCTCAATGAGTGGTTTGAATAGCACATTAGACATGGCTGAAGAGAGAATTGATGAACTGTAAGATAATCACAGAGAAATTAAAGTACTAATTAACACTAGACTTTCATGAGTTAAGGATGCATTTTGTAATCTCTATAATAACTTCTAAAGTAAAACTAAAATAATGAGTAACTTCCAAACTAAGAAGAGCAGAAAAAAGAAAACAATAATTTTTTAAAATAAAATCAAAAGAAGGTAAGAACAGGTAAAACAAATGGAATGAATGTGTTTGGTAAGACTGCAGATTTAGATGCAAATATATCAGTTATTACATTCAATGCAAATGGAATAAATAGTCCAATTAATAAACCAAAATAGATATACTAGATTAAAAGAAATCCAACCATATACTGTTAAGAAGAAACACATCTAAAGCACAAGGATACAGAAAAGTTGAAGATTAAAGAATGGAAAAAGGCATACCACCCAAATGCAAAGACATCTGATAAAGCTATAATAGTATCATATAAAATATATTTAAATAAAAATTACTTTAAGTAAGACATTTATTATTAATAAGATATAGTTTCAATTTACCATTAGATTTTATAATACTATTGTGGATAAATTCTAAAAGAGCCATTATCTTTTAGAGATATATTCTGAAACATTTACAAAAGAAATAATATAATGTCTGAAATTTTTTTCAAAATGTTATGGGGATGAAGCAGGGAGTAGATGGGGTATAAATGAAACAAGCTTAACTATTGAAGCTGGGTTATGGGTAAAAGAGATTCTTTATACTATACTGCCTATTTTGGCATATGTTGAAATTTCCCATAATAAGAAGGTTACAAAAATAATCCAGCCTGATTCCTTTCAAGTAGAGGTCCATTTGGTCTTCTGAGCTCAACTGTTGATTCTGTTGCCTGATCCAACTAGATAGCTGGCTGATCCTGCAGACTGGTTTGGAATGACTCTTTTATGCAAGGTGTTCATCATAATGCCAAAGGACAGAGTAAATACTTCACTGAGTTTGCCATATGACCGTTGAGTCCCTATTTGTATTGTCGTATACTTGTATGCAGCCAAAAAATAACATGTAGAATTGGTAGCTTTTATACCTACATCAAACAATTAATTCCCTATAATAGAGAGATAACATTTAGCATGAATTGTGCACAACCTATGTAAAAAAAAAAAACTTTAAAATTCTGCTGAAGAACACAAAAGAAGACATGAACAAATGAAAAGACATACCATGATTTTGAATGGGAAGTCTCACAGCATTACAGTGTCAATTCTTTATAAATACATTTATACATATACATGTAAAATATAAATTTGATTTTAATAAAAATAATAAGATCTTTTTAGGAGATTGGGGAGCAGGAAGAAAAGCAAAACTAAATTTAAAGTTCATATAAAAATCAATAGCCAGGAGAATTTTGAGAAAATTCCATAAAACTATTCCATAAAACTTCTGGAATAAAAAACAATGTGGCTCTGGATATTCCAGAGCCATAAAGGAAAATAATGATAACTTACATTAAAAAAAGACTTCTGTATGTCAAAAAAAGCCATAAACAAAGTCAAAAGATCAATGACAAACCAGGGTAAAAATCTATAATTCATGTTGGAAAGGACTAATTTTCATATATGAATAGTTCTTGGATTATAATAAAAAGAATCACAACCTAAATATGGATAGATGATAGGAACAGTTTACAAAAAATACATATGGCTGCAAAATATATGAAAAGATGTTCAGCATTGTTAAAAATAAGATATATATAAATTAAAACTATATTGAGCCCCATTTTTCATCTATCAGATTAGCAAAATCCCAAAATTTAACAATACATTTTATAGGAAAGACAAAATTACTGGTAAGAGTGTGAGTAGGTACAACTACTACAAAGAGCAATTTGGTCACATCTATCAAATTACAAGAAATACACACTTCCCTGATGGTTAGTGATGTTGAGCACTCTTTCATAAAACAGTTGGCCATTTGTATGTCTTCTTTGGAGAAATGTCTATTCAAATTCTTAGCCCATTTTTAAATCAGGCCATTAGTTGTTTTGCTATTGAGTTTTATGAGTTCCTTACATATTTTAGAGATTAGCCCTGTGACAGTTACATGGTTTGCAAATATTTTCTCCCCTTCCTTATGTCGTCTTTTCACTCCGTTGACCGTTGCCTTTGCTGTACAGGAACTTTTTAGCTTGATGCAGTCTCACTGGTTTATTTTTGCTTTTGTTGCCTGTGCTTTTGGCGCCAAATCCATGAAATCATTACCAAGCCCAACGTCATGAAGCTTTTCCCCTCTGTTTCCTATGTTTTCTTTCAGGAGTTTTATAGTTTCAGATTTTTACACTTAAGTCTTTAAACTATTTTGAATTGATTTTTGTATAGTGGATGAAATTAAGGGCCCAATTTCACTCTTTCACATGTGAACATCCAGTTTTCCTAACACCATTTATTGAAGAGATTATCCTCTTCTCATTGTGTATTCTTGGCACCCTTGTCAAAAATGAGTTAATCGTATATGCATGGATTTGTTTCTGTGCTCTCTGTTCTGTTCTGTTGGTCTGTATGTCTGTCTTTATGCCAGTACCATAGTGTTTTAATTACTACAGCTTTGCAATATGCTTTGAAATCAGGACGCATGACATCTCCAGCTTTGAAATACAAACATATGATCCCACAGTTTTATTTCTGGAACTATATCTTTATAGATTAGTTGCACATATTTAAATTAAGATTATTCACTGCAACACTATTTGAAAACAATCCAAATATCCATCAGGAGAAGACTAATTAAGGTAAACAATGCTATGGTCATTCTATGAATACCACAAAACTGTAAGAAAAGAATTAGGAAGGTTTTTCTGTACTAATGTAGAAAAATCTCCAAGGCACACTGTTAATAAAGCCAAGCTTCAGATCTGTTTATACAGTATATTATTATTCATGTAAAAGATAGAGATAAATGAGCACATACATGTTACACTTGTCTTTGCTTAAAGAAACTAAAAGAAATATAGGAAACTAGGAAAAGCAAAATGGAAAGTGGAAGGTAGGAATGGGGAAAGGAATGGAAGGAAACTTTTCACTTGTGTGACCTTTTTATTTTGTTTATTTTGCACAAAATTAAATTAAAATTTTAAGTAATGTTTCAAAGAAAATATGTATTTAAATAATGGTATAAGATAATCTAAACACAAAAACAATGGAATAAATCAATAGAAAAAACTAATTACCCTGATTTGATCATTATACATTATATATACATATCAAAATATCACTGTGTTCCACAAATATGTACAATTGTTATGCGTCAACTAAAAAGGAAAAAAGATTAAATTTTAAAAACTGATAGATTTTACTATATATAAACATAAAGAAAGCTTTTAAACATTGAAAACTGTAAATAAGACTCAAAGGCAATTAAACATGAAAACATCCATCCTCACAAAAAAATCAAGAAAATGCAAACTACACAACAATAAGATATCTATCTAACTTGGAAAACATTTTTAACTTTTACTGTAAAATAATTTGACTTACAAAAAAATTGAATAGTACAAAGAATTTGTTTTCCCTTAATCCAGATTCCCCCAAATATTAGTATTTTGCCACATTTTCTTTATCCTTCATTCTCTCAATAAATAAATAAATGTATAGACAAACAGATGGATGGAATTTTTTCTGATACAATGGAAATGGGGAGAATTAGGTCAAAAGATACAAACTTGTAGTTATGTAGGATGAATAAGTCTAGAGATCTAATGTACAGCATGAGGACTATAGTTAATAATATTATATTGTATACTGGAAATTGGCTAAAAGAGTAGATTTTAAGTACTCTTACCACCAAAAAAAAGCTAACTATGGAAGGTATGTTAATTTGCCTGACTATACTAGTCATTTCACTGTGTACTATATATATATATACCAAAACAGCATGTTGTTTGCCTTAAACATATATGATAAAAATAATAATTTTTTCTAAAATGTTTGAAAGCTAACAACATGATGTCCCTTTATCTCTAGATAGCTCAATGAGCAATTCCTAAATCCAAGGACATTCTCTGAGACAGACACAATACAATTATCAAAATCAGGAAAATAATGTTCATACAATTTGATTATCTCATCTATAGAGGTTTGCCCCACTAACGTCCTTTATCTAATACAGGATCCAATCCAGGATCACACGTGGCCTTCACTTGTCATCTCTCTTTAATCTGGAACAATCCTTCAATCTTTCTTCATCTTCACACTTTTGAAGTGTGAAGGACAATAATTTTGCAGAATGTTCTTCAATTTGCATTTCCCTTATGTTTTTTCATGATTAGACTCAGGTTATGTATTTTGATACCACAGTGATGATTTTGTGTCCCTCTCCAGTGCACCATAACAAGAGACACATGGCATCAATTTGTCTCATTCCTGGTGATGTTAACTTTGGGCAATTGTTTAAAGGGGGGCTGTCAAGTTACATTTTTCCCTTTGTAATTAATAAGTATCTTGTGGGAAGATACTTTGAAACAATGTAAAATCTTATTTCTCATCAAAAAAGTGTTGAATGACAGTGTTCGATTCTGTCAAGAAAAATTTTACAAGGTAGGTGATGCGATTTAACCCTGTGCATCAAAGGCCGTTATATTCTAACACAGCATATTCACTATAGGAAGTAAGTCTAAAAGAAAATCAGAAGTATAATTAAAGATTCCTATTCAAGAATATTTACCACAGTATTATTAGTGGTGTTAAAAAAAATTAGTAAATCCGTAAGAGGAAATACTTCACAAGGGATTAAAACGAAGTTTTTGAAGATGGACACCAGGCAGAATAACACCAATACTAACAAGTCCTGTGAACTTTCCTTCAACCGATTCTGCTCCTTCAGTTTGGATTCAGCATCATTCCAAACCCAAGGATCAACACCAAGACTCAACCTCTATTTCTTACCTAGTTTCGTTGTCCTGATCCACAGCCTCTTCATGGCCTTCTTCACTTCAGCATTTCTCAGGGAGTAGATGACAGGGTTGAGTAGTGGGGTTACCACCGTGTAGAACACGGCCACCATCTTGTCCACAGGCAGAGTGGCAGAAGGCCTCAGATAGATGAAGATGCAGGGCCCAAAGAACAAGATAACCACGGTGACATGGGACCCACAGGTGGAGAGGGCTTTGCGCCGCCCCTCCGAGCCCCGGATCCTCAGATGGAGCAAGATGACCATATAGGATGCTAGGAGGATCACAAAGCTGATCACAGACAGGATGCCTCCATTGGCAACAATCAGCAGACCAATGAGGAAGGTGTCAGAGCAGGCAAGTTTGAGAAGGGGAAGCAGGTCACAGAAATAGTGGTCGATCACATTGGGGCCACAGAAGGGCAAGCGGAAAATGAGAAGGACTTGGGCAAGGGAATGCACAAAGCCTCCCACCCATGCCACTCCCACGAGGACGGCACACACCTGCCGGTTCATGATGGCGGTGTAGTTGAGGGGCTTGCAGATGGCCACATAGCGGTCATAAGCCATCATGGTGAGCAGGAACATCTCAGCGCCGCCAAAGAAGTGGATGAAGAAAAGCTGTGTCATGCAGCCGCACAGAGATATGGCTTTCCTTTCAGCCAGCAGATCTGAGATGAGCTTGGGGGCTGTAGTGGAGGAGTAGCAGATTTCCACAAAGGACAGGTAGCTGAGGAAGTAGTACATGGGGGAACCCAGACTTCTGCTGGTCATGACAGTGAGCACAATGAGAAAATTCCCCAGCACAATTGCTGTGTACAAGAGCAGAAATATCACAAAGCAAACTCTCTGCACCTCCTGGTTGGAAGAAAGTCCCAGAAAAATGAATTCACTCACGTTGTGTGTGTTAGCCATGAGGTTGCCACCAAGAGGCAACACTTTGGGTGATGTGATCTGAAACGATACAAAACAAAAGACTTCTTTTTCAAGTGGGTGAATTACATACAAGCCCTTGCGTATCTGAGAAGCTTGTGAGCTGATACTGAAAGATGAGTAGGAGTGAGTTATGTGTGGAAGGGGAGAGCGTTGTAAGAAGGCAGAGAGCAAGTGCGAACGCGTCGTGCGTGGCTGGAATGAAGGGAGAACAGCAAAGGATAAAGCTGTAAACAGAAACTAGCAGCAGTGTGTGAGGGACTGTTAGGGACTTTGGGGTTGATCCTGCACACAATGGGCAACCATCAGACGTTCGTCAACAGGAAGGTAAACTCACTGTGTATGTGGAAGGTGGACTAGTGGAAACAGGCCAGAGGAGCGGACCTACTAGGAAGTCGGTCAGTCCCCTCGCTGGACGATGTGGGGCAGCCACACTAGTGTTACTGTCTCCGTGTTAGATGTCTTTCTATTGCCTTCCAATGTTTTTAATTATCTTTCGCCTACAGTTTTCCTTCATCCCACTTCTCCTTGCTCCTTTTCTATCCTTGGTTTGCAGAACAGTGTTCTCAACCTCTCCACATATGCTTTAGAGTCTTCAGAAGAGATGTCCCTGGTGCACCTCCCTTGACACCCAGCACCCCTCTTATTTCTGTTTCTCCTCCTAATTCCCTCTTTCAATGCCTTTCCAAGGGTCCAGCTCAATCTGTGCACAATTCTCCCCTCTACTGGTACCTCCATTTCCTCCAGTCCTATGCCCCCAGTAACAACAAAGGTCCAAACTGCCCCCACCTCCCACCAGTGCCCACTGACACTGTGACACATCCTTCTGCACAGCTCAGGTTTCCAGCGCCTCAGGGCATCACCAAGACTGCTCACTGACTGGTTTGCAGCCTACCCTAGTCCACACTGGCCTTTGTCCAAGGTGGCTGAGGTCTGTGTGTATCAACATAGCCCCCCATACAGTGAGACTGCAGGGCACCTGAGCTTGGGAGCCAGATGACTTCCACTCATACCGCAAAGCTTCCTTCCTTCAGTGATTGGGGCAGGCTCAGGGGATTAGACCACCACGAGCCAGAAGGAAATCACTGATAGAACTTAAAGTTACAGAAATACAGAAAATGCAGAGACCAGCCCTAAACTGTCAGATCAGCTGAGGAATTCTACCACGAAGCTGTTCACAGATGAAAGCACTGCTAGCAGTCTGAACACCTGGGTTCACACTCAGGTTTTTTTCAGGTAGTATCTATGTCATATGTAGAAAGTTCTTTAACCTCTCAGAGACTCAAAGTCTATGTAACTGCAACATGCAGAAAATACCTACCTTGGAGGTAGATGCCATAAATCCGGTCGCAGCCCCCTTCCAGGATAAGTTAAAGTCCAGTCCTATGTGCTGCCTTGGATTTCTCTCAGAGATTGGAAATCCATCTCCCCAATCTGTAGCCCCTCACAGCCAGGGGCCCCTATTATCTCAGAACATTTTGGAATCACAGCACTTACCACAGTGAATTATAATTGTTTTGCATGGCCATCTGCCCCACTGGAGCATGAGCTTCCTGAGGGCAGAGGTTATAGCTTGCTCACCACTCTGTCTCCAGCACTTACTAAAGTGCCTGCCACGAAATAGCATTCAGTGACTGCAGACAGAATGAATGAACAGTGGATATACATCTTCCCTAGCCTTCTTAGCACAGTATTTGCTTATTGCAGGTGTTCAGTAACTATTGAAAGAACAAAGGTCCCCAAGGACAAAGACCATGCCATCTCCATCCCTGAATCCCAGGGCCTAGCACATGCACTTGCCTCAAAGATGGACCAGCTCAAGAGTACTTTGTAAAATGCATTGTGTGCCTGGCACCATTTCCCTTTCTTTCAAAGTAGAACCAATCATCACATGTAAAAGAAGCCCATGGTCACAAAACAAAACTCACCCCAGTGTCTCTGTGGCCCTGCTGTTCTCACCACGGTTACCTTTTCTGTTCTGACCACGGAGATGCAAATAACAGCCTGAGAACAGCCCTGGCTCACGCAGGTCTCTCAGCTAGCCAATCAAGAAGCATTACGAATGGCCAGGCTACAACACAGCGCACCTGCCTCGCTGGAGTCCCCAGATGGAGGATCTGCTCCCTGCAGCCTCAGGCTTGGGAATGCTTAAGGGACACAAGGGGAGAAGCCATGTGATCAGGTGAGAGAGGCTTGGTCCCCAAAGGGCCATAACCTTTCTCCTTCCTAATCAGGCAGACTACCTCATGGGGAGCACGACCTCAAACTCCTTGTAGAAAACAACTTCAGAAATCAGTAGGAAATGGGAACAAATTAAACTCATCCTGTGTTCACAGAGCACTTACTCTGCATGCGGCTGTTCAGAAGTCAGTGAGATATAGTTCCTGCTTGTCATGAACTCGATCATGTGGCTTCACATAAAATGACACTGTTCAAAAGGGTGGGTCCAAAGGATAGGTGCCACAAGTGTCAGGAAACTGAAATAGCACGTTTCCTTGTCATTGGTGTAGATGACATAAAGGTCAGAGGTTCTCAATCAGGGGCAATAAATTTTGCTCCCCAGAGGATATTTGGCAATATCTGGAGACATTTTCTGTTGTCACAAACTGGCCCCTAGTGGGTAGAGGGCAAGGATGCTTGTGAAACCTCCTACAATGCACAAGACAGTCCCCTAAAGCAAAGAACTATCTGACCCAAAGGGTAACTAGTGCTGCTGCTGAGATACCCTGGTTTAAATGAAAGAAAATTTGCCCTGAATTTATAATCATTGAAATTGGGTGTTGAACACATGGGAGTTCATTATACTGCTTTGACCACACCTGTATATGTTTTAAATTTTCTATAATAAAAGGTTTTAAAAATGCCATATGAACACTTTGTAAAAGGAAAGGTACACTGTACCAGTGCTACTAACAAATATTGTTAATTCAGCCTTGATTAAAATTAGAGTTGAAATAAGATTTCACAAGTTGCAACTAATGATTAATAAGAAAACTATAATAAGACATTTTTAGATTTCACAAAAGGTTTGGCACAGTCCTTTTGAGTACGCAAATGCTGAATTCACCATTATCCTTTAGAAAGAAACACAAGGAAGATTAGCAAATAATTACAGAAAAGCTCCAAGTATTTAAGTAAAGCCTATATTTATTCTATGAAGTTGAGTTTCTGTGAAAGTCTGTCAGCCAACATCTTTTCCATATTGAAAGATTTGGTTTAATAAATCTAAGGAAGATATTTTTAAACATGAGTCTATGAATGTTTGTTATAGAAAACTACATTTGTTAAAATATTTGTGGCATAAAAGTGTTTTTTCACCTAAAATTATAAATTGTGTCATAAGAAATTGATTTTATTTCCTAACCTGGTGAAGATTAACCCATTGACTATGACCTCATTTCTCCAGTTCTAATTAAACCCTGCCATTATAAAAGATGTACAGATTCTTTTAGAATTAAGAATATATCTATATACATTCCTCCTTGTGAAAAGTTGTTTTGCAAATAAGAAAAAAATAAATGGCTATCAGTTTATGCTTTTTTAAAAACATGAGACTAAAAAATGTTTTCAGCAGCTTTTATTCATAACAATAAAAACTGAAATCAACCAACATCCAGCAACAAAAGAATATATTTTTTTAATTGTGGTGTATTCATACAATGAAATACTACTCACTAAATAAAAAGAACAAACTATAATAACCCACAATATGGATGAATCTCAAAAACGTTATGTGGAGTGAAAGAAGCCAGATTCAAATGAGTACATGCTTTATGATTCCATTTATACACACTTAGGAACAGGCTAAACTAATTTTTGATGATAGAAATTAGATCAGTGGTTGCCTGTAGGGGGTAGGGATTGCCATGTCCCTTTCTTGAGAAAATAAGTCCAAGAAGGAGTCATGAGAAGTTTCTGGAGTGATAGAAATATTCTACATCTTGGTCGGGATGCTGGTTACACAGATATATAAATTTGTCCAAACTCACTGGATTGTACATTTAAGGTATATACATTGCACTGAATGTAAATTTTACATTAATTACCAAAAAAGTAGATTATAAATGTTCTTACCACAAAAATGATAACTTTGTGAAGTAGTACATATGTTAATTAGCTAGATTTAGCCATTCCACAATGTATATATTTCAAAACAGGTTGTGAATGATAAATACATACAATTTCATCTGTCAATTTAAAAAAAATAAAATAAAATAAAATTTTTTTTTAAAAGTAAAGCCTAACTGGGATGGGGGACTACAGTGGAGGGAATATCTGGTATGGGAGTCAGAATACCTGGACTTGTGCCCAGGCTTTGTGCTTGACTTCTCCTGGAGCAGAGATTGCTAGTGTGCCCCCACACTTATTTTCTCCTTCTTCCTTCTATAATATTAAAACCCCTGAATTTTTATTGGGGCACATGCCCACCTGGAATAAAAATTACATTGCCCAGCCTCCTTTGAAACTTCAAGGAACGGGACATGCACTTATTTTGTCCCTTTCTCCTTCCTGATGATAGGAATGCTGTCATTATGACTGGAGCTCCAGCAACCATTTTGGGCCATGCAGTAACTTTGGGAGTGGAAGCTATAAAGATTGGAGAAACAAGATAAAGAAAAAACCTTTCTACCCCAAACTGTTTACTTCCTGACTTCTATCTTGGCTTAAAGTCTGTTCCTTGCAGCTAAAACCTAATCTAAATGATGTTTCAATCTCTAAAACTATATGTTAAGAATGATTCATTCATATTTCACGGACTTCGCAAGATTGCTATGAGAGTCCAGTGAAGTAACGGATGTGAAAGGGCTTTGAAATGTGCATCAGGTATTATGCAGATATAAGGTATGTCAATTACTCTGCTAATAAATTCAAATATGGCTTTCAGGTATTTCCATGCCATTTGGAAAATTGATTTTTTTCATTTCAAGATACTATATTATTAACACCACTTCTATCTCAAATAAAAATAATTCACAAGAAAGATCCTCTCTGGCTGCTCCTAGCAGTCTCACTTCTGGCTGAAGCCCTTCCCAAATGATAAAGATACGTAACGTTGATAACACTTTGATGTCTCTTCCATTCAGCAGCTATTGAGCGCCTGCCAACGGTCACTCATCACACTCGGCACAAGAGCAGAGAAATCCACCTAAAATCAATTCACCAACTAGAATGTGCCAGATGAGCAAATTACCAGCAGTCAATTCACAGGATTTACCAATTCGACAATTTTGCTGCTAGGCAAATGGCCAGTTCACTGAAATTATTAATTCACCAAAGACGAGCTTCCACTTCCAACCTCAACTACTGCTTTTCCTCTTAATTAAGAAGGCCTGAAAAATCTGAATTGTAGAACACACGCAAAGTTAACGTTCAACCTGTCTAGACCAACAAATCTATAAAATGTAATAGAGCAATTGAGTTATGTCTACTTGGCAGAAATGGGCAAACATGATTTCCAGACAGTTCAAATCAAGAGCAAAACCCTCAAGGCAGCAGAAAGGACTTGTCAATGCCCAGGCTCAGCAAAATCATTATAAAGAACTGTGAGGTTAAGTACATCAAATCTAATAAGTATTAACCATTTTTAACCCAGTCCATTGACTTTTCTGCTCTCCTTTGACACACATGTGTGCCAGGTCAAGTCTAGGGGGTTTGCACTACATAACAACCACAGAACCTAGGAGCATGCAACAGCAAGCATTTATTCTCATGTTCATGGGCCTGCAAGTTAGCTGGGGCAGCTCTGCCCCAGGCTGCAGTTTGGTGGGTCAGCTGGAGAAGTTCTGCTCCATGTGTGTTCATTCTGCAGCTGAGGCTATGGTGCAGTGGAGAGCCGTCATCTCTTGATGGTGGCAGAAACAGAGGGAAAGCAGAAATACATGAGGCCTCTCAAGGCCTAGGCTCTCACCAGCACATTGTCATTTCCTCTCACCCATGACATAGTCTAAGCAAGTCACATGGCTGAGCCCAAAGTCAAGGGATGGAAATGTATATTCCACCTTTTGTGGGAAGAACTGCAAAGTTACAAGGAAAAGGGCACAGATACAAGAAGCAGCAAAGAACTAACTGGAGCTGATCATTCAATCTGACATACGTAAGCTTGGTTAACATGTGAAAACATACCCAGGTACAATTCCTAATCTATCACCTGTACCCATGCCCCTTTCTTGAGAAAATAAATCCAAGAATGAAGAGAAGTAGAAAAGGCAGTTGGCTACATTGAAAACTCATTGGAAGAGAGAAACCAGTATCTATAAAATCCTTGATATTCATTATTTCCAAGAAAACTGAAATTCAAAGTGCACAAAAATCCCCCTACCCAAATACATTGCTCATTGCAGGCTTCAGCAAAACATAAGCGCTATAAGTTTTGTAAAGGGTTAAAAGAAACATGTTATTGATGATTCAAATTTCAGCTAAATAATTATGTCATAATTCAGTTAAATTAGCACATTGCTATTTGGCAAATTTGTCTGCAGTGAATTGACCCAGAACCCCAGGTGCAGAGATATATATGCACGCAAGACCCATTCCCTGCCTGCAAGGACTCCAAAAATAGTTTGGTTCCTGTTTGCAATTCCCAGGCACTCACATCCAGGGCCACTCTCCTACATCCTCCAGAGGGAGATTAAAGTAGGGTCCACTCTCAGGAAAATTGTGACATTAGGGGAAATGGTTTTTGCACTTGGCCCCAAACATCCATGCCAAAGAAACTGAATCACTGAAACTGAGAGTTTTAGTCCTTGCCTAAGGTTGTGCAGTCACTAAGTAGCGGAGCTGGGTTTCATTCAGTCAGTCTGGCACCACAGTCAGATCCCTCAACTACCTCATAATGCCCGTGTGCACCATCCTCCAAGAAACCACCTCGACCAAAACTCCCTGTGGCAGATACTCCTTCCTTAGTGACATATTCTGACATTGGTCAAGCAGCAATGTGCCCAGCCCAGGGGGAAAACTGTCCCTGACCTAAGCCAGTCATAGAATCCCACCCCCTTTGCCAATACTTACGTTCCTCGCTTCCTTTGCATCTCTCGGTAGACGTATGACCTATATCTAGCCAATATGAATAAAAATAAGAGGAACTGTGCTGGGGAGTTTCTGGGAAATATTTCCCAAAGTAAAAAGTGAGCCTCTCCCACCCCTCATGTGAAGATATGATGCCCAGAGCTGCTCCCATCTGCATCTTGCAACCATGAGCGGACAGCCTGGAGAAGAGGTGCCAACCCAGTGTGCTGGCATCATGGAATTAGCAAAACAACCCTGGAACCACAGACCTCCAAACTTCTCCTCGAGTGAGCAATTAATATTTTTATGGCTTACACCAAGGATGGGCAAACTTTTTCTGTAAAGGGTTAGATAGTCAATATTTTAGGCTTTGCAGACTATTCAGTCTCTATCACAATGACTCAACTCTGCCATTGCAGCATGAAAACAGACACAGACAACATGTAAAATATGGTCATGGCTGTGTTCCAATAAAACTTTATTTATGGACACTAACATTTGAATTTGAGATAACTTTTGAGTGTCACGAAATATTATTATTATTCTGATTTTTTTCAACCATTCACAAATGTAAAAACCATTCTTAGTTTACAGGCCATACAAAAACAGGCAGTGAGCTGGATTTGGCTTAAACTATTGTCCAACAGGTTGTGCCGTACTTGTAACTGAATGTATTCCTAACTTCACCACTTCTTACCCAGATAACCACTATATAAAAATAGAAGCGTTTTATAAAATTATTCAGATTAAGATATTAATGCTTAATAATAGCTTATATTTCACCTCCCAGAGACATGTGCATTCTAACAATGACCCTCTCTCTCATGAAATAAAGCTACTACTGTGGAATTTATTAGGATCAGGTTAATGTGGTAGGGGCACCAAATAGAGAAGCTTTCCTGGGTCTTCCTCAGGATCACACTGGTAAGGAGGAACAAAGCAAAACATGAACTTTTGTCTCCAAAAGCTATGATCTTTCCACATTCCACAGTATCCTATCACCAAGAGGTAAGTGAATAAATCTAAGGTCACACAGCTAACAGGTGACAGGGTGGGCATTCCAGTCCAGATGATCCCTCTCTAAAGTCTACTCACTCTGTGTTATAGACTACTGAAGAAGAGAAGGAAAGTAGCCCAATTTTCAACATTCTGTAAAATACTGTAAGTCCTCACTTAACACTGTCAATAGGTTCTTGGAAAATGTGACTTTAAGCAAAATGATGTATAAGGAAACCAACATTAAAACAACAATGAAAAGAAAACGACAGTATTGAAGGACTTCCTGCACATCATTTCACTTAAAGTTGTGCCATTTCCAAGACCTTATCAACAATGTTAAGTGAGGACTTCATGTACTGACAACTATGAGAGACCTCTGACTAATACCATGGAGCATAAGCAACTCATCTAAAATACAACAAAATATGTGAATAGACTTTTTGCTATATTCCTTCATAGTTGACTAAAATCAGATTGCATATTTGGTTACCCTCTTCATCCTATTTTTTTCATGGTTTTGTTTTTATTTCATCCCTGAGTTCACTTTCTTGCCTCACAACCTCCTCATAGCATTTTCCACCTATGAATTCCTGAGCATATAGCGGATGGGATTTAGCATGGGGGTGATGATTGTGTAGAACACAGCCACGAGTTTATCTTCAGTGAAGGCAGAAGAGGGTTTCATGTGGAGGAAGATGGTGGGTCCAAGAAATGAGATGACTACTGTGATGTAAAAGGCACAGGTGAAGAGGGCTTTGTGCCTCCCTTCTGCAGAATGGTTCCTCAAGTTGACCAGGATGATGATATAGGAGGACACCAAGATGAGGAAGGAGAAGACATTATTCCACTGCTGGCCGACACAATAACCCCCTCCACAGAAGTGTCAGTGTAGGCAACCTTGAACAAGGGATGGAGGTAGTAGAAGTAGCGGTCAGTCACATTGGGATTTCAGAGGGGCAACTGGATGGTGACAAGAATCTGAGCCATAGAGTAAATTATGACCCCCAGCCAGGCAACAGCCACCAGAAAGTGACAAATGGGCTAGCACATGATGGTTGTGTAATAAAGGGGTATGCAGATGCAAGCAAGACATGAAGAGGACTTTTTGCCCAGACTTGATTAACTGAGAAAAAAATGCAAGAATAAATAGAGAAAAAAAAGAGATCTGGGCATTAGTCGATTAACTATTCTAACTATAGCCACGCCATTTCTCCTCTACTCTTCTCACCCTGTTGTTTTCCAATTCTGTATAAAATGACAGTTAGTACAGATTATCTTCATTGTACCTTCCAATTCTAAAATTCATGTATTCATGCATAATATTCATGTATAAAATCACTTAGTCTCCTGTGCCTCCGACTACCCGTCAATGATGATAGTGGTCATAATCTTCCAATATGGTGAGACTTTCCTCTGAAAGAGATGTCATTCATCCATTCACTCAATCATTCATTCATTCAACAAATAGTGTTGAGCACTATTATGTGCCAAGCATTGTTCTAGGTGCTGGAGATTTGGTAGTGAAAAAACAAAGTGCCTCAACTCCTAGAGTTACTCCTTCATGTCTCCACCAGGACATAATGGAGGTAGAGAAAGACAATAAACAAAACTTGATATGCAAGTCAGATAGTAATAAGTTCTATGAAGGAAAATAAAATAGATTAAGGATGATAGCAAATGCTGGTGGGTGTTATTTTATATGAGGTAGTAAGGAAAGGCCATCTCTTGCCAACATCTCTGGCTACTGTCTCAAGCACTTAGAACAATGCCTGGCACATAGTACATGTTCAGTGAGTCTTGTTGAATAAATTATTAAATGAACCTAAAAGCCCTGAAATGGGTGAGTGATTAAGTAAATTAGGCTGCAATTAGAGTCTGTGATATCGCAAATAACATTTATGAAAATGTTTAATTGCATGAGAAATTGCGTATGTGATAAAGTGCCTGAGACTATATGCTGATCTTTACATCCTTTCTCCCCTTCCTTTTTAGGAACAGAACAGAACCCTGAGTTTCCACACAGAACAAAAGATTATAGTTTCCGGCCTCCCTTGCAATTAAGGTTGGCCATGTGACCAACTATCATCAAATAAGATGAAAACAAAAGTGCTATGTAGCACCTTTGGAAAATCTTCTAAAATGGAAAGTGGTCAGTTTTCCTCCTCCTTTCTATTTTCCTGCCTCCTCGAATATAAATGAAATGCTAAAGCTGTGTTGTCCAATATGGCATCCACTAGCCATATGTGCCTATTTAAATTTTAACTTACTAAAATTAAATAAAATCTAAAATTCATGAGCATGGTATGTTTTTCCATTTGTTTGTGTCATCTGCAATTTCTTTCCTCAGTGTTCCAATTGTGGAGATCTTTCACCTCCTTGGCTAAGTATATTCCTAGGCATTTTATTTTCTTCATAGCTATTGTGAATGGTATTGAGTCTTTGATTTGACTCTCAGCTTAACTGTTATTGGTATATAGAAATGCCACTGTGTACATTGATTTTGTAACCTGAGACTTTGCTGAATTTATTTATCAATTCCAGGAGTCTCTTGGTGGAGTCTTTGGGGTTTTCACAATACAAGATCATATCATCAGCAAAAAGTGACAGTTTGACCTCGTCTTTCCCAATTTGTATACCCTTTATTTCTTTTTCTTGCCTGATTGCTCTGGCTAGGACTTCCAGCACTATGTTGAATAGAAGTGGTGACAGTGGGCACCCTAATCTTGTTCCAGTTCTTAGGGGGAATGCTTTCAACTTTTTCTCATTCAATATGATGTTGGCTGTGGGTTTGTCATATATGGCTTTTATAATTTTGAAATATGTTCCTTCTATGCCTAGTTTTTTGAGGATTTTTATCATGAAAGACTACTGGATTTTGTCGAATGCTTTTTCTGCATCTATTGAGATGATCACATGGTATTTGTTTTTGCTTCTGTTTATGTGGTGAATCACATTTATTGATTTATGTATACTGAACCATCTTTGCACCACTGGGATGAAGCCCACTTGGTCCTGGTGGATTATTTTTTTTATGTGCTATGGAATTTGGTTTGCTAGTATTTTATTCAGGATTTTCGCATCTGTATTCATAAGGGATATTGGTCTGTAGTTTTCTTTTTTTGTTGTGTCCTTTCCTGGCTTTGGTATCAAGGTGATATTGGCTTTATAGAATGAGTTGGGGAGGATTCCCTCCTTCTCAATATTATGGAATAATTTCTGCAGTATGGGTGCCAGTTTTTTGTAGGTCTAGTAGAATCTGGCTGTGAATCCATCTGGTCTAGGGTTTTATTTTGTTGGAAGACTTTTTATTACTGTTTCAATCTCACTGCTCATTACTGGTCTGTTCAAGAGTTCTATTTCTTCCTGATTGAGTCTTAGAAGGTTGTGTGTTTCCAGAAATTTGTCCATTTCTTCTATGTTTTCTAGCTATAAAACACTAATGAAAGAAATCTTAGATGACACAAACAAATGGAAAAACATCTCATGCTCATGGACTGGTACAATCAACATTGTTAAAATGTCCATTCTACCTAAAGTCATTTACAGATTCAGATTCAGTGCAATCCCCATCAACATACCAATGGCATATTTCACAGAACTAGAAAAAATAATTCTACATTTCATTTGGAACCAGAAAAGAGCCCAAATAGCCAAAGCAATCTTAAGCAAAAAAACAAATGTGGAGGCATCACATTACCAGACTTCAAACTATACTACAAGGCTGTAGTAGTATAATACCAATACCAAAACAGCATGGTACTGGTACAAAAATAGAGACACAGACCAATGGAACAGAATAGAGAACCCAGATATAAAACCATCTACCTATAGCCAACTGATCTTTGACAAAGTAGATAACAACATACATTGGGGAAAACAAGCCCTATTAAATAAATGGTGCTAGGAAAATTGGATAGCCACATGCAGAAGAATAAAACAGGACCCCTATCTCTCACCACTCACAAAAATTAATTCAAGATGGATAAAAGACTTAAATGTAAGGCATGAAACCATAAGAATTCTAGAAGAAAATGTAGGGGAAAATCTTCTAGATATCAGTCTAGGCAAAGAATTTATACCTAAAACCCTAATGGCAATTACAACAACAACAAAAATAAATAAATGGGACTTGATTAAATTAAAAAGCATCTGCACAGCTAAGGAAATAATCTAACAGAGCAAATAGACAACCTACAGAATGGGAGAAAATATTTGCAAACTACATATCTAATAAAGGGCTTATCTCCAGAATCTACAAAGAACTCAAACAAATCAGCAAGAAAAAAACAAACAACCCCATTAAAAAGTGGACAAAAGACATGAACAGAAGCTTTTCAAAAGACGATAGATGAATGGCCTATTTTTTCAAACATACAAAAAAATGCTCAACATCACTAATCATCAAGGAAATGCAAATTAAAACCACAATGAGATATCACCTTACTCCTGTTAGAATGGCTTTTATTAAAAAGTCCAAAAACAATAGATGCTGTCATGGATGCAGAGAGAAAGGAATGCTTATACACTGTTAGTGGGACTGCAAATTAGTACAACCCCTATGGAAAACAGTATGGAGATTTCTCAAAGAACTAAAAGTAGTTCTACCATTCAATCCAACAATCCCACTACTGCGTATCTACCCAAAGGAAAAGAAGTCATTTTATCAAAAAGACACCTGCACTCAAACGTTTAATGCAGCACAATTCACAATTGCAAAGATCTGGAATCAACCCAAGTGCCCATCATTTCATGAGTAGATTAACAAAATGTGATATATGTATACCACGGGGTACTACTCAGCCATAAAAAAGGATGAATAATGCCTTTTGCAGCAATTTGGAAGGAATTGGAGACCATTAATCCTAAGCAAAATATCTCAAGAATGGAAAAACAAACACCACATGTACTCTTTATAAATTGGAACTAACTGAGGGGCATACAAGTGCATAGAGGGAAGTAAAAGTCAATGGAAATCAAGCAGAGGGGTCAGGGGAGGGGGAGGGACATAAACCCACCTAACAGGTACAATGAACACTATTCGGGTAATGGGCACATTTATAGCCCTTACTTAAGACATGTAACAAAAACATTTGTACCCCCTTAATATTTTAAAATTTAAAAATCTAAAATTCGGTTCCTTGGTCTCACCAGCCACATTTCAAGTGCTCAATAGCCATTACCATATTGGACTGCACAGGTACAAAACATCTCCATCAGTGCTAGACTTTCTATTTCTGTACACTTGTAATTCTATCTCATTAAGTTGCTTTTTTTTTTTCTGTTGTATGCAGTCAAACCTATACCTAAAAGGATATGAATAATTAACGGGAAAAGAATACAAAGTTGTATATGCAGAGTAGTGTGCTACACGCCACCAATTTTTCTTTAAAAGTAAGTATATCATATTTATTATCTTTAAAAAATGTGTTTTTTAATGTTCGCATAAAATCAACAGTTGAGGACTAACTATTAACATGTGTTCTACAGTCCTACGTGGTATAATTAGACTATTACTACTTCTGCAAATTGAGGTGACATTTTTTAAATTTTACAACATTCTCTGCCTCTTAAAACAATGAAAAAATGCTTTCCTTTAATTTCTGTGTTTTTTTCCAGCAAAACTAGAACAAAGTGAGTAATTAGCTCTTAACAGACACACCAAGTCTCAACCCTTAGTAGGTGAGATAATCCGTGAGAATTTTGACAGTTCAATTAGAGCAGACATTATCTGTCTGCGCGGTACTCAACTACTCAGAATTCATTAATCATGTTCTCTCCATAGCTCTGAGGAAACTAAACCTGCACACGAGTAAGGGACTCCTATCACAGCCTGTATCCC
The DNA here is from genome assembly GCA_023783475.1 of Daubentonia madagascariensis. NCBI lineage: Eukaryota > Metazoa > Chordata > Mammalia > Primates > Daubentoniidae > Daubentonia > Daubentonia madagascariensis. Next base: position 187,735 of record JAKFHU010000403.1, read on the forward strand.
AAAGTCCTAGCCTGCTTTAATACAAGCGAGATATCAAAAGAAAGGAAGGGTACCTCCACTGTGTACCCTCCACTTCTGGAGCAAATGCTTTTAAATATTCATTAATAAAATATAAAAGCATTCGGTATAAAAGATCATGGGGAGGCTATGTTACAGTCAACATCTATTTAACAAATATTGAGTACCTACAATGTGCCAGGTACTGTGTTAGGCACTCAAAAGCCTAGCAGAGAATGTTTCCATTCAGAGAAGCAACAGAGAATGTTTAGCCTAAAGAAGCCTCAAAACAAAAGGATTGACCTACCTTCAAATGCTTGAAAACTTTTGGAGTGGAATCAAGGCCTATTCTGAGTAGCTCTATAAGACAGAAAGACCAATGTGTGGGCAGGGATGCAGCCATCTCACAAAATAAAACCAATGAGAAAGCACTAATGATAAAGATGATGATGTCTAATATTTATTGAATACCATGTTCTCTGTACCATGTTCTTTTCTAAAAGCTTTTCATGTATATTATCTAGTTTAATATTGTGAATATCTTGTAAAGTTCATATTATTGTTAGTCATTATATCTATGCAAAAACACTCATTCAGAGAAGTTAAGTTAACTTGGATCTTGGGTTGTGGCTGACAAGTAAGTGGAATAGCCTAACGAATTTCAGAGCCTGAACTCTTAAAATTTTAACAGGAAGAGATGTGCTCCCACCATGAAAGTGTTCAAAAAAGGATCTTATAAGAATTAATATAGCAAGGATTGCACGTGGGCCTGAAGGGTTGTTTATTCAACAAGCACTTACGAAGCATCAACTATGTGCATGATATTTAGCACTGCAAAGAAGGGACAGTGGATAGTCCTGCCCTTGAGAGCTTACAGTCGACTGAGAGAGAAACACACATAAAATAATAACAATCAAAGCAATAGGGCAATGATAAGAGTATGTAAAAAATGACCATGGAAAGGAGATGTGAATTCAACCCAAGGGGAAGGAAGTCAGAGAAGGCCTTACAAGGGAGACGACTTGAACCTGGGTCTTATAGGATGTATAGGATTTTGCCATATGAAAAAGGGAGGTAAAGTCATTCCAAGCAGAAGCAGCAACATGTTCTCAGAGATTAACGATGGCCATCCATGAACATGATTAATGGGAACACCAAGGGAAGTAAGTAAAGTTTCTTGGTGCCTTTAAAACCATTATTCACCTCCGTGTTCAGCCAGCACCTACAGGAGAAAGGAAAAAGGCCCTAGGGCCGATAGCACACCCACGATACTCCATTCCTCTTCTAATGCCTGCGTTACTTCACCTGGTCCTCAAGAAAAGGTGGAGGATGCAGTGCAAAGTCAATGCCAGTCTGTGTAGTTCCTAAGCCAACAGGGACCAATTTTATAATATTCTCTAAATAGTCCATAATGATGTGGGACCATGGGGTGAGGTGGAAATTCTGAGACGTGAAACAACAACATAGACACAGACTGTCTCTCATGTCCCCTCACCAAGAAATACTAACAGGCGTTAAAAGAAATGGACGTGGCCTGGTCACTTGGAATAAGGGACAGAGGTCTGGAGTAGAAACATCCTGGGACAGTATCATCCTCCCCTTCATTCTTCAAGTCAGGCCTAATAAAAATTTTCAAACATTCTGTATTTTTCACATCTGGATAAGACTAACAATGATCTCCATCGTGTGAAAACATTTTATTTGATCTTTCCCTACTACTAAGCAGAATCTATGTCACTTTGGTATTATTTTATTTACGGATGTTGGAAATTGTGAGAGGGACCAAAGAGATTTAAGGACTATCTTTTGCCAACATGTCACAAGAACTAAAATTGCTCCAGGGACTTTTCTGGTACTCATGATCAGATGGTCTATGGTACAAGATGCCAAGAGCCAACCAGAAGAACAGAAAAGCTCCTGGATGTAATTTTCAAAGACACACTTGTCCACATTGGAAGAGGAGATCAGATTGGTACCCTCCTCCCCAAATATTGCCTGATAATTCCTCTGGTTGGTTTCCTTTTTTAACGAAATATAGTTCGTTATCATGAGAGAGGTTGAACAAAGAGGGGACAGGCTGGGCGTGGTGGCTCATGCCTGTAATCCTAGCACTCTGGGAGGCCAAGGCAGGTGGATTGCTTGAGCTCAGGAGTTCGAACCCAGCCTGAGCAAGAGTAAGACCTTGTCTCTACCAAAAATGGGAACAAAAAATCAGCCAGACATTGTGGTACGTGCCTGTAGTTCCAGCTACTTGGGAGGCTGAGGCAGGAGGATCGCCTGAGCCCAGGAGTTTGAGGCTGCAGTGAGCTATGGTGATGCCACTGCACTCTAGCCTGGGCAACAGAGTGAGGACTCTGTCTCAACAAAATATTATTTATAAATTATAAAAAGAAAAAAAATAGTAAAGAACAAAGAGGGGACAAAGAATGAAGGGGAAAAGGAAGGAAGGAAGGGAAAGAAGAAGGAATAGAGGGAGGGAGGGAAGCGAGGAGGGAGGAAGGGAGGGGGCAACAGGAAGAAGTGATTTTAACCCACAAAACATTTATCAAAATGTTCTCCTTTGCATCTGCACTTGGTTCGAGGCTTTACACTACCCAAACCCATGATATTGTTGGATATTATGGAGTCAATCAAGTCCTCTAAGATTCAGTGAGACTATTGGACCACTGTCCTTGGAACCTTACACCAGGATACCAGGGAGTCTTTGGTTACTAAGGAGAATCACAGCAGCAGTAACATTAAGTCCCTACATTCTTGAATGTTCCACTAAAACCAAAATCGAGAGCACAGAATCATCAGACATACATTTTGTATCACTTTTCCATCCCTGAGCTCTCCTTTCACGCCATCCCTGAGTTCTTTTTGCTCCACAATCTCCTCATGGCGATTTTCACCTCTGCATTCCTGAGCGTGTAGATGATGGGGTTCAGCATGGGGGTGATGACTGTGTAGAACACAGCCACGAGTTTGTCTTCCATGAAGGTGGAGGAGGGTCTCATGTAGAGGAAGACGGCAGGTCCAAAAAACAAGATGACCACCGTGATGTGAGAGGCACAGGTGGAGAGGGCTTTGCGCCTCCCCTCTGCAGAATGGTTCCTCAAGTTGACCAGGATGACGATATAGGAGGACACCAGGATGAGGAGGGAGCACACAGAAATTAAGCCACTGTTGGCCAACACAGTCATCCCTTCCACAAAGGTGTCGGTGCAGGCAAGCTTGAATAGTGGCTGGAGGTCACAGAAGTAGTGGTCAATCACGTTGGGACCACAGAAGGTCAACTGGATGGTGACAAGAATCTGAATTATGGAGTGAAAAAAGCCTCCCAGCCAGGAACCAGCCACCAGAAGGTGACACAGTTGACGACTCATAATATTCATGTAATGAAGAGGCTTGCAGATGGCCACATAGCGGTCATAGGCCATCACCACGAGCAAAAGGATCTCGGCAACCCCAAAGAAGTGGAAGAAGAATATCTGAGCCAGGCAGCCCTCCAGGGAGATGGTTTTAGTCTCAGCAAGTAAGTCTGTGATGAATTTAGGGACGACAGTGGAGGAGTAACTGATCTCTGCCAAGGACAGGTAGCTAAGGAAGAAGTACATGGGGGACTGCAGACTTTTACTAATGCAGACCGTCAGAACGATGAGACCATTGCCCACCACCGTGGCCAGGTACACAGGAAGAAACACCACAAAGCACACTCTCTGCACCTCTGGATCCTGGAAAAGGCCAGTGAAAATTAACTCAGTCACATTATTTGTACTGGCCATGGATAGCATTTGGAGAAGGTAAATCTCAGAGAAGAGCCCTGTGACAAAGCAAACACAGTCATAACCCTAATCCTTCATGTTTATTTAGCACCTGCCTGTTGATAAAACCCTTTCACATGTTATCTGACTGGCTTATTTATTTATTTATTCATATGATAAACATTATTTATTTGGTGCTGTATAGCCCACCCTATGCAAGACACTAGTCAAGCAACCCGACAGCCCACCCTATGCAAGACACTAGTCAAGCAACCCAACAAAAATGCCACGATCCCCACATTACAAGTGAGAAAACAGAGGCTCAGAGAAGTCATGAATTAGCAAAGCATATTTCCTCTGCTCTTAAAAATACTTTGAAGTATCTCTTGTTCCCCTTATTTTTCCTTCTTCTACTTGTTATCCTGAAAATAGATTAAAGGCCTCCCAGTGAAAATTTGAAGAGATACACAAAGTAAATCTGCTGAATGTCCAGTAAGATGCCTGGTTAAAACTGGAGAAGAAATGGGTATTGGCTGGAGTAAGAGAAGGGCACCCGAGAAGAACAACTGAACTGCAGAGAAGAAGCAAGATGGGGTTCGCTTACTGGTGCAGAAGAATGGAAACACGGGAGGCATCAAAAACCACCCGAGAGGGCTGCCAAAGAGTCCAGTAGCCTGAAGGAAACTACAGTATGTGGTTACCTGATGTTCACCATCTTCATTGTCATCCCAACAACCACAACACCCACAGATGCTGCTGCCCTTTATTATGGGTCTGCTGTGTGCTAGATTGCGGTAAGCACTTTACAGTCATCCCTCATTTAAGTCTTCCTGTACCTCTTTGAGGTGGCTAATTGATGGATGAGGAAACTGAGACTCAGAGAGGTTTAGTAATTTGCTTGTGAGTGGTTGAGCCAAGGCTGAAACCCAGGCCTATCTAGAAAAAAGGGAGGGGAGAGCCACCACCCCTCAGCTAGAGGAGAAAGGGGTTCGCCCGTGCTGGGCCTTGGAGGAATGGCTGATGCAAAACTTGTCCAAATCCATTTATTATTCCCTCCCTGTGAATAGCAGGAGCATCACAGGAAACTCCAAGTTATTGGGAATGTTTCACACCCACCACCTCTGGATCATGAGAGACCAAGAAACTATGTGGGATCCTGAGCAGAATGAGACTCAGGGATCTCCCCCTCCTCCTCCACCCCGTGGCGGGGTCTTGGGAAGGGGTCAGAGCTGCAGCTGGTGAGACTGAGCTGTGAAATCTGTCATTACGTCCCAGCAGAGGTGACCTAAAGGAACCCTTCTCACACTTGGTCTTATAGCAGCACCATCATTCTCCCCCTCCCTCAGGCTGGAATCCCTGGAGTCACCTCTAACTCAAGCCCCTACACCTCCCATATTTACACAACCCTCACATCCTGTTGGTTTCACCAGGTCTTTCCTCTTCTTCCTGCCACTGCCATCTCCAGGCAGGACATCAGCTCGTGAGAGGATTACTGCAGACGCTCACATGCTACATCCGTCCCCAGGATCCCTAGTCTTCATCCCTAATCTATTCTGCATACTCAAATTAGAGATTCTTCTTGAGTCTTCCTCTGCTTGGACCATTCAGAAATCGCCATTGTCTCCCTGTTGCCTGGCAATCAGTCCTAAATTCCTCCACCTGACTTTTAGAAACCCCTACGGTACTTTGCCAACCCCCTCCAGACCAGCTTTACTGAACACTAACATATAGCCTCAGTTCTATGCAGGTCCCCTCACCTTCTCAGGAACATGAGTTGATTCTCACCACAGGGGCATCCCTTTTAATTTTCACATTACCTGGGGTGTCATCTCTCTTTGCCTCCCTCTCCAAGAGCCACCTGCCCTATAATGCTCATTGTCTAGGAAGCCTTCCCTAGTTACTTCAACATTAACTCATTTATCTCTCTTCTCAGCTCTAGAAATTAGTTTGTCATCTTTCTGTTAAATGCAATAATGCACACAATATTCAGCTCATAGCAAGCCCTCCATGAATGTAAGCTAACATTACTAACATTATACTTTTAAAATGCAAATCTGATCAAGTCATGCATTGACTTAAATCTAGCAATGGTTTTCCACTACAAGATTAAGTCCAGTATCATTAGAATGGAATTAAGACCCCCGAAGAACTGGAGCTTGTTCGTCTTTGTAGCTTCGCTTGCCATCACTCCCAACTGGAGCCTACACTGCGGCCATTCCGAGCTGTATATCATTCTCCCAAACTTGCTCTTTGTATATGCTCTTCCCTCTGCCTGGTTGGTGTGCACACCTTGACCTTCTAATTAACTTTTACTCTTGTTTTAATGCTCAGGTCAAACACCACTTATTGCTCTACTCCCAGACAACACTTCTTCCATGTTTTTTACATATTTCTACTGAAGTACTTAAGATATTTTGTTATAATTATTGTTTCTGTATCTGTCTCCTTTGCTAACCTTATTCATTTCTGAATCCTCTGAATAACTTCTCAGGTAATATTCATTGAATTGAACTGAAAAATGAATAAATGAAGAAGTTCTCCTACTACCGGCAGTTGAAAGAACACAATGCATCACACTTTATCACTATGCAGCCTCCATTGCTCACTATGGTTTTATGGTCATCTGTTCGTCTTCAGGAACAGAGTCTAAGTTTGTTACTCCTTGAACCCACACAGCATCTAAGTGTCAACCCCACAGATAGTGTTCAATATATATGTAGACTCTCAATTGATGATAAATGGATTAACTAGTAGATAGATAAGAACCATATTCTTCAATGCTATCTCTCTACCTTTTCCTTTCAGCCTGTGTTAACCTCATATAACCTAGGTGAGACTCTTTCTCACCAAATATGTAAAGTTGTGAACAATGTAGATCATTTTTATTTCAAAAATGGACATTTTACTGCACTGGATCAAAGCCACACATGCAACTTTGCAAGTGAGATACTTTGTCTACTTCTAGATTATTTTTCATGAGCTGAGTGGGGAGGACCCTAAAATCATTATGTTCCATAAAATATATGTTGTTCTTTGTTTTTTCCAGTGTTACTTAGACATAAATTATCCGATTCTCACTTAAAATGCCAGATCTCTTACACACACACACACACACACACACACACACACATCTATTAGGGGGATTTAAGACAATTATATCAGATTACTTCATGGGATCATTGTGAGAGGACACACATGATGAATCCCAAAAGGGCAAGTGACCCGCCTTTTAGTGGAGGGGACAGTTCTAGGTTCACCAGCCTCTAAAGAACTGAGGAAAACAAAGCAAGGACAGGTGGCTGAGCTACCCTTCACTCTCCTCAGGAATTGGTTTAAAGTAGTGGTTAAGAGAGTGAGTGTTGCAGGTGGCAGCCAACTCTCAGCTCTACCACCCGTATGTCACTTGTCCTTGTAAACAGGAATTTTCTTTCTTTTTTGAACAGAGTAGCAATTTACATTTGACATGGTTGTTGCAAGAATTAAATGTGAAATAAAATATATAAAGCTCTTGGCAGAATTCCCTGGCAGATAGAAAGCTCTCAATAAATAGTAGCTATTTTTAGTTCAGATTTCCTAGTATTTATTTACGTTTCTTTCTGATTTCTCTTTACCCCTCACCCGAGAGAGAAACAGTTAGTTGGTAACAAATTACCTCCTCTTCCCTCCAGCACTTCTCCAGATAAAACCCTCACCCTAGCATCATGGATTACAAGGTAATCCATGGGTTACATGTAAAAGTGTAGGTAGGTAAATGATGGTCAGGGTACTAACTATATAGAATATTATCCTCTAACATAAAGCCCCAATGGGAGAACTCTGACAAGGACAAAATAATAAATGAGAGAGATCCTGGACAACCTGTTGCTAAGAGCTCAAAGTCACATCACAGGGGCCTCCTTCCCACCACTCACTTTGGACCCCCCAAGTGGTGCTGCATGAAATCCCAGAAAGTGAATGCCAGAAAGAACTTTAAGACACTTTCTGTCCAGCCTTCTCTTTTCTACAGAATCAGAAACTTAGCCTAAGGGAGGGAAAGTGACTTGCCCTACATCAGACGGTAATTTGGAGCCTCTAATTCATGCTCAGTGAACCTGAGAAATCTTTCTGGATAGAGCATCACCTACCTTCTCCAGGTAACATTCAACCTTAGAGCAAGGACTTGAACATGAAGGTTCTTCTCCTTCCTTAGGCTCAGGAAAATTTTCTCCCTCTGTTGCAAGAGTTCGTCTTTCAGAGGGATGTCCAGGACTGAAGAGACTGATGGGGAGTGGCCAGGAACACAGGGCGCTCTCTTCAGAACAAGAGTCCCCAACCCACCCAGCTCCTGTATCTGCATTAAAGGCGCTCGGCTAGGCTAAACCACTTCATCTCAGCTAAGGTGCCAGGGGAAATCAAAGAAATTCTAGAGCTGAAAGGAATTTGTAGACCATTAATTCAATCTCCTTAGTTTTCACATGATGCAACTAAGGGCCAGAGAGTTTAACTGATCTCTCAAAGTCACAAGTTAGTTACTGATCAAGTCGCTGAGGTACAAATAAGTGCTGTTTCCATGATACTGAGATTCCTTTCTAGTGATCCTGATTTTGTGATTTTCTAATGCCAATTAACAAGTAAATTTTGCTTCCACACAACAAAATTCCCTGGGTCCTGTGATCTATAATAAAATGCACAGCCTTTGGTGATGTGAATAAATTACAAAGGGAAGGATTCAGGAAATCAGTTCCGTGGCCAATCTTTGGATCAACCATTGAGAAACAGAAAGAAAAAAAAAGCTACAGGAAGCAGTTAACCAATGATTTTTAGATCTATTTTTTAGTTTTGAAAACCCACTCACTCGCTAGTAAACCAAGGATTGTTTTTCAATATTGAGATGGATGCTTGAACTATTTAAAATAAATTAAGCCACACACTGTGATCAGGGATCAAATTTCCCCATGGAATTTCTTGTTGTTAGTGTTGAAACTTTGCCAAGAAACTGTCAGTTAGAAATAGTTTCAAAATGTGTTTCAATTAATTCAGTTAGAGACCTTTGTCCCAAACATCCAGGAGTTATCCTCTAAGAGAGGAAAGCGAGAGACGTGGCATTAGGAGAGTTTTTCTGAGTTACCACGGGAACACAAAACTGAAGAGAGAAGAATAGAGAGGACTGATCCAGGGACACTGCCAGCTGAGTGACTGTAGGCAAGTCCCATCACCTCCACAGTGCACAGTTCTACAGGCATAAAACGACAGAATTGGATGGGATTATCTTTCACGTCCCTTCTCGCACTAATGTTTTACACTTCAGGATCACTTAGACTCCAATTCCTTGCAAGTCCCATCAGTGATGACGATGACCACAATAATTACTGCCATTTACCAGGTACCTACGACATGCCAGGTACCATCCCAGACGTTTTGCAGCCCTTGTCTCTAATATTCACAGCAACCGTGCAAGGCAAATGTTCTTATTGAGCATTTTTGCACTTTCCGCCATAGGCTTTTCCTCTACTCCTGTCAAAACTACCCAGATTTTGCTTTGGAGAAACCACACCACCCCAATCCTAGCCATGTATTTGGATGATGGTGATCACCTAAAGACAGGCCTTGATTTGCTCAAGCAGATCTACAAAAACCACCCCTTTGACCACAGTATTGGTTCAGGGATAGAAAGTAACCCAGTCAAGGAGACAAGGAGGCATTTAAGGAATTTACAAGAAAGAAGCTTATCCAATCTTAGGCAAAACATACCAGAAGAAAGAGAAATCTTTGCTTGGAATAGTGTAGAGTGAAGCACTGAGGTCTAGAACTGCAACAGCCACTTTGTAACAATCATGAGCTTCCGGAGGGCCCCCATGTGAGACAGAAAAGCAGCAAGAACCACAAAGAGAAGAATGTAGGTACTGGTAACATTTGAGCCACTGGAGCCACCTGGAGCCTACCCTGCCCCTGGACTTTTTGATAATAAAATAATTCCATTATTTTTAAAAATATGTAGAATAGGACTTGCTGTCAGCTGAATCATAAAGAGTCCTAACTAGTACAATATTATTATTCCCATTTTACAGCTGGAGTTCTGAGTCTGAGAGAAGTCTACCTATTTATGCAAGCTTACTCAATGGTTGAGTTTACAGATAGCTATCCTAGCTATCCTACCCATACTGCCAAAAAAAAAAAAAAAAATGTGACAAAAATGAGACCAGGGAAATGAAAATGCTAAGTCAAAATAGAAGACAAATTTAAACACAGGTAATATAAACATTTCCAGTGTATGTCTCTAGGAGTTATAGTACATTTATAATTCTTTTGTTATTATTGGTAGTTTCCAAATGTTTTTAAATATAAATATTCCTTGTATCTAAGTCTAGTTTGCCTAATATTGATTTTTTTTTTTTTTCTTTTTTGAGACAGAGTCTCACTCTGTTGCCCTGGGTAGAGTGCAGTGGCATCATCGTAGCTCACTGCAACCTCAAACTCCTGGGCTCAAGCAATCCTCTTGCCTCAGCCTCTCGAGTAGCTGAGACTACAGGCATACACCATCATGCCCGGCTACTTTTTCTATTTTTTAGTAGAAACGGGGTCTCACTCTTGCTCAGGCTGGTCTCGAACTCCTGACCTCAAGCAATCCTCCTGCCTTGGCCTCCCAGAGTGCTAGGATTACAGGCATGAACCACTGCACCTGGTCTTCACCTTTTTTTTGATTAGTATTTTTACGTCATATCTTTCATCATAATTTTACTCTTAATCTACATATGTCTTAATATTTAAAGTGAGTTTCTTAAGGGCAAGATAAACTTGGGCTTGCTATTTTATACAGTTCAGCTTTTTTTAGTTGGCATGTTTAGACCATTTATATTTAGTGTAATTATTGATTGGTTTGATCTAAATAAAATATCTTATTAGTTGTTTTCTATTTTCCCATCTGGTTTTTGGTTTTTTTCCTCACTTTCTGCCTAATTTTGGATTGTGTGCATTTTTTCATAATTCCATTTTACCTTTCAATGGCTGAAATTCTCAGCCATTATCTCTTCAAACATTTCTTTTGCCCCATTTTCTCTCTCTTCTCCTTTGGTATTCCAATTATACCAATGTCATTGGATTATTATACATACCTCTTTTTAAAAATATATAGGTTATATAATATACCTCTTTAATTAGTCACAGTCTACCTTTAAATATTTTATACCATTTCACATATAGTGTAAGAACCATACAATAGTACACTTTTAATTACTCTCCCCCATGTTTTGTGTTGTCCTCCTATCATTTACTTTTACATATGCTAAAAACCCACAATATATTGCCACTACTTTTGCTTTAGACAATCACTTATTTTTAAGAGCAACTAAATTTTTTTAAAAGAGTCCTTTATATTCACCTTGATTTTAACATTCTGGAACTTTTCATTTCTTTGTATACACCCAAGTTTCTATTAGGTATCATATTCTTTTTGCTTAAATAACTTTAATGTTTCATGTAGCACAGGTATGCTGGTGTGGCTCTCCTAAGCCTTTGTCCAAAAAAATCTTTATTTTACCTTTATTTTTGAAAAATATTTTCACTGGTATAAAATTAGGGGTTGGTGGGGGGTGGGGGTCCCAATATTTTGAAGACATCACTCTTTTGCCTTCTAGCTTGTATAGTTCTTGATGAGAAGTCAGCTGTAATTCATATCCTATTTTTATATTAATATAATGTGCCTTTCTTCCCTGGATGCCTTCAAACATTTTTCTCATTGTCATACTGTCTTTGTGTGAAGCATGTTTACCATGCACCAATATCAACACCAGGGGAGAATGCTAAACACCTTGCCAATACTGTGCACTGGTATTAATCCCAGGGAGGGACTCTAAACATCTCACCAATACCGTGCGCTGGTATCACTCCATTTGTACATATCCTGGTGAGACAGAACACTCATACAACAAGTTATACAAAGCAACTTTACTACACACAGACAGGCAGCAAGGAACAACAGAAGCCTAGGATTCATGGTGAGCCAGTCCCCCAAGGCTCAGGAAAGCTGTCCAGGGCAGATGGAATCTCATCTGTGCATGTCCCCACATCTCATTGCAGGTGAAGGACACCTGCATTGTAGGACATCCTATTCTAAGAAGGAGGGGTATAGAGCCCTGGCTGTTCAGGATGGTCCCTCCTTACCTCAGGATGCTGCATTCATAGCACATTCCATGGTTATTCTTAAGAACTACAAGCAAGAAAATAGGAAGAACTAGGTCAGCCAAGGCCATGTGGGGACTTGCCCTACACTTTGATTTTCAGTAGGTAGAATATGATGTGTAGATATGTGGTTTTACTCTTTGGTTTTTTTTGGTTTTGTTTTGCTTATCCTGCTTGGAGTTCTCAGGGATTCTTGTATCTGTGGTTTGATGTCTTTCACTATTCTTTGGAAATTCTCAGCCATTATTTCTTCAAATATTTCTTTTGCCCCATTCTCTTCTCCTTTGGTATTCCAATTATACCAATGTCATATTGTTTGATATTATCCCATAACTCCTGGATACTCTGCGTGGGGGTTGTTTCCCACTCTTTTTTCTGTTTGTAATTTTCAGTTTGGTAATTTATATAGATTTGTCTTTAAGGTCATTGATTCTTTCCTTGGCTGTGTCAACATTCTTCATCTGCTACCACATTTGCCATGACAGCCAAATTCTGACTTGTATCTTTGGTGGACTTTGTGTGGCAGATTTTACTGTTTCTCCGCCAGGCAGGGTAGACCTTTAATTGTATTGGTAAAGGATTCTAGGTCCAAGCCTCTCTCCAGCTCCTCTCCAAGTGTATAGTGTTCTTTTATTTTACCCTCCCTCCTGCCCCAGTGGATCTTCACATGTACCCTGGGAGTAATAGGCCTCTTCCCCAGAAACCTAAGGCTTTTGTTCTGCAAGAGAAAAGGGTTTGAGTGACGCTTTGTGCTTCTCCCACAGTGGCAGCTACTCTCCTCCTCCAGGTTTATGCCACTGATGCAGACTTCCTTTAGCCTCCTGCCCTTCCCCCAATATTTCTCACAAGCATCCAGTAGAGGCCCCCATGGGAAGAAACCTACCAGTGAGCATAAACTCCCCTTGTGTCTGTGGCTTTCAGGAATTCTATACTATAAAACTACCCCACATTTGGCCTTTAGGCAATTTACTTTTTACCTGTATTTTTCTTCCCTGTTTGTATGGCTCTTGGTACTCCTTCCTTCAATGCTCTCCCAGCGAGCCAGGGCTTGTGTTCCATCTCTGCTTGGAAGGGTCTGTCTTTCCTTAGATTTCAGTATATTTAGTTACTCTGCAAACTCAACACCCTGACAAGTTCAAAAAAAGCGATGAATTTGTAATTTATCTTGCTTTTATTGTGGGTATACTAGGAACAATACCTTTTCCAGTTTTCTACAACCTAGGCAAAAGTAGAAAATCTAAAAATAAATCCATTTTGTATAAAACCCCAACACTGAAAATTAGAGAACACTCAGAAAGCATTTACAGAAATCAAAGAAGACCTAAATAAATTGAGGGTATACTATTTAAAATTCAACCATGTAAGATTCAAGATTATGAAAATGTCAAGTATATCCAACTTGATCAGTAGATTCATTGCAGTTTTGAATAAAATCCCAGAAAGTAGTTTTGTGGAGATTTACAAGCATATTCTAAAGTTTATATGAAAATGCAAAAGGCCAAAAATAGCTAAGCAAGCTTTCAATAATATCAAAGTTGGGGGACCTACACCACTGATTATCAAGAGTTATTAAAAGGTTACAGTTATTAAGACAGGTATTGATGCAAACATACACAAATAGACCATGATGTGGACTTGAAATTCCAGACACAGATACATACATACATGGACATTTGATTTATTACAAAGGTTCCCAGAAAAGCTTTGGATAAAGAACAGGCTTTTCAATAAATAGCACTGGTTCAATAGGATATCCATATATTTTTAAAAACTACCTTGACCTCTGCTTCATAGCATACCCAAAAATTAATTACAGATAGATTTTAGATCTAAATGTTCAAAGTAAAACAATAAAGCATCTAGATATTAGTATAGGGTAATATTTTTATGGCCTTGGGATAGAACAAGATTTCTTAAAGTGGACACAAAAAGTGCTATCATAATGGAAAAGATCAACAAACTAGATTACATTAAATTAAGAACCACTATTCATCAAAAATAAACATTGAAAGAGAATAAAGCAAGCTACAAAATTGGGAGAGGAAGGTAATAATAGAGATTATATACATATAGATATAGATATAAATATATACATATACATATACCAAGAAATTTTATTCAGATTATATAAAATCCAGATTATATAAAAAGAACCTCTACAAATCAATAAGAAAAGATAGGTCATCCAAAATTGAACCCCCCCCCCCAAAAATAAGCACTTCACACACAAAAATACCCAACTGGAAGGAAAGTCATTAAAAAATGTTCAACCTCAGAAAAATTTTCACTTAAAACAGAGTTTAGACTATAGTTACCCCTTGGCATTCAAGGAAAGACAAGAAAATGGACTAGGGAAGGTGTACACAGGTAGACGTAAGTCATTCATGATGTCTAATACTTGGATTCCATTTTGGTTTACAGGTATTTATTTATTTATCAAACTAATTAATTCATTAAAACCAAAGTAGGTCATACATGAAGCAATGATGACAGTGAGTCTCAAAACAACAGTCATGATTACTTCAATTCAATTCAACCAAGGTCCTAAGTAAAACACAAAAGAAACTATGGAACGCATACAAAGTGCTTATAATAGTGCAGGACATACAGCAAGTGCTTAATAAATGGTATCCATTGTTGCAAGATTAAAAGATGAGTATCAGAGCCGGGAGCAGCGGCTCACACCTGTAATCCTAGCACTCTGGAAGGCCAAGGCAGGAGGATTCCTTGAGCTCAGGAGTTCGAGACCAACCTGAGCAAGAGTGAGATCTGTCTCTACTAAAAACAGAAAAATTAGCCAGGTGTTGTGGCACACACCTGTAGTCTCAGCTACTCGGGAGGCTGAGGCAGGGGGATCGCTTGAGCCCAGGAGTGTGAGGTTGCAGTGAGCTGTCATGACCCCACTGCACTCTACCCAGGGCAACAGAGTGAGACTCTGTCTCAAAAAAAAAAAAAAAAAGATGAGTATCAGAAAGGAAATCCACTGTGTCCACCTCCGGAGACCATACAAAGCAGGGGAATCCATTCTGAAATGCCCTTTCCCAAGTGACCCCCACACTTGCCCAATGCAGCGGGAAGTTACTTGTATCCTTGGTGAGAAACTTCAACAGGAGAAGCAACTTAGAAAGCATACGCAAGCTCATCACTTAGGACAACAACAGAGAGCACAGCATCCTATGGGTATCAACAGGGCTTTTCCTTTGCCTTCTCAAGCCATAGAATTTGGATTTGAAAGAGCTTTTGGCTGGGACTCTTGGCTGAAATTCCACTAAGCTGAGGGATAATGCTATATCTCAGGGCACGAGTACATTAACCTTCAGAATGGTCCCAAAGTCATGTATTTCTATTGCATTTACCCCTGTCCTTACTGCTTACTGAGCACCTGCCAAGAACTTAACAATGTCAAACTTAGCTTCAGGATCCAAAACAAATAACCTTTCCTCTATGTCCTAAGCAGCAATTCTATGGAATAAATGGGGGACAGATTATTTTTCAAAGCAACATGCATGCTGTGACCTATAGAAATGTAAGACTGTTGGACTAGGAATAGTGTTTGGAGGGCTCACAGCTGGGTAGGGGATTCACAGGACCCAGAAGTGGAAAAATGATGGGAAGATTTCCATACCTCCAGGGAAGTGAAGTCACTTTTATTACCTTTATTCATTGTTTTATATTTCCCATCTTTATGACATGCAGAATAAAAATAAGAATAACTAGCATTTCTTATGGGCCAGACACTATTCTAAGCTTTAAATGCTTTAAGTTGGAGTGATGTCAGCAACATGGCAGAATAGGAAGCTCCTGGCTCTCCCTCCACCTATGGATGCACCAAATAAACATCTATTCAGAATCAATTCCCTCTGAGCGAAAGTCAGAGACAGGTTGAGAGACTCCTACCCACTGGGCAACTGATAAAACATCCCAATTGAATGGATAGGAAAAGCTGAGGCACATTTGGGCATGGACCTGGGCACTGCACCATAAAATCAGAAAAGGAATCCCTAACACCCAACTTCTCCCCGTGGAGAGGAGGGCTTGGATCTCACACATAGTGCCATAAATCTAAGGTTCCCCACAGTTTGGCTCTTAATTCACCAACTCTGGGAACAGAGGGGATCAGACACACATGAGTGTCTCTAGTACACAGGAAAAATGTGGCGGTTTTATACAGGTGCACAAGTGCTTTCTGGGGTTCAGCCCCTAGGAGCAGTGCAAAGAAGGGTCTTAAAAACACAGCCCCCTGGGAGAGGCTTATGTCACACTTTTGCAGTGGCTACTTCACTGCCTGGCTTCTAACTAACTTGCATCGGGGAGTTAAAGAGGCAGACAAATATTAACCCACTGCCAGCTGGAGAAGCAGATCGGCACTTCCCAAGTCCACTTCTCTAGCTCACCCTACAATAACACCACGTCTATTAATCCCTCCTGGAAGGATTTTTCCACACATCTAGCGCCCCAACTTGTACAGCTTCCACCTAAGGCACTGCACCCTAAACATTCTGGCCCTGGGAGCAGAGGGGACTGGCATAAGTGTGTGTCTCTAGACCACAGGGGAAAAGTGGCAGTTTTATAAATGTGCACAAGCACTTCCAGAGGCTTTATCCCTCAGGAGTAATGCATAGAAGGGGCTTTAAAAATGCAGCTCCCTGTTTTCCCTTAAAGGAATTTATGCCTTGCATCAAGTGCCCCAACTTTTACAGCTACCTCCCAAAGGACTCTATCCTAAACCTCTTAGCTCTGGGAGCAGAAGGGACTAGGCATATGTGAGTATCCATAGATCACAGAACAAAGAGGTGGTTTTAAAGGGGCCTGCAAACACTTCCAGAGGCTACACCCCCTTGAAGCAGTGCAGAAAAGGGACAGGAACATGCAGCTCCCATTTTCTCTCTGAAAAGGGCTTATGCACACACTTCCAGTGGCCACTTTACAGCCTGGCTTCTAAGGAACTTGCATCAGGGATCTAACAGAGCAAACAAACAACAGCCCTCCAGCAGCTGGAGCCAGAGCTCAGCACTTTACAACCCTTCCCTCTGGTTCACCTCAGTGACAAATCCAGACCTACACATTCTTCCTGGAAGGAGTTTGGTCATGTACTGAGTGCCACAACTTCCATAGCTCCCACCTAGGGGACTGTCTCCGTAATGACCTAGATGTGGGAGTTGATGGGGCTTTGCATTTCTGAGTGGACCTAGATGACAGAAAACAAACAGTAGACAAACAAAAAGTATGTCTACAGAAAGTAGACATACTTTCAGCAGCTATCTTGCCAGAATCAGAGAGCGCATCCTGAACATGAGCACAGGCATTTGTCATAGATTTTCTCCCCTGCTTAGTGAAGAGAGAATGGGAATAAATGCCCACACTCAGCTTCAGCATGAAGAGAGAAAAAACTGGAACACACACCCATCACCTAATCTCTCCAGCTACATCTAGAGAGTCTGGCTCCTACCTTACTACTCTTGAGGTAGTGACAGTGCATGGCACATCCTAAGCTCCAGGGAGTCACCAGAAACAGAGACAGCAGTCCAGACAAACACAAGATTTAAGAGTCATCTTAAAATTTCTGGCTGGACAGATTGGTGAGAATCTCCTCCTACATGAGGCCAGTCTGACAAGACTGGGAGAGGCAGTTGTCTCATCTAATGTGTACAAGCCAACACAGAGAGTCAAGGAAAATGAAGAAACAGGGGAATATATTCCAAATAAAAAAACAAGATAAATCTCCAGAAACCAACCCAAGTGAAGTGGAGATATGTAACCTACCTGACAGGGGATTCAAAATAACAATCATAAAGATGCTCACTGAGGTCAGGAGAGCAATGCAAAAACAACTGAGAATTTCAACAAAGAGATTCAAGGTATTTTTAAAAGTACCAAACAGAAATTGTATAGCTGGATGCTACTATAACGGAACTGAAAAATTCAATAGAGAAGTTCAGCAGCAAACTAGATTGAGCAGAAGAAAAGATCAGTGAAAAAACAGGTCAATGGAAATCATACAACCTGAGGAGGAAAAAAATGAAAAAGTGAGGATATTTAAGAGACCTGTGGGACACCACCAAATGTAACGACATACCAGAAGGAAAAGAGGAAGGGAAAGGACATAAAACATGCCAAAAAATAATGCAAGAAAACCTCCAAAACCTGGTGGAGGAAATAAAAATCCAGATCCAGGAAACCCAAACAATACCAAATAAGATGAATCCAAAAAGACCCACAGCAAGACACAACATAATCAAATTGTCAAAAGTTGAGGATGAAAAGGAAGTTTTGAAAGAAGCAAGGGAAAAGTAAATTGTTACATACAAGGGTACCTCCATCAGATTATCAGCAAATTTTTCAGCAGAAACCTCACAAGCCAAAAGCAAGTGGGATGATATATTCAAAACCCAGGAAAAAATGTTAATAATTGATGTTTATAATTATTAGATCTTCCTGGTTAATTGTCCTTCTTGTCATTATAAAATATTCTTCTCTGTCTCTAGTAATGGTTTATAATATAATATTTAATATATTATAATATTATAATAATATAGTCACTCCATCTCTCTTATACTTATGGTTTGCATGGTATATCTTTTTTCCATCCTTTTCTTTTTAATCCATTTGTGTCTTTGAATCTGAAGTGTGTCTCTGGTAGAAAGAATATGGTTGGATCTTATTTTTCTATCCAGTCTGACAATCTCTGCCTTTGGAGTGGTTACTCCATTCACATTTAATGTTAGTATTGATATGGTTGGGTTTATGTTTTCTATACATCTCATGTCCTTTTTTTACTGTTCCCCTCTATCACCTTCTTTTGTATTAAATATATCATTTTTAGTGTACCACTTAATTCCTTTGTTCTTGTTTTTTAATATTTTAAGGGTTTTTTTAGTCATTGCTCTAGGAATTACAATATGTATCTTAACTTTTCACAATCTACTTCAGACTAATACTAACTTAATTCCAGAAAATATAGAAACTTTATTACAATATAGCTCCATTCCCTTCTCCCCCCTTTGTGCTATATTAGTATATATGTTATAAATTCAATAATACAGTGTTATAATTATTGTTTTATGCAATTTTATATCTTTTAAAGAAGCTAAGAGAAGAAAGGAGCAAAAATATATTTTATAGTCTTCTACATTAATCTACATATTTGTCAATTTTTCTATTCTTCATTTCTTCTTATGTATTCAAGTTATCATCTGGTGTCATTTTCTTGCTCTAATATAAGTCCATTTCCTCCCTCCTTTTTTGTGCTATTATTTTAAAATATATTATATCTTTATAAGTTATAAGCCCAACAAAATCATTTTATAATTATTAACCACATAATTGTCTTTTAAGTCAGTTAAGAGAAAAAATAAAAATATATATATTCATACTAATTTTTTTTTTTGAGACAGAGTCTCACTCTGCCACATGGGCTAGAGTGCAGTGGTGTGATCACAGCTCACTGCAACCTCAAACTCCTGGGCTTGAGCCATTCTCCTGCCTCAGTTTGCCAAGTAGCTGGGACTACAGGCATGTGTCACCACGCCTGGCTAATTTTTCTATTTTTTGTAGAGACAGGGTCTCACTCTTGCTCAGGCTGGTCTTGAACTTCTGGCCTCAAGCAATCCTCCTGCCTTGGCCTCCCAGAGTGCTAGGATTACAGGTGTGAGCCACCATGCCCAGCCTACATACTATAATATCTTTTATAATTTCTTATATAATTACTTTTACTGGTGCTTGTAATTTTTTTCATATGGATTTGTGTTACCATCTGATGTCAGTTCCTGAAAAGCTTCCTTTAATATTTCTTGTAGGGCAGGTCTACTAACAATAAAAGTTGCTCACTGTTGCAGGAAGTGTCTTTATTTTGCCTTCATTTTTAAGGATAGTTTTTCTGGATATAGAATTCTTGGTTGTTGTCAATTTTTTTTGGCGTTTTGTATACATAATCCCACTGTCTCCTGGCCTACACTATTTCTGATGAGAAGTCAGCTGCTAATCTTCTTGTGGTTCCCTTGTACATGATCAGTTGGGGTTTTTTCTTGCTGCTTTTGAGATTTTGTCTTTGACTTCCAAGGGTTTGACTATGTTATGTGTAGATGCAACTGTCTTTGAATTTATTACCTGGAGATTGTTGAACATTTTGGGTGTGAAGAGGTAGGGTTGTGGTGGTTGTCCTTTATTTGTTTTTTGTTTGTTTAGTGACTTTCCTGGACTAATTTTGTGCAGTCTGTTTCCCTAAAAGTATACAACTACTGATGTCTCTTCTCAGTTTTCTTTTTATTCTTGCTTTAAATTTAAGGCTGGCTCACCACAGGTCATCCCTAGGTCAGTACAGCTTTATGGTGAGCCAAGTATTGGTCAGAGGAAGAATTTAAACTTTCTGAGCCAATAAGGATTCTTCCCTTGGCCAATGGATCTGTGTGTGGCTCAGATGGGTTCAGACAGTCTACAAGTCTGCCCTGGCTTTTCTCTTCTGCATTTGCAAGTTCTCCCATTCAGCTAGAGACAAGTAGCTTTTTAGGGTTCTCTCTGGTCTCTATGACCATATGCATAGCCTTCACATGCACACGACATTCCAGACCACAAAAGATAAGCAGGACCTTATCAAGGCCCTTTCTGGCTGCCTCATTCCCTCAGTCTTTCTGTTACGTTTCTGGCTTGGCTGCCAGGCTATTGTCGTCTCAACAAGTAAAGGCCTCAGGCTACCTGCAACGTTGAATTTCTCCGATTGCTCACCAGTGAGATCACTAGTTTTTGACAATATCCCAAGCATGAAGTATTCCTCAATCTGCTTCAAATAAAGTCAGCCTCCCCTAGCAATGGAGCTGCCTGTCTTCCAGCCTGCTGTTCTGCCCTGGTAGGACTTCTGCACCAAGGAGCTAAGGAATGAGGGAATGGGGCCAGCCCCAGTATAAAGTGCCACAGGCTCCCACTTTTCTTTCCAAGGTTGGGTAAATTTCCTTGGATAAACACTTCTCCATGTGTTGTACGCTTTTAGTCAATATTCAGGGTCCTTGAATCATTGTTTTCAACAATTTCATTCCATCGTACCATTATTTCTTAGAGACATATTTTATGAGCTCCTTGGTCTTTCTGGAAGTCCTGTCTTCATGAACTTTATTTTTAATTGTAGAAGATAAGAAACAAATATCAAAACATACTAAAAGTTAAAATAATGAAATTAGGAAAGTATTGGTACATAGATAGACACAAAACATAGTGAAATAGTACCTAAAATGTATAGAGCTCCCATGTGGCATGGAAGTATCCATGAGTGAAAGGTGGCTAAGATGACAGGGATCTCCCATGGGGGCCACAGTGGTGAGCTAACCCTACCACATGAGCTGAAAGACCAACAGCCTAAACCAAGGGCCATATGGAGGGCATGACTGAGACACCAAGGCTTGTTTAGCCAACATGGGCCCAAACCAGCAAAGGAGAATGAGGAATCATGACCCACACTATATATAAGATCTCTTATAAATCAATAAGAGAAAGTTCAACAAGCAAAGTGAATGAAAAGATAATCCATAGAAGAAATACATGTGGCCAAGAAAATATGAAAAAATTCTCAAGTCACTAGTAGTCAGGGAAAATAAATTGCTTTAAAATACATGATTTTTGGCTGGGCGCAGTGGCTCATGCCTATAATCCCAGCACTTTGGGAGCCTGAGGCAGGTGGATTGCTTGAGCCCAGAAGTTTGAGACCAGCCTGAGCAACATAGTGAGATCCTGTCTCTCCAAAAAAAATTTTTTTTAAATTAGCCAGGCATTGTGGTGCATGCCTGTACTCCCAGCTACTTGGGAGGCTGAGGCAGGAGGATTGCTTGAGATGAAGCCACTGCATTTCAGCCTGGGTAACAGAGTGAGACCCTGTCTCAAAAAAAAAATCATTTTTACCATCAGTTTGATGAAAATGTAAAAGGTTGAGAATATCCATTGTTGGTATAGTATGCAACAATGGTACCCTCATATTGTTGGTGGGCATGTAAGTTAGTTACTGGGGCAGAGACCACTAACTGTCCACCAAGAGCCACCCTTCCCTCCTTTAGGCACACAGCCAGACCACATTGCTGGCTACTAAAGCGGTCAGGCATGCAGGTAAATAAGTTTTGTCCAATAGAACATGAGAAGTGATGTGAGCCACTTCCAGGTCTGACCATAGAAGCCTGCCACGCACACCCTCCATGCCCTTCCTCTTCCACTGCCTGGATGCAGATAATGCTGAGATTTTAGTAGCTGTCCCTAAATGACAGTGTAGGGAAGAGCCACCCACCAACCTGATGCTGCCCAGAACTGTTATTGGTCAAGCCCTTGGAGTTTTCTGGATCATCCACTACCATGGCCTCACCTACTTTAATGAACTGAGTTGTTTAACTTTTTTAGCAGAACAATTTGGCCTCCTTTGTAATGTAATATGTGCATCCCAGTGACCCAGCAATTATCTTTCTGGTCACCTCTCCTAAAGCAGTATCACAAATGGGCAAAGAGAGATGCATACAAAGAAAGACATTGTAGCATTGCTTATAAAGCATTGTTTGTAATGTACCCCAAAAATTTCCACTTAAACACAATAGAACATTGCTTATTTGGAAGAGTATAATTAGCTCAATCTTGAGATTGATATATATACATTTTGGGACATGTATAAAATAAAATACTGTCAAACAGTTAAAAGAATGGATACATCTACATATACTGACATTGAAAGACCTCCAAAATATATTGTTAACAAAAAAAAAGTAAAAAAGCACGTTGCATAGTATAATACCACAGGTGTAAAAAGAAAATACTTGTTGATTGAATCCATGTATTCAGTTGCTTCCACCAACACTCACAACTCAGATATTGGTCTCTTTGAATTAAGTAGAAAATGTTCTCTGCTGCTACAGAGATCATCAAGGGGAGAAAAAGGCCAATTAGTTCTGTGCTCTGTGAGTTCAAGATCAATCAGTCCTCTGCCTTCTGGGCCCACGCCCAGACTTTATGGCATGGTGACAACCTTTGGCAATTAATTACACCCTAAGGAGCTGAAGCAAAGAGTTAGGAAAAGTTTTCAAAGAAAAAAACTAATGTCATCCCTTGGGGGTTCTTCAGAGCTGACTGAGAACTTCTTTTACCTTGTTGAGATTCCCAGGAGCTTCAGGTATATAATTAAAGGCATGGTTGGAGAGAGTCTGAAAGAGCACATTCCCACTAAATGTGCAATCACTGAGGAACCAGGACTTAGGGTTCCAGACCCCTCCTGTAAATATACTGTGATTAAAACCAAGATACAACATCTTACCAATACCCCTGTTAGGTCCATAACAAACATTTGGAAGCAGCTGGGTCACGTGCTAATGCAGGACCCAACTTTCCTACTTTTCTACTCTATTTCTTGCCCCTCTACTGCTTCCCCAGACAGGTCGCTCTGGAAGGGAGGAGGATGCTGCCATTTACGGAATCCCCACTATGTGCCGGGCGCTCTGCTAAGCACTGTATCCAGTGCCCTGGCCGATGCGGCAGGGAGTGCCAGTACTCACCGACATCCGTAGTTCTCCTCCTCCTGGGCAAGCAGCTAAAGGCTATTTTTCCACCAAGGGAATGTGGATGCAAGTGATACACAGGAGCCCTCAGTGTCCACACGGGATTGGTTCCAGCATCCTGGTGGACACAAAAATCTACAGATGCTCAAATCCCTTATATAAAATTTGCATATAACCTATGCATATCCTCCTGTATACCTGGTCATCTAGATTACTTATAATGCCTAATACAATATAAATGCTATGTAAATAGTTATACTGTGTTTTTTGTTTTATTATTTTTTATGGTTGTATTGTTATTTTTTATTGATTTTTTTTCCTGAACATTTTTGGTCCCTGGTTGATTGAATCCATGGATGCAGAACCCAGGGATACAGAGGGCTGACTGTGTGTCACTTCCAAACCTGGCCCATAAAAACCTTCCACACACTGTCCTCGGCTTCCTCTTCCCCATCTACCAGCTGGATGGTGACATTCTGGGCTGCCTTGAGGGGTTGGGTTAAAGGTTGTGGAACCTCTACCCCACTAGATCCTTGAACGGCTGCCAGCCACAGGAAACTGTGACGTGGGTATTAAATCATGGAGATCTGGGGGTTGTTTGTTATAACAGCAATTGGTTTACTCCAAGTCATGCAATCCATTTCACCATCTGGCATATACAAATTAACTCACATTTTTTATCTACCCAACTAAAGGCTCAAGGCCTCACCTGCCTTATTAGCAGGAAGTCCATTATCTCTCACGTAATGCCTGCCCCCATCTGTTTCATCCAGCGGAACCCGTGGCTGGAATCACCCCCCACCATGAGAAAGCACAGGCTCCCCCTCCACCATCTCAGAAAGAAGACAGAGGAGGAGAGTGGAGAAAACCGTCAAGTCAAAGCATTCACCCAAAAGAACCTGAGTTAACCTAAACAACTGTTTTTAACCAGAAGACACTGAATTACCTGTAGCTGACAAGTTTGTGCTTTCCCTGGCCCTTTGCCATCCAGATGGGGGCTTGAGAGCCAGGTGAGACTGGCTCTAGATAATCAAGACAGCTGCTCTGTGTTTACTCAGCTGAGCTGCAGTGCAGATTTTGGACCCCTCAGCAAACCCGTGTCCTAGGTTTAACAGAACGCACGTAACATGCTTGGCAGTGCCAAGCCCAACCCATACCAGCCACTCCATGAACATCAGCTCATCCTCCTCTTTAAGGATGGGATTCCAAGCAACAGAAGTATTTGGGTGGGAGGCTCTTCCTGGCATCCTTTAACTCCGTTATGATGGAGATGGCCTGCTCATCCATGCATTCATGCGTTCACTCATTCTGCAAACACACTGTGTGCCTACCTGATGCCAGGCCCTGTGCTGGCCTCTGGGTGTTAGTAATGAAGAAGAAATAGTTCCTGCCCCACAGAGGGAGGCGAAGGCACAATTACAATCCTGTGTTCCAAATGCTATGATGGAGCTATCTATGATTTAAAAAAAAAAAATAGCAGCAAACATTTATTGATCACTTACTATGATCCAGGCACTATCTTTTCACTTAATGCTGACAACTCTGTGTGGTACAGCCAACTGGGATCCTAATTTTTCAAAGGATGCTGGGCCCCAAAGTCTCGTGTAAGATTCTGTGATAGCACAATCTAAACAGGAAGGAGGAGTAAGAGAAGACTTTCTGAGGTAGGATGCCTAAAGCTGAATTTTGAAGAAAGGTTGAAGAAAGTTTGGGCCAACCAAAGAAGTAAGGAATTAAGCATTTGAGCCAAAGGAAGGTAATCGCATGTGTAGAAAACTGTGTGTAAGTGGTTTATTATGGCTGGAGGGTAGGTTCTGAGCAGAATATGGTGGAGACAGGCTGGTAGCTGGGACTCAGCCACGGAACTTGGGGTGTTAAACTGAGGCAGCAGACAAGCCTTTCGCATCCCCTACCCCAGTCTGCCCTCCTGCCTCAGCTGGTTCCCTGGGAAGTGACTGAGATGACCCCTGCCCCATCAGAAGTAAATCCAAAGGGCAGATGCATCTCACTGCCAGATGCCTTCTTTCTTTCCACCTCACTGCCCCCAGAGCTGGCAACATCGTGCCAGGAGGCAGAGCAGAGGGAGGCACAGACTCACCAGTCGTGCTCCAAGGAAGGGATCTTCCTGGATGCCTGGGCTGAGCCTTCTCCACAGGAGCTGCTCCGATGGGAGGGCTGACCTCTCCGGGGAGTTTACTCCTCAGAAGGCCCTTCCTCGTGTTGAGCTAAACCTGTCTCCCTGTCACTGCCATCGTCACTGTCACGGGTCCTAGGCTGGCCTCTGGGGCCACATGAGGCATGTCTGTTCCCTCTTACCTATGGTGGCCTTCCAGACATTCCAAGAAATAGCCAAGCTGTCTCCCTCCCTCCAAAGATCCTTGAAGTATGCAAGCTTGCAGGCCAGGTGGGGCAGATAAGACCAGTGGATTTGTTCAAAGGGCCTTCAGGGATTCTTCCCATCTTAGGAGTCTATGACCCATGTCAGAGAACAAGAAGTGCCTCAGATGGACCCTCACTGCCAAGGCTGCAGGGTCAGGGTCCACAGGTGTGGATCAGGTTGTCCAAGACACAACCATGACACCCGGTCCCACATCCAGGGCCGCAGCTAGGAGAACACAGGGCAGAATTCCTGGGATCCTGCATGTGTGGTCCTCGCTAAGTGGAAGACTCTAACTGGGGCTCCCAACTCCATGTAGAGGCTTCCAGAAGTTTTGGGTTTATTTCTTTTTAATTTGCCTGTTAAAGTCACAAAAAAGGTGGGGGAGATTTTGATGTTCATTGTTGATGAAGGTGTAAAGAAACAGGCATTCTCACATACTATGATGAGAGTAAAAACTGATATCTAGAGAAAAATTTAGCAGGATTTCATCTAAAGCCCTAACTTTTTATATACAGTTTAATTCACTAATTAATTTTGCCTGTAGAAAACTTACCAAGAAATTGTGAGTATCTGCAAAGACATGGCTACTGCAACAGATGCCACATCCTTATTTATAAGACAGTAAGATCACAAGTAATCTAATGTCAATCAATAAGAGTAGTTAACTAAAGAATGGCACATATCCATACTGTGGAATACTACACAGCCATTAAAATAGTGAGCAAGATGAATACCTACTGACACAGAAAAAAGTTCATGATACAGCAAGTATAAGAAACAAGTTTCAAAAAATAGAACACAAAACTAACTTAGAGGGTTGGCAGCTAGGATAGCGGGTAGCTTTGCCAGGGTGTGGCTGAAGCGGGCACCAGGAGGTCTTCTGGCGTGCTGGTCTTGTCTATTTCTTGATTTGGGTGCTATTTACATGGGTGTGCTCATTTTTGGAAAATTCCTCAAACTACCAACCTATGATTGGTGGATTTTTCTGTCTGTATCATGCTTCAATAGAAACTTTACTCAAAGAAGTACGTTAATCTTAAAAACAGATCTGAACGTGTTAGACTCCAGTTTTGAAAAAAAAGAAACAAATATATAAGTATGTGTGTGGTATGAGTGTGTGTTTGTGTATGTGTGCAAATATATGGGGTGTGTTTATGTGTGTGTATATATGGTGTGTGTGCTTATATATGTATATATAGAGAGAATGTGTGTGTGTGTATGTGTGTGTGCGTGTAGAGACAGAATAAATATAAGCAGTGAAAATTTTCAGAATTATTTATACCAAAATGCTAAGAGTGGTATTACTATCTGGGGAGATATATTAGCCTATATTTGTTATCTCTTGCTGCATAACAGATTATTCCAAAACAGATCAGCCTGAAATAGCAAACGTTTATCATCAGTTTCGGAGGATCAAGAGTCTGGGAACGACTTAACTGAGTGGTTCGGGCTCAAGGCCTGCAGGAGGCTGCAGTCATGGAAGGCTTAACTGGGGCTGGAGAATCTGCTTCCAAGCTCACTCACGTGGCTGTGGGCAGGGGGTTCGGTTCCTCCCCCCGGGGACCTCTCAAAGGGCTGCTCAGGACATGTCATCCTTCAGAGGGGGAGAGAGAGAAACCGCAGAGCTCTATAACCTGACCCCGGAAGTGAGACACCGTCAGCCCCGCGGCGTTCTCTCCGTCACACAGACCGCCCCGCTGGACGTGGGAGGGGACCGCACAAGGGTGGCATGCAGGCGGCGGGATCACTGGGGACCAGCTTCCAGGCTGGTGACCACAGGGAATTTTTTTTTCCCTTCTGAATGTCTTAAATTTTTGACCGTGAACATAGTATGTGCTCATAATAAATGATAAGGAAAAAGCTACCAACGGCCGGCAAGAGCGCTTCCTTGGCCCCGTTGCTGATTTTCAGGCTTCCCTTGTCCGCCGCCTGGTTCCTGGGCGATGCTCTCTCCGCCCCCGCCTCTCACAGCCCGACCGGGCGTTGCTGCCTCAGCCCGGTCCTCTGGCGCCATCTGGTGGCAGCCCCCAAAACTGCTGTCCCCAGCTGATCCGCTGCTCCCATTTTGGGTCAGGAGGCCTCACCTGCTGCAGGAAGTGACTCTGCTAGGATGTATCAGGTAAAGCCCAGAATCTCATGCTTTTCCTCAGAGGCCCCATAGATCTTCTCCATTCAACCCCAAGTGGAGCTGGGAAACCCCAGAAGGGGTGGGAGGGGTGTCAGAACTTGTGGGAGCCTAAACTTTGTTCTTCCTGCTCGACCCTTGCTCAGCACACTCAGCCAGGAGCAAAAAGGTAGCCCCTTGTCTCCCGCAGGCTTACAGCTCAGAATCTAACGTCCAAAAATTTCACTTTCATTTTTAATAAACTGATAGCAACATGGAGTACTCATTTTAAAGAACTTTGTAAAACTTGACTAATATTTTCAAATATGTTGTAGCTTTTTTTTTTGAGGCAAGGAGGAAAAAAATGCTAAGTATTTAACTAGTTATTCTTAATAAGTACTCCATACTCACTGGGAGAAATTAGAAAATACAGGCAAGTAGAAATAAAATAAAAGCTACTCATAATCCCACTATTACATTATTCTAGAGTTGTCTTCCTTTTCTTCTATGCACTTACTTAATTTTTAACGGGAATATTCTCTACTTATAGTTCTATTAATTGCTTTCCTCACTTAAGCTTTACATTTTATAAGATCACAGGTGATCATTTTATCTGTCCTTCCCATGATATCTGTTCCTAGACCATACCTGGGTAGTTTTTGTCAAACTAAGTGCTAAGAGCCAAAGACACTTGAGTGCTGTGCCATTTCGCAGTTTAGCCTGTTTTTTTTTTTTAAGTACACAGATAATAGGTCAGCACTAGAATTTGAAGGTGTCTTGTATCCTCCTGCCTCCCCTAAACCAATAGAATGTACAGAAGAGTTCTAGGCCTGAATCAAAACAGGAAAACTGGATACTTTCCCCCAGCCCAAGTGTTGTCTCTAAGCAGGAAGCCCAGGAGAGCTAACTATAACATAATCTTTAGTGAAGGCCTCTAGAATAGAGGTATAGGCAAAATTTCTCACTGTTTCATAGACAGCACCTTCTTGCTGTGTCCTCACATGGTAGAAGGGGCAAACAAGCTCCCTTGGGCCTATTTTATAAGGTTACTGCCCTCCTGACCTACTCACCTCCCAAAAGGCCCCACCTCCTAATACCATCCCACTGGGGGCTAGGATTTCAATATATGAATTTGGGGGGCAGGAGGAACAAACATTTATACCACAGCACTTGCCAGGTTACCATCATCTATTTCCTAGACCACTGCTAAACTAGAACTATGACAGGCTTCCCTTCTTCCAATCTTCCCTGCAAATGTATGTCTGGTTGGCCCATACAGTGACCAACACAATCATGACAGTCCCCTGTTTCAAACTCTGATGATTTCCCACTGCTCTTAGATGAGTTTCTCATCTCCTTACCATGGCTTATGAAGCCCGACATGATGAGGCTCTTGCCTACCTCTCCAGCTTCATGATGTGCTCTTAGCTCCTCACCAGCCATGCTCCAGAGACCTCAGTCTTCTGACTGTTCTTCAGAAGTGCCAAGGGTACCTCAGGGTCTTGGCATGTTCCATTCCTTCTGTATGGTATACTCTGCCATCCTGCCCACTCCCTCCAGGGCTGGCTTCTCCTCTTTCTAGCCACAATGTGTTAGGAGATCATGTTTGATTGCTTTTTAATTTCCTGTCTCTCTCATAGGCCCTTATATTCCACAAGGGCAGTGATCATGTCTGTTTTGTCCACAAGACATACCTAGGACCCACTGCCAGCCTATAGTATATGATCAATAAAAATTTAAGTTGATAAATGAACAGCTACCACTTACTGGGTGTTTAATATGTTCTAGGCAATATGCTAAGTGTCTCAGCATGTTACGGTATCAAAATTTTAACCACAGTCATATATGCAAAAAATCTGTCATCATTTTTCTTACTGAACTTAGTCACCTTCAAGCCCCCTCCCTCTCTGCTGAGTAGTAGGGTCTGGGTCTCTGAGAACTTCCCAGATGAAAGTGTGACTACCAGATGACATCAGGGCTCAAAACACTCTCTGGGGCCTGAGGCTCTAAACTTCCCTGACTTTAACAAGATGACATTAACCCATGCCCACCTGTTTAGGGCTGTGTATTCAATAAGCAACAGACCCCACACCTCCAAAATTCAGGACAAAGTCCAGCTCTCTGCCACCTAATGCTGATCAAAAGTAGAAAAGTTCTGTGGTTACCATTTAATCAATTTAGGTAGAGGGTGAACCAAAGCTCAGGACTCCTACTTCTGGACTGGCACCATTCTTTGTACCAACATACATCCAGAAGCATCATTTTGAAAGCAAAATACTTTCAAGCTTTAACCAGGGAAGTAAGTATGTCCAGAATAATTAAATCATTATATGCCCCAGATGTGTGCTTTTTGCCTAATCAGAAAAGTAATTACAGGATGACCTGGACATACTAAGGGATACTATGCCTGGAAAATTGACCTGATTTCACTCAGTTTTTTTTCACAGTAAACAACTCAGGCATGTGCTGGAATTGTGACTAGTTATTTTGCACTTGGCAAGCAGGCCAACATTTAGCCATAGTCTCCAGAATGGCTGGGAGAGAGGAGGACAGAAGAAAAGGGAGGGAAAAGAGACTGTGTGTGTGTCATGGGCAAGCCAAGCTCCTTGAGAGAAAGCCCGGATAGGAGCCCTGCCCGAAGGGCCAGTGTCGGTGACTGCTGAGAACCTGTGGGGCCGAAGGCCAGGGAAACGTGTAGGCCACTGAAAGCGCTACACTGTGCCCTGCTGTGCAGTAAATTGTAGCCTTTACTAACGGGACTAGTACCCTCCACCTGCGTCTGGGGGTGTCCTTCCTTCCACCATGTTATGGTCACGTGACCACAGTGCAGTTTCCATCCAAAGAAAATAGTCAAGGTAAAACTGTGCAAGTATATGTATTTATCTGTGTGTACGTATACATACTGTGAAAATAAGTAAAATGTAAAAGCTGTGGGAACTCCCAAAACACTTTAAGTCTTGAGAGAGAGATGATTGTGATCTGAGTCATGTAGCATGTAGTTGCAACTTCTTCTTAGATTATAGATTAACTCTCTTCCTATGATTAGGAGAGAACAGAGAGCAGACCTCCTTCCCTTCCAATCACTAACCTTTGTTATAGACTAACTGCCTCCCTTACTGTCCTGTACCTAACTCCGATTGTGACAGTTACATCTTCAGTGTAAAATGTTAAATATACCTTTCCTGAAAAGAACACCACCTTGATTAATCAGATTCCTGTAACTATGTGCCAGCCTGTGTGGAAAATGTTGAAACCCTGTTAAGCTTCCCAAACCTTATCTATATAAACAGCCCCCAAAACTTCTCCACTTTGGAGCACTGACTTCCATTCTTTAGAATCTGTGTTCCTGGTTGGCCATCCTTAAGGTTGGTGCTCAAATAAATTCTACCTTATTTCTTGAATCTCGTTATTTAAGGTTGACAATATGTATGTGTGTGTGTGTGTGTTGTACACAGGTGAGACAGCAGTAAAACCTCTATGAAGATCAGTGTGGAAATTTCTCAAAGAACTAAAAGTAGATCTACCATTCCATCCTGCAATCCCACTACTGGGTATCTACCCAAAGGAAAAGAAATCATTATATCAAAAAGACACCTGCACGTATATGTTTATCGCTGCCCAAATCACAGTTGCAAAGATATGGGATCAACCTAAGTGCCCATCAACTAAAAAGCAGGTAAAGAAAATGTGGTATATATATACCATAGAGTACTGCTCAGCCATAGGAATGATTTTTGCAGCAACTTGGATGGAACTGGAGGCCATTATCCTAAGGGAAGCAACTCAGAAACAGAAAAATAAACGCCACATGTCCTCACTTACAAGTGGGAGCTGAACTATGGCTACACAAGGACACACAGAGTGGTTGGTATAATGGACATCGGAGACTCAAAAGGGGGGTTGGGAAGGGGTGAGGTGTGGAAAAGTACCTATGGGGTACAGCATACACTATTCAGGTGATGGGTACAAATGTCTCACTTCACCACTATACAATATGTACATGTAATGGATTCAACTTGTACCTCCTAAATCTATTAAAATAAAAATTAAAAAGAAGAAAAGTGAGACAGTTTCAGCCAACCACATAGGCAGTCCTAGAGCACTTACTGTTCACTCACCAGCCACCACCTCACCCCGCCCCACGCGCTCCTCATGGTCTAGCCACCCGACGCCCTTACTTACCATTCTCCAAGCAAAACCTGCAATTTTTTTTTTTTTTGAGACAGGGTCTTACTCTGTTGCCCAGGCTGGAATGCAGTGGCATCATCATAGCTCACTGCAGCCTCAAACTCCTGGACTCAAGCAGTCCTCCTGCCTCAGCCTCCCAAGTAGCTGAGACTACAGGCTCACACCACCATGCCCAGCTAATTTTGTAGAGATAGGGTCTCGCTATGTTGCCCAGGCTGGTCTTGCACTCCTGGGCTCAAGTGATCCTCCCACCTCTGCCTCCCAAAGTGCTGGGATCACAGGTGTGAGCCACCCACCCAGCCAAAGCCTGCACTTTACTGCCTGTACCTTTCTCCCTTTTATCCTCCTGCTAAAATTCTGTTTCTTTAAGACTCAGCTCAAATACCATCCCACTCCTAATTCTTCTGGGTCCCCTTACCTCTTCCTTTAAGCCTCCTCTGGTATTTCCTGGCTTTCATTTTGCATTTGCATCACATGGCGCCCCCCCCCTCCCCCCAGGGACTTCAGCTCCATTCAACTGTCTCCCTGATGGGCCTGGGAGTGTGCACTGCCACTGTCCAAACCCCTCTCTCCCTCTCTCTCTTCCCCCCAAAGGTGGGGTTGTGTGGACAGCATGTTACAGATCTTCCACCTTGACACTGTGTAACTAACTGCACTGCCTGTTGTGTGAGAATGACGAGAGTGGGTACATCAGGACGTGAAATGCGATTTTTCTCCGCGTTTTCACTAACACACTAAAGATTTGATTCACGTGTGTTGCTTGTCCGTCTCCTCTTATCAGCATGTAAACTCCATGAAGACAGAGATTTTTGTCTGTTGTGTCCCCCGTTGACCCCTCAGCCACTGAGGTATAGTGCCTGGTACAGAGCAGGCACCCGATAAATCGCTGTTGAATTAATTAATTAATTAGTCTCAGGTAGGAGGAACAAGAGAGATCTCACAACAAAAATCATCTTAAGTCTGCCTAGAATATGCATCAGGGTATAAGGGACAGAGACGAAATAAAAAACTGCCCAAATTGCCAGAGTATCCCAGCAATTCTAGGATTCTTCAAATCCATCAACAAAAACCCTCTAAGAATCCTGGGGACATGCACACCAGCACCAAGTGGGTGTCTGTCCATCTGCAGACCCATGTACCTAGCCCTGAGGACACAAACACATCTTAAGATGCACACCCACTTTTTCCAAGTCTCCTCTTCACTAAATTGCCCTGGATATGTGTTAGGGCTGAATTGTGTCCCCCCAAAATTCATATATTTAAGTCCTAATCCCCAGTTCCTCCAAATGTGACTATATTTGGAGAGAGTGTCTATAAAGAGGTAATTAAGGTAAAAGGAGGTCATTCGGGTGGGCCCTAATCCAATGTGACTCATGTCTTTATAAGAAGAGCATATTAGGACACAGATACACACAGAGGGAAGACCATGTGAAGACACAGGGCCACCAACAAGCCAAGGAGAGAAGCCCCAGAGAAAGCCAGCCTGCCAACACCTTGATCTCAGACTTTAGCCACCAGAATTATGAGAAAATAAATCTCTGTTGTTTAAACTACCCAGTCTGCGGTACTTGTTATGACAGCCCTAGAAAAGTAATGCCATGTGGACCCCAAAGGGAGACGTGTTTTTGTTAAGGATACCCCAGCTGAAGGCAGGCTGGTAACTGCTCAGTAAATGATATGGACACAAAGTAAAAGGGGAGAAAAAGAAAGAAAGAAACAAAGGCACAATGCATTGACATTTTTTATATTTGGTATTTGTAAGTCTTTAAAAAAAATTTTTTCAGGCCATTTTTTCCTTAAAAAAAAAAAAGCAACCAACAGCAATAGTCTGTACAAGTATAACAAACATTAGAAATATGCATCATTCCAAAATAGTTACAAGAAAATTACAGTTTAGAGTCCACATCAACAGGTCCTATTCATATGTGCCCCCACGAGAGAAAAAGCTACAGTATGTTAAACACACAACTGCTACACAGTAGTCTGAAAACCCAGCACTTGGACTTGGAGGCAAATTAACATCAGTCACTGAGACTTGTTTAGCTCAATAAGCACAATCAAGCACTTCAAAAGAAAACCAGGTTTTTGCATCCCAGATGAAAAACAAACATGATCAGCTGCATAGGGGACCCCCACCGCTACCCCCAGGAGCCTCCGACTACTCGACAAAGCGCAAATCCAGTGAAGTCAATTAGGCCAAAGCCTGGCTGGAGGTTACAGTGTAGCCATGGTGGACAGACACCAAATGCCATTTCCTACTGGTGCCCATCATCATTAGATTCAACATTGGAGGCAAAAAGCCCTTGTTCTTGGGACAAGATATCAATGGTCCAAATCCCCCAAACCAGCTGGCCACCAGGCTTTGGCCCTTCCATCGCCAGCCACCCACACTGGCTCCTTTTCCATATGCCTTTGTCAGAGACTGAGCAGGGGGCTCACACCATTCCCACGATTCCACTGGACTCTCCAAATTTTAGTTCGCTGTTGCTGGGAGGGTCTGAAGGAGCTCAGAAGCACCTTCCTCTTGCCTCTGAACAACCCCCAGCCTGTGTGTCCTTTGCATTTACACACTAATCTTCCCTTTCAAGCACTGTGCTATAAATACCCTCACCACCCCCACCAGCCCTGGCCCCGGCCCTCCTCAGGAGGCAGGGAAGCATCGTGACCTTCGTGTGACCTGCCCATTTGGAAGCCCAGACCTCTCCACCACAAGACTTCCTCCCAGGATAGCTGGGGCTGCTGCCCATTTCCCAAGCCCATACCAGCGGAAGGGAGGAGGGTTGCTGTGCTTTGCATTTTTATACAATATGTTTACAATTATGTTGCTTTAATCTTTTAAAGGATTCTAATCCTTTAAAGGATTTTTTAGGGACAAGTTCCTTCCTCTGACTTCTCCATGGCAGCAACGTGGGCAGGGCAGAGCTTAGGATCTACGTGGGATTTGACACCTAGACAAGACAAATTAGAGGGGAAAGGGGCATGGCCCACAGAACTGCTGCCTGAACAGGGACCTCTGAATGAAGCTGTGGGCATCCGCAAGATCTGCACGAGCTGGGGGCAGACCTGTGGAAGGTGTGGTCTGGAAGGAAGCAATCCGCCCAAACCCAGCTTCACTCAACACCCCAGGACAGTGTGGCTTCCCTAATTCACACCTACAGAGCCAACTCCCCTCTGAAGTTAGGTCAAGAGGACCCGACCTGGCCTGGCCAACCCATTCCTTTAAGGACCTGATACCAAATGAACTGCATGCTACCAAAAAATGCAAAGGATTCAGCAAAAAGTGCAATTTCCATTGGAGAAGTAAGATTCTTCCCAAAACATGACGCCACCATGACCCCTTCTTTTAATCCTCTCAGTACCTCAAAGGGAAAGGGGGACAAAAAGCATACAGCACTACACCTCGGAGCCACATCAAGGGCTTTAAGTACGTTGTGGTTCACCCTTTATAACCTAAAATACCCATTAACACGTCCAGTCAGTTATCAAAGTGCCGGCAGGTGAGGAGCGTGGCAGCATCGGGACAGTGGCTCCCAGACAGAGGCCAACAGCAACCAGGGGACTCGGAGAAGACCTCATTCCCATTCTAAGAGGACACACGTGTCCTGTTTACAGCAGGCTGCGTGACTGTGGAAAACGGCCACAGGACTCCAGGGACTTGGTTATTCCTTCATAAAACCTTGTATACTTCATTGTCTATTGGAGGATAAAGTCAAAACTTCTTCAAAATATAACCTGAGCCACAATATAAAACAAAAAGAAACAAATCCTTTCATGTTAATGCCTTGAGAAGTTTACGGATTATGTACCAATAAAATAAACACACATAAATTCTGAAATTCTTGGTGGATACACACCTGAAGCAAAAAAAAAAAAAATCAATCTACATTTTAAAAAATCAAAGTAATTACAGCAGCAGTATAGTGAAAAGAGGTTTTAAAAATAATAATTACATCTTTGATACAAATTCAAACTTTGTACACCTCAATTCATAGGAATGACTGTTTTGGAGAGTTTAGTGTGTGTGTATACATATATCTATATATATATACACACATACACATACACACACACACACAGTAGATTCCAATATGTGTCACTGCAGATAGAGACTAAAGCCAGTGGACTTTGGGGGAGGAGGGATTAATCTGACACAGAATTCACACTGAAGTGTTCACAGATTGCCACGCTGTTAAACTCTCACACACACACACACACACGGACACACAGACACACATAAAATGCCAACCTGAGTAAAACGTTACTAAAAACCTAGAGCATCATGAATCACTAAGTCACATATTGCACCTTTAAATAATCCTTCTTACCAAATACAGAAATGAGAAAAAGGATAAAACAAGGACAAGAAAAGGATTTATGTCACCATAGGATTCCTCTGCTTCTCCCTCCCACCCACAGAAAGTCTCAAGGTGATGTGTAGTCTCCATTCTCACCCAACCAATGGGCTGAAAATGTTGCTAACAGAAGAGTCTTTGGAGAAAACTGGGAGGGAAGAAGGAAGAAAAAGTGGAGCACAAACGTACAGGGGTGGGAGAAGTGGATTCGGGGGCAAAGAGGCCTCCTCTAATCACATCAGAACAGGAATGTTACTGAGAAGGCAAATCTCTGATGCTACACTACTGTTTAAATATTCCATATATTCCAATTATGAGATTCAATACAAAAATAGAGACATCTACTGAGTTTTGCCCGTGGAAGCATAATTCAGAAAAGGCACATGTTCAGATAGAAAACCCATTCGGAAGAGGCGCCACATACCCCTCCCTACACGATAATCATCCACAATTAGGTATTTTCCATCAGCAAGATACAGTAGGTAAAAATAGACTTCTGATACTTAAAATATATTCAACCCAACACAATCCTGGCTTTAGCATGTGAATCATATAAAATAGTCTTTTTTTAAAAAAAAGAACCTGTTTTGAAAAAGAAAAAGAAAATCATAGCTCACTTTTCCTGGTTTTCCACAACTGCAAAAAAAAAAAAAAGTGAACCCATCCCATTGGTAATCAGGAATGCACTGATTTGCTCACCACCCATCCCCATTCCCGGCATCCCCAGTGTCTCATTGCCATGTTCTACATGTGCAGCTGCACGCCCTCAAAATTAGTTCTAACAAAACAGAACAAAGAATTAAGATATTAGACATATAAAAACATGTCAACATCGGGGCATGCTCCTTTGCTGTGGGTGTGACGGTCTGGTTAACGCCAGAAAGGTTTTCCTTTGGAATTAGGCGATGTAACCATTTGTCTTTCCAAACGTGGTCACAGGCGCAAGGTTTTCATAGATTGTCATTGCGGTTGTGTTCTGGTAGATGAGATCTACTTTTGAGTCTTTCTGGGATCTGACAATATCCAAAACACACTGATTGAGGAAAACATACTGGTCCTGACAGAAAAAGGAAAGAGAGAGCAAATGAACTCAGGTCCCAGCGTTTAGCACCCAAAATTATTTTCACAGATCACCCCCAACCCCACTCCCAAATCCCATCCACCTAACAGCACACAGTTGAAGTTAACATGTTTCAAGAGGTAACAACATTCTGGTGAAATCTGAAACCATAGAGAGCAAGACTCGCCTCATCAATGATCCCCAGTCAGAGGAGCATAGTCCACAACCCCCTCCCCAAGGAGAAGGACCAGAATATGGGGGAAGGGCACAGGAAGAATGTAGATGAAATAATGCGCACACATACTCGAACAATGAAAAGCTCCCACAAGATTTTCTTCACTAGTGAGGCTGTGCGGAATGAAAGTAAATTGTAACTCTCAACCAAGAAGGTGAGTTAAGAGGGCGTGATCAGGTGGATTTGGATGGGGACCATCCTTTAGGCAGATGTATTACAATCTGGCAGGTAGCATTAAAAAAGAGAGAAGGACATCCATCATACTGTGAGAGGAAAAAAAAAATCACGGGGAAGCATTATGTATAAAACAAGATGCATTTTTTGCAAAATACTCCACATGCGTGTGTGTGTTTTTACAGATGTATGTAACGAGGCCGATCAAGACGTATGCCCAGCTGTAAACACTGGCTCCCTCTAGGGAGCGAGACTGGGGAAGAAAAAGGAAAAGAGAAAGATATATTCTGTATACCCTTATATCCTTAAATGTTTTGATAAGTATTGTTTTCAAAATATTTTTTTAAAAGACAGATGAGAAAAGGATTTGGTGGCAGGTGTAAGAGTTCTGCATTTCTCAAAAAAGGATAAAAGACTGAGAAACACTACTCTACATAATTATAGCAGAAAAAAGAAAATCTCTCTGCTGACCAACACAGGCGGTGAATTTTACTCTCTCTACCACAACCACGGACCTCACCCCAAAGCACACAATGTACCCAGGCCTCTAGAACATTCCCTGCTAGACTAAAAAATACAGCACATATTCATGGAGTTCTAAATTGGTACAGGGTGACAGCCTGATGCAAAATTAATATTCTGCTCTCATCCTTGTGAAGGCACATTTACCCCTTTGAGGAAGGCTACTTCCCGCTATGTTCTGTTGAAAACCTGCCTCAGAAACACTGTTTACCAATAACATTTCAGGTAAAGCCAAATCCAACAGTCTTACAGAAATTACACCATGGATATGAACATGGCCAGCCATCTTACTGCAGCTCTGATAATTGACGTTCTTTAACGTTTACAAGGCTGGGTGAGGATATATTAATGTATATAATTAATATTAATATTAGAATAATTAATATTAATATTAATATATTAATGCTTAAGCGGCATTATGTTATTTCATATCATTAATATTTGATAAAATTGTGTCATTAGCTTATTTTCAAGATGGTCAGAACTTCTTAGAAACAAAGAGTGAAAAATATCAGTTTTATGAAGTTAAAATCCAGGAACCAAAGTTCAGAAGCTTCCTAAGGTTATTTGATAAGTCAGAGGCAGCAAGGTAAAGAATCCTGATACTATTTGGATTTATAGTTCCATTACTGATATCAGCACTGCTATGTCACTTGTATTGGGTAATGTAATTAGTAAGTCAGTTTCAGGTCTGCAAAGAAATCCAATGTTACTTCACAGCCACGAGCCAGAAAGATCTGGAAGGGTGAAATATTTAAACCTAAGGGTGTGACACAATGCAACCTTTTAAAAATGGATGGGAAGCGTGGAGTGTCAAGCCCAGATTCTGGCCTCACCTCTGTCTGCACCATTAAAGGCCTGTGCATTCGAAGGTCATATACAATCCCATACACATCCACGGTGTTCTCATTCTCTATCTGGTAGATAAGACGATCCATGGCAATGAAAGTGCCCGTCCTTCCAACCCCAGCACTGGAAGAAAAGCGCATTACAGTGGGTTACCTCTCCCGTGAACCTCTCCAGTTTCCCCAGAGTGCAGACATCTTGCTTTCCTCCACTACCATGCTTTGAGAGCAATGCCCAGGGTCAGTAAACATTCACGCAATTGAAACCTCAGCAAGTCAGACAGCACTAACTTGGGACTTGTGCCTAAGTCGCAAACTTATTTTTGAGTCACATGCCACAAATAAAACACCTTGCTAGAGCTTCTTAAACCTCAATCCCATTCAAGTTGCCACCATAACCTAGGATGCCAAGTTTCACCAATTTATTTCCCTTTGGGCAACAAAGCCCCTCCCTTCTTCTGTTCTAAATTAATTCCTCTCGCCTTAGAGCTAACTTATTGTCCTAGAGTAGGGGTTGGCCAACTTTTCTGTAAAGGGCCAGATCGTAAGTATCTTCAGCTTTGCAGACCACAGGGTCTCCTTCTGCCACTGTAGCAGAAAAGCAACCATAAACAATATGTAAACAAATGGGCACGGCTGTGTTCTAATAAAATTTTATTTACAAAAACAGGCAACTGACCAGATTTGGGCTATAGTTTGCCAACCCCTGTTCTAGAGTCTCAGGGGTTTAGGGAGTAAGTCCATGGTCCCTTACCCGAGCCTTTCTCTAATTTCTAAATAAATCAGATAAATTTCTAAATGCCTATTGCATTTGCTCTTACACGTTGCTGTCGTAAAGTGTATTTCAGTAAACACGTAATTATTACATCTGAAATCTGCCACACATGACGTGCCACCTGCATACCTGCAGTGCACCAGAATTGGTGATTCAGGAGGACTCTGCTTCATATAGTCACGAACAAGGTACCGAAAGTTGATGAGCAGGTCAGTGGTGTCGGGAACACCGTGATCTGGCCAGGATGTGAAATGGAACTGTCGCAGGGGGTGACTTTCACTTGTTGGGATCTAAAAGCCAAGAACAGGGGTTAGATTCAGAAAGAAAGGCTGCCTAAAACACCAAAGAGGCAAGTGATACCACTGTAGGATGACTACAGTTAACAATAATATATAGTTTCCAACAGCTAGAAGGAAAACATTCAATGTTTCTAACACAAAGAAATGATAAACACTTGAGATGATAGATATGCTAATTACCCTGTCTGATCACTATATATAATATGTGTGGAAACATCATTATGTACCCCATGAAGATGCACAATAATTATTTGTCAATTAAAAAAATAAAATAAAACAAAATTTTAAAAAGATCCAAGTGTAATAGTTAAAAAAAAAAGGCAAGAAAAACCAAGCAAAGCCTGAATACAGCACTGCCCAGGACAGATGACAGGCAGCTAACCAGGAGTGCTTAGCTAACTGGGAGTGATTACCACTAAAAATTAGAATTTTACATTTGTACAACAGCTGATGAAGTACTTGCACAGACTTTATTTTGCTCATCAAGCCCCCACAATATGCCCAAGAAGGAGGGTTTATTATCCCCCTTTAAAGATGAGGCAGTAGAAATTCAGAGAAGTGACTTCCCAACACTTATTTCCGATGCAGCAGATGTCCCTCATCCTCTCATGTTGAGTTCAGAGCTCTTCCCTTCCTGCCACAGCTGCCTGCCAATAACATACTCACATCCTTACACCTGCACCTCCTTAGAGCTGTGAGAACCCCATTCCCCAAGCCCACCTAGAAATGTCATTCACCATAAAACCAAAAATAACTTACACAAATACGACTATGATAATCAGTGCCTTCTGGGCAAGAACTGCCTCATAATGCCCCACGTCCTCAAGAGAATCTAACAACGTGGCAGGCAACTAGCAAGCACCAAGTAAATATTTAGAGTTGTAGGAGTTTGAGAAAGGACCCCCAAAAAACCAAAATCCATCCATTTCAACATCTGACAGATAGTAGAAAGCGGACCCTGTCATAACAGAGTTAGTTATTACACAGATTAGTTTCCTACCTCGGACCAAAGCATGTACCTTGAGTTACCATAACTCTACACCGGCTACGGCTGGTCCTGTCCCTGACTCAGCTGTGCTCACTACACCCATCCCCAGGGACTGACCTTACCCATGTGACCTGCATCTGGACCACAGGCATTTCCATCTCCTTTATGACAGCCACCCTTTGAAGTTCATTTTTTAAAAATGTATATTCATTATAAGAGCAATGAATTTACAATATTCAAAATTTGGAAAACAGCAGGGAAAAACAGACAGAATGAGGGGAGAGGGTAGTAGGAGGCCTCATCACAAATAAACTTACCAATCACAAATTTAACCAAAAGTATTCATCCAAAGAAAGAAACCAGCTGTGAAAGATGAGGGGGTTGGAGAGGGAGAGGGAGGAAGTACGGAAGGTTATATTTCTCAGTGTTACCTCTGAAGAGGGGCAGAGGAGCTCAGGTTAGGGGTGGTAGTCAAAGGAAACTGTTAGCTCTATCTGTAATGTTCTCATTTTTCAAAAGGAAAATGTATTCATGCATTTTGTGTAATTAAAAAATAATATTTTACTAAATGCCATGTGGTATCCTGGATCGGATCCTAGAACAGGAAAGGGTTTTAGGGGGAAAAACATGAAATCTGAATAAAGTCTAGAGTTTAGTTAATAAAAAATAATAATAGTAATAGCAATTTTTTAAAACAGTATGTACAATTCCACTAACAATCCCTCTCCACAAGAGTAAACCCCAAACAGTGAAAGCAACCAAAAACAAGCCAGTAAGTTTAAATGGGCAAAATCTATAGAAATAACCATGACATATTTCATGGGTTTTTCAACTACTGTGAACTGCATTATTTAGGTGGCCAGATCAGTGTGTGGTAACAGCTTTGACAGATTCTCCAGAAGAGGAACTAAAATATTAATTCAGGCCATAGCCTTTGAGACACAGTAATTAGTAAAGAATTAGTTCTTAATATACTACACTTTATCCATGACCTATGGAATCTTCAAGGATAATTCTCGTAAACTAGAACCTAACACACCAACCCCCAATAACATTTAACACCACTGAATCTACTTCCTGGCTTTTTCTTTTATGCACTATTCATCATAAAATTTCCTCTCCTGGTATGTTGCTCTTACATTACAGTCTAATATCTCCCCATGGTAATTACAGTCTATGCTCACCCATCATTTCTAATCGCTAATAATGACACAGTAAGCAGGTAAGTCATAGTTTAGCTATCCATTCTCTGAAAGCTAGATATCTGCATGGTTTCCAAATTTTTCCCTCCATTATAAATAATGCTGAGATTTGTCTTCATGAATAATAAGGCTTTTCTTGTATTTCTTTAGGACAGAGTCTCAGATTTGGAACCACCAGATCAAAGAGAATGGACACTTTTAGGTCCTTGATATAAATGACAAAGGGGTATGCCAATTTACACACCCCATGTCCTCAGATTATCACACCGCTCCATGGCACTGACTCTATTTTCAAACACCCTTAAAAAAAAGAAAATTTGACTTCCTAGAATGCCTGCACAACTTAATTGGATTTATTTTTGTAAATCTGGGGGGTAAAGGAAGCCATGTGCATGTGCCCTGGAATCCTATTAATGTAACTTATAAATTGCTCCTAACAGCAAATGGCCCCTCCATTTGGCCTTATTTCCAACCAAATAACCCAAAAGGCCATGGTTTGTGATGGAAAATCTACGAGCAAGTCACCTGGAAGTGGAAGGAAAGGAAAGAGCTACTGAGGCAAAGCCACACACTTCAGATTCCTTTACTCAGGAATAACTTATGAAATTGCCCTCAAGAAACTAAAGCTAAGGGGTTGCCTCAGAGAGCATGTGGATATGGATTATTTTATTCTGGAAAGAAGAAAGCAAAAATATTTTTCAATGTGTAAGAAAACATACTAGTTAATATCAACCTTAAAAGTATCACCCCAATATTAATATATGGTAATTGTATGGGATCTAGCCATCTTGACCTCTTACTTACATTTTTCACTGTAAAATCTCTGATGGTCCATTCCGGAAGGACAATTTCTGATGTCATTGCCACAGTTATATCTCCATAGTCCTGAGCTTGCTTGGAGGGCCAGTATTCCTCACATTTGGTCTAGAATAAAATTGCATTTTTATAAA
Source organism: Daubentonia madagascariensis (assembly GCA_023783475.1). Lineage (NCBI taxonomy): Eukaryota > Metazoa > Chordata > Mammalia > Primates > Daubentoniidae > Daubentonia > Daubentonia madagascariensis. The sequence continues at coordinate 231,222 of JAKFHU010000403.1, forward strand.
AAGACTCAGATCACACCATCTGCCATCACTAAAACCTCATGAAGGAGATCAGATATTGAAAACTGGCATCAGGAACTAAAGCCGTCCCTTAGCTGGGTTCTGTTCGAACCTTAGAATTTTTTTTTAATTTACAATTCCTGCCAACTCTTTTAAAATTGGGAGCTTTCTCATAAAAATCCAGATTTCTGGCTTCTCTTTAAAATTCAGAATCAGAAGATTTTTTAAACACCAGGCCCTCCTTTCTGCATGAAAACTGATTCACAGCTGAGCAGCAGCTGTCTTGTGACCTGGGACAAAGTCCCCACCCAGCTCCCTTTGGCCCCTAGAGTAGCCATTCCACAACTGTTCACTGAACTAATCTTGGATTGACCCATACTCCCAAGGCAGCTAGAAGAAATGAGCACCTTTCTCAATACTTTCAGATAAACACCAGCTGTAACACAAACACACCAATGAAGAGGATCAAATTAAATCATTTTGGGTCTTCAATTTCTATAAAGTTGGTGGGCAGATGTGAACAGAAATAAAAACCAGGAAATGACTGCTCTCTAAGAATATCTGAATCCCCACTTGGCAAATGACTATACACACACACACACACACTCACACACACTCTCTTTCTCTCTCACACTCAACTTCCCAAGGTACACTCTACTGCAGGTGGTTTCCAAAACTGATTATCTGACTCACCTGAGAAATTTGTTTTGTTTTAAAACAGATGCCTGGGTCCCACCTCCAGAGATTCTGACTCTGGCCACAGGACCTGTATTTTTTTAAAGATACAGGTTTCTGGACCACTGCTCTAAGAAAGAACCCAGGACTTGGATACACACTGACAAAGAGCTGATTCCCAGTTCAGCCTCTTAACAGCTGTATTTTTGCTGCTACTTTGTGGGCAAGTTCTTAAACTCTCAAAGCCTCAGTTTCCCCATCTATAAAATAACAGTACCTCGCAGAGTTGTTACAGGAAAGAAATGACATATATGAAGTATCTAGTGTAGAAAATATGCTGGCTCCCTTCCCTTTTCACCCAGAGTCAGTAACATCCACCTCTATTCCAACTTAAGATGAACAAGGGCCAACTTAAGATGAACAAAGAAAAAATTCATCTTTGTGTTCTCCATTAATTTAGCTATATCATTTTTGTTTGTCTAATGGACATTTATGAGAATGGTCCAGGCCTTATAAAGTTTATGTGCATTCATAAAATAAATGTCCATTCATTTCCATAATAGCCTGTTCTCCTGATGCAAGAAGCGGGTAAGGAACCCAACTCTCTGCATCACAAGCAACATAAAGATGGGTGTCATCTCTACTTATCTTTCCCTCCTCCCTCCCTAGCTCCTAGCAGAGGACTTTACACATACTGGGGGCTGGACAGATATCGGCCAGCTTAAAGTGAAATAAAGAACATTAAAAGAAATGATGCCTGAGGGGTTCCCTCTATCACTTGGGAACTATCAGAAATGTAATTCTGGATTTACGGTGCATGGAGAACCACCCTCCAGGTGATTTTGATGGACGTTAAAGTTTGAGAACCACTGGTTTGAGGAATCAACTCCTATCTCTCAAGTAACAAACCTACATTTAAAAAAAAAAAACAATTCATAGAACAATATTAGGTCCCAATCCTCAGGCACAGAATTTTTGAATTTGAATTTAGCATGTGTTTTTCAATTCTCACATCCCTTTATGGAAACATGGAATTTTCTTACTAGAAGAAATCTTATCTTTGATGGGAGCAGCAGGGGGATTTCAGGCCATCACGGGAAGAGGGGCTGCTGAGACTTGTCTAGGGATGGGCCTGAGATTTTGCTGAATGAAAGGGCTCCAGTGCTAAAAACTGAGTTTGAAAATCACTAGGTTGATTGAATCCCTCATCTCACAAATGAAGATGCTGGTTGCTTAGAGACATAATGGGCTTGTCCACATTCACAGAGCCAGTGAAGGACAGAGCTGCGTCATGAGCTTGCTCCAAGCCTGGCAGATTTTCCACAGCACTAACTCACCTCCTGCTACTTCCTAACTCCAGCAGCAGCAACATAATAAACAGAGGACATTGATATTTGTCCACAAAGAAGGGTAATGACAAAATAGAATTTTTTAAAAACTTTTCTCTTAAGGAGAAAAAAAGAAAAGTTTCTAAGAATAAAAGTGCTAATGTTTGGGGTGGGGAGAGTTTCTTTTTAAGGAGATAAAAGATTTTTAAGATACCCTCCCACCACAATAAAAATTAATTTAATTTTAAAACTTAAAAAAGACACTTACCCTTCCCTGTTCAACACATTTGGTCAACATAATAACGGCATATACATTTTTCTCCCAAACCATACGCCAAAAATCTTTTAAAGTGTTGGGTAAAGGTCCTTGTGTGGCAATAAAATCTTTCTTGGAGTGGTAGCCCTAAAAATGAAAAACAATACACATTCAACCTCAAAGAAACAGAAAGAAGTGCTCTGAAGATTTCATCAGAATGATCCAAGGCTATGAGACCATCCCCCCCACTTACAGGCATGTAGTTGGCATTGATGTAGTCATCAGTTGAATGGGTCTGGATGGAAAGTTTGACACGGGAAATATCATCTGTGACATTAAAAGAAATAAGGTCCTCATTAGAAGCAAAAGTTTTAGTAAAGTCGTACACAAGAGAGAAGAAAAAAGTACAGAACGGCAACGCTGGGACTTGTGTCTTTGAAGATGTACAGCCTGCCATTTCACATAGATGACTGCAGTTAATCCTCATGGTCACACTATGTGACTGTGGCACAGAGAAGTCAAGTGGTCACCAGAGCAGAGCTGGTGAGTGGCAGGGCCAGGATTTGAACCTGGACAGCATGACACCAGGGCCCAATCTCTTAACCACACCAGACACCTTCTCAGATAAAATGAATCTGTCACTATTAGCATCCTCAGGTGTTTGCCATGAGCCAAAGAATGTGCTAAACAATTTTATTTATTCCTCAAAACCACCCCACAAGCCTTTACTGTGTTTTACAGATGAGAAAAATGAGGATTGCAGAGATTAAATGACTTCTCCAAGTCCTTATATCTGAAGAAGGGCAGTCAAAATTCAAATTTAGTGTCCTTTCCACTACAGCAGGGTAGATACCAAGGTTAACCTTTCCATCCTGCCTCTATTGCCACATAAACAAGTTGTTATAAAAAGACAGTACCAAATTCAAGAATTAACTGAATGTATAAGACTACTATGAGTGGAAGGGTCTAAAACACAAAATTCTCATGTTTTCTAGATATTATTGTCATCTCAAACACACAAAAACTTGCCAGCTTAAGAAACGAAATAACAACATTAGAATTCCAAGTGTCAGGCTGAGCCATAAGGAGCACCACCTAAGTTCCCCTGTCTCGACTGCACTATCTCATCCTCCGCCAGACAAAATCATAGAACGATGCCAAATCCAGCTACCAATGTCTCAGTCTAACACCAGATTCCCGACTCTCAGGATCTAAGGCTCTCCACTGACATTTGCAAGAACAGGCCCATACTCCCGAGTTAACCTTAGAAGAGAGGTGCTGAGGCAGGTCCCACCAGCCTAGTTTTAAAAACGTTTCTCTTAGAACACGGGCCAATACCCCTTTGTCAACAAGGGAGAAAAATGGACAGAAAGAACCTGGGAGCTAGAAAATGCTTCTTCTAAACACAAGTTAATGTTTTAGTCCAGAAAAGAAAAACATGGCTTCAAATAAAAAAGACAATGTCCTGATGTAAAAATTATTCACAAAGCCTATTGATTTTGGCTAAATTAGAGCAGCTGTGATCTACTTACACTTCTCTCTGTGCCCTAATTCCCACCCAAAAGTGAGACCACGACGAACTTTCCATGAAGAAGTATTTACATTTCATCTAATGGTTGATGTAATAAATAATTCTCATTTTAATCTCAATTTGCTGTTGTCCCTGTTGGTTAGGTTGTAGACATTGGTAATTCTTCTCAAAAACAGGAAAGAATCCAAATATCATTCATACTTAGCTATGGAATGCACTCAGCCCATCAGAGAAGTGCCCAGACAACCAGGAAGTGTGACTCCCTGCTGTTCTCCCTCTGCCCACCCCTGCTCATTCCAGAACTATAGAAATTGAAATAAAGGGGCTGTGAGACAAAGGGGTTAAGAGCCAGACTCTGGCCTTTCCCAGAATGAGGCAGACAGACCTAGTTCAAAGCCCGGTTTTACCATTACCACCTGAGAGACCTTGGAAAAAAATCACCTAAACACTCTGCCTCATTTTCCTCATCTGCACAACAAATATTCTACCTACTACTTTGTAAGGTTGTTGTGAGAACTGAATTAAATGCAATGTACCTAAACGCAGCACTTAGCTCATAGCAGGTGACCAATGGACGGCTGTGGCAGTGGCTAGCTAGTACCACTGGTCCCATCCCCCTCATCTGCCCTGTTAGAGATGTGACGGCCAGGGACAGGAAAAAGGGATGATGCTGTGGATAAAATAACTTACAGGGCAGAACGTTATTGTAGCGATTCTTTCCTCTATTCTCAGCCAGTTCAGCTGCATATTTAGGTTGGCTAATTCCAACAAGCTTCAGATCCTGAAAACAAAATAAATGAGTTGTTCCTTTATTTACACTATTTACAACTATTTGTTTTGATTATTAAGATGGCATTTTTTTTAATTTCAGAATATTATAGGGGTACAAATGTTTAGGTTACACATATTGCCTTTGCACCGCCAGAGTCAGAGCTACAAGTGTGCCCATCCCAGACAGTGCGCACCGCACCCATTAGGTGTGCATCTACCCATCCCCTCCACCACCCCCCCACCGACCTGCCCAACACCTGATGAATGTTACTTTCATATGCGCACATAAGTGTTGATCAATTAGTACCAATTTGATAGTGAGCACATGCGGTGCTTGTTTTTCCATTCTTGTGATACTTCACTTAGGAAAATGGGCTCCAACTCCATCCAGGATAATACAAGAGGTATTAGTTCACCCTTGTTTTTTGTGGCTGAGTAGTACTCCATGGTATACATATACCACATTTTATTAATCCACTCATGTATTGATGGGCACTTGGGTTGTTTCCACATCTTTGCAATTGTGAATTGTGCTGCTATAAACATTCAAGTGCAAATTAGACTTCAATTATTATTCATACAGAGCACAGAACAAAGTGGAAATGCAGAGGTGTTATGGGTTAAATTGTGCCCCTAAAAGATATGTTGGGCCAGGCACGTGGCATGCACCTGCAGTCCTAGCTACTTGGGAGGCTGAGGCGGGGGGATCCCTCGAATCCAGGGTTTGAGTCCAGCCTGGGCAATGAGGCCCTGTCTCTCTTAAAAAAAAAACTGGATTTCTAACCTCCAGTACCTGTAAGTGGGATTTTATTTGGAAATGTAGTCTTTGCAGATGTAATCAAGTTAAAATGAGGTCGCACTAGAGTAGGGTGGGCCCTTAATCAAATATGGCTGGTGTCCTTATAAGAGGAAAAGAGACAAAGAGACACCGAGGGGAGATGGCCACGTGAAGATGAAGGCAGAGGTCAGCGTGATGCTGCCACAGAACCAAGGGAGGCCTGGAGCTGCCAGGAGCTGAAGAGGTGAGGAAGGACCAGAGATTTGAGACAGAGTGTGTCCCTGCTGACACCTTGATTTTGGACTTTGGGCCTCTAGAACCGTGAGACAGTAAATTTCAGTTGTTTTCAGCCACTCGGTTTGTGGTGCTTTGTTATGGCAGCCCTACGAAATTAATACAGAGGTTACAATGAAAGAAGGAGGACAATCTTTGCCTTCAAGGAGCTTACAACCTGGAGAAATAACAAATGTTACAACACAGCAGAATTAAACAAATGCTGAATATTGGTAACAAGCAACCTGATGCAGGTGAAACAAGGCAGCCTGAGGACACAGAATTCCAGTCCTCCTAATGGGATCCGAGAAAGCCCATGAAGAGGTGGCATCTTCATGCTGTGCTGAGTGGAGAGCAGGATCAGAGGGGTGAAAGCAGAGACTCACAGGGCAGCACAGGAAGCACGAGTGTGCTCGGACATCCTGAGCAAGGTGAGTCCCTGGACTGGCTGGGGACAGAGCATGGGGGTGCTGAGAGGCAGACGCTGCCCAGAAAGTCCTTCCACAGGGCTTAACTCGGCAATACAGTCGTCAAGCCCCAGACCCCTCTATCCCCATCTGGCTTCTTTCCAGCTCACATAGTTTCCTAATTATTCCAGTTAACAGTCCCCTAACTTGAATTTCCAGTTTCCATATCAGTTTTCCAACTTTCAGGAAAAACATAAACCAATTAAAAACACATTTACAACCACATACCTCATATTCCTCTGCAAACCCACAGTTGGAGTCAGCTTGCTGTTTCTTAAAGTAGGCCTCAAAATTCTCCACTCTAATTAACTTGGATCTAAGGATACAAAACATTTGGATTTTTTACATTCAATGAAGTTCATACTCAAAATAAATAAACGCAAGTTATTAAAAAAAGTAAAGAGGTTACTCACTTTTTAGGTCTTCATCGTAGAAAGGAAAAGAAAAAACATACGCCATTAGAAAGACTCCTTCATTCTCTGGAGATGACAGTAAACATCTTCCCCAAAGAACAATAATTTGGGGGCATGGGGGTCAACGTCATATTATTTACAAAACACTACAGCGTAAATCAGGGAATCTGATTTCTACATCCTGTTGTGTAACTGACTGGCTTTGTGACTTTAAGTAAGTTCTTCTCTCCTGCTTAATCTTGATAATCCATTCGATTATTTTAATCACAAAATATATATTTATTGGTAGAACAGAACATGACAAAGAATCTAGCTTTAGGAGACTAATAAAACACAGATTTCCTGCAGAAAACAGAGCTAGCAAAAACTTTGAGATGATCATGGTCAAAGGTGTCAATCAGGAAAAATGACAGCAAGTTCCACCAAAAATTCCCTAAATAGTCACTGAACAGATTGGGGGACTGAATGTCTTAAAATAAAGTTCACATCTCGAGAGACTTACTTAATTTGAGAAAAGGACACGTCATTGTTCTTTGCATCTTTCCTGTTTTGAAAGAAAAGAGACCCCTTAGACAAAAAAGGTTCATTCTGTGCTTCTCCCTTTCGTGTATCTATAAAATGCCTTTTCTCCAGGCATTAGTTCATATACGATACTAAATCCTGCTCACTAATACTAAGCTTAATTTTCCAAGCAGCAAACACTGACTATAAATCTGTGAAGTTATTTTCTTTAATACTATGCTAGAAGTATGAAAAAATAAAACTCAAACAACTTTTAGGAATTTCCTTACAAATATATATCAGCAGAATTACCACATTGTAAAGCAAGCCTCATTATCTCATACTCTGTTTTTGAGAAAGCTTTTCTGATAAGTTAATGCAATAAGCCAAAAAACATATCAGATCCAGGGCTGGCAAGTTGGTGAGGCACCTGCACTCTCCTGCATTGTTAACTAAAACTCCACGTTGGTGTTTTAAAAAAATCCTTCTGGAAGGCAATCTGGTATTACGTATCAAAATTGAAAACATGCTCACCCACCGACCTAACAATTGCCCAGCTTGTAACTTAGCCTAAGGAAATAATCGTGAACGTGCCCAAAGATTTAGGCACAAGTATAAGTAACTGTAGCAAAAACAAACAAACAAACAAAAACCTGAAAACTGAAAATATCCAGGAAACTGGTTAAATAAACAACGGCACTTCCATACAGTTGAACACTCTGCAGCCACTTAAAATGATGATGACGAAATAAAGCTGCCCACAGTGTCTCAAGTGAATAAAGCAGGCTAGACACTAACATGTATAATATGATTCCATTTGTGTGAGAGTTTTATAATCACATCAAAATATTAAGAGTAGTTTTGTGTGGGTGCTGCAATTATGGATTACCTATTTGTTTTTGCTCTTCTTTTCTGAACTTTTTACCATAAGTATGTATTATTTTTATTTTTAACAAAAAACAATAAAGCTGTTTTACCCAGCCACTGAACTCCCCCCCCTACCCTTCCACCCTGCAAAAATCAGAACTAATATAAAAGCTGGAGCATAGCTCTGCTTGCCAACTCCACAGGGCGAGGTGGCTGCACACAGAACCATCATGGGTCACATGCAGAACCCCGGGCTGGGATGGAGATTTCCTGGTTGGCAGCACCTGACAGCACATGAATCCCAACTAACACACAGGCTTCACACACCACACCGTCAGGCAAGAGAGCACGCGATGAAGTGCATGGACCAAGTTCACGTTCCATTTTCACACTTCCTACACGCGGCTTCTACATCCTTGGAAGGTGGTTCACAAGACCTGCCTCACAGAGCTCATGAGCGATAATTATGAACCAATCCACACACGGACATCGAGGGCATTTACATTGACTACCTCACAGAGTGGTCGTACAGATAAAATAATAATAATAGCACATGAGGTACATACACTTTGCAAAGCACCTTATTTATACAATGCTCCTCAGCTTCATGAGTTAGGCACGATTATTAGCCCCTTATCGCAGGTAAGGACATTAAGGCTGAGCTTCCTAACAGCTAGTCATAGATGGAAGCTGTGTTCAAACTTAGCTAAGTCTAAAATGAAGTCTCTTAACACTCTACTATGAAAATGACTTGTGAATGAAAATGTACCCTTCGAAGGGAGCACCACACTCCACAGCAGTTACCAATGGCCTGATGTGATGGCTGTGATCACCCCACTGGAGGTACCGACGAACCAGTATTGGCCAGATGGTGAACACTGCGGGTGATGGGAACATGGCGCGTATTATACTATTCCTTCCCATTTCGTGAAAGTTTGAAATTTCCCATAATAAAAGCTTCCTTAAATAGTAAAGTATTATTATTAACATAAGAAGTATCACCTCTTCTTTCTCCAGAAGATGAAGCCTCCTGCAGCCACAATAACCAGGGCACCAAAGATACATCCAAAAACCGCTCCACAGATGACACCTGGGAAAAGTCCAAATGGGAGACACTGCAAGAGGTGTTCACGCAGGACCCCATGCTGCAGTGACAACCAGCCCGGGCCCTCACACCAGAGGGCTTGTGGGTGTGGGGGAGGTTTACATACATACACACACACACACACACACACGACTTAAATAGCTTTGGACTATTTAAAATTAGTCTAAGTTTAGGTCCAACTAGTTTTGCACCTAAAACTCAGGAGCTTGTTTCTTTGTCCCTAATCCACCACCAGCTGGATGGTCTTGAGAAAGTCACTATTCCTCTCCAGGTCTCAATTTCTTCAAGCACAAATTTAGGGAACTGGGCCAGATCAGTTATTTTCTTGCCACCTCTGACTTTTTGAGACCAGCATCCACATACAAATGAGCAGAAGTACCTACAGCACCGTGCTCAGGCAACATGAAATCCATTTGTTTACTGGAGAAGGATGTGGGGACTCCCTAAACTTTGCTTCTGGGGCAGGAATTCTTTCCTACACCCAACAATTACTGGGTATAAAAACCACACAAACTAACATACCAGTTGGTCCATTTGTCTCTGATCTGGAGATTAAGGGATGTACCCCCTCAGGTCCCTGAAGCTCCTATATTATTTAGGTCTGTGTGATAAAGGGTAGGAGCACTTGACAAGGAGTCTAAGACCAGAATTTCTGCCTCTAAAGCTACCGTGTGACCCCAGGCAAGTTACTTGCCCTCTCTGGGCCATAACAGCCTTATTTCCGAAAGGGGTTAGGACAAGACAAGTTCTGTGGCTCCTTCTGATGCTAATATTCAAGGATTCTATGCACTATGTCACTGTGTGCCTGGAATGTGGCACAGAAGTGACCACCCTGAGATAAAGGGACTGAATAGTTTTTGCAGATTGGAAGGCAAATGGCACTCAGAGAAGGAGAGTATGGGCTGGGCTGTGGGACCTCAGAGGAGGAAGCTGAGTGAGCCTGACAGCCCAGTGACATCCCAACTTCTTGGAGGGAGAGCCGGCCATGTCAACCCTCCTGGGGGTCCTAGAAAGGTATATAAACAGCCAGCCTTCTGTGGACGCTTGGAGCAAAAACCCACTGAATTGGTCGTTTTCCCTCTACCTGGATCCTGGGGCAAGAAAACAGCATCTGAGTAGCGACTGAAGGACACATAGCTCTCAGCCCCATCGATGAGCCCGCCATTCTGAGGGTGAAAGGTAATGTTGGTGAAGCCAGCCACACAAGCCCTGTGGATGACAAAGAGCAAAAAGAGGCAGCTGACATGTGTCTGACTCCCCAGACCCATAGAGCTTGCCCTCACAAGGCTCAGCCTCCAGAGAACAAGGATGGGAAGACATTACCGGTAGGAGCCCAGAGGTTCCAGCTTCCCATTGTAATAGCCAAGCGTGGTCGACTCATTCCCAACATCAATTTCGTATTTCAAGACTTCAGACGAGCCCTGAGAACGTCCCTTTTCTTCTGTTCTTATGAGGTAAGTCACATAAGTGTCTGAGGCCCCCTTTTTGAAATCTTCATATGTATATTTCAAGACATCTGCAGAAGGGTGACCAGCTAAGAAAGGCACACAGAAGGAAAGTCATAAGAAAGTGATGGCTGAGAGAGGTTTAAGTCTCCCCATATTCCAAATAATGACGTGACGCTGGGTGATAATGATACCAGTAACCCTCTCTCAGGTATCGCTCTATGCCAATTCTAAGTGCTTTACCTACATTAACTTGTTTCATCCCCACAAATCTCATTACCTAAGCTTATTATCCCTATTTTACAGATGAGAAAATGAAGGCACAGAAAGCTAACAGGACCTGGCCCAAGGTCACACCACCTACAAGGTGGAGTTGGATTTCCAACCCAGAGTGTCTGGCTCACAGCCTGCAGTGTCATCCACCACAGGCTGGCACTGGTCAGCCTGGCTGCTATGCAACACTGTCTCCCTCAATGAGATTTGTTGAAAACCACCACAGCAAAATGACAAAGAGCTTAAAACAGACCCATAATAAAAAGACAGAAAGAGAGAGTAACCTCACTTTTTGAAACTTTGCCACAGGTTATTAGATGAGCATGTTTCTACTCTTCAGGATCCCCTGTCCCTGCCAGTGTGTTTGGTCTCTACCTTCTTCAAGGAGATGAGAACACCACCACAGGAGGAGAGACTGGGCAGAGGGGGCACTGCATTACTCACGTTTAGTTTAAAGAATCCCCAGAACAACAAAACTTGACATTTTAAGTTTAGACCTTATGGAAAGCACTCACACACAGCTACCAAAGACACTCCCAAATTATTCCCTTCTTACTACCAAGGAAGGTAACAGAGCCCTTTAAGGAAAAGCAGCCTTTAATCCACCTCCTCTCTCAGCTACTGGGATGCTCTTTACAAGTTCCTGCTAACAAATGCAAATCTTTTTCTGTCTTTTTTTTTCAAGAGAAAGTCATCCCCTGAGGATGATGGGTATGTGTGTCTGTGTCTGTGTGTGAGAGAGAGCGAGCTCGTTAAGACTAATATTCTGCTACCTAAAAGGCCTTATGATGTAAAAGAGAAGAAAAACCTAGATCACAGGCCAGCAAGTTACAGGCCACAGGCCAAATCCAGCCATGCCCTGTTGTGGTAAATACCAAATGGGAATGGCCCTGCTCGTTCTTTATGTATCTTCTATGACTTTTTTCACACTACAATGGCAGAGTTGAATAGCTGTGACAGAGGCTGTAGGGCCTGCAAAAATTAAAATATTTGCTATCTGGCCCTACATAGAAAGTGTATCAACCATCAGGCTAATAGCTCGCCCTCCCTCCCTATTTGAGTGCAAAGCATGGGCTGCAGTGTATAGAGAGACATGTGTTTGCATCATTGATGCGCTTCAGTGGGCACAGAAATAGGTCCGGTCACAGCATCTCTCACAGACTGTTTAACCCATGGAGGACCCTCCTTACCTTCCCCAGTGGTGAGAACGACAGCATAGGCTTTGATGGGTCCATGGCTGGCTTCAAATCCACTGAACTTGACCTTTACTGAATTGTGACTGACAGATGTAATATTAGGGGATCCATCTGGAGGAGGGGGATCTGAAACAAGACAAAATATGATACCCCACATTTAAAACCAAAGAAGGAGCAACACGATTAGGTAGAGGATGTGCTTCAGTGCCCTCCTCAAGATCTGCCCTGCTCAGGAAGCTGCATGCTGGGCTCAGACAAAGCCAATCTAGAAGCAAGGGGCAGGGAAGGAAACTGGTGAGGAGCAGAGACAGACCCTGGGAAGCCTGACAAGCCCACAATGACCCCTTCAGTGTGCCCAGCAGCCTTGTTTGATTTTGTTGTTATCATTGCTGTTGTTGTTGTTGTTTCTAACACTATATGCTTTTTTTTTAACAGATTTATTGAGGTATAACTAGAATACTACCAAGGAGGTAAAAGACTTATACAATGAAAACTACAAAACATTCGTGAAAGAAATTAAAGATGACACAAATAAACGGAAAGACATCCCAAGTTCATGGATTGGAAGACTTAATATTATTTAAATGTCCATACTACTCAAAGAGATCTACAGACTCAATGCTACAACCACCAAAATCCCAATGGCACGTTTAACAGAATAGAAAAAACAATCCTAAAATTCATATGGAATCATGAAAGACCCAGAATAGCCAAAGTGATCTTGAGAAAAAACAAAGCTGGAGACCTCGCACTTCCTAATTTCAAAACATGTTACAAAGCTACAGTAATTAAAACAGTATAGTATGGGTATAAAGACAGACATAGACCTATGGAACAAAATAGAAAGCCCAGAATTAAGCCCACATATACGGTCAACTGATCTTTAACAAAGACACCAAGAATACACAATGGGGAAAAGACAGTCTCTTCAACAAATGGTGTAGAGAAAATTGGATATCCATACACAAAAGAATGATACTGGACCCCTATTTTACACCAGACACAAAAATGAACTCTGAATGGGTTCAAGACTTAAACATAAGACTAAAACTATAAAATTCCTATAAAAATATTTTTAAAATTGGGAAAAATCTTCTTGACACTGGTCTTGACAATAGTTTCTTGGATACGACACCAAAAGCACAGCAACAAAACCAAGAATAGAGAAGCAGAATTACATCAAACTAAAAAGCTTCTGCACAGCAAAGGAAACAAGAGAATGAAAAGCCAGCATCCTTGTTTGGTGAAAATAATCTGCCTTTGTCATGTCAGTCCCTCTGACTCAAGAGGGACCAGGTTCCTTATCCTAAGAACTGGGGTATAAGAAGGAGAGTGAGGAAGACACCGTGTGGGTGGAACTCTAAGGTGTGGACTTGGGAGCTGTACGCAGACTCCACATGGACTTGGCCCCAGGATCAGTTGTTGGCTGGAGACGAAGATGGAGCAGACGTCCATGGAGAAGAATCACAGATGAGCTGGGGAGAGAACACATGTTCCCCTGAGACCTGGATGCTTTCCTGCTCCGTGTCCTTCACACTACAGTCCCCCCATGTTTTCTGGAGTTGGTCTAAAACATCACCTAGAGAAACCCAACAGACCTTCTTCCTAGAAACCAGAAAAGCCCACACAAGGACGTTCCATGGGTGACCTTCACGAATATGTGGAGTGGTGCCAGTCTCTGAATTAACACAAAAGGAAGAAAAGGCTGAATTAAAGATGATCCTTCTCCACATGTACTCTCTCTACCTAAATTTGTCTCCCACATACAGTTTGGGTTGTTCTCATTATTATATTCATGATTCAGGGAGACTGAGAAAACTGAACTCGAAAACAACCACAACTTAGTTCTCTACACTTGCCCCATCCAACACGGCAGCCACTAGCCACGTGTAGCTGCTGAGTCCTTAAAACGTGACTAGTTTGAATTCAGATGTGCTAAACGTACACCATATGAACTAGATGTCAAAGACTTAGTACAAAAAAGAATGTAAAATATGTCGTTAATACTTTACACAAATTACATGTAGAAATAATATTTTTAATTACCTGAGTTTATTATATGTTATTAATTTTAATTTCATCGGTTCCTTTTTTACTTTTTTTAATATGGCTACTAGAAAACTTTAAATAATACACGAGGCTCACACTGTATTTCTAGGGGATGGCGCCCCTCTAAACTACAAGTGTCAGCAACCTCCCAAGTAACTGACAGCAGTGACCGCCTGATGGTGCTGTTCCCATGTCTGACGGTCAACTGCGAGCACAGACTCCCACGTTCCCTATCTGTTCTGTGCCTAGTAGCTGGCCAGAGAGGGTCCCCAGCTCCCCGCCCCATGACCGGCAGCAGCATGCCAGCTCACCCACACCAAACCTGGAATTCTCTTCCTCCCAGCTCTTCTCAATCCTGCGCTCTCTGCCTTACTCTCCATCGTGTCCCTCACCCCAGCACACGATAAGCAACCAACAAATGTGGGCTAGAAGACAATCACTCCAGCTCTCCCTGATCTACCCGTTCTCCAATGCTTCCAAACTCTCAGAGAAAAGGCAACTCCACTTTTATGTGACATATGTTAAATTTGTATATAAAAATGCATCTGAGGCCAGGCATGGTGGCTCACTTTGGGAGGCCAGTTTGAGACCAGCCTGAGCAAGAGCGAGACCCCGTCTCTACAAAAAATACAAAAATTAGCTGGGCGTCGTGGCACGTGCCTGTAGCCCCAGCTACTCGGGAGGCTGAGGCAGGAGGATCGCTTGAGCCCAGGAGTTTGAGGGTGGAGTGAGCTGTGATTGGGCCGCTGAACTCTAGCCAGGGCAACAGAGCAAGACCCTGTCTCAAAAAAAAAAAAAAAATCATCTGAGGAAAGGAAGCTACAGATTAAAAAGTGAGAGAATCACTGAAGTAAATGATATGTGCTCATTACCCAGCCCTACCACACACTGTCTGGCTTCCAAAATAACTCAATGTGATGAGCTCCTCCTACACGCTATGCCAGGTATTGTGCTCAGCCCTGGAGACACTGAGTCAGACATGATTTCCATTCTTTAGTAGCTTATATGCACTGAGGAGATGAAACCATGAAAGAGAACTACAAAAATGTACACAAAATATTCATTGTTTCTATTATGTTCTGGAATACGGCAGAAACTCAAAGGAGCGTGACCCAGGGCTGTGCACAGTTGTGCACTACACAACTCTAGCCCATATGAATAGTGTCCCATGGAACTGTGCAGTGTACAACCTGAGCAGCTTTATATGGTGGGCCTGAAGTAGTCTTCAGCACACATTACCTCATCTAATTTGTACAATAATCCTTCAAGGTAAGTATTATTTCCCCTTTTTACAACTAAGGAAAACAAGGCTCAGAGAGCTTAAGTAGCTTTTCTGAGATCACACAGCTGCTAAAAGGCAGAACTTGGAATCAAACCCAGGTCTGCCTATCTAAATCTGAGTCTCTGTCCACAGAACCCCTCACCCACTTTCCAAGTCAGGTCCCTAAAGTAAAAGGCCCTTCTTTCTTACTATCACAACCACTAATTCTTTAGAAACTGTCAGAAACATTGTGATGCCCTAAAGAAAACATATCCAGGAGTCAAAAAGCACAAAGAGAAATGGAACCCCACCAGGCTGATCTAAGACATAACTTTGGCAAAGACAGTGGGAGCAAAAGACAAATAAAATGAAAAGAAGATATAAGAGCAATTTTCCCAAGCACACACACAAAAAGACAGGCCATGAAAAGATTAACTAGGAGGATGCCCTGCGTAGTGAGTGATTCCTTGTTTCCCAAAACAGCTCAGTAGCTTATTAATATCAATTCCAGGGAAATATGAGTCTTGACTGGATATCTGATAATAGTACAAAAAAGTCTTGTTAAATTTTTAAGTGTACTGCTAATATTAACATGGCTATGTTTGAAAGAAAGAAAAAAGGAGTCCCTATCGTGAAGCAATACATACTGAAATATTTACAAATAAAGTTATATCATGATCAGGACTGGTTTCAAAGTATCCAAAAAGGGGAAGGGAGGAAAGGATACAAATGAAATAAATAGGCCAAGTACCTGTAAGTGTTCCACTGGGTGACGATGGGCACATGTGTTTCTTCATACTATTCTCTACTTTTGTGTATATTTGAACATTTCTATAAAAATGCTTTTTTTAAAATGCAACAAGGGAGCTCAATACTTAAAATGTGGCAATTAGATATTTTGTAAAGAAAAGGAACTTTTAGAATGTAAAAAACGGGTCCCTCTTACTCTGCCTTTTTAGACTGGATTTCTATAGAACAGGAAACAAGTCTATGCTAGTAAAAGCAAATACTTTAGGGGAAATAACAACAAAAGCCGATTTCTAGGCCACACTTTCAGACCCACTGGGTCTAACTCTCTGGGGTGACCACGATGTTGACTGCCCACCCCCTGCCACAAAGCCCACCTGTGATGCCAGTGATGCAGGTGTTTTGGGCGGGAAATGCCATCTTTTCACAGGACACAGTGGTGATGCTGATGTCGTACGAGGTAGAAAAATTCAAATATGTGACTTCCGTCCTGTACTCAGTGCCATTCTCAGAGAAGCAGCTCTCCAGGTGTGTCGTGTTGTCCCAGGCCCCACTGCTGACCTGAAGCTTGAAGCCTGCATTGGCGCCAGGAGGGCAGGCCCATCTGAGAACCAAGGCTGGCTCCTTGGGGACCATGTCACAATGGAAGGAGGCCACGGATGCGGGATCTGCAAAGCAAACAGAGTGCAGTGCGAGATGCTGGAACCTTTGCCTTTGCAGACACTGAAATATGGGGAGCAGCAGAATCCAGGCCCATCCATGGTGAGGAGGCAGGTGTGTGGTGTGGTAGGAGGCTGACCCTGAACTGGGTAATGCCAAACTGTGTGACCTCAGGGTCAGTCACCCAACAACTCTGAGCCTTAGCTGCAGGACTGTTTGAGGATTAAATCAAACAATAGATGTCAATCACCAAGCAAGATGCCTAGAAGAAACCACGGCTCCATGAGAGGCAGCTGTATCATACTGTGAGTGGTAGCAACTTCCTTACTCGCGTTGTCTCATTTTGAGGCCCTCCTGGCAATCCCTCTGGAACAGCTATGGTTCACACTGTCCCATTTTGCAGATGAATCAACTGATTACTTAATTTGCTGAAGATAACATGGCTGGTAAGTGGTGAAGCCACAACTGGATCCCAGGTTTCTAAATCCAAGTTCAGGGCACTTTCTACACACACAGCATACTGAATAATCAATGGCAAATGCTATCAATTTCTTCATTTTTAAAATGGGGTGTTATCTGTCTCTATCTATCTGAGGGCCAATCGAGTTTTATTGAGCACCAACATCAAACTGATGAAGTGGAAGTTAATACACTGGTGGAAAATATTATCATTAATTTAATGTCACAGAATTTTAGAGCAGGAAAAGCTCTAAAAACGCATCTAATGCAACTCCTGCATTCTCCACCAAGGCCTGGAAGGATACCCTGCCAGTGCACCAACTGCTACAGCTCCTGTTCCACCCATCCCCAGTCATAAATGCTCAGGTGGATATTTTCTCTTGCTGCAAATAATTGTAGGTAAGGTAAGTATCAGTAATGGAATTTGCCCAAATACCAAAGATCAGAGCCTACACCAGGTGGGATAGAGCCTCAGTTAGCAGAGGTGACCCAAAGCTACAGGGATTTCTTTGGCCACCCCATGTGGAAGGTCAGAGGCCATCAAGGTTCCAGCTCCAACACTACCAGGGAGGCTGATCCAATGAGACCCCTGCTGCCAAATCAGCCTGAGCACATCTGAATGGCCTGGTCTAAGGAGGGAAGATGTAGGGGCAAAGGGAGAACAGAATGAGGTGGTGGACGTGTGCTGAACAACAAAGGTGCCACAACCAGAACTGTGAGCAGAAATGCCCACAACTGTCTGCAAAACCTTCCCTGGGCTGCTCTCTAAAAGCATCCTCAGATAAACACAAGGCTCTTCTTCTCTTTATCGCACTTTTTGAACTGTGAGATAGGTAGGGACCAAGAAAGCTGAAAAGACTGAGCTTCATTGTAACAACATCCTTTCCTTCTCCTTCAGTGTAAAAGCCAAACCAAGAGCTGCACAGCCGGACATCACCTGTGCCCTGGCCCAGCACTGCTTGGGCCTTACCTCCTACCCTTCACGCTCCTGCTCCTATGGCTCCACTCCTGCCACCCTGGGCTCTGGCTCTTCCTCCAACACAGCAGGCAGACTCCAGCCTCTGGGCCTTTGCACTGGCTGCTCCTCTGCCTGTAATGCTCTTGTGCCCTGATACCCACATGGCTGGCTCCTTCCCTTCCTTCAGATGTTTGCTCAAAAGTCACATTTTCATTGAGGCCTCTCCTGAGCACCCTAGATAAACATCTCATTTCCTCCCTCCAGAATAAAACTTCTAAGAAGGCAGGGAATTGTCTGTCTGGCATATTATAGGTGCTCAATAAATATTTGTTGAATGAAGAAATGATGAGGGCATCAAGACAGCACTAATAAGCTAATATAATGTCTCGGAGAGCTCAATGTCTATCACTGCACACCACACGAAACCTAACTAGACTGAGGAGGACCGACCTGCAAGGTCAGCACCACTTGGGAAGAGGTCCAAGAGGCACCTGGGACCACTTACCTGTACAGAATGACTCCCTCCCAGGTGCCAGTGACTCAGTAACATCCCCCACTCGTGCAAAGATCTCCACTGTGTAAGATGAGCCAGGTGTTAATTCAGTGACTACAACATAAGTGACTCCAATGCCTGAGACTACTTGTGTGGCATTGCTGGAATTTCCAACTTTCTCAATATGAAGGCGGTAGGAGTATGTGTTAGAGGCTTCATCAGAGTTATTCCACCTTAAGGCTGCTGCTGTGGTGTTGGGGCTTATTTCAATGTTGGACACTTTGCTGGGCCCTTGATTTAAAAAAAAATAATAATAAGTAAAAGCATGAATTAGCTAGAATTCCAGGATTATTTTATTTACTACATCCAAAAATACCCTGGTTCCTTTTGGAAAGAATGAATTATGCTAATATTTGCTGGCTCAAAAGATGGAAAACTTCCCAAAAAGACATTCAGAAAATAATTATACAGATTAAATCTCAACAGAAGTAAAGTTTTTTAGGCTTCTATTAATACTTCAACTTTATATGGAAATATGGAAATACATATTAATATGTAAATATGGAAATACATATTAATATTTTAAGATATAATTTCTAATCTGTTTTTTAAATCTGATAAAAGAGAAAAACATACTAAAAATGTATTACAAACTAACATCTCTACCATATATTTAGTTCAAATATTAGCAAAACACCCCCCTCACTATTGTAGGCAAAGCTCATCATCGAACAGTATCTTCTAACGCCAACATGACAAGGAGTCTGTATGCCCAAGGAATGAATGGGACAACTATGTTCTCCATTCCCATGAAGCCACTTCCTGCTTCTAAAGACAATTTCAAGTCCATGTAGCTTCAACACCAGTGTCCCATGAAGACAGCAGAACCATTGCTGAGACCGATGTTTTCAACTTCAGCAGTTTCGGTTTCAGGTTCAACCTGGAGCCCAGAACACACTGGCTCCCACCCATCGTCCAACCAGTGCCTGCTCCAAGACAATGTCAGGAAGACTCTCCCTTAAGAGGGTATCCTAAGGGACTTACGTGTGTACTGTGCAGTGGAGTTGGCATCCCCCAGGACATGGTCCACCTCAGGAGAGATTGTGATGTTATATAACGTGCCTGGGATCAGGTCTTGGAGAGTGACCTCTTTGTGAGACGTGCTCATGTCATGAGAGCCATGCTTGGACTGTACGACTAAATGGTAGACGTACTCAGAAGCGCTGTCTGTGCTCTCCCACTCCAGCTGCATCTCGGTGGTGTTGACTCGGATGGCGCGGATATCGAACACTGCACTGGGGGCTGGCCAGAGGAAATGAAGGCAAACGAAACCTGTTAATGACCACCATCATGTCCAGCTTCATCTCACAGTGTCTGTCGACAGAACTTGCTGTTTTGCCATCAAACTCTCAAATGCAATCACAAAAGGCAAATTCCCAAATTGAGGTGAGAAATGCACACACTCAGTTCTTTCAGGGCTTTTGGCTCTTCCGTGACACAGATGAACCTGCCAGTTCATCTTACCAGTTTCTCTGGTCTTTATCATAAAAACGACCCCCTCAAGGGGTCGTCTGGAGCCAAAAACATGTTCCGTTTCTTGATCTGGGTGCTGGTAACCAGATGGGTTCAGTTTGTGAAATACATCCAACTATGCACTTTTGGGTATGTATATGATATCTCAATAAAGAGGTTTTTTTAGATCACTCACTCAAAAGAAAACACCCTCCTGTGACATTGCCGGGCATACTGAAAAGGAAAACTGAAATGGAGAGCTGACATTTACCCAATTGCAGCATTTAAGGTCGGGTGAGGAAGGGAGGAAAACACACGTGCCCTCCACCCTCAGGACCGGGAGTCAGAAGTGGGGTCCCCACAGGAGGCTGTCCTCTGGCCACCTCACCTCTGCACCCTCCACCACCTGTGATGGGAGTGCTTACATCTGGGCCCAGAAATAACAGTGGAAGCAGGGCCTCTGTTCTGCTGTTGCTTTCAAAACCCATCTTTCTTTACCTGGCAACCAAGGTCACCTCCAGGGAGAGGAATTGGGTGGCTGGAGGACAAGAAAAGGAAACACTTTCACTGTGAAACCCTTTGCATTTTAAAAGTACCGTATGTGTACTAGCTACTCCAAAATTAATTTAAAATTTTTCAAGTGGGTTCTCCTTAAAGGGAGGCAGCTTGGAGAGCTTTCTTTCCATACCAGCAGATTCCTAATGTCGAAAGGATTCCATAGACAGAAGACCATGAAAGGCAACCTTTGTCTATAAACATAAAAAAACTATAAATAACCCAAATACGCCATAAAAAAGGAAAGGGCTGTAGAAACCGTGACGTGGCTGTATGATGAAATATTCTGCATCCACTAAAAACATGAATACCATGTGAACTATAGGGGGATGTTATGGTATATACAGAGTAAAAAAAAGTTCAAATACAAAATAAAGTTATTTGTATAATAATTATAATGATGCAAACAAGATGTATGATTGTGGACACAGAGAAAAGGAATTCAGTTGGGTTAGAAGAGTGGAGTTATACTTGTTTCCCTTCCTTTTTAGAGTGGGAAAATATACATACCACAATATTTACCATTTTAACCATTTGTCCACATTCAATTCAGTGGCATTAAATACACCGGCAATGTTGTATAACCATCACCACTAGCTATGCCCAAAACATTTCCATCATCCTCAACATAAACTCTGTACCTACAAAACAATAATTCCCCATTCCCCCTCCCCCAGCCCCTGGTAACCTCTATTCTACTTTCTGTCCCTATGGATTTGCCTATTCTAGGTGCCTTACATAAGTGGCACATACAAGTATTCATCCTTCTGTGTCTGGTTTATGTCACTTAGCACAATGTTTTCAAGATCCGTCCATGTTGTAGCACGAATCAGAATTTAATTCCTTTTTATGGCTAAATAATATTCTACTATACAGATACATCACATTTTATCTTTCCATCTGTTAATTAATGGGTACTTGGCTGTTTCCACCTTTTGGGTATTGTGAATAATGCTGCTATGAACACTAGTGTACAAATAACTGTTCAAGATCCTGCTCTCAATTCTTTTGGATATACACATAGGAGTGGAATTGCTGGATCATATGGTATGTTTCCCTTTTTCAGAAATACCTTATCCTGTTAAATTGGCTATTCCCAATAAGAATGACAGCTATTCAATAATAGAAGGTAACCCCCTAAGAGTCTAGGGCCTCACTATAATCCCTCTCAACTTCCATTCAATGGGCCCAGTCACAGGCTGTAGTAGGGAGATGCCTTCTCCTCACGAACACTACACTACTTTGCAGCTGCACCCCGTCAGAGTGTCAGTCCACGTGGTGGGTAAGCCCTCAGTCTCACAGCCAGACAGAGGCCATCCACCACCTTGTCACCCTGGGCCAGTTACTAAAGCTCACAGAGCCCCCACTTCCTCCTCTGTAAAACAGAGATGACTGATTATAGTACCTACCCCATGAAGCTGTGTTAACATTTTTTAAATACAGTATGAGAGCACCCAGCAATTTGTAGACCCAATCTATTATATCATTATTATTACATTAAACTCTGGGCATTAGCAAGTCACACAACATCAAGGGGTCCCCACAGTGATGATCCTCTTATCAACATTCTTAACAGGATCCCTTTAACTTCTTAAAAATTATTAAAGCTCTCAGAGGATTTTTGTTTATGTAGGTTATATCAATATTTACTGTACTAGAAATTTAAAATGAGGAAATTTTTACAACATAAGAACACACAGCATACATTTCACCAGCCATCAGCGTGATGCTGTCACCCCCTATCATACAGTATCTAGAAAACTCCATTCACACTCATGTGAGAGTAAGAATGAAAAAGCCAAATAACATATTTTAGTATTATCATGATAATAAGAACTCACAGAGCCCTTGAAAGAATCTAGGGGATGCCCCAGAGATCCCTGGACCACACTTTGAGAACCACTGATCTAGCCCAGGGGTCAGCAAACTTTCTCTGTAATGGCCAGAGAATAAATATTTCAGGCTTTATAAGCCCTACATTCTCTTTTGCTCCTACTCAATTCTAGCAAGAAAGCAGCCATAGACAGTGCATAAACAAATGAGCACAGTTGTGTTCCAACACAACTTTATGTACAAAAACAGGCAGTGGGCCAAATTTGGCCCATGGGCCATTATATCTGCCAACTTGGATTTAGACAATGGAATTGCAGACAGGTGTCAGAATTATCCCACAGAAATATTTATGTTGACAGAAAAGAATACTCATAATAAACTAGTATGTGGGAATAAATCAGATTAAAAAAACCACACGTTCAGGATGACCTCAATGCTTGTAAAAGAGTATGTTATATGTATATCCCTTAAAATTGTAAAACATCATACACCAGAAGTTATCAGTCATTATCTCTGGTTGATGGTTTCCAGGTGATATTTTTTCTTTTTGATTGCCTCTATTTTATATAATGAATATGCATTACCGTTAGGACATTTTTTAAAGATTTTTTCTTAGGTAATTAAAAGAAAAACAATATTTGGAAAACATGACATTTATAAATTATACTGATTTCCTTTAAGAAACATGATTGTTTGACAGAAAAGACTATTTGCCTACCAGTTCTATTGTAAACTGTTTGAGATATCCCTTCAGTCCCATTTGGTCCTTGTGGAAATATTTCAAAACGATATTTGGTTCCAGGGTACAAGCCATCAATGACAATACTTTGGTTGGTGGTTGTTTTCACCCAGGATTTTCCAGCTCCATCCTGTGTGATATTTATCTTGAATGAATCCGAGTCATTGCTGCTCCAAGCTAAGCCAATTTCCCTTGTGCCAACCATTGTCACTTGAAAGTCAGAAACTGGACCAGGGGCTGTGGGAAGAAAGTAAATGACTACATCTAGAATCTATTTCTCCAAAAGATAGGGATGATAAACCTCACAAAATATTTATACTGACATTAAATGCACACTTAGGACACCTGATCTCCCTTTTTCTCTTCTTTGTATCATTACCTATAACATAATCAGAAACTGCTGTTTCTGGCCGTGAAGAGAGCCACGAGAAGTACAGAAACTTCTCTGCACTTCTGCATAAGAGTGCAGAAGCTGGGTGCTTAAGTTGTACAAAGCCCTTCACAGGCAAGGAGAGGAGGCATGAGACCCCATGGTCAAGGGCCCAGGCCCTGGAGGAGAACCTTGGCCACTGCCAGCTGCTTTACCTTGAACACATTACTGAGCCTCCAGAGCCTCTGTTTAGGGAGGTGCGGCAGAGGCTGCTCTCGACTCCATCCTGTATCGGGGCCTGGCGTATAGTAGGCTGGCAAGAAAGGTAAGCTAGAGCAACACATGAACTCACGCGTGTACACCTGGAGGAAGCCTGGCGTGCCCTCGGCGTCACCTAGGAAAGGATGCACTGTGATGTTGTAGAAGGTACTTGAGCTGAGTCCAGAGATGACAGCATGTGTCTCATTGACGGTCTCATTAAGACAGAGGGAATTGTCCTCCCCAGCTACGTGTACCTCATAGGTATAGACAGAGGATGACTCATTATCACTGATTTTCCAGGTCAGGGTCATGCTTGTGGCACTTATGTTCACAACTGTGACGTCATAAACCCGACTAGCATCTGTGAGGACACAAGAGGAGTTAAAAAGAACCAGAACAGCATGCCAGAGACAGAAAGAGAGGTTGTCATCAAGCCATGTCACTGAGACTGAGAAACACTCTTAGGGATTGTTCCTTCCTCCTCTACACCATCTAACCACGCTAGAAAAGCGTGTGAGTCCTAGCCAAAGTCGGACATCACAGGCTGATGAAGAAACAACCTGGCCCATTGCACCTGCACGGTTTTGCTCTTTGTCATTTTTTGTGAGTTGACTTCAGATATGATGGACTCATAATCAAACAATAACATGGACTGTGTGTGCCTTGCCCTAGGAGCTAGGGTGACCCAATAAATTTCCCAAGCATAAATCTATCCCAGAATAAACACTATACATCTGCAATCTCCAACCCCCGAGCTGTGGACTGGTACTGGTCTGTGGCCTATTGGGGACTGGGCCACAGAGCTCCACTGCTCCCCTCCAGGCCCCCCCCACACTCCCTATCGCTCACATGACTGCCTGAGCTCCACCTCTCCCCGCTGTGCCCCCGCCCCCATCCATGGAGAAATTGTCTTCCATGAAACCGATCCCTGGTGCCAAAAAGGTTGGGGACTGCTGCTATACATGATCAGTTAAAAGAGCAGACTTCAGCATAAAGCAGGTCTGGGTTCCAAGCCTAGCTCTGCTTTAATAGCCAGCTGGGCTGTAAGAAAACTACTTGAGCTCAGTTTCCTCATCTATAAAATCAGGACAGCAATCCTAACCTCAAGAAATGATAACATGAGAATGCTAGGTATTTGCCACATGCCTGCCCCACCCTTCCACAATCTAACCTCTGCCCTCCTCTTGCCTGCTCTGTACCCAGGAGGCTGGCCCTGCACATGGCATCACTAGAGGGCTTGCCACATGGCTGTGACCAGGTCTCACCAGCCAGCAATGCGGAGACGCCAGTGGAAGGCCGGGGGAGGTGGTCAGCATCCTCCTCCACCACCTCCCACTCTGGGCTGCAGGTCCTGACACAGCTGTGTCCCCTGCTCTGCCAGCCCTAGCGGGGGGCTTCTGCCACAACTAGTCTTAGGTGCCTCAGTGTCCTTGATGGTTTCCTTAACACTGCCCCACCTAACTAGTCACTTGAAAGATGAGGGGCATTCTCTGCATACGTGTGTGTGTGTATATGTGTGTGTGTGTGTGTGTGTGTGTGTCTTGTCTGTCTTGTAATAGACTGAATATGTGTCTGCCCCAAATTCGTATGTTGAAATCCTAACCCCAATGAGATGGTAGCAGGAGGTGCCCTCTGGGGGATAATTAGGTCATGAATCACCTCCCTCATGGGAGCACTCATGAATGGGACTAGTGACCTAATCACAGAGGCCTCAGAGAGAGACCCCTCCCTCACCCCTTCAACCGTGTGAGGACACAGGGAGTCTGCAACTCAGAAGGCCCTCAACCAGAACCCAGCCATGCTGGCACCCAATCTCAGACTTCCAGCCTCCAGAACTGTGAGAAATAAATGTTTATTGTTTACACCATCCAGTCTATGGTAATTTGTCATACCAGCCCAAACTCACTAACAGAGAGAGACATGCACACACATTCTGAAGGAAAGGCTACTATAATTACCATTTACCATTCACTAAGACAATTCAACATAAACCAGGATATGTGTGTATTCATACCACCAAGAGTCTAAGATACAGTTACTATTACTTTACTTTTGCTCAAACGGCTTTAAAAAGCAGGGAACCCAAGGCCCACACTAATCCACATGACCCTTTTTAGCAAGTCAGGTAAAGGGCCCTTCCTCTGGATGGACCCATCCCTGGGGTGCACAGCTTGGTGAAGGGCACACAGGCTAGATTTTGGCCCTTTCACCCTCTCACACAAGCTTCTCATGTGCAGGACAACCCCACCACTGCCAGCAGCACCATGGGGAAGCCCTTTCCTCCTCCTAGAGCTCACCCACCCTCTGGAAACCAAGCCCTCCTCGCCCTGCAGCCTCCCCACTGCTGCTCCTGCAGAGCACTGAGGGCCCCGTGAGCTCAGGCAGCCTCACCCACGGCCACACCCTCCCCACCCCACCCACACATTAGCAAAACCATAGCAGGGAAAGAAGTAAGGACACAGGTGGACCCTCCCTCAACATGGATACCAAGAAAAGCTGCAATTCCTTATAGCCATGGCTTGTCACTGACTTCTTGTCCAAATTTTCTACCTCTGTGCAAGTAACACAGCCTGGCCAATAATTGCCTCCAAGTATTCTAAAACCTGCTCCCCTTCCCCTCTTTACAACCTCTAAAAGGGAGGAAGAGACAATTCTCAAAGCTTACATATAACCTCTCTCTAAGAGTTAAATCAACCCCTCCGGAACTACCAGGGTCCTTGAGATGCCTGTGAGCCCCGACGCCCCTCCTTCCCCACCGACCACTCCTGCTCCCACCCCCACTGCCAGGGCCTGGGCCATGGGGTGCCCTGGCTGGTCTCCTGCCTGGGGGTTCCCCCTCTCCATGTCACCCACACTTCACCGCCCGACCATTCCTCTGACACCCACCTACCAGGTCACTCCTTAGGCACAAGGAGGTCTATGGGCCTGTGATAGCCTTTGTAAATATTTGTTTCAATTTTTTTTTTCTTTTTTGCTTAAGTCATCAAACAGCCAAAGCTGCCCAGTCGACCTCAAAGAGGGAGCCACAGCCTCCTTTCCAGCCCCACCACCCACAGCTCCCCTGCCCTTGGCTCCCACACACACCCCCACCCCGTGTCCACCATATGCTCTTTCACTCAGGGAGTTTCCTCACTGACCTGTCTTCCCCCCTTCTCTCCATTCATCCAGAACCTACCCTCCTCCCTCCTAAGGCGAGCTCACATCAGCCCTGTAGGAAAGGCCTCCGCCAGGACCAGAGGTAAAAATCGTGCTCCCGCCGTCCAATGTCCACAGCACTGTGTGGGCAGCTAGAGTAGACAGGGCCATGTCGCCTGCGCAGCGCCCAACCTTCCTTCTGAACAGCACTCCAACCCCCTTGGTGGAGGAAGCACTTGTCACCCATGGGAAGATTGGGGGATGGTGCCTCCCTCCCCCAGCACATCTACCCAGAAAGCAGGTACTGACACCCTCTCCCTCCCAGACTTTGAATCCTGGTGTATCACCAGATCTAGCGTGGCCCAGCCCTCCAGAGGTTCCTGGGTGCCAGTCTGTTTTCTGTCCTTGCTCCTCCAGCCCCAACCCTCACTCCCTCAGTTCTGTGGGCCTATGACAGCCTTTCAAAATGTGTACATATATTTGGATCAGATACCCCGACTCAGTTCATGTTGCCTACAATCAGGCCCCCAAAGGCTATGATGATGCAGCATTTGTTCCCGAGCCCATGGCACCTGACCGTGTACTTTTGTGTGTGTGTTTGTCTCACCTCCCCATCTGTACTGAGCATTCCCTGAAGGCAGAATCTATGCATTTCTTTACTCTTTCATCAGCACCAATCCAAAAAGCCTCCAAATATTGATCAATTTATAGAGTGGGCATACTGATAACTTATAGCTAGGAAGCAGCAATGTGCACATCAACAAGCGTTTCATTGCAAAGATTGGTACGAATTCCCAGGGAAGGCCAAAAGAGGAAACTCATTTCCTTATCTCAAAGGGAAAAAATTAATCAATGATTATCCATTTATAAGAGAAAACTATTATACCAGTTTGTCTCACTGGCTAAATGCAGAGATGTGAAAGGCAGACACAAGGCAACACCCAGTGCCTACACATGGTAGCTGCTCAATATGTTTTATTGTGCTTAATGAAAGACGTGGCTTGCCCAAGAAGTTCAGAAGAAACTCACTGGATTAGCTCTGTCCAAAATATCTTCCAGAAAGCTCCCCCTGACAACAAAACTAGTTGCTAAGCAAGAAATAACTCAGAACCAGAATTTTAGAAGACAAAACTTTGTGCTAGGAAACTCTGGCTGAAGCCATTTTACAAAACTCAACATACTTGTCCTGAACTCTATGGCCTGAGGCTGTCCTTCTGTGCCATCTGCTGCTTGAGAATAAACAGTGGCCTTGTACTGAGTGCCAGGCTTTAAGCCAACAAGCAGGATGTCCGTATCTCGGGACTGTCGGCCAAAGGATGGGTCTGCATGCCCAAGGAGATTCTCATCATGCACAGGGGAGGTGGGGCTGCTGCGTGGCTGGGGCCAGCTCTCTGCCGGGCTTCTCTCTGTGCTGTTGGCATCTGTTTCAAGTACAAGAGGCAAAGACATTAAGCACAAGGGGAACACATCCCCCATCTTCTTTCAGCATCCCTACCCCATAAGATGACACATCAGACAGTGCCCACAGTTGGTACTCCATAAATATCTATTCCCTTCCTCCTCTAGGGAGAGATACAGCCCTCTGAAGAGGCCCTGATATTTCATTTGGGATTGTTATTCCAGTAGCACCACAGATATTTGGTGCTTCTCTTTCAAACTCTGCCATTTCAGATCATTCTCCCTTCTTTGGGACATTATCTTCTCCCATCCCAGCATGGCTTTCCAGGGACAGCTCCGTGATCCGAACCTTGCTAATCAGAGCCCACTCAGGGAATGTTTCCCCTGGACCAGGCCCTGGCTACTAGGGAGCTGCAGGGTGTGACACAGGGGAGCAGCTGGAGGCCACTCCTCCCTGAGCTGTGCAGAGGGAACCACCGTGAGAGAGAAGCTGATCAACAAAAAGAAGCCAGGGGAAGAGATGAGAATCGCCTCATCTCTCCCTTTAAGAACTCACTGTAGCAGGGAAATACACATGAGTCAATACATTGCTCTTGTCCTCTCAGCTATTTAAGGTCTGGTTTCTGTCACTTGCAAGCAGGAATCCTAATATCTACTTTGTAGTTCTGTTTCCTTACGTGTAAAATGGGGATTAAGTACCTGTCCCTCTCAGCTTACAGGGTTACCACAGGGATCCACCGAAAATGCTGCCAAATCTGCAAACAACTAGTCCGAGGTCAAGGCAGAAGACGTCTGCCAGATCTGCCTGCTAAGCGTCCCTTTCCTCAATGGATGTGGTAAGTTCCTCCCAAGGCCCAACTTGGGTTAATACACCCGCTATTTGTTCAACTGAAAGATAAAAAGCTAAAGGGGCATCTATTTTCCTGGATGCCAGATTCCAGAAAGTTTCAGTCTCCATTGCCATTCTAAGACCTAGTGTGTTCACCTGTAAAATAAGGACGCTCTTCCTTCCCTCCTCACTCAGGTGTGGGGTCAAACTAAGATGTGGAGGAAAAGCCCTCTATACATTCTAACACTATACAGATCTAAGAACAGTATTTTTAAAAACTATTAATTTCCTGAAAGTCAAAACCAGCAAGGGAGATGTGAAACACACTTCTGTAACTCACCCAAGCCACTTTCTGTAACCAGGGGGCCTCTCCGTGTCTCATTTGATTCTGGAAGATACAGGGTGACGTTGTATTGACCCCCTGGCTTCAGGCCTGAAATATTGACTGCTAAGCCTTGAGTCAACTCCTCACGGCTTCCGTCTTCAAGAAGCATCCGGCAGGAGGCAGTGCCATTGTCATTGCTCCAGGAAACAGCAACCTTCCTCATACCCACGAAGGCAACACGAAGACCAGAAACTGGACTAGGCTCTATTTTAAAAACATACAATGGGCATTAATGGACAAGATATTTGTAGTCACCTTTCAATAAGAATAACTGGAGTCACCAATGTCTCAACATGACCCACTAAAAATACTTCCTTTACCCAACGCATTTCCATCATCTCACAATGGGGGAGAAAACATCATAATGCAGAAAAGAGGGGAAGCAATAAACCTTGAAACCAAAATTGTTTAGGATCTGCACTATTCTCCAAGATTAACCCCAATGGTGATGTGAAACTCTTCTAGGTTGCCCCCTTTTAAACAGTAGCATTTAATTATATTTGTTTTAGACATCAGGAACAAAACATCAAATAAAGTGATTGCCTGGTACGTCTAAAGGTCTCAATTCAAGACAATGCAAATAATATCATTTTACAGTATCAACACATTTCAACTAAGGAGCACATCCCTGTCTTCCAACCCCCAGGGGATTTTTCAGAACACTTTCCATCTATACTATACCCCAGCCCTTCCTTCCATCACCTTATATGGCTGACAGTGACATAAATCAAACCACTTCAACCAAAACAACACCCACTCCCTCCAGGTCTGAGATGAATACGTGGAGACCAAAGAGGCAGGGTTGCTTGCTCGAGAACACCCACGACTGGTAGCAATGAGGAACCAGAACCCAGGGCTCCAGCTTGAAGCGCATATAAGTACAGGTAGTGTTACAGTCAGAGCAAAATCCCTGCCTAACGTCTGCAGGTGGCTGAACACAAAGACACTGGCCTGGGTGATTCTAAGGCACCATCCAGCTCTGAAACAAGCCGATCCACTCTCTGACTCAGTTCCTTGCAACAAATGTCTCTCGTGCAAAGATTTCTAAATCAGGTTGCTGGTGTCTTTTTGGTCTTTTTTTAAAGAAATGTTAACACCCAGAAGCCCACCAGCTCAGTGACATGGGCAACTGTTACAAACATCACTGTGCCACAGTGGTCTGGAGTTAGGCTCCCTGGGCTCCAGTCCCACCACTTGATGCTCAATACTCTGAGATCTCAAAAGAAAACAACTTCTCCACATTACAGTTTCTTCAGTTACAGACCCCAGGGTTACTGTGAGGACAAAACAATGTATTTTTTTTTTATCTTTTTTTTTTCAGAATATTATGGGGGTACAACACTTTGGCTATATGTATTGCCCATGCACTGCCCGTGTCAGAGCTACAATCGTGGTCATCCCTCAAACTGTGCTCCCCGCATCCATTCAGTGAGAGTTTTCCCATCCCCTCCACCCCCCTCCTGCCTGCCCGCCCCCTGATGAATATTATTGCCCTGTGTGATGTAAGTGTTGATCAGTTAGTACCAATTTGATGGTGAGTACCAGTGGTGCTTGTTTTTCCATTCCTGTGACACTTCGCTTCGAAGAATGGGTTCTAGCTCCAACCAGGATAATACCAGATGTGTTAATTCACTCTTGTTTTTTATTGCTGAATAATACTCCATGGTATACATATACCACATTTTATTAATCCACTCAGACAGCGAAGCACATACGTGCTCAATACCCAGTAGCTATGAACCTACCCTGGCACGGCCCTGTGCTCAGGGGCTTTGGGGTGGACAAAGACACCCAGCTCCTTTGTTGGGTACATCCTGACACCTTGCCAGCTCCTCTTTCTATGTCACCCACTATGTGTCACCTTGTCCCCATGACCATCTCCAAATTCTGCATTTTTTCCTCATTAATTCTTCTATCATCTCTCTGCCCTCTCCTCCTTTTCCTCTCTCTTTCACAATGTAATGTAGCAAACCTTCATGGTAGTTTTTTTTATTTTCCCCCTAAAAGTGTGCTCTGAGGAACTCCAGGAGTTTTGTGAAGGCACCCGTGACACCCATCTCTGCAGCTTCTGTCTCTCCAGTTCTTTTTATTTTTACTTATTGGGCTTCTGGGCAAGATGTTGTTTAAAGAGTTTCTTGGCTAAAAAAAAAAATGTTGAAAGCCACTGGGTTCATGCCTGTTGCTCCATGTCCAGAGGCTTGTTATGCTAGACCTCGGGCACTTCAAGCCATGGCCTTCACCAGCCACCAAGATCACACACACACACGCTGAGATCAGAAAATAAACAGAGGACCTCTTTTTTCAATTTTTGGTTCTCCTCACCTTAAAAAGAGCTTCTCACTTGTTTGTCTGATTTTTAAATTTGTGGCTCTTTTCAGCTTACAAAAAAAGAGCTTAGGTTTGCAGCTGTAACAGAGGGCTTAGGTCATTGACATCTAAGCTAAATCAAAATCTAAGCTGTCTAATCTTAATTAAAATCTAAATGTCATCAAGCTCTTATTTTATTTGAAACACACATTCCTCTGTAAAATACACCAAACTTCCCCGCCCAACAGAAACTCCCGGGAATACACACACAGCATCATTTTCCTAAAGACTTAAAAGGCAGGTAATTACCATCAAAATGCATTTCTAATGAGATCTCTACTCCTGAACCTTAGCAGAAAAGTAGGTATTGACCAATAATAACAAAATATTTTTAAAACCAAACAGAAGTAGTTAGAATTTCCAAAATCACACAGGACCTTAATAGTGAATGACCTGGCCACCTGGGCTCCTGGGCTTGAAGCACCAGAGCACCTCCTTCTCCTCTAGTTTATGAAAACCAATCTCTTTCCTACGGGCAACTTGAACGGACAGGGCATGAAGATACAGGATAATAAGGAATGGCTCATTATTATCCCTGGGGTCCAATCATCTTACCTGTCATGATGTCTATGGCCCTGGGATCTCCCCAAGTCCCGCTGCCTATTCCTGGAGTGATGGAGAACGTATATGAAGTCGCTGGACTTAAGCCTGTGATGTTACACCTGGTTTGATTTGCAACAGGAATCGTCGGCTCCTGTTCCATCTCATTCTTTACTCTATACACGTACTCAGAAGCAGCTGTGTCATTGTTTTTCCAGGTTAGGGTCACATTTGTTGGACTGATGGAAACAGCTTCAATGTCAAATACAGGACTGGGTTCTATTTAAATATCGTTTTTTAAAAAAGAAAAAGAAAAATTACATTTTAAAAAGGAACGTAAGAGCAAAGCCTTCTTTCCATGTCTACCTTCCAGAAGTGAAATTTACAATCACAGAGCTTCGTTTCTCTTTACTTGCCTCTAGACTTCCCTGCAACAAAATTTATTTAAATCCTTATACATACATGTATGTGTGCATGCTAGTGAAACAGAGGCTTTAGGACGGGGGAAACGTGATAGAAGTTGGCCATGTTGCTATGACCGGAAAATGGGGTTAAATCTGTTTAGAAGCTGATACAAAAAGACACCTGAGATGCACCGTGAGTCCATTTCCCCATTCTCAGAAAACACTGCATTTAGAGAGATGTTCTATGACACAGAAACACGTGACAACTTTTTTGCCAAACCCTGATGTCAGAAGGAAACTCAGCAGGTT
The DNA here is from genome assembly GCA_023783475.1 of Daubentonia madagascariensis. Lineage (NCBI taxonomy): Eukaryota > Metazoa > Chordata > Mammalia > Primates > Daubentoniidae > Daubentonia > Daubentonia madagascariensis. The sequence continues at coordinate 264,362 of JAKFHU010000403.1, forward strand.
TCTGACATAAAATGGCAGGGGCAGAACAGCATAAGGAGAAAAGAACTGGTCTTGGGATATAGATGTGGATGTGAAGACCTGCTCCATCCATTTGCTGTATGACCTGGAATTAGTTTCTTAAAACCTCCCGGTGTCAGGTTCCTCTGTTCACAGCTCTAACACACCACACTAAACATAAAAGATTACAATTGAGCCACGATGATATGATGAACAAGGTCATTGGATCTAGACACTAAAAATCTGGGTTCAGAGTCCAATGCTGCTAGAGACCAGCCATGTAGTTTTACTCAAAGTCATCTCACCTCTCTGAACCTCAGTTTCTTCTTCTGTAAAATTGTAGACATGCAGGATCTTCAACCCATGGACGTCATCATGATTATTAACAGTAAAACTACCAAATGGATGCATCCTAATTACATTCAAGAAAGAGGAATAACAACCAGAAACAGAAAAATAAGACACAGATGAAAAGGCCCTTATTCTCAGGAGCTTGCGACTGACCCCAAAAGAGTAAAGACAATACAGGTAACGCCATCTCAGAACGCTCATGGAGAGGGTGCCTTTCCTGGCTCATGGGAGATGCAAACATTGATCCAGTCAATGAAAAAAGGGCAGGAGGGGAAAAAGTGAAGGGGAAATGGAACAAGCAGGGAAGAATCCTGTGGCCCACGATTCAATAAACTTCATGCCAGGAAGCCCCTCCAGACTTGAGTTTCTTCTTTATAAAACGACAAGTTCACAGTGTCCGAGGAGCATTTTTGGCAGATCATCTCTGTGCTGCCATTTACAATCAATGACGAGGAGGAGGAGGAGGAGGATAAAGACCGACAACAACAACAGCCACAGCCTCAGAGCCCTGCCCGGGGCCGACCACGTCCCAGACACTGCCAGGTGCTGGGCAGCATTTCCTCATTTACGCCTCACAACAACTTCATGAGCAATGCTACGAGGCCATTGTAAAGACGGAGAAATGCATTAAGAACTCAATTTTGTTGATTCGTACAGGGGTTCTAGGAAGGTTTTGGAAAAGCAGGTCGTTAAGTTTCAATAGTTCAGAGAAGAAAGCACATCTTAAAATATTTTTAAATATACATCTCTTTTAATAAAGATGAAGAAAGTGGGGCCTAATAGGATCAATGATTTGCCCAAGGTTACACAGCTAGAAACTGGCAGACCCAGGAAGCAAACCCAGGTCTCTCTGGGTCTGAGTCTGTGCTCTTCACTGCTCTGCCATCACCATACTTGAAGGCAGAAAGGAGAAGCCCAGCGTGGGAGCTCATGCCTGGAATCCTAGCACTCTGGGAGGCTGAGGCAGGAGATGGCTTGAGCCCAGGAGTGTGACGTCGCAGTGAGCTGTGATGACGCCACTGCACTCTACCCAGGGTGACAGAGTGAGACTCTGTTTCAAAAGAAAAGAAAAGGAGAAGAAGAAGAAGGCAGAAAGGAGAGTGTGAGAGCAGCTCTCAGAGGAACCAGGTATCCCTCAACCCAAGCAACAGGGCCAAGAACGGGGAGGCTAAAGATACAAGATGTAGTCACTTTTTAATACTGAGGCTCAGATGAAGTGATTTCAAATACACTACCAATATGATAACATTCAAATACATTCCCTAAACCCCACAATCCATCCCAAAAGAAAAGTCTTGCTCACTTGTTTGCACTTGTTGACAGCAGGTACTGGAGCCATTTGAAAAGCTTAAACGATAGTTTGTCCCAGGAGTGAGCCCCTTAAATGAAACAGTCCTGCCAGGGTCAGGTAGGGAACTCTGGTGAATCTGCCCACTCGAATCAGTTACATTTATTACTGAAACGTTTTCTGGTACATCACTAAAATGAATCTCAGTGGCTGAAGAATTGAATTTGAGTGGCCCACAGCTGAAGCCTAAAATGCAGGAAAGACAAAAAAAACACAAACTAATAAAATGGCACCTCCCACCACACACTTGCCATACAACAGATTATTATAATTTTTGAAATTGATTATAGTTCTCTCACTTCCCTGATTTAAAATATCGTATCTGTGCATAGAAGTTTTCTTGCACACAAGTGATTCAAGCCTGTACAAGGTACCTATCCAGCTTATTTACCAAACTGATTAACAGGAAGAAAAACCAACTGCAGAATGCTCCCCATTGTCTGCACAGGCTTCGTATAATTACTGTTATTAACTGAGATGTGCTTTATTAGAAGGTTTCAGCAAGATCTGCCCCCTTTGTATGGCACTATGAGAACAATCTAATTATTTTATCTCTATGGTTCATAGACTGGGATTTTACCAATCAGGAAAAAAGTTCCCAAATTTGAGACAAACTAAAGCTACCAATTTTTATTTTTTCCTAAGAGATGCATTTTTTTAAAACTACTATAATTTCTATTTCTTATAGAAATGTTTTATGACAAAAAAAATTAGTAAGGGCATAATCCCAGAATGGATGGTGCTTTCAACTGAATATATTTAGCTTCTTAAAAACTTACTATCATATCCTTATTTTTCTCATTTTAGTATGAACTGAATGGACCAGCACCAGTCAGCAATTGGGACTCAGCCCTCTATATGAAAGCAAAATATACAGGAGGCTATGTCCAGTTTTCCAAAGGTTATACAAACCCTGTACCCCATTTTTTAAACGTCTCAATGTAGCAACACAAGAAATACTTATGGGATAACATCACATAAAATATATAAAAATCACACTGCATTAAAGTTTCAAATAAGTTAAATCACCCATGGGTACAGATTGGAAAAGTATCACAGCAAATACAAATTTTTTATTTGTCACAGTTGCACAATTAACTGAATTTTTTCTTTCATTTGCTGTTTCCGCGCTCACCCTACTTCTAAAGAAAAATTGGAAACTATTCAGGTTTTAATAAACCAGCATTTTCTGTGATTTCCACATTGCTGTTAATGTTGCTCTGTGTCCATTAGGGAGCAGCAGCGAACGGCACAAGCATGAAAAGGCAAGCGGTACTCACAGTCACCTGCGCACACCATCTGTAACAGAAAAAGAAAACGGAAGTCAGCAGATTCATTCAGCCACAGAAAATGCAAATCAGAAATAAAGCAGTTGAAGACTTAATAATGGGGGTAGGGTGGTAAAACGTACATTCAGCAAAGGCCTGCTGGCCAGGGTTAGGGTGTCTTGGTGTCCCTAAACGCAGGGACTCAGTGAAACCACGGGTCAGTTACAGACAAAAGATCAACTCAGATATATGGAGGCCAACCAGCTGTGTCTACCCATGTCCTACACTGGGGCAGCTCTCCAGGTCAGCACCTCCCCCCAGCCACTGCATGACGAACTGAGGCAGAAGGACACAGAGGCAGAGTCAAGATTGTCAGAGCCAGAAAAAAAGGAAACCAGGACTAACACGCCCCTTCCCCAGAACCACTTGCAGGTTGTGATTGCAGGGTGGAAAGCCAGATGTATGGCAGAAGAAACCCAGCGGGGTTACGATTGTCAGTGTACAAAAATTCACCTTCTTCTTTCTACCAGTAGGTGGCAGTATTTTTTAACCATATGGCAAGCAGTTTGGGGAAGAATGAATGTTTGAAACAGAAGAGGCCTTAAAGATTTAGCTGACAGCGTCTCAATCTTTGATCTTTAGATCCCAGGGAGTCCTCGAGAATATTCATGGTGATCCATAAATTATTTCCCTATACTTTAAAAGCCTAAAATAATTCAAGATTATACATTCTATTGTTTCCATAAACACACCTTCTTGGTGAACGGGATTTTTCAAATTATGGTCCTCATGAAGAAGAAAATAACCAAAAGGACCTTAGTGGGAAAAAAAAAAAGGTCCTCCAACCTCCCATCACATTTAGAATAAAATTCAAACTCTTAACCACAGCCCACCCGGCCCCTCTGGTCTCACTGACCCTTCACGTTGCCCCTTAGAGCCTTTACCTATTTATTCCCTCCTCCAAAAGCACTCTGCCAGATCGTCCCACAGCCTGGCAAAAAATGCCACCTCCTCAGCAAGCCCTTCTCTAAGCAGCCATGGGAATCAACGCCCCTCTCTCCATCATATCTGTCTCCTCCTGCTACAACGTAGGCTGCACAAGAACAGAGCCCTGTGCCTAGAATGGTACACACAGCAGGCGCTCAGTAAATGCCCCTGGAAGGAGAGAATAAGCCCAGAGGAAAGACTTGCCCCAAGTTTCCTTTACTCTCAAACTTTCCCTTCCCCTCATCCCACGCTACCTTCAAGCCCTTGGCATCTCAGGCCTACACTTTATTGGTTCACCTCCCTGCCGCCAGCCCCTGCCCCTCAGTCTATGCTGAGCCTCAATCCCCACAGTCTACGATGGATCATGGGAGACAGCAAAAGAAAAGAGGAGTCTGTGGCTGGGCAAGTTGTGCAGGGCAGCAAACATTTTTTTGCCCAGTAGTTGGAAACGTTAAAGTACATGAACTCAAGACTCTATGATGGCAGGTCCTAGCCCCTTCCAATGCTACTATCCCTTGGCATGTGCCTCTATGTGTTGTCTCCTCAACTGGAATCCACTCAGTCATTCATCTATCTGAGTATCATAACTATCTAGCCCTCAAGCTGTTTACAGGAAATAAGACAGGTCCATAAATGAGTAATTCAAAGTAGAAAGTAATGACAACTCACAACAAGCAATCTCGAGCACCTGCATGGGACAAGCACTCTGCTAAAGTGCTAGAGCTAAAGCAGACAAGCCTCCCTGTCACTGGAAAGAGGACAGCATATGACCAAACCACAGGAGGACAGGTGAATGGTACCCCAGGCATAGGTGCCACTCGCTAAGGGAAGTCAGAAGAAGGCATGCACAAAGGCAAAGAGTATCTACAAATTTTTGATCTGTGTCCCTTACAGTCACAGACTAGATAAACACTCATAGGCTGATGATATTTACATGGGGCAACGTGTCAAAGAGCTCTGAGTTCTAGAGATAAAAGAGCAAAGATCTCATCTTGGAGAAAAGGGCAAGTTTCTGAGAGATTAAAATCACAGCTTTGAGTTTGTATGCTCCATACATTTAATCAAATACACACGGAGTACTAACTGCTGGGCACTGTTCAAATATTAACACACTTCGTCCTTCAAATAACCGTAAAAGGTGGGCACAGGTCACAAACAGCTGATAAGCTGCAGTGCTGGGATTTCAACCCAGGTACTCAGACTCCAGAGTCCATGGACTTAACCACTAGCTATGCTACCTCCCAACATAAAAACAGGTGCAGAGAAATGCACTAGGATTTGGGGAAGACTTAAAAATTCATTTCAAAAGATATTTTCAGCATGCTCCCTTCATCTCTCTACTCCCCAAAAAATCCAGAAAGCAGAGTAAAAGCTCCTTGACAGACACTGGTAAGGTTTCTCCTTGCAACCCTTTCAAATGCCCTAGGTGCTATGCAAACAGGCCAACCTGTGTCTCTTCAAGACACACTATGAAGCAGTGGCCAATGCAAAACCACATTGCATCACATAACTTCATGTCTTTCCTGGCCTTACTCACCCCCTTTTTTCCCTCATCCTCACCTCCCTAGGCCTGTCATCCCAATGTGTCAGTGCTTGCCTCAGAACCCAAGAATCTAAAGGAACCAGACAGGGCAAGAGGACCTAAGAGTCTGCAAGGGGGATCCTGGGGAAGAGCTCCCTCACTAATAAAAAGGGATGCACAGGAAAAGATACTACCCTGCTTTAGCAGACTTTATATGGTCTGCCTGCAATGCCTGGAGCTGCTGCAGCCACTCTGTCACAAGGAGGAGAGAAAACACCCATTTGCTGAAGATAGCTGAGGGGAAAGAAGGAAAACACCTAGATCCTTGAGCTCCTAAATTAACCATCTCTAGACCCTTCTGCCTCCAGACTTCTTACCTGGGGAGATAAAACACCCTTTACTATTTAACTATAGTCATGTGCCATTTCACGACATTTCAGTCAATGTACCACATATGACAGTTGTCCCATAGATTATAAGGGAGCTGAAAAATTCCTACTGCCTAGTGACATCACAGCACAACACATCACCTTTTCTGTGTTTTGATATTAGTATGTTTAGATACACAAATACTTACCATTGTGTTACAATTTCCTACAGTATTCAGTACAGTAACATGCGGTACAGGTTTGTAGCCTAGGAGCCATAAGCTACACCATATTGCCTAGGTGTGTGGTAGGCTATACCATCCAGGTTTGTGTAAGTGCACCCTATGATGTTCACACAAGGACAAAATCGCCTAATGATGTGTTTCTTAGAACGTACCCCCATCGTTAAGCAACACATGACTGTACTTTTGTTTGGGTTGTCCATTATTTGCAACAAGAGGTAAGGTAATGTTTCTCCTTGCAACCCTTTCTGTTGACAACACTCCTTGCTGTTGTCAACAACAACAACAAAGCAAAATACCTAATTTTCACATTAACCCTCATTTTTACAGATGAAGAAACTGAAAAGTCAATGATCTGCTATCCGGGGTCACAGAGCTGGTCGGTGAGAGGTAGAGCCAGGATACAAGTCCAGGTCTGCCAGGCCTCAAACTCTTCCACTAACCACAGATAGATACTTGTAAACAACACCCTGATAGATACTTGGCATGGTGGATACTTCATAAATACTTTTTTAAAGAATACAGTTGACCCTTGAACAACACAGGTTTAAACTGCGTGGGTCTACTTACGCAGGGATTTTCTTCCACCTCTACAACCCCTGAGAGAGCAAAACCAACTCCTCTTCCTCCTCCTCCTCCTCAGCCTACTCAACATGAAAACAGCAAGGATGAAGACCTTTATGATGATCCACTTTCACTTAATGAACAGTAAATATATTTTCTCTTCCTTATGATTTTCTTTTTTTTTTTTCTTTTAGAAAGTCAAGCTGTTAGACCTTATGATTTTCTTAATAACATTTTCTTTTCCCTAGCTTACTTTATTATAAGAATACACGATATAATACACACGACATACAAAATATTTGTTAATCGGCTGTTTACGTTATCAGTAAGGCTTCTGGTCAACAGTAGACTATTAGTAATTAAGTTTTGGGGGAGTGAAAAGTTATATGCAGATTCTCAACTGCAGATTCTACCCTGATGTAGTGCGGATGAAACTAAATGATCTGAGATGCTGTTGTCATCATCATCATCCTTAAATCTTCACAGCAACCCTGCAAGGTATTTTTATCCCCATTGTACAGGTAACACCACCAAGGCTCAGATCCTCCTGACAAAAACCAGTGGGCAATCTCAGACTTATACTCTTCCAAGTATCTTTTTCTAAGTATTTAAGTAAAACAACAGCTCAGTTACAGAGGAGAGACAGTAAGTGGCTTGTCCAAGGACAAGCAGCCAGAGAGGAAGCACCAAAACCAGAACCCAGGTCTCAACGTCAACCACTCTAACCAAGCTTCCGCGTCCCCTTCTCCTGGCATGCAGGCCTGGATGGGGCATGCACTGCTCACCCCCGCTTCTCACTGCTCCTCTGCAAAATCAACTGTACGTATGACCCAAGGCTTCTGCTGGCCCCCATAGCTGGACAAAAGGAGCAAACCCTGAGGAGATTAAGCTCACTGATGCAGCAATGAAACACACGGGAAGAATGTTACTGCTCTCAGTTCTACCAAAGACTTTCAGTTACCTAGCTATCCCAGGTATGTCAGAAAACCTATCAGTCAACCAGATGTGCCCAAAAACGCCCACTGCTACACAGTAGGCACAATCTTCTCCCTCCTCTTTTCTGAGGGACAGCCCTTCGCTGTGGAGCCTTTCGGCCTTGTTCATCACTCCCCTGCCCCAGAGATGGTTCCTGTTTCACGACCTCCTTCAGCTATGCTAAAGAGCCAAACCCTGTCTGGGAACAACCACCAGTCCCAGAACTGTGGTTCCAGTCACAAGGATCCTCCTCCAGGCCCCAAAGAAAAAGAAACAGCTAACACTGCTTTCTATGCCACCCCAATTATGCCAACGCTGCAGCCATTACATCAATGGTCCACTCTGAACACTGGATTCTTCCCACTCACCAACTAAGTCACAGGGATCTCACTAGCTGTGTTTACCTAAAACTTCTAAATTCTCCCCAACTCCTCTACATGAAAACACTACACCTATATACAAATCAAAGCAGGCTCCTACATAGTCTCCTCTTCCCCTCTGATGTGACTACCCCATTAAACCTACCTCCCAGTCTATAAGCTTCAGAATAGGAACCTTTGGTTCCTCCCTCCCTTTCATTCTTTGTGGGTCCTGTAAAGATGTTTCCTCGCCCACCACACCTTGACTTTTCCACTTCCGTACTGTGGTCATTATAAACCAAATCCTCATAACCTCCAGCCCTAAATAACAGAAATAGCCTCATCCTAGGGCTGAGAAAGACTCAGGCCATTTCCATTTTTACTTTTTGAAGCTCCCAGTGTACATACAAACACACACACACACACACACATTAAGAAGTACCAGGACAGGATTATATCTGCTGCAGTATATTTTTGTTTCAATCCTGCTAAAGTATTGCCGTGACTCTATCTATAACCCCTCATTTGGAATATAAGAGGCCAAAAAGCCTAAACTGGGGCCTTTTGTGAATAACAGAGGTGAGAGCCAGGCCCTATTCCCTCATCCACATACCTGGCTGCGTCTCTTCCAGCCTCTCTCTTTAATCCACGGTGAAAAATAAATACAAGTGTTAGGTCACTCTTTCTGAAACATGTAGTAGCAGTAGGGATCCTGGCAGGAACAGACAACACACTCAACCAGGATGAGAAGAGTTTTAAAGGGTCTGTTTTCAAGGGTTTAGGGGAACCAGTGAGGGGTGGGCAAGAACCCTGGAGTAGCTGCAGGGACAAAGGGCAAGGAGACAGGCTAGGGGCTGTGCCTCTCCATCTCTAGCTGAGGCCTCCTGCTGGGCTGGCCCAGTTGTAGCTGGAGGTCAAGGGCACCTGCTATTGTAGAGCATGAAGGCCCAGCCTCCTCCTGGTGGGCAGAACAGGGTCTACAGGAGCACATGGAAATAGGCGGCTCACATCATGTCACCACTGAAAGCCTGTGAACCTGGCAGGTGTGGACTAGGGTAGTCAAGAGGTTTAGGTTCAACTTCCCCTGCCACTTGTGAGCGCTGGGACTTGAGGGTCTCATGGGTTTCACCAATTGTAAAATGACAGAAGGGTATTATCTGCAATACAGATCCACATCTGAATTCTCCTGAGACTCAAACAACACAAGGTTCCTTTACTCCCAACCTAACAGCCCTCCTTCCTGCCTCACTGAACCTCCAAACCTTGGAAGCTGCCACCCTTCAGCTCAACTGATGGCCTTCTGCCACTGTTCCAGCCTCCCTCCAGGCTCTGAGCCCCTCTCAGTCCAAGCTGCTCGCAGCTCTTCCTGAAGCCCTGCACTGCACCAGGCCTGAGCAAGCTACTGAAGACACAGAGGGCACCTAAGGTGTCCCGACTCTCCAAGAGCTCCCAGGCAAGAGAAGCAGCAAAAGATCTACGTGCCCAAGGACCTAGTGAGCTTGGAGGACAGGGAGAGAAGGGTGCAGGGGGCTTGAGGGTAACACGCAGGGGAGGAGTGGTAGAAAATGTGACCTAAAGAGTAACTCCATGTAGGAATTTAATGTTGGTCTGTTCTACTTGCTGTGATACCGATTGAGCCTTTAGCCACTGGCCAATCAGTGTGCCATGACTGTCGCATTTATCATCTCATGTAAGCCTAAGAATCCCAGGGGCAGGACTGCATTTATCCCCATTTTATAGATATAGATACTGAGCCTTGGAAAAGCTAAGTTCCTAACCCAGCATCTTATTAATACTACAGCTATGAAGTCTAAGATTCTGGTGCAGGTCTGCCTGACCCTGAAGCCCTTGACTTTAACCACTCCCAGGGAGCACTAAGCTGGTTCATCCCTGGGCAAGTCTCAACTGAGACCATGAAGCCCTAAGGCAGTTCCAGGCAACCCATTTGAATTGACTAAATTAAGGCAGCTTTTGTACTGTATTCAAAAGGAGCAGGGTTTAGGGGTAAATTCACAGAGCAGCCTGGATTTTAGCAAGTGACAAAGCTTCAGGTTTGCTATTACACGTTAGGTTTTTGAGGATGGGTAATAAGTGACTGAATAGCACACAATGGGTAACAAAAGACTCTTTATCCTTTTAAAACCAAGCCCACACACCATATGACAATAGTTATTTTTACCCACTGACGTAATTAACCAAAATGTGAACTGCTTCAAGCAATGTTTAAAATCAAATAGCATTTTATGGGATTTGGAGCAGCACAGATTTCAACTCTGAAAGGCCATCATTCTCCCTAGCTCTCATTTATCTCCCTTGTGAAAATTATCCAACAGCTTCCCATAAAACCGGCCCTTGAAAGGTAAACCATTGATCTTGAAAATGACAGGCGGGGTGGGCCCTCCCACTGAACCCAGAAGCCAGGCAACGAACACCATTGTAGAAAACTTCCCAGAAGGCAGGTGTGGCATTGTGGGGTGGCCTGAGGACCTGGCATCTGTTCCCACCCTAGAATTCAAGAGGCAGGGGACAGACAGGCTAGCGGGCAGCATGGTGAACCGTACCCACAGCACAAGGCATCAGGCAAAGGGAGAAGAGAATGGGCTGGCTTACTCTGCCCTCGCTGGCAAATAAATACGCTCTCTGAACTTGACGCTGTCATCAAGGGATTACGGAGAAGAGTTAGCATAATCCATAATTCCATGTCCCAGAAATGCCAGGTGAGGCTTCAATGCAAGGGATGAGTACCAACCGCCCTGCAAAGAGCAGCTGGCTCATCCTCCCCCTCTCGGGGTAGTTGGAGACATGATGGGCTCTTCCAAAGGCACAGAGAAAAAAGTAACCAGAGGGACTATTTTGGTGAGGCTATGTGAACTCTGAGACACAAGGCTGAGGGTGACCTTGGAAGTCCCAGGTCAGAAGTTTCCATGGGTATTTTTAGCAGCAGAACCATTTTTTCAAAAAGAATCTTATGAAGAACTACATAGACGTATAGAGTTACACATTTCATACATATCTATATATGTGTGTATATATACAATTGATAAAAGCAGTTTTTTCAAAGTTCAAGTTACCTTGTTCTTATTTTGAATGCAATTGATATGTAACCAAGTTAAGACACTGGTAGTCTCCAATGCATCAAAATATGGTGTAACAGATATCTTGGCAAATGTTTTCATTACAATTTCAATACACTCAAATTTGGGGGGAGGTTTTTGTTTTCCAAGAGAGAGAGGATCTCGCTCTGTCACCCAGGCTGGAGTGCAGTGATGCAAACGTAGCTCACTGTAACCCTGAACTCCTGGGCTCAAGGGATCCTCCCACCTCAGCTTCCTGAGTAGCTAGGACTACAAGCACGCACCACCATGCCTGCCTAATTTTTTTTTTATTTTTTGTAGAGACAGGGTCTCGTTATCTTGCCCAGGATGGTCTCAAAGTCCTGGGCTCAAGTGATCCTCCCGCCTCGGCCTCCCAAAATGCTGAGATTACAAGCATGAGCCACCATCCCTGGCGGGCATTGTTTTTAATGAAGCTCAAAGCAAACACTTATGGAACCCCCCCCCCATATACCTTAAAGAACGCACTTTAAAAATTAGTGATCTACCTACCCTTTGACTTTACAAAGGAGGAAATTAAGTCCCAGAATGGCTCAGCAACTCAACCCAGATCACCCAGTACTGAGACTGAAGCACAAATCCCCAGACTCCTTAGCAGGGTTCATCTCCTCATCTGAAGAGAGGATCACAGTTGGCAATCCCCAGGCCGCATCCAAACCCGTTGTCCACATCATATGATAAATATGGGTGTCCTAAATTGGGGCTCTGTTGTCTGAATCTAGCTCACTGGCATGTTTTGTCTGACCCATACTGTTTCTCAAAATCTTAAGCAAGTATTTAAAAATTAGGGAGATAGTACTTTTTTAAAATCCTGATTTTTAGCTTCTCAAAATAAAAGATCTGGCTTTCTTATCTAGCCACACGAAACTGGATGTGAGTGTCAGCATCCCCTTTCCATGGGTAAGTGCTTAGAGTTCACGATCATTCCCTAGCATGGTCACCCCAACACCGAGGACAAATGGCAGCTGCCAAGCAACACAGCACCACACCGCAGGTTTCCTCTACCAAACGTGAGCACGTGAAAGACTGGGAGGCAGTATGACTTTTCGTCATTTGGTCCATTCCATTTATTTATATTTCCAACCGCCCCCAAACACATCTGAGTTTGTGACCGTTGATCAAAGTGTACCTTGCAACCAAAGTACATGGGTTGCAATAATTAACAAACTGTTTACTTTCTAAGTTTCTCTCTTAGGAAGAGATTTCTGGCCAGTGTCAGATATGAATAAGGCACACAATATGAATATAGAATGCACCTGTTCTGCCTGTCCCTAAATTCTCCCCTTGCCCCCTGAACTGCCCCCACACACCACTACCACCCCCAAAAAAGAGCAAAAAATAGGGCAGAGAGTTCCAATTCTTCAGTTGAAGACTTTAATTTCATGTCCTTCACTCCATAAATCCCATCAATTCCCTCCTGTACCACCCATCCACCTTAGAGCATGGACAAAAACAGCTAATAGCCATCATTCACCAAGCACTTGTTATGTTCAGGGCCAGCTCCCCATGGAATCCTCCTTTCCCCCGCCCAGCTGGGTATATCTACAATCTCTGCCTTCCTGACTCCTCTCCTCCCCTTTCTTCCAGATGAGGACAGAACATTAGGTTCCAGGTTCCAGGTTCATGAACTCTGCCTTCGACTGACCACTGTCTACACTCTGGCCAAAAAGCCAAGGGTTGATCCTATCACTGGAGCCACAAGAGTCAGCAGCAACGTCAACAGACCCAGATGCTTTCATACCCTCACAGAACTACCCTGAAGTCACCAGGGTCCTTTCAAGGCTTTACAAACGGAGGTTCCCACAAGCCAAACAACCACCCACTGACTGCCACCACACTGCAGATGTGAGAAGGACAGAGACAGGGCAGAGCAGGAAACTCCACAGGACTTGGAGTCAGGTCTGGGTTTGAATCCTGACACCACCACCTATTAGCAAGGAGTCCAAAGGCCAGTGACCTAAACTTCTTGAGTTTTTTCACCTGTAAGTTACCACTTACTTTGCAGACTTGATGTGGAGATTAGTAGCACACAGTAGGGACTCTATAAATGGCAACAAACACCATGGACTCCAAAAGAGGGAGTCACCGAGGCACTGTCAGCCATGGAGCACAGGAACTAAGAGGACGCGCTCTGGAGCCCGACCCTACCAGCTACCTGAACCTGAATAAGCCACTTAACCCCATGCAGCAATTAACAATAATAGGAACTACCCGAAGCAAGGGCGGGGTGAAATACTGATAAGCATTGAACTCAAGAGATGAGTACCTGGAAGTCCATTTGTGTATGTTTGATAATTTTCATTAACTAAAAGAAAATGGCAGGGAGCATATGGGATATCTCTGTAACGTCCTCTCAATTTTGCCGTGAACCTAAAACTGCTCTAAAAAAATAGTCTTTTTTTTTTAATGGTATAAACAGTATTTACCACATGGGATTGTTGTGACAAGTATTAAATGATATAATCTATGTGAAGCACTTACATACAGGGGGTACACAATAAATATTAGCTATTATTATAATTATTACCATTAGCAGGGCCTAAGGTTCGAGTGGTGAAGAGAGGGGTCAGCTGTCTGATGAAGAAACTGCAGGACCAAAAGATATTTCTGCTAACACAGAAGCCTGAACAGCAGAGAAGGGCAAGTTGGCATCTTGGATTCTGTTGCATAAAAGGAAGAACTTGGGCTACAATTCTCAGACTGGCTACGTTCTTGTCTTCCACTGCCCATCATGGCCAAAGCTGAACTGAGCCCCCAAGGAGGCCATCCTGCCTTGGCCTGATAGCACGATGCTTTCTGCAAAGCCTCTGTCAGCCCCACAACCCACACCTGCCAGTGGGGTCTGCTCAGTATAGCTGAGAGCCCAGGACCGAAGCCCCATGGGCTCCTCCCGATGTGCCAGGACAGTCTCAGGGTGGGCTCAGAAATCTCAGGTAGTGGTGATAGGTCAGTTCTTAGACAGATTTTTCTGCCTACAATACTCCCTTTCAATTAGAAAGTGAACCACTGAAACATCCAGACAACACAAGAAACTGCAAGTGTTCTCCAATCAGCTTTCAACAATAACCTAAATACAACCATCACCAAAGGAAAAAAGTTTCTAGGCAAAACCATCCAGCCATTCTCTCTCTGAAATTAATGTTTCAGAGAAACACACCAGAGAAAAATGGCACCTTGGCAAATCACATCGGGTAGGTACTATCAAGCCAGGAATGCCACAAAGTAGACACTTTTATCTGACATCCAAGGATGATGAAAGAACTCTGAGTCGTCAAATATAAGATTATTGCAGAGCTGGAGCAGCAGAGCCTACCCACCTACAGAGAAGATAGTCATAGGACATGACAGGTGAATTTCAACATCTCATCAAGTCTCATGAAGCCCCTAAATCAGGGGTTGGCAAACATCTTCTGTAAAAGGCCAGACGGTAAATATTTTAGGCCTTGCAGGCTGTGCAATTCCGCTGTTGTAGTGTGAAATCAGCTATTGACAATATGTAAACTAGTAACCATGGCTGTGTTCCAAAAAACTTTACTTAGAAGCACTAAATTTGTGTTTCATATAATTTTCATGTGTCATGAAATATTATTTTTGTTTGATTTTTTTCTAACCATTTAAAAATGATAAAAATGGCAAAAACCATTCTTAGCTCGCAGGTCATCCAAAAAGAAGCAGTGGCTGCATTTGGCCGACCCTGCCCTAAATCACGTCTTTACCCTGGACAGAGCCACAGGAACGGGCCCACAGCAGCTCAGAGCCGGAGCCCTGTGGTCTGGTTCTGGTTCTATGTCCCAGTTCTTACAATTACCAGCTTCAACACCGAGCTAAATCTCAATCTTCTCATCTGAAAATAAAGATTATGACAGGACCCTCCTCAAACATTTGAGAGAATTAAATGAAATAATATCAGGCACAAGGCAAATGTTCAAGAGAGGATAACTCTATTAATATTGCCATTGTTTCTTTGCTTTTGCATAGATTTCAATCAACTCAATTTAAGAACACGGGATCTCTCAAGGCTAGTCTAAATTTCCAATTGGGAATCTTTGGCTGGTAAGACATGGGAAGGAACGAAGTCTTTCTTAATGAATACAGGGTATTTGGGAGATAAAATAATTTGAAATGTGGGTCCACTGGTGACAGAGGGTGGTGCCTGGTGGTCAAAGCAGCAGGAGCCACAGAGCTGCCTTCTCAGAGCAGCCCTGCAGTATCCTGGACGTTTGCAGCCTGACCCTGTCTGTCAGCACCCAGCATTGGCAGACTTACCCAGGTGTTCACCTTATCTCTCTTGTTACGGTAGAAACTCTGTCGAGGTAAGAGGAGTCACACACTTCCTACCCACCCGTGCCCATCATGTGGCCTTCTCTGTTACATGCTCATTTGGCCCTGGCTGGTGAGTGGAGTTTCATTTGGATGTCCAGGCCTGGAGCAGAGCTGGCTGGCCTGGCCTCTCGTGGGTAAAGCTGAAGTCCACAGCATGTGTGGACTTCAGGGCCTCAAGGGCAAGCAGTGGGGACTGTGTGATCAGTCCTAAAGTAGGGTAAAATCTTATGGATTATCTATACCAACCTGCCTCTGCTTAGAGTTGAAGAAAAAGGCCCAGAAAGGTAAAGTGACTTGTCCAAAATACGTGGGTCTGAAACTTACTCATTCATCCCCACGTTCACTGACTATATTCCATAAGCCAGGCCCCGTGAGCACTCTAGGGGCACAGAGTGAAAGTTCCCTAGTCTTAAATTGCTTAAAGGCCAGCAAAAGAGACAAAGAAATAAACAACTGAGTTTTTTTCTCCCTTTAGGTGGAGTCATGTAATTTGGTGAGAATACCAACATTTTACATTCTATCACTTCATGTCTCCACTTTGTCTTCTTCTGAACTTTTCAACATATATACTTTTTTTTTTTACAACAGATGTAATCAATGCTTCTCTAAAGGAACGTGTGAGTCACAACAGCAGAACTCACATTTCAGGTACATTTTTCCATGTCTCAACATCCCTCAAATTCCCTGAGTAATCCATGCTGTCATCCCCTACTTTGGCTCATGCTGGTCCTACTGCCTAGAAAAAGCTAGAGCTTATTCGCTCCCTCCTATGCCCAATTAATTCCTGCTAATTCTTCTGCCAGGACGACTTCACCAAACTCCCTTCGCCAGCATAGCCAGGCCCTTCCTGGGTGGGTTTGCTCAGCACCCAGCACTCACCTCCTACCTCCAGGTATCAGAACTGGCTCTGACTGGCTGGCCTCTCTGCCTCACGCCTGGCACAGGGCCTGAATGGGCTGGCGGGGGTGCTGGCTGCCTGGGGAGCAGGGTGGTGGGGTGAAGGATGAGAGCAGGGAGAGGGTCTGGGCACGAAAACTGGATTTGATTTGGACAGCAAGGAAGAACAGAGTGGAGCAGTCAAGCCAAGAAGACGAGCATGAGAAAAAAAATACAATGGCAAGAAAGCACAAGGAAGCGGTTCTCACACACTGGTAGGCATCAGAACCATTGGGGGAATTTGGTAAAAATACAAAAGACCCAGCCCTATCTACTTCAACCAGCCTGGGCCTCTGTTCTTTATCAGCTCTCTGGGTGACTCAAACACCCTCCCAAGTTGGAGAACTGTCTTAAGGTATTTTAGAGAGACAATGAGAAAGGGTGAAGTAGCCCAGAACGACCCCTCGGATCTGAGCCACAACCCATAAGCCTCCAGGAAGGGCCTGAACAACTCTAGGGGGTGCCCTGGGAGTTAGTTTAGTTTGGTTCAACACTCAACCCAGAAAAAACTGAAGACATTCTTTAATCATCTTTAAATAAGGGAGGAGCCTGATCTTCTGGAATCCAGATTGTGCCCAGGGCATTCCTGTTGGGCAAAAACCAGACTAGTCTCGGTGGAGAAGGTGGGCCAAAGGGAGTGTTTCCCTCAGATGCCCTGTAAACTTCTGACAGCTTCTTCCAGTTTTCCCTTCAACAAATCCAGCAATCCAACAAATCTTAGAAAGTAATCCTATCGGCCTACATAGGAATTTAGGCTAAGAGTGATTTTCCTCACTGACTAAGAACTTGAAACATTTTTCATATCAGGGCTAAAAGACCAATATTTCTCTGCCACTCAGCACCTAGTATATCTTCTTCCTGCCCATTGACAGGCACCACCTGACCACACAGCACAGCACTGGTCACAGTTGCGGATCCCTAGGTTTCCTCTGTGTGCTTTCAGGAAACAAAATCAACACTTAAAAGACATGGATGTAGATATATTCTGTAAACTGCAATGAACTGTGCTAAACTGAATAAGTCAGCAATTTACAGAAAAAGAAGAATGGCTATGGGAGTCAGAGCTGGATTCGAGTCTCTGCCCCACCACTCAACTAGCTGTATGCCACAGGTGAGTCACCAATTCTCTCAAAGTTTCAGTTTCTACATATTCATAGGGGAAACGATGCTGCTGCTTGACTTCCTATGGTTGTGGCAAGCAAGAACTTCCACAAGGTCTTGTACAAAGTAGATGCTTAATAAATACTAACTGGGCACATTTATAAGATACAATCATCTTCAAAAGTAGCAATATTTAGCTTTGAACAAAAGATACTCTCTCCCTCTTCTGTCTCTCTCTCTTCTTCTCAAACACACAATAGTATTTTACCCAGTTGAGGATAATTATTAACTATTAACAATAATTACCACATTGTACAAGTAAATTGCATTATTGAAAGAGTCATTCTCTTCTAAAGTTTGCATTAACAAAGAAAAAGCTAAAATTCTCAAAGTCTCGTAAGTCCAGTCCATCTTTCTTTGCCATCTAATAAAACACTTTTTATTTCCTTTCATGGGCTTAAACTTCACTAAAAGGCAAATTGTCTGAGGGCATGCTGCTGAGACAACAGGACTCTGTGTGTGCTCAAATAATCCCCTGTTCCAGTTGACTGTTTTCTATTTTTCTGAATAGACACTGGACAGAATCAGGAATCAGAAATGGTCCTGTGATCTCCCTAATTGCTTCCACAGACAAGTCCAAAATGGGTAATTTTTTTAAAAGACATAACTGACTCAAGCCCCAAATGTTCGTCAAGGAGTCTGAGCCTTCTCTCCCACAATGGCCTGGACCCGGCCCCCCCCCGCCCCCCCCCAGCCAGCCCTCACATCCCAGGGCTGGGCAAGAATTCAAATGGCAGAAAAGGCTACCCCTCCAGACAAGACCCATCTCTGCCCAATAAAGGCCAGAGCTCAAAAGAGGAGGGCCAGGAAGTTGGAGACAACATGTTCTTGGGCACCCATCCTTGCTACCCTGAAGTTGACCCAAACTCTAATCCAAAATTCAGCATCTTGGAGCCGCTAGATTACAAAGAACTTCTGCACACCAAAAACAACCTTAAAGGCTATATACAGACTTCAAATACACACATCCACTGCAGTAAACAAAGCAAAAAAGCCCATCCAATCTCAGATTTGACAGATATCAATAGAGATCAGGGTCAAAGTCTCCCCAGCATTTTACTAGGATTCTCCCATTTCCTTATATTAGATCTGCAAGGAAATAGCCAGGTCCAGTTAATCAAAAGTTTGGGCCAACAAACCTACACAGAAGCTAATGTCTCATCAGAAAAGAGCCCAAGATCCAAATTCCCACCAGGTTTGACATCAAACAGACAATGCTTGATTTCAGACATCAATTCCGTCAAAGTTATGTCCCCACTCAGTAAACTTATGCCATGAAGATCTCATTATGGTACTTGGTAAGCTTGATAAAATGACTTTATTGCCATTCGTTAAAAATGAAACAACAAAAAGCACCAGCAGGGCCATTTTGGCAAGATCTCTTGGTGGTATTCTATTTGGGATCTAAGAGGGAATTTTCTCCTCTTACATGTTTTAACAAAATAAATATCAAGGAAAAAAAATGTACTTGGTCCTTGCTATTCAAAAAAAATTGCCCTGCTTGCACTATGGCTTCTGACATCCTGCCAAGTTTCAGATGCTGAAATATGAATGGGATTAAAAAGGATTAAGACAGAGTAAATGCTATTAACAGCCCTTCTATTGCATGCATCTATCTTACTCAGGAGCCAATGACCCACCAGGGAAAAAGAAGGGCTGAGGGGGGAATTGAGCTCATTCAACACCTGCTCACAATGGCAAGGTCAGCAGCGAATGCTGGGCTTTCTCCAACTACAACCCTGTGTCTGTCAAAGGTCTGCACCACTCATCTTGACACTTAATCAAAGAACACTTCATCATGGATGTTAGAGCTGCAGGAGCCATTAACAACCAGTGGTTTCCCATTTTCATTTTAGGACAGCAAAATCCTCTTGATAAATTAAATGTTATGAGAAACCCAAATAAACTCAGATAAAATGGATAACATTATTAGTAAGCCTTAATTTTAAAACTCCAAACTCACATTTGCTTATGATAGAGTATCAACCTATTTTAAAAAAGCAATTTGGGCAAACACAAAAATCTGAAATCACTTGTTACATTTCATTCATTTCTGGGTTTCATTTGGTTATACAAGATCAATAAAATGCTGACTCATATAGATATATAGTTGCAAATGGTAAAAGTTTAATAACAATTCATCTCCATTAAACAAAGAGTAGAGGTTTTATTCCTGAAGACTTTATAAAAACAAGTTAAGCTGGCAGTACAAACAAAGCAGTACTTGGATGGTCGCCAATGTTAAAAGTTTTAAATAAAAAAGAAATTTTTAAAAACTTTGAACCAAACATTTAATGGGATTCCTGAAACATACCAAAAAATATTTTATTAAGAAAGCTTTTAAACTACTCATCTACACTCTAACCTTAAGACAAACTCTACTAAAGAATTTTTTTTAAAGATGAACATTCCCTCATTCTATAAAGCCAATATAACCTTGATACTAAGACAGACAAGGAAAATACGAGAAAGGAAAGCTACAGGCCAATTGTTTACATGATCATAGCTGCAAAAATCCCAAACAAAATATTAATAAAAATGAATCCAGCAATGTATTAAAAAATGACAGTATCACACCAAGTTGATTTATACCAGGAATGCAAGAGAGATTTAAAAATAGAAAATATATGCCATTTATTACAGTATCAGATTAAAGGGAAAAACCACAAGGTTATCTCAATGAATGCAGAAAAAGCATCTGATGATATTCCACACTGATACATGGAAAGCTGTTAGCAAACTCAGACTAGAAAGGAACTTCCTTAGCTCAATAACGGCAATCTGCCCAGGTTCACTGCCACATTATTCACAATAGCCAAGATGTGTAAACAACCTAAGTGTCAGTCAATGGATGAATGGATAAAGTAAATTCGATATATAACCACACACACACACACACACACACACACAGAGGAATATTATTCAGCCTTTAAAAAGGAGATCCTGCCATTTTTGACTACGTGGATGAACATGGAGGCCATTATGCTAAGTGAAATAAGCCAAACACAGAAAGACAAATACTGCATGATCTCACTTATATGTGGAATCTTAAAAAACACCAAACTCATAGTAACAGAGAGTAGAATGGTGGTTACTAGGAGTGGGGAGAAATGGGCACATGTAGGTCAAAGGCACAAACCTGCAGTTATGTAGGATGAATAAGTCCAGAGATCTAATAAATGTACAGTATGAGGACTGTAGTTGACGATAGTGTATTGTATACTGGAAAATTGCTAAAAGAGTAGATTTTAGGTGCCCTTACCACATACATACAAAAACTCTCACTTGTGTGCACCAGAGTACACATACAGGAACGTTCACAGCAGTATCATGTACAATAGCCAAAAAAACGGAAAAAACCAAATATTATCCATTGTTCAGGAAAATAGATGAATAAATTGCAGGATATCACACCAATTAACAGTTTACAGCAAGGAAAATGAATAAACTGCAACAACACAACAATGTGGATGAATAATAGACAATATCAAGTGAAAAATGCAAGTCACAGAAAATTGGGTGAGACCACCTTAACCAGCCAACCTGAACTGCCCGGAGATGTGCAGACATGCAGAAAGCAACTTACTGCTCAGACCTGGTGAACATCAGGACAGGTGATCTGGGGGGGGCAGGGCCAGGGAGGGCTCAGGAAGCAGCCCAAGCCGCTGAGATAACCGGGTGCTGGATTCACAGGGGACCACTCTAGTACCGGACTTGTAACACAACCTCACTCTTTCTGATTATCAAGTATTATGTGACAAAAATTTTTAAACCACTGACACAGTCCAGTATCATCATCCTCAAGGACAAGGTCAGCAGGTAACTTTTATCAGGTGATCCCTAGATGCCAGGCACTGCTCCAATCACAGAGAAGAACTAGAGAAGCTCAGCGACTTGTCCAAGGTAGCACCGCCAGGTGGGAGGCAGGAACCAAACCACCGCCCTGCTCCTCTTGGCCAGGGTGCTTCCCATGGTGCTCAGGATCTCACTTCCACTAGCCTGTGGGTGTGTGATACTCACTTTATCTCCCCAGCCACAGCATAAGTCAAGGAACACACCTCATCAGTTCCTTTGTTCCCTTCAGAGTGCTGCATACAATAGGTGCCCAATAAATACCTGCAGGCTGGATGCATAAATGCCCCAGAGCCTCAACAGCAACATGCTGTCATTTAATGGAGATCCTTATTATAAACTGGCCCATGAGCATCCACAGACACCCTAGAACAAGTTTCTTTATCCCAATAGCAGCTGATCAGTAGCTTCTAGAAAAGTGATTCTCAGCTGACAATGTGGCAACAGAAAGGGAGCTGCCACCAGTCATGAGAAATACTGCCCATAATGTGTTACTAAAAAGCTCAGGAATGGCTGACTTCTTGTTGAAGCTGACCAAATTCAAGGCTCTCCAAACATGCATGATTTAACAGGCCTCCTTAACTAGGAGGGAAAGGGACAGGTTTATGACCTGGCTGGGTCCACAGGCCTGTGTGCAGGGTGGGGGCAGGAGGTGCTGAGAACCTCCCTGTGATTCTGGGAGGCCTTCAAGGAACAACAGAGAGACAGAGACAGAGAGACAAGGACAGAGAGTAAGTTAAGAGTTGGGTGGAGACAGCTGATTGGCTGAATCAGGAGGTTGCCCAGTGAGGTCTGAAGGGACAGTGCAGGAGGTGGCTGGTAACAGGATCACAGCAGAGACCACCCTCCTACTCCACAACTGACCTAAGGGAAAAGAAAGAGTAAGTCTGTGGGTCTGGAGACCCGCATACCTGGTCCATCCCTGAAATCAGGACGCCTCACCTGCTGGGGCCTCAGCTCTTTTGTCTATAAAATGAGAGCTGTCTCTCCCGCCTCCTAACTTCACAGAAGTGTTTAAAGATCCAATGACATGGCATCTACTAGCCCTTTGCACACTTCACTCTTCACATGTCACGTGAAATTTTTCTATCTCCCAAAGTACATACTTAAGACACTTAATTTTTCAGAAGATGCCACCCTTATGAGTTTGGCAACTACCTCTCCAAAGAGCTGGCTTCACTCTGGTTGGTTCCCTTAGTCCTGTCTTGACACCAACCCTGAGGAAGCAGGTGACTTTGAGAAATGTTTCAATCACCTAAAGGAACAAAAGGTCAAATCCGGAGCAGAAAAAGAAAGGAAAGTCACATAAACAACTACATGTTTTTCAATTACAGGAGGCCAGTCAAGACCTGCCTTTAAGAAGAGAGTAATGGTGAGAACAGCTGGGTATGTGACTTCTCCCTAGGTCACCAAACACCGATTACTAAACAAGACCCATCCTGCCCTAAGGTTTCTAAAAGGTTTTATTTTGTAGCCTAACGTTTTAAATATACACATACACTTTCACACACTTAACTCCTTACAGGGAAGTTACAAAAAATGCAAATTTATGATGGTAATGATAATAGGGCAATAGCAAGCTTTCACTGAGCTCTTCCTACATGCCAGGAAACTTTTTCCAATATCTTAAGTAATCCTAATAACATTCCTAAGAAATAAGGATGCTCTCATCTCCATTTTACAAATGGGGAAACTGAGCTGCAAACATAGGAAGAGAATCATCCAAGGGGGTGTACGGCTAGCCTACAGCTCCGTGGGACTGACACTCCTAACACGGCCAGCCTTCTTCCTGGAGTCATGACTGGTCCCTAAGAGCCCACACACCCTCTGCCTTTCATCAAGGAGGGTTTGCTGGATTGCAGATTGAAGAACCCCTCCAAGGCAAACTGGTAAATGCCCTGTCAGAACTCTCTGGAATGTGGTGTGGAACACGCGCACCTCCCCATATTCGTCCTCTAGAGTAGGGCAGGCTGGGCCCTTCCTAAAATGCTGGAAGTACTGAGGAGGTTGCACCAGCTAGACAAAGACTGGATCTGAATGACTCATACACATGGAGAATGCTGGCCACATGCCCAAATGGGCAGGACCAGGTGACAGACAGCTCCAGGGCACAGACATCAGAGGAAACACAAAGATGGGAAAGCCAGTGGCCCCCAAACCGCACCCACATGGAGCCCACGATCTTCCCAGGAAAGGAAAAGGTGCTCTCCTGGCCACACAGACCAGGCTTCCAGGGCAGGGTGGCGCAGGCACAGGAAAGCAGCCTGCAAGGCCAGCGTGCACCCATGGCTGTTATGTGAGGACAACAGAGGTGCACGAGGCCAGCCTGGTGCGTGGACCTATCTCTGAGGAGGGCCACTGTGCTCGGCCCTGGCTGGAACACACCAAAGCCTTTTCCTTGGGGATGACTTCAGGGGACACTGCAGAAATGAAAACCAGCCACCAGGCTCTGTTAGGTGCCAGGAGCTTCAAGAGAGGAGAGCAGCGATGCTGCAGGTCTGGGAGGGAGAGACCACCCATACTTCCTCCCTGAAGGTTGGAGAGTAAGAGACTGGAAGAGAGGAAAGAGGGCGCCAGGAGAAAAGGGAGGGTGCCTGGTGCCTGGGGCCGTGTACCTCATTCATCAACTAAGGACGCTCATGGCAGGGGACACAAATGCTGTGTCTGCCCTGAGGGCTGCTCCCTGGCCAACACTGGGCCACACAGTGGATTGGGAATTAAAGATCGTTTCCTTGATCCACTAAAACTAGGGGGGTAGAGAGAGAGGATTAAACACCTGCTTTGCTTAAAAATGTTTTTCTACATTTTCTTGAATAAGAACAGTCAATATTTACTGTGAGCTCACTACAGGGCAGCACTGCTCTGAGGACCCTATAGGGGATATTTCATTAAGTCTGCACTACAACGTTTCAGGGTATACTATACTTACCCCATTCCACAGATGGGGAAACTAAGGCACTGCACTTCAATAGCTGGCTCTAGGTCCTAGCGCCAGAATATGAGGAGCCAGGCCTGGAGCCGGGCAGTCTGACTCCGGAGCCTACTCTGCCTTACACCCTCCATAAAAATTCCTTCCAGTTACTGTGAACAGCACTAGGTGCAAAGCACCGTGCTAAGTATTTTATATTTACTGTCTCACAGCAGCCCTTTGAATGAAATGCATGAACTCCATTTAAAAATTTATATATGGACACTATGACATCAACTAAAATTTTTTAACACATTAAAAAACAGACTGGGGCTCTTTTTTGCTATGACAATGGGTCCAGTTGTCATCTGTGGTGTATCTTGCTCTGTAAACCTATATCTTGCTCTTGCTCTACAATCCTAGCTTTCTCTCCTCAATAAAACTCATTTTTGTGCTTTAAAAAAACCGAGCCTGGCACAGAGGTAAGCACCTATAGTCCCAGCTTCTTGGGAGGCTGAGGCAGGAGGATCGCTTGAGCCCAGGAATTCAAGACCAGCCTGGGCAACTTACACAGAGACCCAATCTCAAAAAAAAGAAAAAAGACTGAAAAGACACACACTCAATCATAAACAATGATCTCTGCAGGTGTTAAGTTACAGGCAACATTTACTCTTTTCTAATGTGTTTCTGTACTTGTTACAATTTCCACATGGAGCATAGCTTCCTTTTACAATTTTTTTTAAAATGTGGTTTTATTAATTCAACTTAACACACATTTGGGCATGAATAAACAATCAAAATTAAAATGTTCAAAGTGGTTCTCAAAGATAGCTGACAGCCCTCCTGGCCGCATAACACACTGACCAGGAATGACAAATGAGTAGCACGGAAATTAAAAGAAGTGTATTATCTGAATAAATTATAGATGATAAACTCTTCGCAGAGTTCCTAAAGCAAAGCATGTCAGCAGACTTGGCTGAAGCCAATACAACATAAATTTTTTTAATATGGCATGCCAGGATGGAAACTACATCTGCTAACATCACCCCTTGCCAAGCACAACAAGCCTTAGTAGAGAATCCACATGTGATCCCTCCTCTTCACCCTGGAGGAGGAGGAGGAGGAGGAGGAAACAGCCTTGTGCACAAATGGGCCTATCATGGGTGCCTAATTCATCCGTCCTGCAGAACACACAAGAAGCTTAAGAAGCAGATGCTCAAATAACATGTAGACACCTCAGGACCTGGCTAGAGTCAGGCATGCAGCAGTGATGACCACCACCTATGGAGGGCCCACTGGACACCAAGAATGAAGGTGGGCATTTTTCACACATCACTGTGCCCAGGTCTCAAGGACAATCCTGTGGCAGCAAGCCAGGGGCGTTTGAGACCATTTGCCAAGTTACTACACTTCCTTCATCTACTATGAACATATGCAGTCACTAAACTGTCACCAGGAGAGCATGGTATAGCACAGCTTAGGCCAGGGCCACTCCATTCCCACAGGATAATTTATGGTCAGTTATTACAAGGCTTCAAGAGAGAGCAGGGGATGTTCTCTGGTCTTGAAATCTGCTAGTACGTCATGAGAAATTCTTCATGCTTGCTACCCTGTGATGTCTGTTAAAAGGCTGCCTCCTGGTACCCCAGATGAAAAAGAAAACACAGTAATTGGATGTTATCACAATCATCTTGAGTCTCCAAGAAGGGGGAAGATCACCTCAAGAGAGGGAAGCGAGACCAAGCTGTGTACACAGCATTTGACCCTAGACAAAATCCTTTTTAGCCCATCCCCCAAAGACCCGTGCCTGGGATTGGGAACAGGGAGGCTGGTAGAGGGGTTTCAAAGCTCTTCTTAGATCTTTGAAATCATTCAACAGTTGAACAGAAAGAACACCAAGAGAGAGCTCAGAAACCAACACGACGAACAGCTAATATTACTTAGAATCGTAAGTAGTAAATACAGAGACTTTGCTAAAAATAAAACCCTTCTGACTGATGTTGCTCACTGACACCTCACAAGGACCTATTTATTAACAGGGGGAGGGGAGGCAAGGAGAGGAGGGAAGGAGAAATTTGCCAGATTTCTCCTAATCCAAATCATCTCATTAAATCCTCCTGTGAACCCCTGGGTAGGTAGGAACCCCCATTTCACAGATAAGAGATCAGCTCCTAAGTAGCAGAAACAGTATTTGAACACAGGTGTAGCCAACTCAAAACTAGTGCTTATATGACCATCCTATGGCTTATAGCCCTGACTTGCCTCAGATTTGCTGTGTGACCTTTGGCAAGGCACACGCTATCTCTCTGAGTCTCAGGTTCTTTAACTGTAAAATGAAGGCAATGCACCCTGACTAATTGCTAAGAACTCTTTTAGCCCTCACATTTATGGTTTTAGATTTCACGAGACCAATGCAGTTTCAAACATGACACACACCAAAATGTTAAAGGTTGACACACAGACCACAACTTTCTACTTTGCCAAATAAAAGGTACTTACTGCCTGCTAACATTCTTATTTCACAAAAGGAAATACTTTCCTCCTAAAAATATAGGAAGGACATATTCTCAATGAAGGATGGTCCTTTCAATCAAGTAGTATTCAGCTTCATTTAGCTTCATGGGAATCTCAGTACATTAACCTTTTTTTCCTTCTTAACAAGGACCACTGGAAACTTTTCACAAGCTGTGCATTGGTCTGCAGGCCAGTGTCCGGGAACCACTGTCAAATGCATTTCTAACCATGCTAATCCTAGCACATAAAATTTATTGCCGTTCCTAGCACACAGAAAGAACGCAAAGAATTGTAGTTGCAGAATAAGCTGGAATATTGTGAGTTACGCAAATCAACTATCAAGACTGCTAAAGAGAAATAACACTAATCATCATAATAATGTATTACTTTAATTTATCATTATTATTATTATTATCAAATCAGTCAAAGTGCTCAGTACTTTGCATGCATTGGTTCATTTAATTCTCCCAATCCAACTTTTGCCCATTTTCTATCAAGGTGTGCAGTTTCCAAGAGGCACAATCATATGGAAATATTTCACATTAGAAAAAACAGATTTCAATATATTTCACAGCTCAAAGTGGGTAAACACACATACAGAGACTCTTTTTAAAGCACTGCTGCTCTGAGAAGAGCAACCAGAAGTTATACAGGAGCAACTAAAATAAACATACACACACTGTCTTCCTTGCAGACTAACTGGTCAGTGGAAAAGGCAGGTGGCCCATAGCCAGTGACCTCAGTTGCTCAATAAATCCCAGGAAAAGACCCGGTATGAGGTCACTGCTGTCATCCTGGCTACAGGTTGGAGACAGTCTAGGACCCAGGATGAATGTAATTGAGCCTTCAGCAGTCACTGCCTCAGTATGCAAGATGCAGTGGATCCCACTTTTAAACATCCTTCCTGTCTCACAGGCAACCCTTGTTCAGCTTTAAGCCTCACCTTTTCCCTGAGACCTTCTCACTGTTTAATTCTCACCAATAGCTTTCCGAGGAGTGAATGGAGCTAACACGTGGAGAAGGTTCCAAAAATTAAATATAAAAATGTTACAGCTGGAGAAGACAACACATTATCTTACCACCCTACCCCCAGGCCCCTGGGCCAGTTTTTAACACAAGAGAAAACCAAGGTGCACAGAAACAGCAACTTGTCCAAAGCCACACAGCTAGAAAGGCAAACCTATCAATCAGATAGGACCTCCTGACACAGGGATGAATAAACACTAATCACCCACCGAGAAAAGAAGGCTGTATGATCTACAGGATGGCTTCAATCCCTTCCACGGCCCATGGGCTCTGTCTTGAACAGCGCTTCTTAAACTTTTTGGTCTCAGGACTCCTTACGCTCTTAAAATTATTGGGGAACTCCTTCAATAAGCCCGTTAAAAAAATGATTGAGGACCCCAAAGAGCTTTTGTTTATAATAAATCTATTACCAGTTAACATAAATAACATTCTATGGAAAATGATGGTATTTCCCAAAACCAAAAAAAAAGTGAGAGGAGTGACATTATTTTAGATTTTTACAAATCTCTTTAACATCTGGCTCAGTAAGAGACAGCTGGATTCTCATATCTGCTTCTGCACTCACTCTGTTATAATATGGTTTTCAGGGGGTGAAGTACATGAAGAAATCCTAGACTCACACAAACATGCAGTTGGGAAAGGGAGTATTTTGTAGCCTTTTCAGTAACTGTGGATATTTTTTCTTTGATGCTACACCAAAACTCAACAAGTAGACGGTAGTTATTAAAAAGTTAGCTGTGACATAGAATCTGAAACTATGTCAGTGAACTTTTCCTATTCTGTTACATGAAAACCCATTAGTCTTTGTGTCCATTGCACTTTGGGGTTTTTGTTATTTTTTTTTTTTTTTTGGTAACTGACAAATAAAAATTGTATATATTTATAATGTACCCATTGCATATGACCCCACATAGCTTTGTGTCATCATGCACTGGTTACTTGGAAAATACCGCTTCAATGAAGTTTGCACACATGAGAGAATGAAAGTGAAAAGGCAAATAATATAATAGCTTACTATTATTATGAAAATACTTTTGATCTTACAGAGCCCTGACAGGGTCTCAGGAATCCCCAGGAGTCCCAGGACCACTCTTTGAGAACCATGGGTCTAGACCAAGGTCCAAGAACTTTACACCCACTGAATATAAGTATTCAATTATTCATTCATTCATTCCACAAATATTTACCAGGCACCAACTACGAGCCAGCAACTGCACTAGGTACTGGAAATTCACCAGTGAACAAAACAAAGCCCAGACCTCATGCAGCTCACATTCTCATGGGGGAGGCAGACCATATACAAATAAACAAGTACATTTACGCTATAATGTCAGGTAGTAGTAAATGCTAGAGGAAAGTAAGAAGCACCGAACCCACTAGACATTTGCACATGGGGGATGTGGTTTGCCTGAGAAGCTTAATTCAGCCAGCCCAAGATTTGCTAATTTAAGGGTTTCACAGTAAAATATGGGGTTTTTTTTAAATACCAAAATACTTGCGGACACAGGGGGTTAGGGGAGGGACTTGCCACTGAGGCTGGATTCCTTTCCAATTGCTCTAGGAGGGATAAAACCTAAGAGGTCACCTCACTTAGAGGCTTCCGCCCCTCCAATGGCCCAAGCACAGCCTCTCTGCATACACACTGTATCACTTCTGCAACCCCTGCCCTTGGACAGCACGTTCACATACACTACCTCATATGAGCCTCGCACAACTCCTGGAGAGGTGGACGAGGATGGATGTTATTCATCTACTTCACAGATGAGAAAACTGAGACTAGGAAAAGTTAACAAGTGGCACACCTTTTAAGTAATGCCTGGTTCATTCCACCATACAAATTTTTACTATTTCCTTAACCTCTGACATTCCTTCATGTCAAGAAGAGAAACCAGATGAAACACTGAAAACAAAGGTAAAGTATCCTCACACCCTCCCCCTTCTCAGACAGCAAGTCAAACCCGTGAAGAAGACAAAACAGAAACGGGGCCTGACGCTTAGCAGGCGCCAGCATTTGGAGCTACTACTGGCTCTATAAGTATTTATGGAGACCTGCTCTGTGTCCAGTGCCGCTCTAAGCAGTGGGGATACAGAGATGAAGAAGAAAGACCAAGTCCCTGCCCTCTGGGAGCTTATATTCTAATGAATGGCCATCAGCACAATACTAAGAGACTATTCACCACGTGCACCCTGAAAGAGTTAACTCTAAAATTTGAGCTTCCTGAGACTTCATCAATAGCATCTGACCAAGAAGAGAGCCCTGTGTTCAATCTTGACAGGAGAAAGAAGCTTTATTACCCCATCCTTCCCCCACATACACCCCTGCCCATTTTACAGAGGGAAAAGCAAGGCCAGGGCCCAGAAGCCCCTCCCTCTGAATCTCACAATGAGTCAGTGATGGGACTGGGGGGACGCCAGCTCTTCTGTCTTCCTGTGAAGCCCTGGCCACAGCCTGGCCCCATTCTCTCTTTTTACATCCCAGGAGGCCTCCTTGAACAACAGCCACACATTTGTGGCAACAGACCAACACACAAGCCAGGTGGGGAGTGACTATTTCAAGAGGAAAGGGGCATATATAGCAATGGCCCTCAGCGGCCACCCAGAGTACAGCCAGCCCCACGACGTGAGCCAAGCCCAAGCCCCACATCGAGCTTCCTCTCCTCCCTGTTCGCCTTGCCAACACGGTTCCCACCAAGGTTTTAAAAAGAAGTGGAAGTTCCCTTCTGCCTGACTGGCCGGCACATTCCACTGACTCAGACTGTTCTGGGCACCATGGAGAAGACACTGTTCATTTTCCCTGGGCTGAGAACTGACCCACATCCGGACCTGTCGCCGGCAGGAGGGGGCACTTGGCGACTTGGCACAAGCAAATGAATGGAGTGCTATTTTTAATGTGTAGTTCCTGTCTTTATTCCAGAAGGCTTGGCACCTGCGCCAGGGTTGCTGCAAGTGTGGCTTGCAGACCACCCGCATCAGAAACACCTGGGTGCTTCACAGAAGTTCAGATTCTGTGGTCCTGCCTCAAACTCAGGAGTCAATCATGGGAGTAGGGCTCAGGAGTTTAAATCTTTAAGAGGCTCCTTAAGCTATATGGTTTGAGGGTCACTGACAACCTGGGTCTGTATTCATTCATTGATCTCTTCACTCAGCATTAGCTGAGTGCTCCAATATTCACTGCGCTAATGAAGCAGGAATGCAAAGGTAAATGGCATGTGCTCTTAGCCTTAGGGTCCAAGGGCTAAAGACAGAACATGCTATATCTTGGGAGCTCAAAGGTAGAAAAAAATAGACTCTGCTTGGGGGGTCAGGGGCAGCTTTACAGCTGGAGTGGATGCCAAGAATAATCATTCCATACCTTGGCTGGCCTGTGGCATTCCCTTTAGCTTGGCCAAAGCCAAGATGATGTCCAACCTGTCCCCACCTAATCCAGACACTGTGTGGGAACAGGAGCTAGGAAGCTACTCAGGACAGTTTTATGTGCACTATGGTTAAGAACGCCAGCCCTGCAGTTAGTCTTAGATTGACTAGGATCCAATTACCATTTCTAGTTATCAGATCAGGGGCAAGTTAGCTTTTCTGAGCCTCCCTTTCCTCATTTGTAAAACAGGGAAAATAGCTA
This sequence comes from Daubentonia madagascariensis, assembly GCA_023783475.1. Lineage (NCBI taxonomy): Eukaryota > Metazoa > Chordata > Mammalia > Primates > Daubentoniidae > Daubentonia > Daubentonia madagascariensis. The sequence goes on from JAKFHU010000403.1 coordinate 295,792, forward strand.
CTTCCCATGGTTGTAGTGAAGATTAAACCTGCATATGAAGCATCTGGCACATGGTATGCACTTGAAAAAGTTAAGATTTGTTCAGTAGTAATAATAATAAAAGGCCTGAGATTAAATCCAAGTTCCAACACCAACTAGCTTTGAAAGTCCACCCACCTTGGGCCTTGGGTTTCTCATCTGCAAAAAGAGAGGCATAGAGCAGACCCTCTCTAAAATTTCTTCTAGGAATAAGACTCCATTTTTCTAAAGGTGGTAGAAAAATGTCCCTTCTGTCCCCGGATCTGTCCTGGACTGATGGGCATCTTCCCTCTGACAGCATCTGAGATGCCCATTCAGCACCCCTAAACCTGGTAGAACTCATGCCTCTTCCCCTGAGGGATGGGGACATCCCTAGGGATGTTCTGCTGTCCTCTTGGGCCTCCCTTTTTGCCCTGTGCTTCCTCATTGTCTCTTTTCATATTCAAAGAGCATAGTGGGCTGTGCTCCCCCTCATCCCCCCAGCAGCACGAGACAGTAGGGAAGCTGAACTCCTGGCCTTCTCCTCACTCTAAAGGAATCATCAGCTTCCCCTCTCGTCCCCAAAGGCAAGGGAGAAGAGCCTCAACACCAGCCAGAAACAAAGAGCTCCAACTTCTTAGGTCCTGACCTAGGCAAACACGCCCTTGAGAGGCAGCCTCCTGAGGGCCATTCCTCCTCTACCTCTCCTCCTACCTTCTCTGCAGAACACAGTCGCCCCCAAGAGCCTCAGTCAGAGTCAGGTGTGAACCTCTGGGTTTCACTGCCCAGTCTTGTCCTGCTTCATCAGCAGCCAGCACTGTCCAGCCATGAGACCCACATTGAACCTGGAACCATCCAGGTGTTTGGGTATACTCTGAGACTAGCTCAAATCCCCCACCCTATCATGAAAACACAAATCCTTTTACCCTTCCACACATCTCGAGCACCACCACCAAGACACGAAGTTACACCAGAAAAGAAGAAACTAGGTCAGGCACGGTGGCTCACACCTATAATCCTAGCACTCTGGGAGGCCGAGGTGGGAAGATTGCTTGAGGCCAGGAGTTCAAGACAGCCTGAGCACAAGCAAGACCCCATCTCTACCAAAAACAGAAAAAGTTAGCCGGGTGAGGTGGTGTGTGCCTGTGGTCCCAGCTACTCCTGAGGCTGAGGCAGGGAGATAGCTTCAGCCCCAGAGTTGAAGGTTGCGGTGAGCTATGATGATGCCACTGCCCTCTAGCCAGGGCAACAGAGCAAGACCTTGTCTCAAAAGAAAAAAGAAAAAAAGAGAGAGAGAGAGAAGAAACTACACTGCATCTTCCTCTGAACTGTCCCTTGATCCTTTCCAGTCATACTCTCACTCACCCTGGCTAGTCTACACCAGAGGTCAGCAAACTTTTTCTGTAAAGGGCCAAAGAGTAAATATTTTAGCCTTTGCAGGCCATACGCTCTCTGCTGCAACTACTCAGGGCCGATATGGGTGTCTGAAAGCAGCCACAGATGATACATAAATGAATAAGCATGTGTTCCAAGAAAACTTTATTTATGGACATTGACACTTGAATTTCATAGATTTCCACACATTACAGCACATATTCTTCTTTCGATTTTTTTTCAACCATTTAATAATGTAAAAACCATTCTCAGCTCTCTGGCTGTACAGAAACAGGTGGCAAGCCGGAGTTTGCTGACCCCTGGTCTGTACCCTGTCGCCTCGTTGCAGACTGCAGCAATGCTTTCCTGCCTGGCACCTCTCACTCCCCCTAAATCCATCCTGCTCACTCCTACTCAGGCAGGTCTTCCTGAAAATTCCACTGTAATCATCTCGTTCTTCTTCTAAAAATGGCCAAACAGGATGGCTGGCATTTGAGGCCCATCTCTGCAGGGCTCCAGGACACTTTGCCACCCTTGTTTCCTAACAAGCTGAACCGCCTAATCCCATCCTCTTCGATTTTGCACGTAAATTCCACATCCACCATTATAGAGTTGCCTCAGATCTCTTCCCGAAAACCTTCCCTGACCACCCAACCCCAACTCAGTCTCAATTCCTGCAGCACTTGTTTATGCCCTTCACTTAGCCACTGAAGGGCTTACAGTGTGCAGAGAGGGAAGTGTGAATAGGTAATTCTAGTAGAATAAAATAATTATATATAATATAATATTTGCTGTCTGCAAGGTTACCAATAGTTGGAGAACAAAGTAAGCAGCTGAGGGAAAATTAGGGGTTAGGCTCCATAAAGGATTTAACCCTTGAACCAGGTCTTGAAGGGTGAATAAGGATTCATCAGCCACTATGAGGTCAGGGCTTGGGAGCAGAGAAGGACATATTCCACGCGCAAAGGCACAGGGTGGAGCAGGGGGTGGATGAATGGGCATGAGCAGGATGTTGGATCAGGAAGAGTGCAGCACGCTCAGTAAGCTGTTGGGGGAGGCCTGGCGTGGTGCTGAGACACAGAGTAGGCCTTCAGGAAATATATTTTGGGACTACCATAAAAACTGGGAGGGTTCCCTTTCTCATTCCTGGAAGAGTCAGTCACTCCCAGCCTCAAAAAGTCAACAAACAAGAGCATCAAAGGGTCACTGGTCTTTAATCTCCCTCTCTCCTCTTTCAGCCCACACCCACAGCTCGAAGAAGAGCTGGGTGTGAGGTCTCACCAGGCCCAAGCCCTGTTTTCTGCTATGTAACATGCAACCCCACTTAGCCATCCTGGAAAATGTTGCACACAAGTTAAGACTTTATTTCCATCCTAAGCTCTGGTAACTAGGATAAAACAATGAAAGTCAATTTTTTTTTTAGGAAAAAAATGTTCTTTTCTACCAACTGTAAAATCACTTTCTTTTTTTTAAGATATCTTAAAGTTTTTTGGAATTCCATGGGCTTGTGCTTGATTTTTTTTTAAGAAGCAGATGTTTCTGTAACCTCCCCCCCCTTCCCATTTAAAGGGATTATAAAAATAGAAGTCCCAAAAAACTCTTAAATGCAACCACCACATGGTCTTCCACTGACACCAATTCCTATAGGCTTCAGTGGCAAGTGTTTCTGGGCCAAGGGGACTTTGAAGTCAACCCTTTGAAGCGAGCCTGGCACTTTCTCAATACTAAAGGAAGTAAAAATGGAAGCTAAAAAATAGGAAGGAAGACAGAAACACAAGAATGAAAAAGGGGAAACAGGCAGAGCTCTCTGACTTCATCCCTTACCCAGAGTAACTCCAGACCACTTGATTTTATGGATATCAGCAAAACATTTATGTGCCAAGCACTGTGCTAGGCACTACTGCAGAAACAAAGAAAAGACAGTGTCATCTTCCATAAGATTATTATTTATTAAAACAAGGTAAGACAAAGACACAAACTCTAATACAACAACAAACGTGAAAACCACCATTAGGGAAACAGAAGAGGTAAGACACCAATGCTCGGAGAAAACCTGCTACGGGCAGGCCCTGTGTTAGGTGCTCTAGCTACACTGTCTCATGAGAATTAGGTATTCTCTTTTATAAGGCTCTGAGAACATGAATTGAGCCACCCAAGACCATTCCTCACATGACAGGCAGGATTTGAACCCAGGTTAAGCCACCATGTTCTTCCCACAGGGTAGTTCCAATAAGAGAAAATGTACACCTAATTGGGGTCAGGGGAAATTTCGACCATGAGAGGCTTCATGAGCAAGGAGGCCTTTGAGATGGAAAATGGATGACCAGGACTTTAGCTGGGAAGGAAGAACATTCCACACAGAAGGCTCAAACATCTGGCACCCAGAGAGAAAACAACAAGCAGGCTAGATGAACTAGAACTCGGACTATGTCTCAGGGACTGAGGATAGAAGAGGAGACATGGCAGAGGGTATGGAATGCCAAGGTGAAAAATGGCAGAAGGCAGCAGCCACCAAGAGCTTTAGAGCAGATAAGGGACATGATCATACGATACCATTCTCCATGGTCTCTGGGAAAGACATTAAGAGGCTAGCATGTAGCTGCTAGTTGTAAACAAAGACCAAAAAATCTTTGTGATTCAATAGTCCTCAACTATTCTTTATGTTCTCCTCCTCAAGTTAATGTCTCATCTGATCTACTCTCACTAGCTCCCATTTGCAAAGGAAACCCAGCCACAGGACTGCCCCCCTTACACACACAGCACCTCAACTGCGCTTGCTTAATGTGCAAAACCTGCATAAAATATATGGAAGGTAAGATTCTTCCATGTTGTGAGCACTGATTCCTAACCTTAATTTGCTGAAATCCCAAATTCTCACCAATTATTCCAGCAAGTGCTTTAGAATTCTCAGAATTGCCTAAAAACTATGATACATTGTACTTTAGAGAAAATCAAACAAGAGTGTCAAAAAAACTCAGAAGCACTGGCCTACGGGCTAAGGTTCAAAGTCTTCACGACCATCATGTTAACACTGAACTTCAAGGTTTTGCCCAAACTTCACTGGTACAATGTTCCAACCTGCTAATACTAAAGACAGCTCAAATAATTGCTGTTGCAAAAACAAATTGGGAACATAGAAGATGTGAAGATACTTAAGGTTCTCAAATTTAAAGTACATTAAACACATTTTTTTCATTTTTAAAAATTAGAAAATTTTTTCTCTGTAGTTAAAAAAATTAATATGTTTTAAGTATAATTTTGCCATGCAAAATATATTAATACACAAAATGGTGCAAGCTGTCTTAAATATAACATTCTAAAGATTTTTGAAGTGAACGGGTCAAGTGAAATGCAAGAAAAACCTATTCAACACTTTCAGCCACACAAATTTACTTTTAAATCACATGCACATAAAATTTTTTTAAATAATAACTTTAACCATCACCTAGAAAAAAAGGAGAAGAGAAACTGAACTCAAAAGTGAGAAGATGTTAAACATCCTTTTTCTTTTTAATCTGAAAGAAAAAATTGATAAAGGGAATTGGGAAGGGGTCCTTTCACTATGAGACCAAAAATCCTATATCTGGAGAGTTTTAAGTTCCAGTTGACTAGTCTATATTGAAGAAACCATAAGCAGAAAATATGAGTCAATCACAGCAAAGGAAAAATGACTTGCCAGTAACAGCAGTAGTCTGTGCGTAGTAAGCACTGTGCTAAGCACTTATATATGTCTTATCTCTCCATCTTACAGATGAGAAAACTGAGGTGAGCAGTTCATGAGAAACAGATTAAGGGGCAGGACAACAGGTGGGAGGCTGGACTGCCCAGAGCATCTGCTGAAGAAGGTCGCCATCACAGCAGCAGAACTTCCAGAGATCCCCAGAGGAACCGACCTCACATGGGAAGCCCACAGTTTAGAAGAGATACTGCCGGGGGGAGTGACCGGGGCCAGAATGACCAGGGAAGATGGGGAATGGCCAAGATGGCCAGGGAGGTTTAACCCGGAAAAGAACATACCAACGGGAATGAGAGAGATGTGTGTAGCTCCCTGTGTGTGGCTCCAGCGGAATCAAACAGAACCAGTGGACACAAGGTGCAGGCCAGAAGACCACCCCATTGTAAGAACTCTGTGACCAGGAGAACCACATTAACAACAGAATGGTATCTACAAACAAATACATCACTGAACTTACTTCAGACATTCAAGTACCACCATCATCATTTTTGCCATAGCCACAAACCACCTACACCATTATCTATTTAACATTTTTCTTTAAATTGACCTACATATTTTTTACTGAGACGATTTAGTTTCACCCTATGCAATACTATCCAAGGAACCATGAGGCTCATTGTTTTGCGGGTTTTTCCTAATACATATTAAAATAGAAGACTATTGATTCAGGAAGGTTAAAAAAAAAAAGAAAAGAAAATAGATGACTATTAAAATAAATACTCATCCGTGTAGCATCTAAAATCATCTCGCACACCAGTAGTGATAATGATCAACACATTCAGAAACACAGATCAGAAACAGTGAAGAAGAACAGAAGATCACCGGCTTTTGGAGCGGATAATTTTAGGTGAAAACTATCCTGACTTTCTCTGTGCTTTTCCTCACCTGCAAATGGGTATGACATAGTGCTCTCTCTATTAGGGTGGTTTTTAGGATTGTTGGATTGTTGGAAAAAATACTCCCCAGTACAAAGCACAGTGCCAAGGACCTAATAGTTTGAGAATTCTTACCATCTGCTGTGGTTTGAATGTTTGTCCCCTCCAAGATGCATGCTGAAATTTAATTGCCATTGTAACAGCACTAAGAGGCAGGACCTCTGAGAAGTGATTAGGTCATTAGGACTCCATCTCATGGGTGGGGCTGGTGCCATGATAAGAAGGCAAGTTTGGCACCCTGGTACCCTCTCTCACCCTCTCTTTGCCCTTCTGTTTCTCTACCATGCAATGACACAGCAAGAAAGCCCTTGCTAAATGCTGGCACCTTGATATTGGACTTCATAGCCTCCAGAACTGTGATCCAATAAATTCCTGTTCATCACAAATTACCCAGTCTCGGGTATTCTGTCATAGCAGCAAAACAGACTAAGATACCAGCTCTACTGATGTTTTTCATATTGTTTGATAGGAAGAGTTCAATAAATGGTCACTGTTATTATGAGCTATCATATTGGTTCAGAACCTTGTGGAAGGTTCTCTGCACTGAAAGGAGGGTGATCTAGATGGTATCTAACTCTTCTTCTAATTAATGTCTAGTGAACCAATAATTATAAAATCCCAGGAAAACCAAGTCCCCCTACCTCTCTGAAAATAGGAATTTGCACAATCATGTGACACACCAGATAAAGTTCCTATCATATAACACTAAATTATTCCCTCTACATTTGAAAACATCAAAGCCCCTTGTTTTGTTTTGTTTTTTTATTCTCAGCCATGAGAATCAAAGTCACAGCCACTTTTAATTGAAAAATATAAAAATAGTTCTGCCCCTCCAAACAATAATAATGAATATTTGCTGCTGTTGATAAATTGTCTGGGGATAAATAATGAAGTAACTTCAATAATCCATTTAAGAAATTTTCCACACAGAGTAACACATAGAAAAAAAGCTCTTAGCAATGGCATATTCACATTTAAATTCAGATCACCAACAGTGGCAAAAACAAAAAGCCCACGGTGCGGTCCCATCATATAAGCATATTACTCAGGTGAATTAAACTATACTGGCTGAGGGGATTTGGGTAGTGAAAGAAAAATAATGTAAGTAGTGCTGGCTATTCCACCCACACTCTAGAGTGACCCTGAGTTGGGAGACCTAAGTCTACTAACTGAGTTCCGATTCCCAAGTGCCCTTTCTCACCATCCCCATGATCTAACATTTAAGGATATGGATTTTCCATTCCATGTAGCTCCTAAATATAATATTTTATCTGATGCTCAACCAAAGATACGGCACCTTATTCAACTCTGAAGGATTAACTGGCTGAGGGTGGCTTACTAAGAGATGGTGAGTGTTCACCAACGTGGTAAATAAATATCACCTTGTGCATCGTATCTTGGGATAATTCAAGGACCGCTTTTCACTCATGATTTTGACTGAACACCATTTCTCCCACAGCATTGACTTTTAAGCAAGGACCTACTACAAATGAGATACAAATCCACTACATTAGCTGTTTCCTTGAACATCAGCTTGGCATCATTAATGGTGACCTTGGTCCAAACCAAAAGAAGTATTATACAGTAGAGTTGCATTTGTCCACCAACATCGGGCAATGAGGCATCCCATCTAAACTAACTAACTGTGGGTGCACTCTTTATCCCAGCCATTTGGAATCGCAGAGAGTCGAAGGTAGGTACACACCTTATTCTCAACTGGTGTCACCTCCTTTGCACTTAACTAGGGTGATTTCAAGACTGGATTTAAAGATCACTTCCTCTCCAAGGCTGTCCTGGAATTCTGCCTAGGGCAGACTTACAACCTGAAGGAGCAGCTATCAGGGCATGCCAGGCTGTGTGCAAAGGCAGATTCCATGCCTTTCTCATTTAATCTTCTCAAGAGGCCTCTTTCACACAGGAGCAAAATGAAGATTAGGAAGGAAAGAGACCCAGCCAATACTCCTGGAGACAGTAAGCGGCAGGGCCAGACTCAGCGCACGGCTTATTCCTGGTCCTGCGTTCCTCCACCTGGGCCCTCTCTCCCATCTTAAAGCGGATCACATGGGCTCCCACCACTACAGTGCGAATCCCCTGCGAGCAAGGTCCACGTCTTTTCATCTACCTATTCCCAGCAAGCTGCACGGTTCCTGGCCTGCACCAGCTGATTTCGTGATGTGCATTCAGTGTTCCTGTTGCCTAAAGCAGGCCATTCATTCAATCAATAAGCAATCAGTCTAGCCATCGCTAACATGTCTATCTCAGCCCTCCTGCCTCTCCAAATGAGGAATAAAGAAATGGAAATCTCTATCACATACACTGTTTCACTTTCTTAAACTGAGTACTCCAAGTTTAATATTATCACCCTGACCTTTTTGAGGATGCCCAGTCATATTATTAGCAGACTGTTCATACTGTGCTGGATTAATATTTTCCAGGCCTGTTGAGGTACAAGCTTTCTGCGCTCCCATTAGAAACAAAGCACAGAAGGGTCCCCAGGGGCTACAGGGGTGTTTGAGCACATGCTTCTCCTTTTTTCAGCTTCTCCTATCCTGTCTCTGCCCTGGCTATCATTCTTATTCTGTAGGCCTCTCCTATTCCTTCTAATATCCTGCTTATCTAGATAGGAAACTAGAAGAACTACACTTGTTAGACCAGTCTTTAAAACGTGAATGAAAGGACTCTCCATAGAAAAACATGAATATATGTTTTGGGGGACCTCTATTTTTGCTGCTTGTTCGGATTTCTTTTTCCTGTGGTTTGCCTCTTGGTGCAGAGCTGTGGTTTGGGTAACTGCTGTTGCCTGGCCAGTGAAATCCAGAAGAAAAGCACTTCCTGGGATAAGGTTCTCTTCTCTTTCAAATTTCCGTATGAAGTCACAGTCAGAGGACCCTTCCCTCCTTAAGAAAAGTCTGAAACTTTCTTTCCTGGACAATAGGATGTGGAGAGTGAAAGCAAATCCTATCTCCAGGCCCTACCGGGGGACCAAGTCTGGCATTGAGGAAGTCATCGGCACTGCTGCCAGAGGCATTGCTTTCCTTTCCTTCCCCCCATTGTTTGCAGAATGGTGTCTTCTCCAGGCCAGGGAGGAAGGTTCCAGGCCAGGCTCTGTAACTGCTCTGGGGGAGGGAGAGGGGCTAGTTTTATCACAGGAAAGGGACTCCTTTCCAGGAGGCCTCCTAAGCCCTTCTCTCTCCAGAGCAGAGGGGGAAAAAAGGGAGGGGTCGAGAGGGGGTCTCATTCTACTTCCTTCTTTTCCATATTCCCCACCACAAGCCGAGAAACTAAAGATTTGCATTATTCTGTCTTTGCCTGAAGGCAATTCCCTTTTTCACTGTGACCCTGGAAGGTGCCCACAAACATCATTTAATTGTGACTTATTTAACCATTTAATTGTGACCCTGGAAGGTGCCCACAACTGCATGGAAGCCCATCTGTCAACAGTACGACTGGAGAATTCCTATAAAACCAGCCACTGACCAGTTCCCCAGGAAGCAGGTTACAGTGGAGAGAGATCTGGGTTCAAGTCTGGCTCTTCCCTTGCAAGGCCCTGGGCCCTGGGGCAGACTACACCTGAGCTTCCATCCACCACCCACTAGTGTAATTATATATATTATGATACTTAATACATATAAGTATGTATAGGTATTTCAAATGGAGGTCTGTAAAGATATCCCCTGTTAAAGTTTGGTCTATCTCAGAGCACAGGCCAAAGAGTGGCAGGTTCTCACTTTCTGCTTTTATGTACCTACATTATTTAAATTTTTCCTGCAGTAGGTTTTACTTTTGAATCTTGTCCCTCCCATTTGGCAGATGCCTGGCCTCAGGAGTGTCATTCAACCTCTGTCTGCCCTCTTCTCCCCACTACATAACAGAGGTGATCCCAGCACAATGGGTCATTGTGAGGTTGTAAGTTAGCATGTATAAAGTTCTTAGAACAGAGCCTGGCATAGTAAGCACCACACCGGGTCTGCCATTGCTATTGTTTATAAGTAAAATAACAAATGAAAGTGCTCTGTAATTTGTCATGTGCTACACAAATAGATCACAGCAACAGAGAAAGACACTTTTAAAAAAGTTTTTAAATCTAACAGAGGATATACAACTTACAAACAGGAAAGAGACTTACAGATGTTTCTAGAATATTTAAATGCAGATCTGTATAATGGGAAAAAGCTGGTGGGTACCCCAGGGAGAGAGGGAAGACAAGAAGCGCGCAGACAGGGCATGGGGTCCCGGGATGGCCACCTCCTCCCAGGAGGGACACACACTGAGGGACTTAAGAGAAACAAGAAGGACTAAGAAACCCCAGCTGGGGTTGGAGAGAACCTCTTCCCCCGGTTCCCCTTTTAAAGTGGCAACTTGGGCTGCCTAGTGGGGTTCATTCCTCACCCCTTGCTTAGCAGGAAAATATTCTGAGGATCCTGGAGAAGGAGGAGATGCCCAGGCCATGGCATGCTGACCCCACAGCCGCGACGGCCACTGGGCTGCTGCCCAGTCTCGGCCCAACCATTCCGACCCTGCTGTATCCTCCCCACAAAAGTTCCAACCCTTCCCTCGTTCTGATCTAACCCAGCCTTTAGGCAAGGAGACCTCCAGTTCCCCAGAGGAAGAGTTGTGACAAAGCCAGGGCTCAAGAGGCTTCACCACTTGCACCCCACCCCCAAAAAATTACACATGAAGGAGAAAGAGGACCCATTTGTCTCATAGTCAAAATGGGGGTAAGACGGGTGAGGAGAAGAGGCCATGTACTTTGAGAGACCCTGTTCTACATATAAACTAAAAATAGAAGGAAACACAAGCTGGGAGCAGCACTTAGAAGGCCTAAGAAAATGGTTTTTAGATCACCTCTAAAACTGAACTTCAGGCACCCACTTAAGAGCTGGACTTTCAAGGAGCAGAAAATCAACTCTCAGGCAGCAAAAAAAAATCACTGAGAATCAAAGCTAAAGCCAAAATATGAGCTCTTTTAAAAACACACACACACACACACACAAAAGCTGTGAACTTTCTACAACAAATGCCAGATTTTAGCTTGGGAGAAAAACAGAAGCTTTTGGGTAAAATAAACAGAAGGGGGAAAAAGTTCCCTAGCATAAACCAAAGGGAACCTCCTTCCCGCAGATTAAGTTCTGACCTTTATGTGAACTCAAAATAACTAGCTCATGATTTCGCAAAGCAAGAGGAATGGCAAGCATTTTGAATGATGCTAAAAATCTTAGTTCTTCTCTGGCTTTTTGTTAGGCAGCCAAGTGTATCAGTCAGAGCAAAAGTAGCTAAAAAATGTGCACTTCCCTCCGTCGGGAAAGATTGGTGAGGCCACTGCAAACAGCCACCCCCTCCCCAGCCTGTAGGAACACTGCCCTATGTGTGAAAACCAGAATTTTCAATGAGAACTGAGCAAGGAAGGCCGATTTCTTTTTGTTCACTCATTTACCAAATATTGATTGAACATCTACTATGTGCCAGTCACTATTTTAGAGCCATGAGCAAAAGACTAAAACCCCTGTCCTCGTGAGGTTAAATTCTTCTCCAAAGCTGGATTTTTAAATAAAAGCATCAGTTTTCTTTTGTACAACTAAACGGGCATCTAAGACATTCCCTCCCACCCTCATTCATACCCACAAATCTGCTCTTACCTGGCTCCTATTTCTACATAGCTATTAGGTTATTAAGTATGAAATGTCCGATTTCCTTAAGTACTAACTTTGACAGTTGATCTCTCTGACATTTCACTTTGACACTTCTTGTTTTATTTTTATTGTGAAGGTACATCCTCAGTCTTTCAAATGCACATTTTGGCTTGTGATTATCTTTCAAATTTTTTTAGAGCAATTTTTGCGAAACCATGGATAAGTCAAACATTCGTGTTATTTTCGAATATGAGTTCCGTCATGGAACCAATGCAGCGCTGGCAGTTCAAAATATCAACGAAGTGTTTGAGAAGGATGTGGCCAATGAACGCACAGTAAGTCGATGGTTTGTAAAGTTCCATTCTGGTGATTTTAGTCTTGAAAATGGGTGACCTGAGACCAAGGTGGGTAATGATGAGCTGAAAGCAACAGTGGAGGCAAATCCATCTCAACCTACACGTGAATTAGCAGCAAGGTTTGACATTACTATTCCAACAATACTGGACCATTTGAAACAAATCAGCAATGTAAAGAAGCTGGATAGATGGGTGCTGTATGAATTAAATGAGCATCAGAAGAGAAATCATCTTGAAGCTTGCTGTCACAACAGAACCATTTCTACACTATATTGTTACATGTGATGAAAAATGGATTCTTTTTAACAATCTCAAGCGTTTGGCACAATGGCTGGATAAAGATGAAGTGCTGAAACACAGTCCAAAACTGAATATTCATCAAAAAAAAGCTAATGGTGTGTGTTTGGTGGTCCAGCACTGATATCATCCACTACAGCTTCATGAAACCTGGTCAATCGATTACAGCAGATGTCTACTGCAACCAACTGGACGAAATGATCACGATGCTTGCGATTAAGCAGCCGAGACTGGTCAATAGAGACAGGCCTGCAAGACAACGCTCGACCACATGTCAAACAACGCTGCTCAAACTACAGAGGATGGACTTGGAAACTCTCTGTCATCCACTGCATTCACCAGGCCTTGCATCGACTGACCACCATGTCTTTCAGGCTTTGGACCACTTCTCGCAAGGAAAAATATTCAATTCTCAACAAGCTGTGGAAAACACGTTTTGCGATTTCATCGCCACTGTCTCTCCAAGCTTCTTCGCTGCTGGCATAAACAAGCTACCATGAAGATGGCAAAACTGTGTCGATAGGTGCATACTTTGATTAATTGTACTGCTTCTTGTTTGAGATATAATAAACTACACTTCTGATTCGAAATCAGACATTTCATATTTAATGACCTAATAGCAAGCCTGGAATGCATACCAACTCCATTACCCCTGCATCCGTCCAATATAGACACAGGCAACCTACCCAGGAATAAATCTCAGCCCCAGGCTGGTAACAAACAGCTCTGCCTAATGATATGACTGTTTGCTAAGCTGGCAGGGAGGGCGTGATTAAATGGGAGAATATATGAAAAAGTGCTTCAGAAACAAAGCTATCCCAGAGCACAGCGGCCTTGTGGTTCAATACTTATCCCTCCTCCTGATGCTGCTCCAGCACCTTGTCCACCTCTCATAGGCTATTTGTGTCTCCACATACACTGAGCTTGGTATAGAGCAGGAGATCAATAGTTGCTGAACTACCTGCCAATGTTGTTGATGACAATGCTGTAACAATAAAAACTACAGAGCAATGAGCAGTGAGGATGTGCCAGGTACTTTTCTAAGAAACCTGTAAGTTAGTGCCATTATGATCCCCACTTTACAGATGAGAAGACCAAGATAAAGAAAGGTCAAGGAAGATGTCCACAGTCACACGACACAGAGTGTTTCCATCAATTATGTAAAGCATTCGGCCCTTAGTACCAAGTAAGGGGATTATTTTTCTCTAGTAATAAGTACTCCAGAAGCAGGAAGCCCACCCAGGATACTTGCAGCTGCTCAAGGCCCCTCTGGAATGGGCCTGGGACCTTTGTGAGCAGCACCTAACAGAGAGGTGAGGATCCCAGCTCTGCCACTCACGCAGTGTGTGGCCCCAGGCGGGTCAGTTACCCTTTGTCAGTCTCAGTTTCCTCATCTGCGCAATGGAGATCATGTCGGTACCTCCCTTAGAGGGTCACTGTGCGTGACACAGCACGGTCTGTGTCAGTTAGTGTGTATTACTATCAGCAGCAGCACTGTTCCTGCCACACCTCCAAGCACAGCATCCACATTCTGGTCACATAAGTCAATCCCCTGTAGAGAGCTTTCCCAGGAGCCCCACCCATGACAACAACTTCGCAACCATTTGCCCAGAGAACATCACATGGCCGCCCCTATGTGAGCGAGAACGGGAAGCAGGAGACGAAGAAATTGGGATTAAGTAAGACACCAGCAGTGTCCCCCACCGTGCTGGAGGCAGGACCCATCCCCAGGCAGCACACGGCACACGGCACAGGAGGGCTCCTTGGGGGAAGGCCCAAGCCATGAGCAGCCACTTCCTCTTCTGAGGTTCCCTGAGAAGCCACTGCTCACATAGGACTTGAAAGCAGCACATTATTCTGGAAGAGGGCGGCTGAGGAAGAGGGGCAGGGTAGAAGCTTTCCTCTTTGTTAAGAGGCTGGGGGCTCCCGGTTGCTCAAGGGATGCAGACCCTAATGAATTTCTAAAATAATATTTTGTCTAACAAATTTGTTGAGGCGTTGGTTCTAATAAAAACACTAAACAGCCTAGGAGCTTCTTCTAGACTTACTAAAATTAACAGGAGCCCCTAAAAGAATCTGGCATTACCTTACTGGCTTCCGACTTCTCCTTCAACACTGTATGTTTCCAACTTTGTGGGTGGGTAGAGCAAATGTTTGTTTTTGGAACATACTGGGTTATTTTGCTGTTTGTGTGGCAACATGAATTTGGATCATTTTTTTTTAAAAAAAAAATCTTCTGCTTCTATAAGTTATGAAAAAGTGGCACCTCACAAGAGCTCAATCTTTGTTTACAGTATACCATACGCACTTTAATGGAAAAGAGAATTTCCATAGAGCTTGCTTCCTGGCTAAAAACAGGACTTCTCAAAAATGTTTTTCAAAAGATAAAATTGCATTCAAATGTTATTTCACTAATCCACCTCTTGAATTCTCAGTAACCATGGCCCACAATCATTTTAAATTTTACTAATGGCAAAAGTCTAAAACCTAGAGGAAAAAAATAGGCATATCTTCACTTTTGAAAGCCTGATGTATTATAGTTAACCCAAAAAACAAGTTAATTTGGGGCCAATCATTCCATTTACCGGGAAGTTCTTCACTTAACAGAACATCCCTTCCACAGAGAAGGCTTCCCAGAACCCCTTTTCCATAAAGCAGAATTAACCATGCTCAAAGCTCCTATACAGCCTCAATCAAATTGGGTTTGATGGTTCTTAATGTGATTCGGGTTTGAGTCAGTGGAGGCAGGAGGCATGGTGGTTAAGAGTGCAGACTCTTGGAGCTGAGACCCACGGCTAAAGCTCAGCTTCACTGCATGCCAGGTGTGTGACCTTGTGTCTATTACTTCACCTTTCTTTGCTCCACCTATAAAATGGAGGTGATAACAGTAGCTACTTTGTTCGGTGGCTGGGAGGAAGCACGTGGCACAGTACCTGCCACAGAGTGAGAGCTATGCAAATGTACACTATCCTTATCACCCTGTGAGGGTAGGGACAATGTGTGTGTCTTGCTCCTGGCTCTATGCCAGGTGCACAGAGCACAATCTCCAATGTTACTTACAGGACCATATTCTGTGCCAACTTTGTACCAGACACTGCCTTAAGGGCTGCAGGTGCATCAGTCAACAAAGCAGACCTGCATCCTCACACTGCCTCCATTCTAATTCCGTACATCGAAGGTAGTGAATGCTATGGGTGAACAATGAAGCAGGGCGAGGGGGATCAGGAGTGCTGGGGTGGGGAGTGGCTATTGTAAAGGGGGTGGTCAGGGCCAGCCTCTTCGGAGGGTGGAGAACATAAGGAGGGCCCCATGCAGGGCATAGGGAGAGGGTGTTCTGGGCAGAAAGAACGGCCTGGCCCACGTAACGCCCAGAGGCAGGTGTGAACCTGATGTGTCCAGGAACTCCCGGGGCCAGTGTGGTGTGCAGTGGGGGCGGCAAAGTAGAAAAACAAGAGGCCAGGGAGCTGATGGAGCAGATCCCACAGGCCTTTGTGGGAGCCTTGCCTGCTCCCCTGGGTGTGCTGGGGAATCACTGCAGGGTTTTGAGCAGAACAGTGATGTGATCCGACCTCCATTTTTAAAAAGGATCAATTCTGGTAGCCTGGTGGGAACAGACTGAAGAGGGACAAGGGCAGAAGTGGGGGGACCAGAGGGGAGACCCCACAATAACCCAGGTGGCCTGGACCTGGGCAGCAGCTGGGGAGCTGTGAGAAGTGGTCAGGCTCCGAATTTGCTCTGAAGGTCAAGCCCACAGACTGGCAGATGGACTGGACATGGGGTTTGAGAGAGAGGGGCCAAGGAAGACCCAAAAGTTTTGGGTGGAAGCAACTGCAAGGATGAAGTAGCCATGAACTGTGGTGGGGAAAACTGGCTAGAACCATTGGCACAGGTAGTTTTCTGTTTTCTTTGGGGGGGCGTGTGTTTCTTTAAATGGTAATTGTGGCCAATAGGCTTCTTTCCTACTTCTGGTCTCCAAAGGAAGGATTTTTCCCTCAAAACTCCTGGCTCCCATCTGCCCCTCCACATGTTCTCCCCCAGCGAGCAAGAGTGATTTACCTCACTCAGGTGGTCTCCTCCACCCAGTTGTTTAGTGGGGGCCACCCCTCCCCCATGTGGGAAGGCCTCTGGGTACCCAACGCTGCCCGTGACTGGGTGCGTGCATTTATCTAATCTGAGGTTCACATCAGGAAGTTCATGCTGCCCCACACCTAAGCCACATCCTCCAACCATGCTTTTATCAGTAATAAAGGTGATATTTTGATCTCTACCTTCTTTATACTGTGCCTCTCTTAAGAGGTTCAGAAATCTGAAAAACAGGTGTGCTGTTTAAACCCCACCAAAAAGCACCTTGGGGCACTTAAAATAACAACTAACTTTTATCCAGAGTTTTATAGCTCACTGGAACCTCATAATAACTCCCTAACATAGTTAATCAGCAAATGATTCCTAAGCACCTGTTATTAAGCACTCACAGTGACACACCACACTAGACAACTGAAGGGGGGCGGAGGGGGGTCCTATATCATTAGCATTGTGTTACAATTGACAGGGCAACTCAGAGTCCAGCACTGGGCCACAGCCACACCACCACGAGACGAGACAGCATGCAAGCATGCCACCCAGGTGTTCTGCTTCTAAAATCCATGCTCTGCTTATACCTATGCGCTGGGTGACCTAGGCAAGTACTTAAGCTCTCTGTGCCTGAGGTTTACCACCTGTGAAAGAGAGATTATAACAGCACCTACCTTAGGTTGGGTTATTGTGAGGATTAAATGAGTTAAATGATGCAAAGTACTTGGAAGAACAGCTGACACAGAGTAAGCACTCAGTAACTGTCATCATCATCACCATTATTATTACCATCCCAAGCTGCCTCTCTAATAATTAGGATAATAGCTACGGCTACTAAACATTATGGCAAGAAATGTACATTAAACGTTTTATGTGCAATAACTCACTGAAACCTTACAATAATCTATGAGTTTTGTCCCCATTCTACACTCAGGAATCTGAAGCTCAGAGAGCAAGGTTAAGTATACTGATTTAATGGCTGAAGCTCATACAACTAACAAGGGTCAATGTCAGGATCTGAACTTGGGTATTACCAATTATTTGGCAGAAACATATTTACTGCATAAAATAAAGCCACATGTGTGCTTCTAACTTCTATTCAAATGTTAAAAATAAATGCAGAATAATCAAGAGCACCTCCCTGATATACAAAGCTCCTTTTGAGGCACTTTAGCCCAGAAGTACAAAAGGAAAAAAAGCTCCACAATTCTTGTTAACTTTATCCACAGTGTGTGATACTAATCACCCTAGACCACATCCTATACCCACCACAACCTGAAAACCCACTTCCTCCCCAGAACACATCCCAGGGAGCAAAAGTCAACATTCAGCTCCGGCTCCTCCGAGAACACCTTGTATATTGACCTATGCATGCCAGCAAGTAACCGAGCTGGAAAAACGTTCTCCCAAAGTCTGGAAAAGGATCAGAGTGCTTTGGGCTGAAACGCATCTCGTCTTCAACGCTGCTTATTACTCCCAGCACTAGCAACGCTGAGCCAAGCAAGCTGGCAGCATCCTGCTGGATCCTGCGATCAGTGTCACCAACCAGAGACACTGTGGTCCCTTTTCTGGACCCCAACTTCAGGGATCTACCTTCCTTACCTGCCCCCCAGGCCTGCACGTGGAGTGGTAGAAGGTGTGTCTGCCAGCAGGCCTTGGAAGCTAGCCCGCCTACAAGTAGAGAGCCCAGGGGCCCTTCTGAGGATTTGGAGTAGAGGGTGGCAGTGTTCTTCACATGTCAGTCACGAGACCAGCCCTCAAGCCTCCCAAGGCTAGAATTCATCGGAAACATTATAGAGGGGATGTGACTGTCACACTGGTGGTGGGAAGGCAGATGGGGCGTCAGGGGGAAAGGGGGCACAAGAATGAAAATTAAGAAGGAAAAGCAAAAGGTTGACTATATGTTAACCCCAGAGATCTGGAAGGAGATTTGGGGCCTTTCAGACCCTAATTAGAATAAGAATTACCGTTACATCAAAAGTTCCATGCTTGAAAGCAATCAACCAGGCAAAAATGCAGTCTGCTGCCCCTGAAAGAATCCATAGTATTCCACAAACACATGGCAAGTCCTGACTGCTTTGGAGGGTTACCTGTCAAGTGCCCACCAAGTACCGGGTGCCACGTTAGAGGCTTTATATATCTCCCTTCATTCAGTCCTTCCAAACATGATGTGAAACCAGCCCTTTTTACACAACTGAGGAAACTCACACTCAGAGTTAAATAACTTGTTCTGATATAAAACCAACTCTGTGGTAGAGTGGAATTAAAACCTGCTCTGACTCAGAGCTCATGCTCAACTTTTTTTCATAAAAGGGCAACTGGGGCAACATCATGAGAGGTCTGGTGTACATCAGGTACCACGAGTGGTGGGCAAGACAGCAGAGAGGGCAAACATGCAGCAAAACAAAATGAGACAGGAGTCAGAAGATGATGTGCCTCTGCCTAGCTGGGCAAGTCACTTAACCTTTCCAAGTCTTTTTCTTCACTTGAGATATGGGGCCAACTTAAAATAAGATAATGCAGACAAAGTACTTGGCACTTAAGAAGAGCTGAGATGTCATTTCTCTCATGCAACTTCTTCATGAAATACAAACGATGACCTCTGCTTCATAGGGCTTCTATGAGAACAGAGGAACCACACAGCTGAAACCTCATGGTGAATTCTAATTTGCTATATATAAGTTTGCACACTGGGCCCCCTTGGCCAAATCGAGCCCCAGACACATTTTGTTTGGCCACATAGTTTTTTTTCTTAAATGTGAATTGGGTGCCTACATTTAAACAACAGAATATTTCCCATAAAAATATGATTTCTTGCTTCTCTGGGGGGAAAAAATCAGAAGACCACAGCCACATTCTCACATGGCAATAAGGACTAGGGCTGAGTAGCAGCCACCTTTTGGCGGGGGGCATAACACCTTCACCTCCACACCAGTACCCTCAGCATGCTTCTCTCGTTTCTGTGGCTGGCAGGCCCCTGTAGGCTGGTGGCCCAGGCACTACATGAAAGTGAGGTGGTGTGAGGGGCACAGCTGCTCAGCCATCACTAGTTTCTACATTTCTGCCAAGACTTTACTGCACTGTTAAGATTTTTGGTACTACTTCCCTGTTACCCAGGGGCACATGAAGGACATTTCATTGATGACAGTAATGTCTCTTGGGAAAGTAAGCATGACACTCCACCAGGCTCTTCTCTGTGGCCTGGGTCCATCTGCCCCACCCTTTAATATCTGGGCTTCCACTGATTAAGTCACTCCCCTTAAAAGTACCAATGAAGAAATACAGATACATGGTATCTCTGGCCTCGCCTGGCCTCAGAGGCTCCTCCACCACCCAGAGGGCACAAGCCTTTGTCAAGCAGGGTAGAGATGCTGGCCTTGCTTCCACAGCTCTGGCTCTGACCCTTGGGCTGGAATGGTGAGCGCCTTCATTCCAGGCTAAAGGCAGGAGGGGGTGAGGTCACCCATGGGCTCCAGAGGATGTCCAGCATCTCCTGAAGTCCTAGCAGGAAAAAGATCTTGATTATGAAAGAGAGGCAAGTGCCTGTCCCAAGGGACCATACTCCCACGTTTCAAGAGCCCGAAAATCGTCCATCTCAGCTCCCAGCACAAACCCACAGTTGAATCATGACTCCATTACGTTTCCAGACCAAGCATAAATACTGAGCTGGACGTCACTGTAGACGTGCTATTTCACATCTTTGCAAAAATTCTAAATTTAGCCCCCACCCTGATGGGTAAACCTTCAGGCCACTCTAGACACGAGAGAGAGAGAGAGAGCACAGGACAAGACTAAACTCTGCCTTCAGGAAGCTTAGACATTTCACCTTTACACTTGGTTAAGTATCATCATCATCATCATCATCATCATCTTTATCGTCATCCTCCTCCTCATTATTAAGGCACTAACATTCACTGCGTGTTCACTATGTCCGAGGTTGTATGTTATGCATTTTATTCTCATTATAGCATTTACATACGACTATTATCTGCCTATGTAACAGATGAGGAAACTGAGGCTTAGCAAAGTTAAAATAACTTGCTCAAAGTCATAGAGGAAGCTAGGATTCACACCCAGGATGTCTGACTCCAGAACCCACACTGAACATGCCAGAGAAGTATCATTTCCCAATTTCCAGAAGAGGAAACTGAGCCTCAAAACATTTTCATAATTTGTCCAAGACAATAAAACCAGGAAAAGTTTTCACTCCTAAGCCCACTCCCTTCTACACCCAGAAGCATTTCTCCATCTTTGCACCACCAACATCTAGGGCTGGATAATTCACTGTTGTGAGGGCTTTACCAGCATCCCTGGCCTCTACCCATTAGATTCCGGTAGCACTCTTAGAACTCTCTGGCTCCAAGTCACAACAATCAAAAAGGTCTCCTGACATTGCCAAATATCCCATGAGGTGCAAAATCACCCCCAATTGAGAGCCACATAGGATACCAAGGGCAGGGCCCAGGAAAATGAGGCAGAAAAGGCACAAACTGACAAAGGAACACCTTGGGCCCGAACCTGGCCTTAAATTCCAGCCCTACCAGTTGGGCTCACGACCTGGCTCCTGCTCTGTAATACAGGAATGGTCAAGCATCTCCCTCTCTGGGCTGATGTGAAGAGTAAAGGAGACTAGTTATGCAAAGCCCTTAGGTCAGTGGCTGGCTCACAGTCAGTGGTCAACTGCTCTTAGTTATTGTTAGCATAAAGATTCTGATTGTCAAGTGGAAACCCACCTCACAGTGACCTGGAAAACCTCTCTGAAAACCAGCAGCAGGTTCTTCCACATTTACAGATTAACACAATCATCACAAGAACCATTTTTCTTATGCCATGGGAGGGGGAAAAATACGATCAAGTGACTTCCTCTAAATAAAAAACAAGAAACCACAAGCAGTTTGGCCTGGAAGTCAAATATAAGAATCTTCCAGCTCTAGCCTAGATCCCAACAGCCCATCACACAGCCTTGGTACCGTAAATCAGTGTGCATGCATGTGCGCACACACACGCACACACACACACCACACACAGACATCACAGCAGCACTGCAGTCACAGCCCTTTGAAAGTGAAACATGGGAATGCCCAAAAAGAGAATAAAATACACTACAATGGGTGCTAGAATATTATGCATTTACTAAATATGGTGCTTAAAAAGAACAATTGTTAACATGAAAAAGCACTCACAATAAGACACTGAGGCACAAAACAAGATACACAAAATGATATATTTTGTTTTGTAACATGTATTCTGGGGGATAAAATCATAAGGAAATATAGTAAAATGTTAACAATGTTGATTGCTAGATGGTAGATAAGGGATTTTTTTTTCTTAGTCATACCTTCCCCTTCATTTCCCCAGTTCCTTATCTACAATGACCAACCCAAGGCAGGAGAGCCCTCTGGGTAAAGTGCAGGTTGGAATCTACCACTTACCTGCCAGGTGACCCTGAGTTAATAGCACTACTAATAATAGCAAGGACTCTGAATGGTAGCTATTATTATTACCCTTATAATGGAAGAGGGATTAAGCCCTGGGAATAAAAATAACCAATACTAAGGGATTAAAAAGCTGTCATCAGTTAATTGGCTATCACCCCCAAAGGAGTACTATATTAGTACTGCCAAGAAGACAGAAATGTTCACCGGATGCTTTGGCAAAACTGCTGTCAGGGTAACCAAGACTGACATGTGAACCATTTCCTGAAAACCAGCCACTCCCATAAGATGTGCCAAACTTAAGACCACTAAGATGTCCCCCCAAAGGTTGCCTGCTACAGAAAGAGGCACACTACACCTTGGCTCATATATGTGCTGCTGAAATTGGGTATATACAGGGATGTTGCAAATTGAACCCAATTCATGACATAACAGGAGGGAGCTCTGTTTCACGGAATCCAAGCAATGGATTTATCTGATTTTATCATCTAAAAAAAAAAGTCCCTAATTTTACTGTTCTAATTGAGGTTTTTATAAGTTGGATTTACAAGGCATCTCAGTAAATTGCATGCTCTAGTGGTCAATTATAATAACTCTCCAAATAAATGTTCGGGGGCTTCAAACACAGCCTGGCATATAGTAGGCACTTAAGCATTGAGGAACGAATGTGTGAACAAATGTGTAAACAAACAGGAAACAAACACCAAATTGAGAAAAAGAAATGACAATTACCAGTCATTATGCATTTGTCCAAACTCACAGAATGTACAACACCATGAGTGAACCCTAATGGAAACTATGGTATTTAGGTGATAGTGGTGTGTCAATATAGGTTCATCAATTGCAACAAATGTACCACACTGCTGGGGGATGTCGATAATGGGGGAGGCTGTGCATATGTGGGGGCAGGAGATATATGGGATCTCTCTGTATTTTCTGCTCAATTTTGCTGTGAACCTAAAACTGCTCTAAAAAATAAAATCTATTTAAAAAAAAAAAAGAAAGAAAAAAATCATATTTGACAAAATGTGACAGGTTTACCAGCCCCATTGCACAAAAACAAACTCATACAGGCTGTGTGCACACACCACAAAACACACATTCAGACCATCTGACTGGAAAGGCTATGAAACCTGAAAAGCGGGTTCACTAGCAGCTTTACAGAAAAAGCACAGGAATGTTCTGCTCATGGTATATTCTCCACATGTCAGGAGACTCAAAGGACGCCCTTCTAGTTTTCACCTGGTTCTTTTCAACAAAAAGTGCTATTATCCACAAAACTTCATTAAATCTAAGACTATGATTTTTCCCCCCACAAGTTTCCAGTACAGAAAGAAAATATTTTAAGGGGCTTCCTATACAAGGCCTCCAAGAGGCATGCAGTGTAATTTAATTTTCATTATGAAAGGTTATCGCCACATATACCCCATTGTCAATGTCTGCCCACACAGGGCACTGTAGTTGAAGCAGCAAGGTGTTCCCAGTTTTCTAAGACAGTCCCAATTTTAAATGTTCTACCTTTCTCCATCTCCATACACTGTACATCCCAGCTTAGGGTTTAAAACGGTCACCATGACTCAGTGGTTCTCAATTAGGTGAGATTTTGCAATTTGGCAATGTCTGGAGACATTTCGGTTGTCACAACTGGGCAGGATTGGGACAGGGGTAAGACTGGCATCTAGTGGGTAGAGCCAAGGATGCTGCTAAACATCCTACAATGCACAAGACAGCCCCCAGAACAAAGAATTATCAGTCCCCAAATGTCAGTAGGGGCAAGGTTGAGAAACCTTACCACAACTTGAAAGCTTTCTAGTGGGAGAGCTGGGGAAGCCTTAAAATAAAACTCCTGCTCTGGACTATAAGTGAAGGTTTATTCCAAGCAGGAACTGTGCTCTCTGGGGGACACACAGCCCTCCATCATTGGCTGTGTAAACTTGGAACTATAAAAATACCTGCCTCCCAAGATTTTTGTCAAAATGATAGGAGATCATGTACATAACATGTTTAGAGTACTCCAGTGGCTGGCACATCACAAACACAAACTGCACGAGAAACTGATCACTGATCAGCAAAGTGCTCAAACACCTTCTGGACTGTACCAGTCGACGTGGCCATGAGCCATGGGGTGGCTGGCCGGAGAAAGCACCAGGCGGAAAGAGGGGCCTTCCCAGCAGCAGGGCAGAGCCGCTCAGGACACTGAGAGATCTGAGGCAGATCAGGGTTGTCTGAGAAGAGACACCAACAACTGAGCAGAGTTGCTTGGGGTTACCTGTACCCCTAAAGATGTCCTGGATGGGGTTAATGGCTTCCCAACCAAAGGCAGGGAAGAGGAGGGGCCCAGGTACCAGAGCACTCTCAGTTTGGCAGTTGGTGGTAGGAGGGCAAACCCTATTGGTTGAGTCAGTGCTCTGTAGACCCCAAAGGAAAGAACACCAGACTAAATTGCAACTTCCTCCAATTTGTGCTTTAAATAATGTGGACAATAACCACTGAGAATACAGTGCTGAGGGGCCTCAAACAGGTCCCCCCAAATGCCCACATACTGCAAGGCATCCCCCCCAAAAAGCCATAAACAACCAGAACCCAATAAAGTTAGTAATAACTAACCCGGGAGGTTCAGAGCCCCACAAAAGCCCCACAAGAGGAGAAGACTGCATGTGCAGTGGAACTTCTGTTTCCATCTGCCCCAGGCCACGTCACCCTCCCCAATGCACCCTGATCCCGTGTCACACTCATGTGCACATGGGGCGGCTCAACTTGGAATTTCCAGACTTCTGTTTTCTAAAAGTCTGAGCAGGGTTTAAAAATTACTATAGGTTAATGCTGGCAACAAATGTGAGGGGTTTATTTTGAAAAGCTTTTTACCCCAACCCTAACTGGAACACCATCTCGTCAGACAGAGAGACCCTCCCTCTGGCCTTCAGACCACAAACAACCCACATTCCTCTGAATTACAAGATGAGACACAGGGCTTCACCTTTACTTGTTAGCAACTTTGAACTTTTTTATTTTTAATGTGTTCAAGAGTTCACCAAAATGTTAACAGAATGATTATTCTCCTGCAAAGTGCTTTTTTAAAATTTTTATATAAATACCTTATTCACAGATAGGCAGCATAGGAGGATAGAATTCAACCTAGAATCTGTTCAAATTCCAGGTCATCTACTGTGCAACCCTGGATAAGTTACCCAGCCTCTCTGAGCCTAAGTTTACACATATGTAAACTGTGCTAATAATCCACACTGAAGCACAGGGAAGAGAGTAGTGACACGGGTGCTATATAAAGCATTTAGGTAAAATGGGCTAAAATCTTAACTCTCTCTCCAGCCCAGACTCCCTAATCACCACCTCCTCCCCACAATACCACAACAGAAACGTTAATAAGGCATCCTTATCCCCAGACGCTCAGCTCCATGAGAACAGGGATCTTGTCAGGCTTATCCACCAAGGCCAAGTTCAGGCCAGGACCCAGCACATGGTAGATGCCTAATAACTATCTGTTGAATGAATACATAAATGAAAGCAACCCTTGGCAAGGGCAAAGAGCTCTTCCTCTCCATTTCCTTATCTATAAGACAGAGATATTACCCCACTGTATTACTGTGAAGATTAAATGAGCTAATGTATGGGACTGTGCCTGGCCCAGGGCCTCCACCTAGGTGCTCAGTGAGTAGCAATCTACCCCTTGTAAGACTCAAATGAGATCACAAACAGAAGAAAACTCTGAAATGGTCGCATACTACAGTAACATTATCCGGTGGCATTTTCATTTTCTCCTCCATTCACAGGAACACATGTAGAACCAAACTTGTAAGTGCCAGGAGGCCAGTCCCTCACCCATCCAACAGGCAGCAAAAATACCGCACCAGTTCCCCTCCACCCATCACTGCCCAGGCAGCCATGAGGGGCGCGTAGAGAAAGGGAGACGAGGGGAAGGGGAGAAAACCAAACTCTCAAAGGAAAAATCCTTGAGAGCTGCAAGAGTCTTGAGCAAACAGTCCCAATTTTTTACTTGGACAAAGAGACACTCCCCCACCATCCTGCTCTAAAGAGAAGTTCTGCTCAGCTCCATGTGGCAGAAGCCACAGAGACTTAATTTCAAAGGATATCCCTGGTCACTCCTCTTAGGGTCCATTCATAGTCTGTATTCATAATCCAGGGTCACCCACTGGGATTTGGGCAGAGAAAGCACCGCAGGGAAGGAACAGGTTCACGCCCAGCCCAGCCACTGTCGCCAGAGGGACAGGTGGTTCCCAAGGCCTCTCTGGGACCTACTGTCCCCAGCTGTCAAAATAAAAAGGTTATAAGGACTCTCTCCCAGATCAAAGGTCATCTATCTGCATCAGAAGCAAGTTCAAAATCCAGGCCATGGCCTGGCACAGTGGCTTACGCCTGTATCCCAGTGCATTGGGAGGCCAAGGTGGGAGGATCCCTTGAGGCCAGGAGTTTGAGGCCAGCCTGGGCAATATAGTGAGACCCTGTCTCTACAAAAAATAAAATTTTAAAAATTAGCTGGGCTTGGTGGTGCACAACTGTACTCCTAACTACTTGGGAGGCTGAGATGAGAGAATCACTTGAGCCCAGGAGTTCAAGGTTACAGTGGGCTATGATCACACCACTGCATTCCAGCCTGGGTAACAGAACAAGACCCTGTCTCAAAAAAAAAAAAAATCCAGGCCTCAAGTTAACACGCTGAGCCTAAAGTTATCTAACTCTCCCAAAGGACAATTCCAAGTCCTATAATTTGTGGGGGAAAAGAAGAACTGGATGGGTATCCCAAGGGTGCTGCTCAAAGCTGATCCTACTCCTGCGATAAGAGGTGTAACCCAGGAAGGGGAGAGAAGGGAGTCACAAAGAGAAGGGGGAAATTCTGGAAGGTGCTAAGCAAGTGAGCGAGACCATACCCCACACCTAAGAAATTCTTTCATGTTCTCAGCAAATACACTTACTGAGAACCTACTATGGCCAGATGCTACCAGGGGCTTGGCACACAGCAGTGAACAAGACCAATGCCAAACATGAAGGCTTCTACTCTGTCTTTGGTCACTGCTAAATCCCCTGTACCTTTGGTCACTAAAGGCATAACTTGGCCTGTGTCCTTTCTCTGGTAAAACAAATACCAAATTTGGAAGAGTAGCTAAGTTCCAACCACTTTATGATCTTAAACAAGTCTCCATTTTCTCATGTATGAAGTGGCGTAGCAAACCACCTGAGAGCTGACCTACTTGCCTTACTGGTTTCTTGTACGACCCAAAACCCAGCTGATACATATGAAAGAATTATGCAATCAAGCCTGACCTCAGAGCAGCTGTAAATCTGCCCAACCCTACAGTGGCCCTCACTAGAGGTCACATCTCCCACTCCCCAGGTGGGAAGCACTGAGGCAGTTAACCCTACATCCAGCTGGACTAGAAACCAGTTCAACCCCATCCAAGCAAGAAGCATATATGCCTCAAAACAAACACAAGTGAAAAGCACAAGGGTGGACCTCACCATCCCAGAGAAGGTTGTGGGGGCCTAGGCCAAAGCCCCCACAGCCCCAGGCATCAGATATTCCTCACGCCTTTCCCACACACCCAGTCCCTCCTGCAGGAGGAAGTGTGTCCAGTGCCCTGGGAGCCCTCTGAGCAAACCGACTACCTGGTTCTGGAATGTCCCAGAGTATCAAAGCAACAGTGAAGGATTATGCTTCCCTTCAGAGGGAGGGGAGAAGGCTGCACAATTGCCCTTCCGAAGATGGGAAAAGTTCCTCCCACCAGCCAGCCAGCATGGCTTTGAAAGCCGATTAGAAGCTGTAAGATACTGGGAAAGTCACTGGCCCCTGCTCAGCCCCCAGTTCCTCCCCCTACAGGACAGTTATGAGGATTAAGCTTGTGCTGGGCACAGAGCATGCACTCAGTAAATGGCAGCCTTAGCCAACTGTGGCTGAGCCCCTTCAGAGACACCCGACCCCCGCAACACCCCCTCCCTAAGGATCCCACAGTGCATTTCACTGGACCTTGCCGATTTTGAAGTCTCTCTCTGAGGGGGGCGGTGAGGAAACTCAGGGTGGGGGAGGAAAAAAACCTCAAGAATGGAAAAAAATAATTATTCAACCATTTCCTTCCCTATTCTGCTTTGACCATCCACTGTCTCATACAGGTGGCACTTGTTCTAGTTAACTGAACACTGAAGTTCTGCTAAAGACAAGAAACTGCCGCTTTCCCTTCACTCGGAGCCTCAGCTCCCACAGCTCTCACCAAGGGGCGCTGGGTTCACCGGGGCTCTGCCTGGGTCTTCCTGGTCTGATGGGTGTGGTTCTGTTCTTCCGGAAAATAAAAAGACCTGACTAAATGTGACCCCATTTATGAATATGGGGCTAAAAAAGAAAGTTCCACCTAAATGGGAGCTAATCAAAGGTTGTGAAGACCATGGTCTGTGCTCATACCAGGCTGTGGGTCTCACAGGTCAATGCTCACTCTGTGGGAGTTTATTCTTTCTCATAAGGCAGCCTACCAGCAGCATTTTTACACTTCCATAACACTTTCCATATTAACAGAATCACAAATCCTAAGAAAACCTTTAATCAGACCTTGAGCCTGATTCCAGGACTGGAAAACATGGTTATCCATGATGTCTCTTTGGGTCTTTCATTTCAGGAAGCCCAGTTCTACTCCATGCAAGAGCCTCCTAATTTCTCTCTCTCTCTCTCTCTCTCTCTCTCTCTCTCACACACACACACACACACACACACACAAACAGCCAAAAGAGAGTCAGAGCCCAGGGCCATATATTTATCCTTGCAAATGTCTCCAACGTTCTGAACTGCTGTCCTCCGTACTGAATACCCCTCTAGCTTCAGGACACAGCACTGTTTTGGTTTGGGAGAGTGGAGGAGAGGAAAGGATTTCTGATCATTGGCAGAACATCAATTTCTAGTAAATTTGCTACGATTAGTCGTGTAACTTAAAATATACTTTTTCAAACTCAAGAGACAGAAGGTAAAGAGAGAGAGAGAAGAAAAGACATGCTTTCCTTGCCACACAGAAGCACATCAGAAAATCTTTACCTGGACTGCCCCAAAATGAAAAAGCCAATTGGTTCAAACATTAGAAAAATACACCACGTGCTGGCCCCAGTGGAGCAACAATTCAGGACACAGAGTGTTCTATTCATGAGCAAAACATAAGAGAGATGTTTCTTTGACTATTCAGAGCCTCAGTCATGTCCTACCGGGCAAATAAAATTCATATGACCAAGAAGACACTGAAGAGACCCCTTATAGCACAACTCCCCATTGCTGCAATGCCCCACCCAGCAGCCTTGTGTCCCTCACACAAAGTGAACTCAGTTTAATAGGGATATCAGATTCTGAACTATTCAAAGAGATAATATCTTTATTGATTCAATAAACAAGTCCAACTTGGCCTTCACACAAATGTGAACTATTTGAGAAAGAAACAACCCCCCCACCGGTTCATCCATCCGTCCCTCTCTCTCTCCCCACCCCCCTCAAGAGCTGGGCAATTAGCAACCTCCCAGGGCCCAAGCACCTAAAATTCTGTTTAAAATATTGTCATAATATTTCCCTGGGCCTCAAGGGTAAGGCCTTTCAGCTTTAAATCCATAAAGTGCCTTGAAATGCTCAGAATGGTCTATTCTGCAAAGACCTCTCATCTGAGAAACCAAGAGAAACAGAGCCCCAGTTTCATCATTGTTGTGATAAAGTTAGTAATAAATAACACCATGTATCTGGAAATTCTATGAGAATTAACAAGAAACTAACATGAATTGAATGCACACAGAAGGTATTCAATAAATAGTAGTGTGTATAATAATTATTAGGCAAACCTGGGAATGCTCAAGTTTCCCACCTCCCTGCGTTTTCTCAAAAATCCTTTATTCAACACACAGTGCCCCTACTGTGTGCCAAGGACAGAGTTGGGAGGTGCAGAAATGAAGAAGGTACGATGCCTGCCCTCAAGACGTGAAGGGTCTAGTTGGGAGAGAGACGGAAACAAAACCCAGCACGGTGAGCTGAGTGATGCAACAAAAGGATGGACCCAGGATGGACTTGATTGACATGAATTTCCAGCAGTGGCCAAAAGGAATTTACCAGGTGGAGGAGGAGAAGGGTGATGCAGACGGAGGGTGCAACCAGCCTGAAAGGCCTAGAAAAGACAGAGTAGCACACACATGCAGGAAAAACATGGAGCTCACCATGGCCACAGCGAACAGAGGAGAAGAACATAAAGAAGCTGGAGAGGTGAGTGGCCAACCGGCCAATCACTCCGAAGGCAACAGGGAGCCAAAGAAAGATTTTCAACAGTGAGATGACTCGACCAGATCTGCATCTTGGAAACATCTCTCCAGTAGTGGTAATGGTATGGAAAATAAATTTGTGGAGGCTGCAAAAAAGCAAAGATGAGCAAAACATATGAAATCACTGTCAAAGCTGTGTACATAAGGAGACTATCCAAATTTTGGCTGTGGGGAAAGAACTTGTTTTACTCCTCGTAAATGTTTACATCTCACTAGGCACACACATAGCATGATGAGGGTCTTATGATGGAGTTGCTACTGCTTTGTTGTTGTTGCTAGTGCCTGTGCTATCTGGGAACTTCAGTAAGAAGGTAACACCTATAACACCTACCTGCACTTCATCTCCAAATAAAATAAATCTGAGACTTGGAACTGTGGGGACAGGATGCACCAGCGATGCCATGAAAGGGCAAAAGGCAGGCTGAAGGGACACTTAACTATTACTGTCAAACTTGACAGTGGGAGCCCTTTAGCTTCAGCCAGTGTCTCAATAAAACTTCAAAAATAAAAGGGATGAGGGGAAAAACAGAATTAAGAAAACCTGTAAAAGCAGGTAAATTAGCCCCATTTAAATCCACAGATACCATGCCCGGGAGAGGGGAAAAAGTGGTGTTATTCAGAAAGAGAAAGGGGGCAGGAAAGCAGGAGGGAAGATTCCAGGATCAATTCAGTAAGTCAATAAAGGCCCCCCCCAACACACACACACACACACACACACACACACACACACACAAAATGGTGTTGTATTTGGTGAAAGTTATATGGTGCAATGACTCTGAAGGCAGAAAGACCACAGACCTGAATTTAATTCCTAGCACTACCATTTACTGTACAACCTTGCCTGAGCCAGGTTTTTTAACCTCTCCAGGGCACAGGTTTGTCCCTGCCTGAATAATAAAACCTAACTCACTGGGTAGATTTAAGTATTAAAGAGATAGTGCACATAAAGCAGTCAGCACACAGTAAGTGCACAGAAAAATGAAGGCTATTATCAGTAGTCATAGAAGAAAACATCATTTAACTGATCAGAAAAAAATCAGACCAAGGCCGTCTTCCCCAGTTATGCTGAATGGAGGAAAAGGCAAATTCTGTGTCTCATGCAGTAATTGCCTTGAGGTCAGCATAGGAACTGCCAGGGGAACATCTTCACTGCCCACACTCTTGCCAGGCCCTCCCTCCACTGGAAATATCAACTGACACCATGAACATGTGTTCAACAAGCATTTACTGAGCACTTACTATGTGCAAGGCAATGTGATAGCCCATACTGCAGGAATGACAGAAGACCAGCTCTTGTCATCACAGAGATGAATCAAGTCAAAAAGACACGTACACAAATAACTAATACCAGAGAGAGAGAGAGAGAGCAGCTATAAGGGTACAGGAGGCCAAGAGGCCAAACTGTACAGAGTATGTATAAGGATAAAGCAAAGAAAGATGATCTGAACTGAGCCTTGAAAAATGGGTCAAATTTAGCCATGGGAGAAGGTGAGGGGAAGGGCACCCCAAGCAGAGACAAGGGCATACATAAACTCACAGAGGTCAGAAAGAACAAGAAATGAAAAGGAGACAGCAGGTATGAGGGCCATCCTATAGGGCTTAAAAGCCAGGAGCATGAGCTTTAATTCTAGCCCAGCAACACTCCATATGCTGCTTATTCCACCGGAGTATCAGCAGGTGTTCTGCAGGACACACTGGCTTCTACAGACTCACACAGGCTTCCTGACTGCGGCGTCCCTCTCAGCCCTCGAGTGCTTTAAGTGCTTCAGGAATCTTACTACGGAGCTTTCCCCCAGTTTGTGTGACCAAAAAGTTCTTTTCCCCCCTCCTCTTATCTCCTGGTTCTCAGAGAATACACAATTTGGAAACAACTCCTGTATTGATCAAGGCTCTGCTTCAGAAAGTCTACTTTATATATCATAAATATAGAAAATATGTTACTATACTGACTAAACCTGATAACTAATATTTCCAAATAGGAACTCTGAGGGACTCCACAAGAATTCTGAATTGGTCTGATTAAATTGCAATCAACATGGTCTTCAAACTATATTTTACTCTTTCAAATGTAATTTTCTTTAACAATGTGATATATTTTAAGATGTGATATTTGCATGTGCAAACATATGACAACCTGTGCTCATGTCAGGGAAAGGAGACGAAGCTCTTGTGAGTTGGCTTACCTGGTGCTGCTCCAGAGACTGGTTAGCCACTGACAAATTAAAAAAAGAAGAAAAAGAATTCTGGAGCAACTCACCCTAGACTTCCCAGGTGAGAAGCAGCTCATTCACTGCCTGATTTCTCTGGGAGGATCCTAGAATTCTGACAGGACAAAAGACGGAAGAACTAATACCAGTAGAAACAGATGTGAAGGCAGACAGATCTAGCTATAAATCCTTTCTCTTAAGTTCATACTCTCAGTAAACTCATTTCTAGGAATCTGTTCTAGGCCAATCGCCAATATGATGCGACTTATATTAGCAAAAGAAGAGGGGAAAAAAACAAGATTCAACCTAAACATTTAAAAATGGTGAAATGATTAATTAATAATACATATACATGATGTAACTATGAGGCCATCACTAAAAATCACTTTTCAAAGATTCTTTTTGATAATAATTATATTCAAAACCCATGTAACATTAAAGGGGAGAAAAAATACGGCTTTAGACCTGATACTAGCAATGTGAAATTTACAGACAAAAGAAATGAGAGAAAGGAATGCAAGCAGTTTACAATCAGGAAAGACTCAAAAAGAGCAAAACTCTGGAAACTCTGTGGTTAAAACAAGGCAGAGAAGTCAATAGCATGAAACCAGAGACGGCCTGCCTCAGCCCTGGGATAGATTCCCTTGTAGGTTGTGTCGGGAATGCCAAGAAGGGGCACAAGAGAGATAGACTCTTCTATCTGTTTCAGCCAAGATGTAGGTCAGTGTGTCATTTCTTCAAAGAGGTGAGTCAGGATCAGAGAAGCTGAGAATTCAAAGGCAGGAGAGACAAGAGCTAAATTAAAGAGGCCCCTTGAGAGAGTCCTGCACTGCCCTCAGACTTCAATCGTCATGCTATTTTTTACCCGACTACTGACTGAGAAGAATGCACTATTAAGTAGACCATTTCCCCCCCTCTCCCACTGTCCTATAAATTGGTCCTGTGTTTGCCAACCCCAAAAGGGGGTAGTAACTCATGGAGAGCAAAATGCCAGCAGTACAAATTTAGAACATGGGTTAAAAAATATTCTCATCAAACCCCCAGCGAGAACCCTGAAGAGACAGAGGGGGAGAAAGCAATAGCCTTGCTCTCCCTACAACTTAATTCTATGCTCTAATTCAGAGCAGTATAATTAACCCTGAGTTTCACTGCTAACACTGAAGTTTTTCAGCCTGATGAGAATATCATTTAGTATCCTGCAATCGCCAATAATAGCAATATGACACAATGGTGCCTACTGAGGCTCTAATCAGGGCACAGAGTCATTTACATAGAACATTTTCCGTGACTCTCTGTAATACAACGCCACAAAGACTCAATTGAGATACAAGTCTCCCTTCCCCATAAACTAAAAAAAAAGCAAGAAAAAAAGAAAAAAGAAAAGAAAGAAACCACAATTTCCTTCACGGGAGAGCACAGATGGATCCCACCCTTCCCCGGGGCTCACCAGACCCAGGCACTTCACTAGAAACAGCTCATCCTGATGCTGACCAGAAACTGGATGTTGTGTGTGTGTACATCTGCCCAATCTCTTTGCACATGAAAAGGAGATTTGCAATGCTTTAGGGAAACCCTAGGCTTAAAATGGAGCAAGGGATGTGGACAGGCTCAGCTGGATTAACAACTTTCAAAGCCAAGCTCTGACTATGCTGGCCTCCCCAGAGTGGCACATGTGGCCTCAGAGTCCTGCCTGGCGAAAGGTGGGCTACTGTTCCGCCATGGCTCAACCAGATGCCATGGGCCACAAAGTGAGTCTCCAAGGAGGTAATCAGGTGCCATGAGTCACCAGGGAAGGAGAGTGTGACAGCCTTGCAGGAGGAAATAGCAGGAATCAGAAGCCAGACAGACCCAAGTTTGAATCCTGGCTCCACTCCTTAGCCTTGGACTTTGATCAAGTTTCTCAATCACTCTGAGCCTTCATTTCCTCCTCTGTAAAATGGGCTTTTAATACCTTACAGGGATGAAGATTTTCACTCATGCATCTGAAATACACAACACAGTGCACAGCATATAAAGAGCAACAATTATTCGTACGGCCATCATCATGATTCTTTAGAAAAGATTTGCAAGAAAACCGATAGGCCTTGGAGTGTAATGCTGAAGAGCCTGGACCCTGAAGCCAAGCTCCCCTGGGGCAAGTCCTAGCTCTACCACTTGCTAGTTGGGTGACCCTATTTAACCTCTCTGTGCCCATTTCCTCACCTATAATTTAGGCAAAATAATAATACCTACCTCCTAGGGCTGCTATGAGGACTAAATGAGTTATTACATACAAAACATTTATACAGCATGTGTGTGTGTGTGTGTGTGCGCGTGCGTGTGCACCAGGCATTATCCTAATGATTTGTTATACAAATGAAAATAAGATGAACCAATAAGGAGTGTGGGGAACACAGGTGTCCTTTAATGCAATCACAGAAATAGTTACTAATACCTGTATTATGCTTTCATATCCACTATGTTATTTAATCTTTTAATTGAAACCCAAGAAAAATAGGATCCCATGATGTGAAATTGAGGCCTCAATTCTAAGGAAGGCCTGAGAACCCTCCTTTCTTAAAAGTTTCCTTTATGATAGAAGGAAAAAATAGGCCCTGGTTAATGGGAAGCACCGAATGAATAACCATTTGTTCTTCTTATAACCCAAGTCTATGCCTGTACAGCCAAGTTCCTCTCCACAGAGCACATCCTCCTCACGTGCCATCTTGAGAGGACAGCCTGGTCAGTACCACCTCTCTAACATGACGGTGATCTCATCTAGTCCCAAGGCTTCGCAGAGCTGATTCCTCTCAAATTTATAATTCCAGCCTCAATGTCTTCCCTGAACTCCAGGCATGTAGATATCTAGTAGGCACCTCAAGCTCAAAAGTACAAACCACCCCCCACCAGCTCATTCCACTCCCCCCAGAGATGGTCCTGTTGTTATTCTATAAACAAGCCAAGGAGTCCTACACCTGAGGGCCTTTACACCGCTGTTTCCTACGCCCCTCAGAGAGGCTTTCCTTGTAACATAGCACCCACTCCCCCATCACGCTGTATTCCCTTACCCTATTTCACTTTTTTCACAGCCCTGAAGTCTACCTGATGTTATATTTTTGTGTATATATTTGTCTCTCTTCCCCCACCAAATGTAAGCTCTATAACAGAGGAAACTTGGTCTGTTTGGGGTATGTCCATATCCCCAGCACATAAACAGTGTTTGGCACAGAGTAGGTGTTGAATAAATTGTGTGTGCTGAATGAATCAGTTAATTGGTTAATTAATTAGAGGCCAAGGTAGACAAAGAGAGGGTCAAAAAACAAAATCACACCTGGGGCCTAACTGAAAGTTTTTAAGTACTAAAGCCTAGCTGGGAAGTCATGCAGAGCTGTGCAGCACTCAGAGTCAGGCTGTGCTTCCCAGCTTCTTTCTTCTCCCTTCCCCCTCTATGTTTGGTTTCATAATGTTTCGAAGCCAATGGTATATCAAAGTCCAGAGCTGAGGGATAAGAATTTCACAGAAAAGGGAACCAAGCTGGGGGACGCATCCTAGCAGGGGGCAGGGAGAGACACTGGGGACTGAGTCAGCTTCTGCCACCTGGCCCTACTGAGCCAGCTGGACACAGCAGCAGCAGCAGCAGTGGTCACTCACTGAGCCTTGACCAAGCACCAGGCACCAGGCTGGACACTGTCCACATCTACCTCA
Source organism: Daubentonia madagascariensis (assembly GCA_023783475.1). Classification (NCBI taxonomy): domain Eukaryota; kingdom Metazoa; phylum Chordata; class Mammalia; order Primates; family Daubentoniidae; genus Daubentonia; species Daubentonia madagascariensis. The sequence continues at coordinate 331,815 of JAKFHU010000403.1, forward strand.
CTTTATCCTTATGACAACCCTATGATACAGTCACAGGGACACTGCCTCTAACATGGGGCTAGGTTCTAACATCAACAGAGTGCGGGTGGGGGGGACCGTGCATAAGCAAAATAACCCCTGAAATGTACCAATGCTGTAAGCATTTGTTGGCAAAGGACACACCACCCCTCAAGCCCCGGCACTGGAACAGGTAAAATAATGGGCTAGTGGCTCATATTGGCTCATATTCAAGAGCTACACTGTGCGAAAAATGAAAACTATGCATCTTTAACCCCTGAAATCACACTCCCCACACTTAGGAGAAGCACAAGAAAGATCAGATGCATGTTTCCAACCCTGCATTCCCTCTGAGCTAAATCTGTACAAACAGCAGTGAAGAGCAGATCCGGAATCTGACCTGATGTGTTGAGCCAGACTCAGGCTGGACCACACAGGCCTTTCCATCCAAGTGCTTCATCCAACGACGTAATCCCAGCCATGTGGACAGAGACCCCCCCCATCTTCCATGGGTGCTTCTCACGTGCCTGCTGGAAGCACTTCAGCCAAGTAAAGTATGAATCATTTGGAGCATGCTTTGGAGTCCACCGGGGCCTTCCACAGCAGTCCCATAAGGGCTACCATTCCCCATCCTACTGATGTGGAAAGCTCAGAGAGGAAAGAAACTTGACTGAGGCCCGGAGGAGGACCAGCACTGGCCCAGGTCTTCTGACACCAGGGCCTGGGCTAATTCTACAACTCAACACAATCTGCCATCTGCTCCTGTGTTAGTTGACCTTTGACTCTGCTTTTTCAGGTTTCATCCACCTTCCACCATTTATAAAAAGTAAGACCAGGCTAAGAGACTATACACCAAGAATTTAACAGGTAACAGTCACTGCGCAGAACAATTAGTACTTCTTTGGTTAGAGACGAGCAGAGGAGTAGGAAGGAGGTCAGTTTACAAAGTTGTACAATCTATTTCAGTATTTTGAAAACACTACTTGCTGCCCAGATCCACACCATCTAGTCTCTTCTTCCTCCTTAGTAAAAGGACCCTTAGGCCAGCCATGGTAGCTCACGCCTGTAATCATAACACTGTGGGAGGCCAAGAGGGGAAGATTGCTTGAGGCCAGGAGTTTGAGACCAGCCTGAGCAAGAGCAAGACCCTGTCTCTACAAAAAATAGAAAAATTATCCAGGCGTGGTGGTGTGTGTCTGTAGTCCCAGCTACGAGGGAGGCTGAGGTAGGAGGATCGCTTGAGCCCAGGAGTTTGAGGATGCAGTGAGCTATGATGACACTAATGCACTCTAGCCCGGGCGACAGAGAGAGAACCTGTCCCCATCCCCCCCCAAAAAAAGAAAGAAAGACCCTTGTTTTTAATTTTATATATTGTGACTGGGACTAAACACCTACACTTCTCAGCCTCCCTTGCAGCTGGGTGTGTGCATGTGACTACGTGGCGACCAGTGAGATAAAAGCAGAAGTGTTACGTGGAACTTCTAGGAACACTGCTCAGAGTGAGCTGGTGCAGCAGGGAAGGCCTCCTCTTTACCTGTGCCTTTCCCACTGCCATCAAATGGCTCAGACATGAGGGCAGGAGCCCCAGGAGCCACCACGGACTGTAAGGTGACCTACAGGATGACAGGTATGTGTAGAAAGGTGGAAGATAACAAACAGCCCATGACCTCTAGGAGCTATGAACTGCTACCTCCAATTTATTTTTAAGTGACACAGAAATCAAACTTTATATCACTCAAGCCTCTGTTAAGTGGCTGTCAATCTGATTTGTTGTTACTGTTTCTGTTACATGCAGCCAAAGCCGATCCTAACTAACATGAGCCCAACGCAAAAATAAAACAGCAACAAAACCCTGCCCCCACCTCTTAATCCCAACCAACTCCATAAAAAACAAAACATCTGTCCAGATAAAAATCCAACATTCCTACAGATTAATCTGTTTTACATTTGAATGTCCAGAACTTCTTATACTATCATCTCTATCACTGGCTCCAAAGAACATACAATCAAGCTACTACGTCTTTTTCTAATTAAGAGAAACATTTACCCCAGTGTCACGGGAGGCATTCACCAGGGGCCCTCATGATTGGGGGGCTGGGAAGGTAAGGAAAGCAAGCTGAAGCTCCTACATGGAAGGAGGAGGGCACAATAGGACTGCAAGTTGAAAATAGCACTGTTCATCTTTACTATTTTCCTTCTTTCTCTTACACAGCAAAAGATGTATGTTTATCAAATACAAACTGTGCTGACCCACTAGAGCCGTCAGTCATGCTGTCATGGGGGAAAGAGATTCAGTCTATCATCCCCAAACAAAACCCACAAATCTAACCTCAGTGTTTTTGCTATAATTGCAAAGGGGATTGCTAAAGAAATCCTGAGTACACAAAAAAGAAAAAAAAAAAGTTCTATTAGCACCCCTTATGTGTGCATAGGATTTGGGGAATTTCATATCAACTCAATCTACCTTAAGGAAAAATAACAGTAATATGAGCTCAGTTTTATTATTATCCTATAACATATAAGGAGACTTGGGTTTGGAGAGGTTAAAGGATTTGCCTGAGGTCATACGACTAGTGAGACAGTCTTCTTGTTAAAAGAATTGGGAAGGGAAGAGAGAAGGGAAAAAGTAATTTTCCCTCTCTTTCTTCTATCTTTCTGTATAATCTAAATTTTATGCAACTATGTACACCCATTACTTTGATAATTTAATTTTTTCCCTTAACAAAATAATAATAAAGTTATTTTTCATGGCTCTGAAAAGGGAAAAGTAATTGGACCAATATGCAATGAGGTCACAAGGGCTAAGCAATAAACACAGGTGTGAGGGGCTCACTTGACCCAAGAAGATGAGCCCACATCCTCCAGGCATGGGTAGAGATACTAAGCAAGGCTGGGCAGACAGGACCACGACTGCCACACTTCCCATAGCATGTGCAGCTATCAGCAGAGGGCCTGCACCTCACACAGCAGGCCCAGTGCCAATGCTGTGCTCAAAGCCACCATACAACACAGGGACAACCTCTGTCATACAGCATGCTACCAGAAAGTGGAATGAAATCATATATTGGCAATTTAAAATTTTGCTTTAGATTCACTTCCAAATCACTTTTCATTTGCACATCTGAGAAAGACAAAAATGATACCTGCAGCATTCGCTCCCTCACTGAAATCAATCAATTTGAAGCCCCCAAGGGCAAAACCATTAGAAATAGTCATAAAGGGAATGTCTTCCATTATTGCTTGCAACAAACATACCAAATTCCTCAACAACTTGCCCTGTTTTTTGTTTTGTTTTGTTGGGGGAGAGGTTCAGTTTCACATATTTTAATAGAACAACATGGAAATTCTAACCCCATCCATATCAGGACCAAATTGCACATCTCGGCTGGTGGCCCCTTCTTTTACAGCAAGGCTCTGCATCCTGGGATCTCACCTGTCTCCAGCCCCTCCTGGCTATGATATCTCAAGGGGATTCCAAGCCTCATCCAAATCAGGCCGTTGTCATGGAACCCTGTTTCAAACCTTGACAAGAGTCCTTTAAAAAGTGTTTCCTATAAATCACCCCATTCTAACCCTTGTGCTGGATCAGTGTACACTTTGTGTGTGGTGGGGAACAGAGAAAGACAAAGGAGTTCATGAACATATGCTGATAGTGACTAGCTGGCCCAAAAAAACCCTGACTCATAGGATGCCAGGGCCCAAAAGGACCCTAGCAATGGCTTAAACCAGGTGAGGCAATAAACTCCAAGGTTAAGAATCTTACCCAAAGTCACCCAGCTGGGAGAGGCAGATCTGGCACTAGAATCCGGTTCTCCACACTCCTGAACCAGGGGTCTCTTGACAACATACTGCCTCTTCTTGCTCTTCTATAAGGTACAGTATTGTCGGAGGTACAGTATTGGGTACTGCCTTGGGCAGAAGTGGAGCTGGATCCAGCTTTACCTGCCCCCCACACCCTCTATTCCAGGCAACTTCCCCTTTCCCAGGCTAACCACAGACCTGAGGCAGTGTCCTCTAGGGAATCAGTTTTCCAAACGCTGACACCAAGTGTCTAACTCAATAAACCTCTGCTGACTGTTACCCTGAGCCAAACGCTGAGGGGATACAGTGATAAGTAAGATGTGAACCTTCCACAATGACCTTGTCACCTACCAAGGAAGACAGACATCTGGACAGCTGTGATGCAGGGCTGCAGTAGAGAGACGGGGTCAGTACTATGGGAGGTGAGAGAAAGATGTGGTGTATTCCAAATTTACAGAGTGGGGAGGACAGCTGACTTCAGGGAGAATGTGCCTTTTGTGCAGAGCCTTTTGAAGGATGCGTGGGGAGTAGGATTTCCATAAACTGGGGGGATGAGCATTCCAGGAAGAGGAACGGCATGAGCAAAATCAGGGAGGGAAGAAACCACGGGCCTGTCTGGGGAACACCCAGCCGTCTGAGGCAGCTGCCACCTGGGAAGTCTGGAGCGACTGAGGGGACAGCATGGAAGCACTGAGTCGAGGCTACACTTGGAAGCCAAGACACCACTCAGAGTATACCCCTGTAAGCAGGGCACAAAAGGCCTTGAACGCCTGGCTGGGAAATGCAAATTCATGCTGTACGGAGCAGCAGGGAGTCCTTGGAGGCATGGGGGAGGGAGGGAGACCAGGAACAGCAGGCTCTCTGGTGGGCAAAGAGCTTGACCTTTGTTGTCAAGGCCCCCTTGACGCCAACTCTTGGCATCTGCTCTGCCTGCTCTGCGTGTCATGTCCATTTCTGTGGCGATTCTGGTATCTGACCATCTGGATGGTGACTAACACCCACCTCATCTGACCCTGTGGCACACGTGTGTCCCCTGTTGGCCTCTGGCATTCACCAGCCCTGCCTCCCGCTCAGAGGCCAGCAGGCACAATTTTGTAGTTGAATTGGTTGCCAACTTTTAAAAAATCAGGGGACATTGCATAAAAAACGTGGATTTTCTGGTGCTATATTTTTACGTGACAACAAAGAAGCTGACTGGCAGCCACCCCCTTTAGGGCAGAGCATGCAACCTCCAGTTTCCCCTACCGGCACCTCTTTAATCTCTAAGGCTGAGAATAAATGGCCACTGCCCATTTATTATTTCACCAGGCTAACTACTACACCCCGAAAGGCCTCCGAGTTTGCAACACCCAGCTACACTGAGCTCAGATTTATGGGCCCACTAGATTCCTGAGCCTTCCAGTCCCAGGTGCTAAGCCCTCACCCAGACCCCACAGCCTGCCCACAAGATCCAGCACCTCACTTACTCCCATAAACTACTCTCAGTCTCTGCCAGATGGCACTGCTGAAAGAAATCAAAAGGCCCCTCAGGGGAATTTGGCAGCAAGCCTAGAAGAAATCTAATACACCTTTACTTTCCTTTCTATTACCATAGAATTCTGTAAACTACCTACTGTGCGTCAGGCCTTCCAAGCAGGGCACAAGAAACACAGCTGAATGAGAGAGGATCCCTGCCTTTCTGGGTCTGCTGGACCTGGAAAAACTCCAGGTATCCTTGGCTCAGATGCCACTCAGAATGAATGAAATGACAGCACAGCTCAGGCGTGAAACTCAGCAATCCACATACATTCTACGACCAAATGTTCGATCACCAGGTAGTCAATAAGGCAGAAGGCACAGTGTTTCAGAACAGGGTAGATGTACTGCACCCAACACTTATTCCCAATAGCCATCAGCTGTTTGTGACAAATGCAAGGAAAGTGACTCCTCTGCTTTGATCTTAGAGACAGGATGAGACAGACAGAAAAGGTTGGTCACGGTAGAAAAATAGGAAAGAAATCTAAGTGTGGTTCCTGTCTTCAATGAGCAAACAGTCTAGCTGGGGAGCAAAACACGGAACCCTACAGATTAATGAAGCTGCTAACTATAGGTGTGGGAGGAATGTGAATACATGCAGGTCAGGGCAGTGGGGGTCTGTTGTATGAGGCGCGCCAGTGCTGGGTTTTGAAAGAGGAACTTTGGACAGGCCAGGTGGCCTAGGAGGGCACACATAATCAAAATTCTGGTTTTGACCAAAAAAGTTGTAGATCTAATAAAACTACAATTAAGGAAATTTTAAGAGACATTAAATCCCACTTTAACGAGAGCAAAGTTCTAAAAGTCAGGGAAAACACTGCTTAGCTTACAGATTTAGCCTGTGGATGGTTTTTCCACTTGGCAAGACAGCTCCTCATCTCTAAGCGATCATACAAATGAATGAAGGGGCACTCATATCAGGGAAATTCCTCGTGATTATTAGAATGGAAAGCAAAGAAAAGACTAGTGGAGGAGGAAGCAAGAGTACTAACCACTGGCAGGCACCCTCTGGTTTAAGTTCTGGCGAAAGCAACAGCTGTTTTGTTCAAGCTGGGGAGACCTCCAGCAAATTGAATTTCTGCACTCTTAAGACACTCATTTTTCTCCATTTTCTTACTCTTAATTTCTCCCCCAAACCCTGGTCACCTTATCCAAATGAGGAACTTGACACCTTATAACACGACACCATTTGTACCTCCCCAGTAAGTAAATCAACCCATGCCATTTGGACAAAATTGCTAACAGCATTTCCCCACCACTCTATCCCACACTCTATTTAGCCCCATCCCATACTGTGTGACTTTGGGTCTTCAAATCCCTCTCCCCAGACCTCCTTACACCATCAGCCCATCCCTACCAGCTTCCCCTCGGCACATCCACTTACTTCCTCCTGCACCTTCCCTGGAAAGGGTCTTCAGGTCATCTCATTCACACACTTCTTTGTTCATCTCTCTCTGTCTCTCTCTCTCTCTCTCTGTCTCTCTCTCTCTCTCTCTCACACACACACACACACACACACACACACACACTCTCTCTCAAACAAGAGAACCCTTTCTTCTCCCAAACCAAAATGCATGAATGAAATGAACCCATGCTGCCCTGGCTGAAGCAAGGACGGAGGTCTAGACACCTCCGACACTTGGTCTTGGGGCTGCCCCCACCTCAACCCCTTACTACAGAATCTAAAATAAGCACTATTCAAGTCAAACATCTTTGTCTTACAGGTGTGAAGTCAGAACAGAGAGAGGAAAAGTACCTGGACGAAGGACACACAGTTTGTTAGAAACAGGCCTAAAGCTGCATTTCTAGATTCACCAGACCAGTATCTCTTTTCACAGCCCTATACTGCATCTTAATCATCTTATATAACCAACACTTATATAAAACTTAACTCTGTGCCTAGCTCACCTCTAAGCCCTCGACATAGATTAACATATTTAAATTCTCACAACAACCTTATGACATAGGTTCTATCGTTCTCTCCATTTTACAGAGTAGGAAACTGAGGCACAGAGATTAAGTAATTTGGCCAAGGTCACCCAGCTGGTAAGCAGCACAGCAGGAGCTTGCACCCAGGCAGCCTGGCTTCATCCCCTTGGTTCTTAAGCAGTTGGCCAGAAGGAATCATTTGTTGCCTTTAGGCAAAAATGGGAATACTGTGTTATTAACCATTTGATAAATGAAATATACTCAGAGTTTCCCTTAAAAAGGACAAAGTCCCAGAAAAATGAAAAGAAAAACAATTCCACTGGAAACCGCAACGAAAGGCTGAATGTGCCAGACCCACGTTAAAGCATCTTTGCTGGCTTTCTTTCCCAGAGGCTGCATGCTTGCGGGGAGCTCAGTGGGATGCAGTGCATGTTAATCTATACAATGGCCTAAATTTTGTGAACTATTCTCAACACACCTGTCCTTCGGACTTGCCAATTTTTGGTTTCATTCCCACCTCTGACCCCCAAACCTTAGTCTTCTATAACTACTAGAAATAGCCTATGTACAAAACCTAACCTTTTGTTAAAGGTTCTGGGCTGTGGCCAACCTACCCTCCTACCATGGAAAAATAAAATGCCCCACCCTTTCTCTAAAAAAAAAAAAAAAAAAATCACTGGTAGCCAGCCTGCACCTTTGGGGATTTCGGGATCCTTCTCTGTCTCTATCTGAGGATATTTCTTCACCCAACTCTGGCACATGCCACTCAAAATAAAGTCAGATAATCTGAGTCCAAAATCCCTTGCTTCTTTATCGTTTCATTCTCTTGCCCACAGGCTGATCTTAGCTCATTCACATGTCCACACCAGTTAGGGACAGGAAGAAGAGTTAGGGTGTCAGAACCGAGACCCAACTCAGTCCATGGTGCTTCCAGAAGCATCAAGCTGGAAGCCAGCAAATGCACAACCAACACGCAGTTTGACTTCCAAAGGGTTTGAAACCAGTGCCTGCTCAATGCTGACCCACCTCAGGTAACTGAGCCGTGACTGGCCGCAGTCTGAGACTTCACTCTGCACCCAGACTGCACCAAGCTCAGTCACGAGACCTCCAAATGTGAGCTTAACAGGGGATAGATGCACAAGGGTTCACGAAAGCCCAGGGAACTCTAAAAGTCTTAAGAAGGAAAAGAGGCCACACCAAACAAGGTGTCAGGGGAGACAAGAGACACTCCCATAACATTGTAGCAAGGAGCAAAGTGCATCCCCCACTCCCCACACCAACGCCCTCCACCACCACCAAAAACTACAGTATTTCATGGCCGAGCTGAGACAAACCTGACTCAAATCTGTCCACTTCCACATTTGCATAATGAGTTCTGATATCTGGCTACCATCTAACAGCAACCAAGTAAGACACAGGGTGGAGACGTCCCTACAAACCAATATTTATTGTCTTTGGATCACCCCTGGCCTAAAACCTCCCAAAATTTTACCAAATTCAGCTCTGTAAAACAAAAGAAAAAGACCACTGTAAATTACAATCTACCCAGTATCTCAGAACATGCCTATGCTTTGTATTTTATAATTTCTGTACTATTAGAACCATACAGAAACAGGGTGATTTCAGAAATAATGCCATTTTGATGGCCACATGACAAAGCATAACTGTTTATTTCATTTTATTCTACTTCTTATCTCAAATACACAGTTCCTTTTCCTCTAACAAAAATATCCCTCTTTTAAACAATATGTGATGCAAAGCAAATATAACAGGGTACCAAAACAAATCTTTCCTGCAAAATTTATGGTTCCTCTTCTGGCCCCAGTTGCACACATGACCACCACCTAGGCCTATCGCTATGTACACAGCACAGGCAACTAATTCTAAGGAATTGCATTAATCCCTCAACTGTGTGCAGTGTGATAGGGTATGCTCAGATGCAGATTTTTAAAAGCAAATCAACTTTCCTCGAATTATTAAGATAAATCATTAGGAGGGGAAAGTTGACGGCACTCAGCACAATAGGGGGAAAAAAACCAAAAAACTAAATGTTCCTATGTCTCAGGGTGATGCCCTGGCACGGGTAACACACTGTTAGTACCCTGGCAAAATGTCCATCACAACATTTTTTCAGCCCTTAACCTGGATCACTATATTCTACTTTCTAAACTCGGGCAAATGAGTTCACTGAACAGTCAATTCAGAGACTAAGGCCCCTTCCTGAAAGCTCCTCAGTCCACTCTAACACAATTAACTCCTCTCAGGCTCAGAGAAAGGAGGTGGGTTTTTTTGTGGGGGTGATGTGGAGGGGCAGATTCTAGACTGGTAGAGGAGAGGTCTAGAGCCAGGACAGGCTTGTCACTGTGTGTCTGCCCAGGGGGGCCAGAAGTGGGTGAATCAGCAAGGCAGGATGTTTCCTCTCCATTGAAAACCCTTCTCTGTTGCTCTGGTAAAGGCCAAGTGCCTACCAAGCCCCTGCCACCTCTCTGTTCCTAAACAGAGGGTGTCCTCCAGGCAGGAAAGAACACTGAGATTGGGAGGCAGCAGTTTAAATTTCCAGCAGCCCAGAAGGACAGGACGGATGGCCTCACTCCACTAAACCAGCCCTTCCACAGGCCCCCCTTCGAGGGCCTCCCCCCCACCCCACGCCCCCCCCCCACACACACACACATGCGCGCCCGCGCGCCAAGAAAGAATAGAGAGAGAGTAACTCAACACCCCTGCCCGCCTCCCCACCAGCCTGGAAAGGCAGGGGAAGGGACGTCCTCTGCTCCATCCTCCCAGGCATCTAACCCTCCCTGGGCGGCTGCTAGCTTCCATTTGCATGAATGAAGACTGCGGTCAATTTGTACCAGGGAGAAAACAAAGCAGGAAATAAGAGGGGCTGTCGCTTACTCAAATCCAAAGCTCACCAAGTCTAACAAGGGAGCGCCACTGTCCCCGCCCAGTTCAGAACCAGGGATTTGCTGGCTGGGGCCCCGGCGCCCCTCCCCCTCACCGGCACTGACAAAGGATCTTGTTCTCACCGAACCTGTTTCCCCTGTGCCTGTTTCTAGTCTCCAAGGGGATTGTATTTATATTTTTAATTAGCTGCTTTTTATAGTAATTTTTAAAGTATTACTATTAATTGTACATGGTAAGAAAAAAGATCTAAACAAACAATGAAAAGTCTCCCTCCCCCTCCCTCAGGCCCCTGGAATCCCAGTCTCTCATGCCAGGGGCTTCACTTTTAAGATCTTTCCTAACTGTCCTGAAAGGCAGGCCCTAGGACTTTGCAAAATGGACTCTCAACAAATTGGTTGAAACAAGAAAAGAAGTCTCCTTGAACAGTTTCTAGAACGTAAAGGGTTACAAAACCCTTTGCATATATACAGACTAACAAAAAAGACTAGAAAGATATATACTAAAACATTAAATGATAAAGCTACTTAAAAGGATTATGGATGATTTTTAGTTTCAGTTTTATGCTTTTCTCTATTTTCCAAGTTTCACATAAATAAGCATAAAGTATTTTTATCATCAGAAATAAATCCCATTCACACATGCATACACATTCATCTCCCCACCCCAGCCTGGCAGATACATCATTTTTTGCGCATTTTGTTTTTGTTCCACATCCGTGCAGGAACTAATTTACATTTCTAAAGTGCTTTACAGTTGATAAAGTACTTTGAAAACTGAAAAACTTCCCAGGAGTCAGCGATGGTCCTATGACTTTTTGCTTCCTGATAGCCCCACCCTGGGCTAAGCCTGGCTGTCACTGCCCAGAGCTCTATGAGAAACTGTGATGCACTAAACTGTCCTCACCCTTGTCCCTTGTCCATCCCTACACCAGGCACTCTGCAGCTGGCAGACCCCAGCTTTCTGCAAGGTGCTTTCCACGTCCACAGAGCACTTCCACAGACATGGTGCACGCAGGTAAGGAGAGCAGGTGGCATTCCCCTCACAGAGGAGGATGCCAAGGATCAGTAAAGCTCTTGCCCAGTGTGGCTAAAACTCAGATGCTACTCCCCACTGGGACATGATCTTGTGCCACAACCAGGGGTGAGGTGGCCATTCCAACTGATTTGCATCTACCCTTTATGTTTGCGGAATGTCACTCCTGTATCACAGACATTTTTATAGCAATGTACAAGTTTCTAGGCATCCCTTACTTCATTTAACCCCATGAGGCATGTTATTATATCACTATCTTACCAGTGAGAAACTTAAAGCTCAGTGACAAGCTCAGTGACAAGCTCAGTGACCCAGTGTCCCAGGGCTATTATCCAACCATGTCCCAGGTTCTACTGCCCCTCCAGGGCCACCCACACCCACACCCAACTTTCTGTCCCCAAGGGTTCCCACTGACCCTACCAGACCGATATGCATAAATGTCATCACCCAAAAAGGTCCCAGTCTTCTGCTGTTTCCTATATGATAGTGGTAGGGTCAATGGCCTGGGATCAAAGTTAGGCTGTATCATCTAACATCCCCGTGACCTTAACATTTCTGTAAGCCTGTTTCCACCTGTAAAAATGGGGAAATAATACATGGTCCCTACTTACCTGCTTGTTTTGTGCGTTCATTAAGATAATATATATAAAGTTTTACCATGGTGACTACCACAGAAGTCACTGTTACTTAAATATTTGCCATTATTATTATTAATACCATCATCATCATCCTTGGCCCAGTGCAGACAGAGGACAACGCACAGGCACAGCACTTAACGGCAAACAAAAGGCTTCCAAGTTCCTCTTCCCACTCTTTCTCACACAGTCCTGTGAGGCCAGCAGGGCAGACATGAGGGTCCACTTTTAAAGATGAGGCTACTGAGGCTCAGAACAGTGACTTGCCCATATGTACATAGTCGTGGCCAGGACTCAAGCCCCACGTCATCCAACTCCCAAAGCTCTTCCCACTTCCCATGCCACCTCCTATCCCACAGAGGGTTCAGTGAGCTCTTGTTGGGGCCATCTGGCCTGAGAATTGCCAGGGAGCTGGGATTTTCTGTTGGGGTGCAGGCTCAGCCATTGCCTGGTGGGAGAAGTCATTTAACCTCTGCAGGCCTCAGTCTCCTCATCAATAGCACCCGTTCATCTTCCCCTTCTCTACCCAGGGCCGCTATGAGGATAATGAATGGGAAGCTGATGTGACAAGCATACAATGCTCATCTGGTCTTGTCCCTGCTTGGAAGCCGATGCCCCGCAAGCAAGAATTACAGGCATGGTTTCTCTCCTGGGCAGGGCTGAGCAGCCCTCACCAAGAAGGAAGCCATAGCCCAGAGCCTTGCCTGAGCCACATGTGTGACATGTAGGTCAATTCAAGCCACTCAACACCTCTGATCCAGCCAGGCCAGCTTCCTCTGAAACCCACAAAACGATGGCTGCAAAAGCCAAACAGACCTGGCTCCAACTGCAAAGGAACCTGGTGGATCCTAATCCAGAAAGCTATGGAGCATGTTGGAAAAAGGGTGGAGCCCAGAGCCAGGAGAGCTGGGCTTGGAGCCCGACTCCCTACCGAGTAGCTGGCAGATCTTATGAAAGTCATCTTCCCATTATTTTAAAAACTTAGTTATACCCAGCTCCACTCCACCAAATATTAATATTTACAGTGGCTTAGAATAATACAAACACCATAAAAGAATAAAATAAACAGTCAAGAGAACCAGGCCAAAAGAAAATAAGTGTAAGGAAAATAATAAAGCCAGCGGTAAGATTAGCACGTAGAAATGCATACCATATGGTCCCTTCCTGCAGAAGTGTCAAGATGGGCCACAAATCTAGCTCTCAGGTGCTTAGTAACCAAAGCCAAAGGGAAACACAATCAGCCACACGATTCTCAGTGCCCATTAAAAAAAAGAAAGAAAAAAACAGTTGTTCTTGGCCAGGGCATGGTGGCTCATGCCTGTAATCCTAGGAGTCTGGGAGGCCGACGCGGCAGGATTGCTTGAGCTCAGGAGTTTGAGACCAGCCTGAGCAAGAATGAGACCCCATCTCTACTAAAAAGAAAAAAATCAGCCGAGCATGGTGGCACATGTGCCTCTAGTCCCAGCTGCTCAGGAGGCTGAGGCAGGAGGATTGCTTGACCCCAGGAGTTGGAGGCTGCAGTGAGCTAAGATGACTGCCACTGCACTGCCCAGGGAAACAGAGTGAGACTCTGTCTCAACAACAACAAAAAAAACAAGGAAACTGAACACTCCTCCTCACGCCCCCTCTTTCAAAAAAGAAAAATTTTTTTTTAAATTTAAAACAGTTGTTCTGGAGAAATACGTCTCTCCCTGCCTGAGTCAGAGCCTCAGAGAAATTTCTCTATCCAACCTTCATAAAGGGACACAGGGGTATAGCAGCAAGGCCTGGAGATCCCACACTGACCCTAGTGTCTCTTCCAAGTATTCTGTATTTCACCAGTTCCTCTTGCAATCTGACGGCATAATCCAAAAGGACAATCCGGCCAAAGTGCGTAAGTCATGTTACCCCTTAGAGCCTCAGTTACCTAATCTTTAAAATGGTCCATCTACCTCATTGGGCTGTTGTGGGGGTTAAACTGGATAACACGTAATAACTCACACCTGACACATCATAGGTGCTCCATAAAGATTAGTTCATCGCTTCTGCTAGAAAGGAAGTTCCTAAAGGGGAGGGATCTTGGTCTGAATTGGTCACTGATACACTTCAAGCACATAAAGCAGTCACTGGCACATAGTAGGCAGGTGCTCAATAAATATCTGTTGACTAAATGAATTTCCTACAGCAGGTTCCTGAAAACACTAGTCTCATGAAATGCCTCTAAAAAGAGACAGGCATGGAGTAAAACAAAAATCTAGGGAAAACAGGGAGTTTATATCCCCCTCCCTCTTAAAGAGTTACAAGCATACTAAAGGATCTTACAAGTCCTGCAAAAAAGACATCTGTTTGATTTTGTTTAGACCAGAGTTCTCCAAACTTGCTTGGCCACAATAACCACTCTTTTTCTCCCACAGAATTGGGGACAGACCCACATTTGTTCTTATGACCCCAGAGGCTTCTAAAAGAACCTAAGAAGGAAAGGGAACCACTACCCCATAGATAAGAGCTGGTCCCATAACTGCAAAGGAACAAAGAGCATCCCCACTCTCCCATGCCAATCCCCTCCACCACCACCACCTATTAACTTTGGAACACACTGCATTTCTAAAAATCAAATAAAAGCCAGTGAGGTGGTGCACGCCTATAGTCCCAGCTACTCAGGAGGGCTAAGGCAGGAGGATCATTCAAGCCCAGGAGTTTGAGTCCAACCTGGGCAACATAGTAAGACCCCATCTCTAAAAAAAAAAAAAAAAATCAAATGGATCCTTCAGACCTAAATAGTTGCCTTCATCTGGACAGATGGACACTCTGGTTGCCCCTGCACATTCCCAACTTCAGCAAAGCCAACTCCCTGCCTCCTAGCTTAGGGTCATGTGAATGCAGAGAAACACCCAAGTCAAAGCCAAGATCCCAGAGACTGGGGCCAGGGAAGGGTCCTCACCACCCCCAGATACTTTCTTTGAAGTGGGTAGGAGAAGAGGGATCTGGGTGCCTGTGTGGAATCCCCGGATGGCTGCCCACAGGGTGTATCACATGGTTCTGTTTAGCTCACTAAGCCAAAAGACTCCTGGCAACAGCTCCCCCCCGCTGTGTTCAATGCTTATTTACCCACAGCCGCTCTTACTGCCCCGCTGCCCTGCTGCCCTGCCTCCACAGGTTGGTGCCACCACCCAGGCTCCCAGAGCACCAGCAGGCAGGCAGGAGGTCAGGCTGTCCAAATGACAAGCACCCCCTCCCCTATGCAAAGCAGGGCTCTCCTGGGCACACGCAGGGCTTCACCAGGCAGGAAATGATTAACAAGTGTTCATTGAGCACTTCCGGGCAGAAAGCTCTCATTTCTCCAGCTGCCCCACAGGTCCTGAGGCCCATTCACTCATTTGTGTCTGTCTAGTACTGGCCCTGGCTCCAGCAGGGACCCAGTTCTGACTGAACACTGGCCTGGACCTCTGACCCCTATATGCTGCTGGGATCAGGCCTATGGTCCACACCTGACGTGGCCCCCACACGGCCACCAGATTCATGGTCTTCCTAGTTTTTGGTGCCCATTCCATGTATCTGAAAGAAATTAAGTGGTGTGTAGGTGAAGATGGGCCCAAATGGAGTTTAATACCACCTGTCTCTTACCTCCCGCCCCATGGGGCTTGGCCTCTTGAATGCAACCTTGAAACTCATTGTCAGCAGGCCTTGGACTACACGCTGGGATATGAAGGTGGGTGAGAGCCCTGAGCCTTCTCTCCAGGGGCTCATGCTGGAGGGCTCTTCTCCCAAGGCCACCTCCACCTGTCTGCCCATGTTGTTCTTGTCCCCTGGAACATCCTTCCTCAAAGGTTACACCTGCTGTGTAACAGGCAGAGGAGGCACCCCCTCCTCCCCGACTAAATCATGAGTTCCCTGACTATGGGGACACTGTCCTCCACTTTTATTCCCCTGGTGCTTAGTGCAAGGCTGGGACAGAGCAGGCGCTCAGGGAATACCGCTGAATGAACAGGCCTGGCAGGCAGCATTTTGGTTGGTGAGAATAGAGTCCAAGACCTTCTGACAAAGCCTCCCAGATGCCAACCTTGAAAACATGACCTTGGGGCTGTGGCTCAATTCAATTAGCACCTCTCAGAGAAAGGGTGTGGGTCAAAACAAGCTGATCTGCAAGGCTACTATTAGCACAGCATTCCCAAAAAAGAAAAGAAAGGAAAACTGGGGCAAGGCTGGCGCTGCACTCACCTTACCCACCTCACAGTTCCCCCAGCTGTGACCCAAGTGTGAGCTCTGGGACCACACCCCTCCCCAGCCACCTAAACTACAAAATATACATCAATGGGAACCACTGCACTCTGTCACGTCAACACGAGCCTAAATCTCTCTTACTGCACTTTTCAGTGCTCTCTCCTTGAGCAGGTATCTTTAAAAACTGAAATTACTACCTTCCCATGTGGAGGAAGGAATATCACAGGCTTGGCAGTCTCTCAGACCCAAGTTCAAATCCTGGCTTTGCTCCTCCCTCCCCGTGTGAGCCTGGCAAGTCACCTAACTTCTCTGAGTCTCAGTTTCCACATCTGTGAAATAAGAAACTCCACCTCAGCCTCAGGATTGTGGTGAGGGCTACATGAAATAAAGTAAGAGAAAGTGCCTAGCACAATGTCTGGCACCAGTCAGGGCTTATCAGACGTCCATCCCTTCCCCTTCCCTGGTAACTCTTCACAGAGCCGGGCCCACACCAAGGCATGAAGCACAGTGGACAGAGCCCCCTCTGGAGCCCAGCTGCCTGGCTAGAATCCTGACTCCACCACTCCCCGCTGTGCAACCTCAGACGAGGTATTTCACCTCTCTGTGCTTCATCTGTGTGAGGAGGGGAATGATACCGCAACCTCAGGGGGCTCTTGCGAGGATTCAAGTGCCCTGGAGACAGGCAAGGTGGGCATCAGGGCTCTACCAGACCACAGTGGAGATGGGCATCATCTGGCCCCAACAGTGCTTTGTTTCACGAACGGTGTTTTGTTTGAATCAATATTGTTAAAAAGCAAGAGATCTAACGTTAAAAAGAATCTGTATTTCCAGCTTTTCTGGGGGGAAAACACTGACAGCTGGGTTCCCTAGGGTGAGAATCCCAGCTCCAGCAATAATTGTGTGGCCTGGGGCAAGTTACCACACCCCTCTGCACCTCGGATTCCTCACCTCACAAAGACACAAAACTGCCCATTCCTCATCAAGTTGCAGTGAGGACTAGATGAGTTCATATTTGCAAAGCACAAAAAACAGTGCCTGGAGTGGACAGTTGTGATGGGTGTTCGCACAACACTATAATTATACTTAATGCCACTGAATTTTACACTTAAAAATGGTAAAAATGATAAATTTTGTTACATATATTTTAGTGCAATTTAAAAAAATGGTACCTGACACTTAGCATATATGTATTAATTTAAGAGGGGGAGGGGAAGCAGTACTCTCCTTCAAACAGGGCATGTTCTCTTAGTTGGCCATAGCGCCCCCCCCACCCAACACTCTACTGTCTCATTAACACCAATCTCATGCGTGTGGCCCATCACATTTTGAGCTGTACCCCTGCTGAGAATAATGCACATAAAAACACTCTGAACACTCTGGGCCCCTTAAGGGCCCCTAAGAGGCATTTCTTTACTTCCTTAAGTCACTCCACTCCAGAGTATCCATGCAGAAAGCGGTAAGGCCAGAAACAACCCAGGCCACCTTCTGCCCCCAAGCCAGCTCTCATCTTACCATCAATACAATGTGGATGTCCTTATGCACATACATTATTACCGCACAGGCTTAGTCCAGATAGATCTCTCTTATGAACAGGCACACACAGGCCAAGCTAAAAAAGGTAGCAAAACTGACCAAGCCTTACAGATTAAATGTCTTACAATATGTGGTGATTCCCACAAGTGACAATGAAGGCTGAAATGCAGGTTCGCCAAAGTTGACCTCTGCCTGTGCCCAGGAGGCCTGGTCCCTGAACAGACAGTAGTGACAAACACAGCCCTCTGTCCTGCCCACCTCCTCAAACGATGCTCCCACTCTGTTCATGAAACCCCACTCTTTATGTAAAGGCCCAACTCAAGTCCCACCACTTCATTTGATAAACACTTACTGAGCACCTACTGGGTTACCAGGCCCTGTGACATGGTGCCCTTGGGGAAGCCAGTCTATTTAGGGAGATGGAGAAACAAGAGTTACTCCAGCATGTACAAGAAAGAGTATGGCACACTGGAGGAACTGCAATAAATTTGGAGTGGGGAACCCCAAGAGTGTGTATGTCCAGAAACGCTGCCCTGCATGCCAACCCAAAGAACTTAAGAGTATCCAAAAGGCATGGGCAGCCTCGATGGGCTCAGAGCAGTAGATAAGATAACTTGATCTGGTCTGATCAGAGCCACAGTGCACAAAAGCCCTTTGTCTGCAAGCTGAGCTATCTCATTTAATTCTCACAACAACCCAAAGAGATAAGGTACTATTCCCATTTAACAGATGAGAAGCCTAAGCTTGGAAAGGTCCAGTGACTTGCCCAAGGGATATAGCAATTATGTGGCAAAGCCCAGACTTGTTCCAGGTCTGCCTAACTTGCTGTTAGGCACCACATTATAGTGCACCCACATATCCATACAAAGCACATTTTCAAGTTTGAGGTCTGTTTGATTGTTTTACCAAATTAGATTTACACTTTATTTTGTAGCCCACATCTTTAAATTTCTTATAAACATTTTCCCGTATCATTAAACATTCTTTCAAAGTATTTGTAATGGCTGCATGGTAGTCCCCAGCTTCAGCAATCCCCTATTGCTTAACATTTGGGTTGTTTCCAACACATGGCTTCTTGTTTTTCTTTTAACAGACCAGCCCACACATAGTTCATCCCACTGTGTCCTCACAGGGGGAAACCCCTCACCCCTGATACCACCAATTGTGTGACTTATCTCAGACAAGGATGAGTAAGACAATGACTTTCAACAATGACTTTCAATGTCATATCAGCAAGTTTTATTATAGAAGGAACTATTTTTCTTCCCCAACCCACCTCCCAGTTTTGCTCACAATAAGTTCATTTGGCTACTGGGTTGATTTCTCTATTGGATGTAAATGCAGTAAATGGGGGTAGAAGGTGCAGGCAGCCAACACCTCCAGGGTCCAGGCATGCTCAGCCTCCCCTCAAATGGCCAAAAACAGCAGAGATTCCAGAATCAGCAGACTCCTTCAAGTCTTCCCCAAAAGGAATGGATCCCACCCCACCCCCACACAGCAGATCACCTGGCACATGTCAGAACCCAACCCCAGAAACCCAATTCAGCAATTAGAAACAGATCAAAGATAGGTTCATGAACATCCTGTGTGTGCACCATTGGAACTTCAGTGTCTGAAAAAACAATGTAGAAAGAACAAGGGGTTAGAGTCAGGAAGCTGGGCTCACACAGGCTCACACTGAGACTATCTATGTGGTCTCGGGTAAGTCACTTCCCCTCTCTGGGCCTTGGTTTCAACATCTCTAACTGTTTGGATTAGATGACCCTCAAGGTCCCATCCTGCTCTGAATGAGGTCCTTGGGCCTGATCAGTTTTATAAATGACCAATGACTGTAAGTCATGATGCAAACTCATAAGTAGAGCTCCCGACCAAAGAGCTGCTGCCTGGTGGGAAGACGGCAGGAACACACAGAAGGAAGGGACCCCATGCCTATGTCCCTTTATGTGGGCACTGGTCAGGATAAAGGGGAACACATTGGATAGCTCACTGATTCAGGAGTAGGGGTAGAATTCTGTCTTAGCATTTAAAAAAATCACCTAACTTGCATCACATAAGCCTAGTTTCTCATATTAAGACAAATGTGTTCATCATACTTAAAAAAAAAGAATTAAGTGACTGATTCATAACAACCCAGCAAGACCATGGAGTCAGAACAAGAGCAAGTCATCACGACACCAACTCCAAGGGGTCGGTTCTGTCTTTATTTTGTAACTGGCAATGACAAGCTTTTTACAAAACCCAGGCAAGCTGCAAGTCAGTGATAAAGAGGACAGTCAGCCTTGCCACTTGAACAGAGACAGGCGAGACCCATGGGTGACCTCTAGGACCCAGGAAAGCCTCACTAGTTTTAAGTCGTGCCCAGGAGGAATGAGGGAGGAGTTGGGGGGAATGGAAGGGCACTGCTGATGCTTCGTGGGTCAACATCAGACTCTTCCCAGAAACAACGCCTCAAATTCAAATACATACTTGGAAAAATCAATAGTCTCTGGATTATAACCAGCTTATCAGCCTCTGGGTAGGAGCTTCCTAGGGTTCAGAACTCCCCTAAATGGGCAGGGATGTTCCCTGCCCCCAGATCATCAGCTCTGCAGGTTTAGCAGGTTCTGCCCCCCCATCCCCACCCAACCTGTCCTTCCACCATCCCTCCCTCTCCCCCAGACCTCCTTTCCCCCTTCTCTCTCTTTCTCTCTCCCCACCATACCTCTTTCTCTCCCCCACCTCCCATCAGCCTTAAGGGAGGCATGAGACCAGGAGAGGAGCCCCAGGTTCCAGATGAGGAAAGTGATATTCAAAGGAGATGAGATCAGCCTAAGGTCACAAAGGTCACACCAAGAATCCAACCCACTCTCCTCTAAGTCAGTCTTCTTCCTCCCGTTGCATCTTCACAGCAGGTCCTGGCGGTGCTGCCTCTGAAACATCTCCCCTCACCCCACAGCCACTCACCCCAGAGCACACACACCCCCAACCTGCCCAGCTTGCTGCCTCTCTCCAGCCTCACTCAGCCTCTGGGCCCCTCCCAGCAAGGCCACAGCAATCACCTGGTCTACTGGGGGAAAGGGGCCTGCAGGCCAGCTAAGAGCCGGACAGAGCTGGGATCTGCCACTTTCTAGCTGTGCTGCTTACTTAACCTCGCTAAGCCTGAGTGCCCTCATCTGTAAAAAGGGGATAATAACAGACCCTACCTCAGAGGGTCACTTAAAACTTACCCTAGACCTGGCCTGGTAAGGGCAGGCCCACTCACAGGTTCCTCATAGCCCACCCTGCCAAAGGCTCCAAACGCTGCTCCCCAGTTCAAAACCCTCCCATGTTGAAAACACATGTCCACGGAAAAACCAGTACTCAAATGTTCGTAGTAGTCAAAAAGTAGAAATAACCCAAATGTCCATCAACTCATGAAAGAATAAACAAAACATGGTATATCCCTATGATGGAATACCATTTGACCATAAAAACGCGCAAAGCACTGATACATGCTGCAATATGGATGGATCGTGAAAACATTATGCTAGATGACATAAGCCAGAATCAAAAGACATACTGTATGATTCCACTTACATGAAAGACATAGAATAAGCAAATTCACAGAAACAAAAAGCAAATTAGTGGTTGCCAGGGGGTACAGGGAAATCAGGAGTGACTACTAATGGGTATAGGGTTTCTTTCGTGGGTAATGAAAATATTCGGGAACTAGATAGTGGTCTTGGGTGCACAACTCTGAATATACTAAAAACAAATGAATTGCACACTTTTAAAAGGGTGAAATTGCTAGGCACAGTGGATCACACCTGTAATCCCAGCACTTTGGGAGGCTGAGGTGGGAGGATATCGCTTGAGGCCAGGGGTTCGAGACCAGCCTGGGTGACATGGCAAGACCCCGTCTCTACAAAAAATACAAAAATTAGCCAGGCATGATGGCACACACCTATAGTCCCGGCTACACAGGAGGCTGAGGCAGGAGGATCACTTGAGCCCAGGAATTCGAGGCCGCAGTGAGCTATGATGATGCCACTGCACTCTAGCCTGGTCAACACAGTGAGACTCTGTTGAGGAGAGGAGAGAAGGGGAGGGTAGGGAAGGGGAGGGGAAAGGAGAAGAGAGGAGAGAAACTGTCTCCAGCCAGCCCATCTATCTCTCCAACAAAGCAGGAGCCTCTTAGAGGAAAGAGACTCAGACCAGCCTGTTTTCCACCTCTTCTGTACCCCTGCCCCAGCCAATACTAATAACCACCATGACTTCCTGTGCGCAAAATCCTTGATAACGTGTCCTCAATCCTGACATAGGCCCACTGTCTGCCTGATTTACAAGTGGGGAAACTAAGGTGGGTGGTAGAGGATGGGTAGGGAGGAAGCAGGGGAGGAACTTGATCAAGGTCATGACTAACGGGCAAAACTGGGATTTGAACTCAACATTCTCTTCCCACGGTGCTAGCACATGCTGCCTCTTCTGAGATGTAAGCAGGACAGGACAGGTCTAGACAGCTAGTAGGTGCTCAGTCATATCTTATTCTGCAAGTGTTCATCCAACAATCACACCATTTGTGTTTAAAGCAAGATATCGGAGAACAGGTGCCCCAAAAATCAGCTCTAAAAGTGAAATGAGTATACCTGATGATCTCTGCAGTCAGGTAATACACAACTAGGCTCAGCTGGTTTCTGGCTACAGTGAGAATTTTTCTAGGTACCACCAGACAAGTACAGATTATAGTTACATAGTAACTTGACATTTTCCCTGAGCATTAAAAAAAATTTAATTAATTTTTTAAGAAAGGACCACACAAAACAGGCTCTATATGAGTCACACACAGTCAAAATGTGGTGTGAGACAGCCACCACACAGCCCAGCTGGCAGGTCTCCAAAAAGCAAATATTAAATTTAAAATCTTTTTTTTTTTAAATGACAAAACCCAGTGCTGGGGTGGGAATTATAAAACAGGCAGCCTCATACATTCTAATGGCAACGTAAACAACGTATCTCTTTTGGAAAGTCGTTTGGCAAGTGCTGTCAAATATTAGAAAGATGTCTGGAAATCAATCCTGAAGAAATAATTTCTGCTTCACATAAAATGCTATATTTGTGAAGATATTCATCTCTGCACTACTTGTAATGGCTGCTGCTTAAATCTCCAAATATGAAAAAAGTTAAGGGAATTACAGTACCTCCACTCCATGCAGTATTCTACAGCTATTAAAAACTATGGTTTATATCATCCATGTAAAAAAAAGTTCTCTTCATTTAGCCTTTTGGCATTAAAGGATCTAAAACCGGCCCTGCTCTGTGCTTACCATTATTTCAAATAAGAAGCCACCTGGAATAAATCATAACTACAACTACTTTAAAATTATAATAGTTCTGTGATGAGGGGGATGGCTTTTTTTTTCCCCCTTTCTCTAGTTTCTGAATTTCTTTTAATGTTATTATACCACTCTTACATAATCAGGAAAAAAATAAATTTTTTTAAAATGACCAAACTCATTTGGAAGCTGCTCGGTGTCACATAAACACCGTGGCCTGCCTGCCTCAAACTAAAGCAGCCACTTGAAATGCAACTCTGGCTGCTCCTTCTTCCACTTATCAAAACAGAGCAAAGCTGCCCAGAAAACTCAGCAAGGTGACACCCACCTCAGGTCCATCACAGTCACAAATCTACATCTCCAATAAAAATAATCATAACGAAGAAAAGCATCCAGGTAACCGGTCATGGAAAAATAAAGGACTGATGAATTGGGGTGACAGAACAGCAAATTATTGTTTTAATTTTTTTTTTATTGATCATAGTTACAATGCCTGGTACCCAATAAATATTTGAGGCAGAAAAAAATTTTAATGGGAAAATGCACTCATTTGTCCACCCTCCCTGAGTGCCAAGGCTGAGAGCTGCACTCCCCGAGGTCTTAGCAACAGAAGCTGTGTTTGGAAGTGAGCACCTCCAACAGACAGGAAATTGGCACTCTTGTCACCAACTTGACAACAAAACAGTACGAAAACTTAAATGTCACTTGAGAGTAAATGTCATAGGCAGAGGGGTAACTAACGTTTGCTGAGCGTCTCTGCACCACTACCTATTCCAGGGTATCTGAGCATGATTTCATAAATTCCTAACACCCCGACTCTAGAACCAAGCAGCCTAGGCTTGAACCCTGGCCCCTCAATTGATGAGTTGTGTGACCTCAGGCTGGTTGTCTAACTTCTCTGTATCTCATTTTCCTCACCTGTAAAATGAAGGCAAGAAGAGACCTATATCATCAGGTTGTCATCAGGATTCACACAGTCAATACACATAAAGCGCTTGGTACAGTACCGGGCACACAGAAAGCATTCAATGCAATTGGTTGTGTGATTTCATTTTGCAGACAAGAAAAACTGAAATTTCCCAAGATCACATAGCTAGCAAGAGGCAGTGCTGGGATTCAAACCCAAAACAAAAGGACTCCAAGATCTGTGCTCTTTCTACCAGAACAAGCTAATACCCACCCACAAGGATTATTATGCCCCCCCCCATAAACACACATGTGCATGCATGCACACACACACATACACAATTTAGGGCTATCACTATAAAAAGTAAGAATATTATGAGACGACTGGAAACAATACGGGACTGAAAGGCAGTCCAGTCCATTGCAACTTGGGGACAATACCAGCCCCATGTCAGGTGGTTCTTTCAATTCATCACTCCACAAACATCTTTTTGAGGCAGGCTCTGTTCTAGGCATGAGGAAACCAGACATAGACATACAGGGTCCCTACCCTCCCGAAGCTCATATTCTAGGAGGTAGAGAGACAGAAGAAAGGAGTAGGTGATTAGGATGGGAGGAAATGAAACAGGATAATGGGATAGAGGGGCCTGAGCGATAAGAGGGAGCCAGGAGGACAGCATCAGGCCCTGAGGGAGGGAGGCGGGGTGGGTTCACGTGTCTGCTAGAATACAGCCAGGTGACCTGCCATCGCCCTCAGTGAACAAGGTGCGGGTGGCTGGGATGAGGTCAGGGGGAGGGAGAGGTCTGATCATCCAGATCAGAGGTTCAGGGTCTTGCAGACCACTGTTTGGGTTTATACTAAGAGTAATATGAAGCTACACAGGGCCTGAAGCAGTGGCATAACATGACTCAATTTGTGGAATAAGAAGCATCTTGCCATGAAAATGAAAGAGCCTAGCATATGGTTGGTACTTGGAAAAGGCTGGGGTCTTTTTTCCCCCTACTTGGTCCTTCTGCTTGTGTCATTAACCCTACATAAACCTGGACAATCATGCTCTCTTTCTGGGCCTCTGTTTCCAAAAAGAGTTCTCAACCCTGACTACATCTTAACATCACATGAGGAGCTTGGAAAAGAAAACACCAACGCTGGGATGGTGTGTGCCCACCCACCCAGATATCCAGATTCTGTTGGTCTGGGGTGGGGGCCTCCAATTGGTATGTTCCAAAAGCTCCCCAGGTGCTGCCACAGTTGAGAAGAGCCCACCTAAAGGGGCTTCTGCAGCCTTTTTACCTCAATAACATAAGTACTAACCTGGAGAGTGGCCCAAAGACAGAACATGCTGCCTCTGGAGATTATGAGTTCCTCCTCACTGGAGACAGTCAAGCAAAAACCACTTCTCAAAGATGAAACTCAAGAATCAGACATTCTTAAGAGACCCCTTCCAAAAGAGATTTTTTTGGTTTTATAACTTGTTAGGTGACCCTCCAGTGGGCAAGTCTTAGGCCTCATTGTCCTCAGTTGTAACCAAAGACAGCAAATAAACAGCATGTGCGCCCTTCCTTGCCTTTCCTGTGGCCATGGCAGACATCACTAATGGATCCCAGCATAGTCTCCTGCTGAGCCAGGACAACCCAAGTGGTCTGAGAATCCTTTCTATGCAAGGCCCAAGTGGCCACTATTAATCCTTTGAAGATGGACACAAACTGGAACCCATTTGTCTTGCTTAGCCCAATGTCCCTAAGATCTTTTCCAACTCTGACATTCTTTGAAGGGAAGATCCTTTTTATCTTACTAGTAATCATTAACTACCAAGTTGCATGGCAATGAGCTCAGCTGGTTTGAGACTGGTCAGACCATGAGATCATACGTTCCATCCCTGAAGGCTCGTTTTGCTTTATTTCCTGAACCTCAGACTCTTTGTCCTCTCCAGGTAACATCCCCTCCCCCTTCCCCAGCAGCTACAACTCCAGCATTTATTTACAGAGAAGGGCTTGAGATACACTGTATGATCAGGGCAAACCAGTCTGTATTCCTAGAAACGCTCATCAAAGCAGGTGCCCTCTGCAATTGCTGGTAGTTGAAACAATAAAAATAACAGCAGCGGGCATGTATGGAGCACTCGCCGTATGCCAGGCACCATGCCAGGGGCCTCACATACATTTTCTCTTGGAATCTTGAACACAATCCTCCGAGGTGTTTATCATCCCCATTTGGCACACAAGAGAATTCAGGCTTTAAAAGCTACTAAGCTGCTTGTTGATCACAAAGCAGCAGAAGTGAGATGGCAGAACAGCCACATACCTGGCTCTGGCCAAATCCCTTCACCTCTCTGTGCCTCGTCTCCAAAATGGACACGATAACTGTAAGGATGAAATGAGAGCCTAGCACACAGTATATAACAGTCCAGTGGACATCTCGGAATAACATGTTGGAATTTAGATTAAAAAAAAAAATTGAGCCCCTAGACAACAGTATGTACTGCCCAGGTCTGTCCAACACTGAGCTGGGAGCTCTTTCTTGGCTTCACAAAGTGATGCATTCCTGATAAATTGTGTGAACACTGAGTTTTCATAAGGCCAACCCTGCCTCGTTCGCCCCTGGCCGGCATCACCCTTTTGGGGGTTTATCCTCTTGCCTCTTTCCTGCTGTCACGGCTCAAAGGCATTCTCTCTAGTTTTATGCCCTGAGGCCTCTAAACACTAAAAGCTGAAAATTGCCCCAGGGAGCTGGTGGGAAAGGGAACTTGGCAGTGAATCCCTTTGTAATGGGATCTCCCTCTGACCAGGCATATCTCGTGTGTGGAACTTGGCACATGTGGCCTCCCAGCTCCTAATAAATGGTGAGCTTTTCCTTCAACTTCACATCCCCGCAGCAGAGCTCAGCACCACAAGAATCAATCACATTAACACAGGCTTCCTTTCCTGCCCCAGGCAGGGTGGGAAAATATCAATTACTCCCATTTTACAGAGGAGGAAGCTGAGGCTGAGAACACAGGGGAAACTCGCCAAAAGACTCCCAGTCCTGTGCTTACTTCCTTACAGCATCCCAAAACAGTACTGACCAAACAGGCAGGGAGTCGGATGTGGATCCCTTTTGAGACCTAGCAACCTGGATATTTGTCAAATGCGTAAATGCTCTTGTTAGTTTAGAACTACTGTCTCACTGGGAGGAAGTCAATTTCCAACATGAGGTTGATCACATGGGAGTGGAAGGACAGCCAGTCCCACCTGGTAAAACTGTCAGGGCATAGGCCACCTGCACCAGTACTTCAAAACAGGTAATACCTAAAGCACAGGTTCTCAACCAGGGTAGTTTCCCCCTCAGGGGACATTTGGCAATATCTGGAGATATTTTTGGTCTCTGGGAGAGGGGGTGCTACTGGCATCTACTGAGCAGAGGCCAGGAATGCTGCTAGACATCCTACAGTGCACAGGACAGCCTCCCACAACAACAAATTTATCCAGCCCAAAATGTCAATAGTTTCAGGTTGAGAAACTCTGGTCTAGGGAAAAAGTAGTTGTCCTCACTCACCCAACCACACAGTTAGACGGGTGCAAAGCATTCCACGTGCATCTTCCAAAAGAAATCAAAAGGCTGGTGACAAACTCTGTGGTCAGATAGAGGCTGGAGGTCTGAGTCTTACCCCCCAACACATCATCTTAAATAAGAGGTCCCATCCCCCCACCCCCAACAATTTCTCTTCACACAGTAAGATTTGGCAACCACTCCAGACGACAATAGTCCCTGGCATCGAGGCTGGCGTAAGTTGTCTGAACACCTTCAGAACAGGTCTCCCCACACCTAGGGTGCATGGCAATCCTAGCCAGCCCTCTGCGTCACTCTTCACCCCAAAGTCAGGAGGTGTTAACAAAGAGGGGTGTGCTGGGAGCAAACATGTACAGGCCTACTAAGTGCCACAATCTGGATTGAGTCCCTTACACACCTTCCCTCATTTAACTCTAATAATGCCACGACCTGGCTGCTATTACCCATTTTCCAGGTTCTGAGAGCCTTGAGTCCCTGGGCAGATACAGGGTCACGTGGCTATAGGGGAAGAGCATGGATTTGGATCCACGCTTCTGCTGACACCAGAGCTCGCGCTCTTTCCCATGCTCCTCTCCTTACGGGACATCCTGAAGTCATGTCATCCGTGCCTGACTTCAATCTCTATGAAATGGAAATTCATTCACAACAGGAAGGCCGACACCCCAACACGATGCATTACATCATTCATTTGATCAGGGCCAAGCCCAAAGGGTCAGACAGCTTCACCACCTTACAGCTCCAGGATCTAAACTCCAGGGCAAGGATGCTTTTGTCTTCTGGGGCTTTGGGAATCATTTCACTCCTGCCACATCATGGCTCTGAGCAGTGAGTGTCAACAAGTCACCCATCCCCACAGGAAGATGGCCAGCTGTCCTTCAAGGAGACTCAGACATGCCCTGGCCCATGCAGACTCTCCTGTCCAGATCCCCCTTGGGCCCCAAAGGAAAGCCACAACTAGCTGGTGGAGGGTCTGAGCCTCAGTTTCCTTCCCTGTACCTATGTCATAATTTAACAATTTAATATGTACAAAGTGCTAGCAACAGTTCATAATAGATAAGTCAACCCATGGTAGCTGCTATTGTTATTTTTATTATTCAACTTATCTTAAGATATGTGTTCAGAGATCTAATCACAAAATCAACTGAATAGTGCTCATCATGGCAAAAAATTTTGGAAACAAACTAGGAGATTAATTACAGGACTAATTAGTTAAATTAAAGTATCTCCATATAATGCAATGGGATGCAACAGCTAAAAGTTACACAAGAGAAGAATATTAACTGGCAGGGGGAAATGTTTGCAACATATTGCCAGCACTTCACAAACTGCCCCAAATTGCCCCTGAGAATAGCAGAGGAGAGTGAACTCACACCCTCAAGGGTCTGTGGGGTAGAAATTTCTCTGCTGTCTCCTGCAGTTGCTGAAAAAAATTCTAATGCAAATTTGGTATCTAGTCTATAATATGTCCACGTTTTTTGTTTTCAAAAAACATTTCAAAATACTTTCCACTGAGTAACAGTGACCTTCGGAAGAAGCCTCATGTTTATATTGTGGTTTCCTGGGGTACCCCTAGGGAGACATCTACCACAACTGGGAAAAGGATGTAAGTTACAAAGCACGTGTAGGAGGTTATCCTATTTTAGTAAAAACAGACAGAACACGCATTAAGAAAGACAAAGATCACCCATCAAAATGGTACTAGGAACTAACTTGGGGGGGTGGAGATTACAGGTAATTTTGCTCTCTTCTTTTATTTATCTGTATTTTCAGTATTTTTATATTTTTAAAAATCTGAACTGATTCATACAGTAATCAAATCAACCTGGGGATCAGGATTCTCCAGCCAGCTGGGCTAACAGCCCCCAGAGGATTCCACTCAGTCCCATGCAAATCACCCCTGGAGGTGATCTAGGGCAGCAGAGCCTATAGGTCAGGCAGGGCAGAGCTGAGGTGCCCACTACTCCCCAGATGGGAGGTGACCTCAGCTCCCCTGAGGTGGTCCTAAGTCCCCATTAAAAGTACAAACGTAGTAGTCCTCTCTCTATAACAAACATATTTACCAAAAGAGCACCTCGCTGGGACCCCAGCATGTTCTACTGGGGTGGTCCCCCTGAAGTTTCTGGAAGAGAAGGTACTTAAAAGCAGGCCTCCTCAGCTTTTAGTTGACCCACTCCCTTCCTAAAGTGGCTCTCCAGAATCTGGTCCTTCCTGCACCAGCTGCTGCATGATGGTTTCCAGCTACACAGGGAGACACTGACAACGCATAATTGGGGACTTTATACTGGTTTTTTACTGTCTCTGGAAACAGAATCCACCTCCATCCCCCATTGAGCACCTTCCACCATGCCATTCCCTATAACAGTGACTCCCAGGGGTTTTGGCAACAACTGAACCCATGATAAAAAATTCATTTTATACACAATTTAGTACACACACACATTCACACACCACACACATACACATACATATAACGGAAATGAATTTCATGACACAATACTTACCAGTAAACTCTGATATTTTCTATTCTATCTTTTTTTAAATGTTGGTCATAACTCACTAAACTGATTTTACTGACCCATGGTTTCAAATATACTGCCTTACAGCATTTTAAGTCTATGATTTGGTTTTCTGAACTTCGCTTTAGCAGTACATTTTCTGGAACATATTAGGTTGGAACCATATACAATTGCTGATATTTCAAAGGACCAGAAATAGTAATTTTATACGGTTCAGCCTAATAATTACATATGAACCAAACTAGAGAACTCAACTGATTTGCCTCTTGTAAGCCAACTCTAAATTTGAGTAATTCTTAAAAGTAGGCTACACAATGAATATACGTTATTGTGCAAAAGACGTATGACACCTAAACTGGACAAGTCAATTACAGCCACTCTGAACCACACTTTAAATGGGATTAACAATGATAAACTCACAGGGGTGCTGTGAAGATTGAGTGAGCTGATATATGTTAACGGGCCTTGTATACTATATTATAAGGTTAAAATTTTTTTTTAATTTTTTTAAATAGTAAACTATGCCAGCGTCTCAGCAAAGTAAGATGTTAAAACAGCAGCCAATATCTGTTTAGGGTTTAGTTCATGCTAAGCACTTGTCATGCAGATCTATTTACTACTCCACAACAATCCTATGAAGTAGGTGTTCTTGTTGTCCCCATTATACAGGTGAGGACAAATGAGGTTCCAAGCATTAAAAGAGCTGGCCCAAGGTCACATAACTAACTAGGAGGTGGAGAGGTCAAGTGTGTCTGACTCCAAAGCCCTGCTCTAAGCACTGGGCAGCAATCTCCCTCCAAACTCAGAACAATCTCCCTGCAGGTCTCCACCTCCCAGCCTCAGGAACAGGACCATGGCATAGTCGGCTCTCAGTGAGGAAGGAAGACTCACCCATGACACAATAAAATGAAAACGCACCGGCCCCTCAGCCAGCAGCAGGAAATGCAAGATCACCTTGCTGCCTTGGAAACAGGTGGCAAGTCAGCACAGACTCCCAGCCTCCCATCTCCTGCAATTACAGCCCAGGATTATGTCTTTAAACTTTCCATTGGTGGCTTAAAATAACTCTTCTTGACCCCACAGAAAATGTACCCAGAGACAGGAGGCAGCCACAGCCAGAGCTGGCCAGGTCACAAGATAAAGAGAAATGCTCAAGTCAATACAAAAAGAACATTTTTTTTTAATTTTTTAAGGGACATGGTCAATATCCCCTTGCTCCTTTGGGGCTAGGACCACACTGGCCACTCTTCAGTCACATCCCTGGTCACTTAATCTATATTAATTCAATTATGCACATCTGTCAAAGGAGAATATTTAAATTGTGCTATCAGAGAAGTCTTTACTGCTCTACGTTATACATTTTAATACAATCATGTGCGTGTGTGTGAATACAGAATACACACAATCCACTATGGGTTTAATCTCTTAAACCCAATTTTAGAGATTTTATAGCATAATTTTGACAATTCAGTTCATAATTATGGCCTTTTGCCCTAATTTTAGAATCTAACTCTTGAGTTAATGGGATACCTCAATATTTCATAAAATGCTGCTCGTATGTTGCCATATCTGTTTACAAGGAACTTCAGCAGAATGTGATCACACTTAACTTATCCAACTATCCTGTGTGAGAGGTACTACTATTGTTAGCATGTTAGGAATATGAACACCAAGGATCAGAAACGTCAAGATCACACAGCTAGTGAGGTGGTGGAGCCAGGACTCTAACCAAGCAGTCTGGTTCCAAATTCTATGCTCTCTTCACTACCCGGGGTCTTATTTATCTCTGAGTTCCTAAGAAACAGGGGCTGCATCTAAAATAGTTCGGAAAAAATGTATTTGCAACACAAATAAGAGTCAAAGGATTAATTTCCTTAATTTCCGAAAAGCATGTACAAATCGGTAACAAAAAGACTATGTTGGGTTTTTTTAAATGAACAGGGAGTTAACCAAAAAAAAGGAAGAAAGAAATGCAAATGGCCCAAAACACAGGGAAAAAATACTCAACTAACTCAAAATGAATAAAGTAACAAGACACAATTTTTCACTTCTCAGACTAGCATGCATTTAATTCCTCAATTCAGGTAAGTACATGAGGAAAAACAGACAACTCTCCAAACCTATGAGTTCAGCTACAAACTGGAGCAATGTTTCTGAAGGACAGTTTAACAGCTGTCAAATTTTTAAACGCATGTACCTTCTAATCCAGCAATCCTAAAACTAGAAATTTACCCTATGGATATATTTGTGAAGGTTACAAGAAATATGCACCAGAGACATTCTGGGAAGCATGATTTGTGATATGGGAGGAGGATATACTAAAACAACTAAACTGTCCATTGATAGGGGAATGGTCAAACAAATTATGGTAAATCCACACATCAGAACACTAACCAGTCATTTCTAAGAATGAGTTAGAACTACAGATACAGGAAATAATCTCCAAGATAACTGAGTAAATTAAAAGGCTAAGTAGCAAACAATGTATATATAACATTCCCTTTAAGGCTGCGGTCCCCAACCCCCAGGCCCTGTACCAGTACTGGTCTATGGCCTGTTAGGAAGGCCGGGCCCCAGAGCCAGAGGTGAGTGGCTGGCAAGGGAGCGAAGCGTCATCTGTATTTACAGCCGCTCCCCATCACTCACATCACCGCCTGAGCTCTACCTCCTGTCAGATCAGCAGCAGCATTAGATTCTCATAGGAGCCCAAACCCTACAGTAAACTGCACACGCGAGGTATCTAGGTTGTGCGCTCCTTATGAGAATCTAATGCCCGATGACGTGTGGTGCAGTTGAGGTGTTGATGCTAGCACTGGGGAGTGGCTATAAATACAGATTATCATTAGCAGAGAGGTGTGACTGCACAATAAACATAAGGCACTTGAATTATCCCAAAACCATCTCCCTGACCGCCCCTGTCCATGGAAAAATTGTCTTCCATGAAACTGGTCCCTGGTGCCAAAAAGGTTGGGGACTACTGCTTTAAGGTAATTTTTTTTTTTTTTTTTTTTGAGACAGAGTCTCGCTCTGTTGCCCTGGGTAGAGTGCAGTAGCATCATCATAGCTCTCTGCAACCTTAAACTCCTGGGCTCCAGCGATCCTCCTGCCTCAGCCTCCCGAGTAGCTGGGACTACAGGCTCACACTGTAACGCCCAGCTAATTTTTCTACTTTTAGTAGAGATGGGGTCTCGCTCTTGCTCAGGCTGGTCTCGAACTCCTGAGCTCAAGCAATCCTCCCACCCCGGCCTCCCAGAGTGAGCCACTGCCTGGCCAGATAATTTCTTAAAAAGATGAATATAGATACTTATGTACATCACATAGAAACATTTTTTTCCTGGAAGGAAACCAAGGATACCCACAATGGTTATCTTTGAAGAGGACTGATACTTTTCTAACCTCATACAGTTTTAGATTGGAGATTTTTTAACCTGGGCTTTATGGACTGTTTTAAATAAGAGTCTATGAAACTCCTGAAATTAGACACAATATTGAATACATATGCATTCCTTCTGGAGAGAGGATTCTTCCCTTACATACTCTGGAAGGGTCTTGTACCTCCCCCCAACCCCCACCCACCATTCCCAGAAAGATTAAGAACCACTATTAAAGACTCCATGTTGGTGCTAAGTTTTAATATTCACTCACTCACATACTCAGGGAGCCATGAAATAACACTGGGCTGGGTCCTGAAACAGGCACCCAGAAAAACACCACCCAGTTCCTGCCCTGGAGAAGCAGATCGTTTGTAGCATAATAACGACATTGTTTGCCCAAGCCTCAGAAATGGCAATAGGGGACAGCTTCCCTCTAACAGGAAGAAGGAAAAGTGGAACTGAAAATTATTTGCATGTTTAAAATTAGCCCTTCTGTGGGAGCTGATACTACTTCATTTTCAAAATGCCCCCATCTGCTGTCTCACTGCCACCACCCCTCATCCTGGCATCTACATGCCAGGGAAATTCTGAGACAATAGGATGACTACAGCTATCACTAATAAGGAAGTAATAACAAATTTCCTACAGCTCCCGTCCTCTGAGGGGTCATCAGAAAAGCCACTGGAAAGCCATCCATATGAGGTGGTGACAAAATTGCTATGGATTTCTCTGGTCTGAGATATCTGCCGCTTCTAGGGATCTCCACTTAGGGACTCTCTGTCTCTTATCACCGTTCCTTCTCTGGCAAATCCACTGCCAGCCCTTTCTCTGAAGGGGCAACAGGGATGCCACACTCACAGCCTCTATCACAACTGTGACTAGTTAGCTGGTGTGATCTGAGTTATGTCTCACCCCCAGGGCTGGTAAGAGCTGCGAAGGCACCTCTTATTCCCCACTAGAGCCTCCGCTCAGTGCCTGTCCCCCAAACTTAAGCAATTTATCACCTTTACAATTTGGCCATAACCACATCATACTTACATAATTATTTACTCAATGTTTCTCTTTAGATCAACTTTTTATTAAATTTAAACAAATTTATTTATCATGACACTACATTTAGCCTGATTCTACCTAGAAAATCATGGGCTTGATATGCAGCTTACAATTTTTTTTTTTTTACTAAGACCCTGTAAAATAAATAATTCTCAACATTTAAAAAAAAAAACTTTTGTGATAGAGAACAGTTCACCTTGTGCGCCCCCAGGGTTATTCCACACCATTCTGTAGAAAAGGCTTGATAAATATTTGTTATATGAACTAATGATCTGAGGCCCCATTTCTTCTCCCCAAATAACAGCAGCAGCCACAACCAGCAGCTGGACTGTGCTTTAGGTTTTACACAGCAGTTCCTCTTCTCTTATTTGATCCTCTCAACCACCCCATAAAGCAGGAAGTATTAGTCCCATTTTCCAGATAAGGAAATGAAGAGTCACAGAGGTTAAGTGTGTTGCCCAAGTTTATCCAGCTACTAAGTGCCACAGAGAAGACCCAAACCCAGGTCTTTCTATTTCAGACTCCAATTTGTCTCCACTAATGCAGCTTCGCCTTGTAAAGTCAGGCCCCAAAGAAACATGAGCAGGAAAGAGGGTACCTGGGTTGTCTGTGTTACAAATGAAGCAGATCCCACAGGGTTTTAGATGCAAAGAACCCAAAATGACTCTCTGCCCTGTCAGGGTTCAGGCCCTACAAGCCTGTCCTTGCCACAAAAGTCTGCTACCTCATCTCTTAGCTGCACACTGAAAACCTTCTCTAACACACATGACTTCCTCACAGCACAGGACAGTAACCTGGGGCCATGGAGACATCAGGCCGGGCTCCGCCACATATTAGTTATGAATCTTTGGCAAGTTCTGAACCTTAGCTTTCTCTCAGATAAAATGAGAACATGAATAGCACCAACCTCTTATTACTTCTGAAATGATCAAGTGACATAACGCATTAAAACCCTTAGCACAGTGCCTACCCCACATGATGTTACCTATTAATTATAATATTATCAGCGGCATTATGTTAGAAGGGAAATACACAGAAAACTGCCTCTTGTCCTTCACTGAAAATAACTCCCTCGGCCAAGAATTGAATGAACTAAGAAGTAATTACTGATGACGCTCTGGCTAAACCCAGGCCTACAGTCATTCAGCAGCTCTGCCTCAGCCTCAACCCCAAGCAAAAATTACTTTTAGGAGCTAAATAACCCCTCTGCTGACCAAAATTGCTCATTCGGGAGCCAGGATTCTCTCTGCTTAGGAAAGCTTGGGTATTCCATGGTTATCTTTATCGTGGGGCTGAACTTGAAGTCAGCTCAAAGTCAGTCTAACCATAAACCAATTTGCTCTGTTTTCTTAAACTGCCTGCAAACAAAACATAATCATTTGATTTTCTGTTGTTCTGAAGCAAAACAAAAAATATTTAAAGTCACTCATACGAGAATCTAACAAGTAGTTTAAAGAGGAGTCAAAATATATTTTGTACTCTGGATGAAGCAGGTAAATAATCAGCTTAAGGATTAGCTATAATATATAATAAACACAGTTATTATTCACCAGAAAACAAGAAAGCAAAGAAAAAGCAAATCCAAAACACTACAAGACCAACAAGATAGCTATCAGTCACCAGCTTTTTTCATTTCTCATTTTAAAGCAACTCACATCAAACAGATTTCTTAAAGAATCTGTCAGGACTACATTTCTCAAAAGAAGGAGTCGGGGGAAAAACTGCTTTGTCACATTGCCTAAAACATACACATAAACCAAAACTAGTGTGCAAAATGCTATGAGAATGGGTGGAGTCACACATTGTAACCAGCAAAGTCCTCAAATTGGAATCGTCTCTGACCGTCCTTCCCGTCCCTTCCTGTCTTGGAGAAGAGGAATGACATGCCAGGTTCAAAAATTGCTTTTCCAGGCCTACTAAGCACTGAGTCTTTCGGCATCTCAGCTTTCCAGCTTCCACAGCCGTCCTCATTAATGTCCAAACAGAGCTGTCCATGTTTTTACGCTACTACAGTTGATTCCAGTTTAAAACAAACACATGCACACATACACACGCATAATCCAAGCCTCAGAAAACCAATCAACTGTTAGGGAGGTAGTCTAATACCTTCACTCTCGTTTCCTAAACAAACTTCAGCAATATCTTAAATACGATTCAACTTTCAAAAACTCAACTTATATCCACAGTGTTGGGAATCCACAGTGATGTAGCACTGTGCCTATGGTTAAAAGTAATATCAAAGTGAAAACAGGGCAAAAAAAAAATTAGCGCTATGAAAATATTAGGCACAGGCAGGCAACCCAGGTTCTAATCCTGGCTTCTCTATTACCTTGCCAGGTGACCTCGGCCTGCTCACTGTCCTCTCTGGACCTCAGTATGCTTGTCTAAGGGCTTGAGGGGTCTGAACTATCTTAAAAGTCTGGCCCAGCTCAACAACACACTGATTCCCTGAAATATCCAACATCAAAATGGACGGCTGAATGTGGATTTTGAAGATGTTTCTTCTGAGTGCCTTTTAAATTTTCTATTTTATGATGTATCCAAAAATGAGAAATAAAAAGAGAGTCCTCTTGAGTTTCTACAGAACACACTATAGAGGAAGGAAATATCCGAATATAGGACAAGTGTAGAGTGGCAATATGCTAATGAAATACAAGGAAGGATTGGGCAAGAAATAAATTTACCCAAGAAACTTTTTGCTAATTCCAAGCACAGCTAGCAACCACCATGGTTGAAGCAAAAAAATAATATATATATGTGCCAAATTGAACTAAAAATAAATGAAGTTCAAGTATTTCTTTAGTATAAATTTTGGTTCAAGAGATCATCAAATATGAGGCTTTTTTTCTTTAACTTCAGAGACTGCTCTCCATGAACTTCCCTACACGGACAGAAAGAAGACAGCCCATACACTGTACCTTAATGATAATCACATCTGGAAATCCCTTAATGTTTACAAAGTTGTTTTAGACATTGGCCAGTGGAAGCACCTTGAACAATTCCATTGGCAGGGGTATTACACCCATTCTATGGATGCTGTTAACTGAGGATGGCAGTAGACTAAAGAGCAAGTCCAACCCTGACGCTTGGTGCTGGAGCTAGTCTCCTGGACAACTACAGGACCCTCTGCAGAAGGTCACACTGCCTTCGTGCCCTCAGGAGAGCCTGTTCAAAACCTTCTGAGGAAACTGCACTGGGCCATTAGCACCCACAGTGACCCTTGTGTGCTGAGGGTTATGCAGCCCCCAGGCCTAGCTCCCTCCTCCTCCTGCCTGCTGAACTGCATTGCTGCCCCAGGGTGATGTTTCTGCTCTCAGACAATCCTATATTTGTGCTTGAGAAGTTTTCCCTGAAAACAGGTTCCATCCCCGGTCAATAACTCACTTCCTCAGAGCCGGTGTCTGTATAAAACAAGCAAGATGTTCATTAGCAAAACGCACACAGGTCATCACCAGGCCACTTTCCGCTCAAGACCCTCACAAGCTCCCAGAAGGCTGCCAGGAAGAACCCACTTGCTCAGCTGGGCGATTTCTCTCTTTCACTTCTCTCCCTCAGTTCCCTGTCTGGGACACGGGAATGCCCCCCGCAGCCTCGCCTCACCCCAGTGGAAACGCCAGGAAGGGGAAAGGTCGGTCACCAAAACGCCAGGCACAGCATTATCCGAAAAGTGAAGCAAGGGAGGAAGGGCCCACAAAGCAGGAATTAAACACCCATGGAAGCAAGCGCCTTCTCCGGCAAGATGACGGGAGGAGGGCCGGCTGCCTTGGGAAACGCCTGCCAGTGGCCACCTTTGCCCGGGGCTGGGAGCCTCCCCAGAAGCAGTGCCCTTGGCCCGGAGGTCCCGCGCCTCGCCAAGCGCCCGGCTGCCCAGCGCCCGGCCCTGCCCTGGCGCCCCCGGGCCGCCGCCCCTGCCCTTCGGCCCGGCCCCTCGGGCCCCTGCAGGCCGGCTCGGAGGTCGGCCGCGGCTCGGCCAGGCCGCCCCGCTCTGCGTCCCGAGCCCTCCGCAAACACGCCCCCTTCGGCCGCCTCTGGCTGGCGAGCCGGGCCCGCGCCGGCCAGATGTGACCAGCTCGGGGAAGAACAGGGCCAGAGATGGCCTGGAGCCCGCGCAGGGGCTTCCGTGGGGAGGCTAGGGGCACCTCGGGATCCCGGATCCCGCCGCCCTCCCCTGGCACTGGGCAGCCGGGGACCAGGCTCGTTCGCCGGCACCCGAGGCCGGCGGGGGTCCGCGCAAGCCCCCTCCAGGAGAGGGCTCCGAGGAGTCGGACCCCTCACCACCTTCCCCCGAACCCCCAGGCGGGATACACCCGGCAGGTGCAGGGGATGCCTGTCCCGCCCCCACCCTCCTACCACCCCCCGCCCGGGCCCACCCAGCCGCTTACCTGGCCCTGGCGCGACAGCAGCAGCAGCAGCGGCAGCGCCCAGCGCAGCCCCGGCGAGCGCGGAGGCAGCCGCGCCTCCCGTGCCGCAGGCTTCATGCCCCGCGCGCCCTGGAACGTGCCCGGAACGCGCGAATCGGGCCCCGCCGTGCGGCGGAGCCCGGGCACCGCGGTCGCCGCCTCCTGCCGCCGCCTCCGCCTCCTCCTCCGCCAGCCCGTCCGCCTCGTCGCCGCTCCGCCCGCCCCGGGCTTCCCCGGGGACATGGCAGCGGCGGCGGCGGCCGCGGCCACACGCCGGAGCCTGGCGCGGCTGCCGCGGGGGGGCCGCGTCCCTGAGCGCGCAGGGGCTTCGCGGGGCGGAGCGAGCGGCGCCCACCCCTCGCGCGCGGCGCCCCGATCCCGGCTCCCGCGGCTGCGGCCGCTCCCGCTGCCTCCTCCGCGCGTCATGCGGCTGGGGCTGCAGGGAGCCGCGGCGAGCGCTCAGCCCCCTCCCTTCCCCTCCTCCTCTGAATATTCATCGCTTCCTCCCGCCCCGGCCGGCGGGCGGCCGCAGAGCTCCGCGGCCCCTCACCGCCCCGCCGCCGCGGCCCCCGCCCCCACAGAGCCCGCGGGCGGCGGGGAGGGGGCGGGGGCGTGCCCCGCGCGCGCCCTGGCGGCTCCCCACTCGCCCGCCCCCTCCACCCAGCCCTCCCACATTCCTGGGACGTGGGACCCGGGACACGGCTCCACTGCTCTAGCGCCTCCAGCCCCTACCCCTCAGTAGGGGCTCCCCAGCCTCAGGCCAGGTCCATGGCCCCAGCTTTGGGTCACTAGATGTTAACCGAGACCCCTGCCGAGAGCACGGCCAAGCCTGCTTCTAGACAGCAACCCGGTGAAGGCGTCCTCGACCTGGCTCATGGGTGGGCTTGGGAGTGCGTGAACCCTGAAATTGTAGCAGGCGTGCTGTACTTTGTTTTCCCCATCCCAGTCCCCGGCCGGGGAGGCCGAGAGCCGAATAGGAGCCAGTCCAGTGATTAGAACCCCAGCTGTGGCATATGGCAGACCCGGCTCTGCGAGTAGTACTAGCAGATTGCACCTTTCTGGGCCCCCTCTCCTCCAGTGTGAAATAAAGATAATACTAATACCTGTGGAGAGAGACTTAGCTGACGATTAAAGATATAATGGTTAGTGAGGTCCTAACCACCCGGCCTTACACCTAATGGGCCTCGGTATACATTAGCTCTTCTGGCAGCTTTCATCACATTGTCAGAGGTCCGTGACCTGACAGGAGTTAAAGATGACTGCAGATGTTACTGCTGTGCCCATGCACAGAGGAGGGAACTGAGGATAGGGAGGGTAAGCCACTTGCCCAAGGAGAAGTCATGAAAGACAGGGCCAAACCACGGAGTGCTAGGAAGGGAGAGGTTCATTCCAACCTCAACATCTGTGCAGATGCATGGTTGCATAAATGCACCAGGGGGAGAAGTGACACCTGAGCTGGGCTTTGAAGGATGGGTTGAATTTCACCAGGCAGGTAGAGGGGAGCAGTGTCTCAGGAAGTGGGAGCAACTTGGCAAAAACTAGGAGGCAGGTTCTTCAGGCTTGGCCTTCCGAGAAGCAGGAATGGGAGGCTAGGGAGTTAATATTTGGGGGAGACTTCAAAGGCCACAATAATGAGTCTAGGCTGGATTCTATGTGCAGCAAGGTGCAGATCACCAGGTGTCCAACAGTGCCGCCAGGTACCCCTTGGGCCTTAGGTTGCCCATCCGCACAATGGGAACACACCTTCACTTAAAGGATCTAAGCAGCTCCCACAGACAGCACACACAGACTAGCACAGAAGGATGTAAGACTGTTAACTTACACATCTTGCCATCTTTTGTTTAAATGTTATGTAATTATCATAATTCACAAGGATTTCTGTTCCTCCCTGCCCCCTCCCCTTCTTGAGGCAGAAACACAGGTGGTTTAAAAGGTGTTCCTGTCTGCCATGCCCAGAAGGAAGGAAAGCCTGACTTAAGATGCTGTGAGGGCTGCCCGCTGCCTCACATACTCATAGGCCCTACAGACCCATCCAGGTCTCCAGAGATTCATGGCTCGGGTCAGCAAACAGCTCTGTGAACTCCTGCGTGCACTTTAGTTTCCTCCTGGGTAAAATGTATGCCCATGCTTAAGTGTTGGTTTGTTAGGACCAGATTTCCACACTGCATGGTGATAAAATAGAATAAACAGCCTTTTCAGTAAAGGGAGTTAAGATCTGAATAATAAACTACCTCTTCAGTCATAAACAGATCACACTGCATTAATGACCTCTGTGAGAAATTATATTAATCCTGAGTAGGTGTGATGTAAACTCCCCAAAGGCAGGGGCTGGGCCCTCCTCCCCCTGGTGGCCCTGCCGCATCTCACTCAGTGCCTAGCACGTAGCAGGACCTCAACATCTGTGCAGATGCATGGTTGCATAAATGCATCCAGAGGTACCACGATGTGAAAGTTCATTTTTCCTTGAAGATAAATTAGGAAAGGATCATTTCCTTTGCAGAAGGATTTGAGACTAGGTTCAAGTTTATAGGCCTCTCCCTCAGATGTCACTTCCTGAGAACTTCCAGGTGCCCCAACACTGAGTTGGGTGCACTTCCCTCCCATCCACCCACAGCTCACTTTGCTTAACCTCATCTAACCATAGTTTGTAATTGCCTGTTTGACCATCTTCTTCACTGGACTCAAAGTAAGGCCCTTGAAGACAGGACCTGCATCTTATTTATCACCGAATCCCCAGCACATAACAGTCACTCAGCTGACATTTATTTAGTTAAATTAAACACATTCCTTTGAGTAGCAAACTAAGGTATTAAATATATGCCTGTTCTCTCTCACATACACACACACATACACACAACAAATTCCATTTGCAAACAGCTTTTCAGGAATAAATCTACTATGCAAAGTTCAGGACACATTCACCTTGAGAATATATAATATTTGACCTTTTAGTCATGTCCGCTTCAAGTAAAGGCTAAAGCTTTACTGAATACGGGGCCAGATGCATAGAGGACAAAAGGGCCAAACCAAGAAGTTGGAGTGGAAGGCTCTCGGACGCATCCCAAAATTGCCTGGTAGAAGTCACCCAGGGGCTTGTTATTGTATAGATTCCCAGGTCGGCATTAGCTCAAGCAGTTACTTCCTCACACCAGACCTTCCATCCATCTGTGATATAGATTCCCATGCTTTTCCTTAGCTTGTAGAGGGTGAAGCCTAGCAATCTGTATTTTTAACCAGCTCCTCAGAGAATTCTTTTTGTCAGGCATGATTAGAAAACATTGTTTATGCACTGGGCACAGTGGTGCGTGCCTATAGTCCAGCTACTTGAGAGACTGGGGGGGATGGATCACTTGAGGCCAGGACTTCAAGGCTATAGTACACTATGATCTCAACTGTGAATAGCCACTACACTCCAGCCTGGGCAACACAGCAAGACTCTGTCTCTAAAAAAAAATGTAAAAAAAACCAAAAAGCCCACTGTTGGGTTTCTAATAGTAATAAAGACCATTTATCAGGTACCTACTGACCTGCTAGGTGCCAGCACTAATCTAGGTACTTTATATCCGTTATTTCTACTCCTTACAACAACTATGTATAATAGATATCATTATCAATATTTTACAAACAAGGACACTGAGTCTCAGAGAGGCTTAGTTACTTACACAAGGTCACACAGTTTCAGAGTGGCAAAACCAGGATCTGAAACCATATCTTTCTTGCCACTATGCCATGGTACCTCTCCCCTTGACATCTGTAAACAAGTGACTATAAAGTGCTCTATATGTTGGATGTTATTATTTCTTTTATTATTACTTTCTTGGGCCTCAGTTTCCCCAATTTTAGAATGTGAAGGGGCGGAGTACAAGACTTCCTATTTTATCCCCCAAGAACAGAGAATAGGTGAGGCAACCACATTTAATGACAAGCCCACCAACCCACCAGGAGGCAGGCCTGCTGGGCACCAGCCTAGAACCAGGTCACCAGCCCCACGGAAGCCCATTCAGCCTGGCAACCCTCGGTTTATTTTAAAAGCCACCATAGGCAAACCATTCTCCAATGCCCTCCTAAGCGGAATGGAATGTTTCTTGGGAGTCTGATTAGCTAATGTTGCAGGCATGGCTGCCCTGAGACCTTCCTGCCTCTCAGACTTGAATTGAATCAGAATGGAAAGGAAGACTTTTAGAAAGTTCTTTTAGAAAAAAAAAAGAAGCACTCCATCTTTATAATAGTAACAGGATGTTTCCCATGGACTAATAACTGGGCTGTGGTTAGAACTCCATGTTTGTCCACCAGACCTCAATTCCTCCCTAAACAGTGCCTTAATCACCTGCCCATGCACAGAGTCAGGGAGTGCCTTGGCAATCCTTTTCTTGTTTCTGACTTCAAGCATTTACAACATTAAGCATTTTCCCAATTCTTCTCTCCTCTGTGTGTGTATGTGCGTGTAGATAAGAAACAAAATTTGACTTTCAAAGAGACAGTTGCATGTGACAGATTTTCAGTGCAAGAAAAATAAGCCTAGCCCGGAGCAGTGGCTGACGCCTATAATCCCAGCAACTGGGGAGATGGGAGGAGTGCTTGAGGCCAGGAGTTTGAGACCAGCCTGGGCAACAAGGAGAGACCCTGTCTTTAAAAAAAATAAGAAAAAATTAGCTGGGCGTGATGCTGTGCACCTGTGGTCCCAGCTACTCAGAAGGCTGAGGCAGGGGGATCACTTAAGCCCAGAAGTTCAAGGCTGCAGTGAGCTATGTCAGCCACCGCTCTCTAGCCTGGGCAACAAAGACAGACCTTGTATCTTAAAAAAAAAAAAAAAGCCTATAGTGTCTGGGACAGCAGAAACAGGGCCTTGCTGTCAAGGGTCCCACCCTTTCCACATGGCAGACATCCATAGTGATGAGCCCATTAGCTTCTGTGCTCCCAGCCCACCTCCAGAGCTCTTAGGACCTGAGTCAAGCTCCCAGTGACCTTCATGTTCCGGCAGGACAGACCCAGAACCCACGGTCTTAGGGTACCTGGAAACACAGGGAGTATGTGACAAGGAGACTCGGAGCCTAGAAGACAAGGAGCTTTTGTCCAGGGCTTGACAGCAACTTCTGCACAAAGCCCAGAAGTGGCAGGCAGGGGGCAGGAGGCATTCAAGACTGCAGCAGAAACATCATCTCAAAGAAAGGACTGAGAGATGTAAAGACAAGAAGAGAGTGAGTGAGCGCAAGGCCCAGAGGCTCAGGGCTTCTTGGCAGCTGGGTCCTCCAGGTTTATTAAAAATAAATTATTTTTCTCCAGGTTTGAAA
This sequence comes from Daubentonia madagascariensis, assembly GCA_023783475.1. Classification (NCBI taxonomy): domain Eukaryota; kingdom Metazoa; phylum Chordata; class Mammalia; order Primates; family Daubentoniidae; genus Daubentonia; species Daubentonia madagascariensis. The sequence continues at coordinate 375,739 of JAKFHU010000403.1, forward strand.
AGTGTTCTGTTTTTTTTTAGATTGAAAAAACAATTCTTAATCACATTATGGTGGATGTACAGGACACCTGGGTCCTGGTCCTTAAATTAATTTGGAACAATAGTGTCATATGGCAACTTGCTGGTGGGAAAGAAAGTACCCTGCAATCTAAATAAGCAAATAAAAATTATATATGGTAGTATAATCAAATAATGTGTATAAATGACATATATACACACATGCGTGTACATATATACTCATATTAGATAGGCATATGCATGAGCTTTGCTCATAGCAGTAAAGTGTAGTAGATATGAGCATGGACTGTGGAGTCAACAGCCTGGGTTCAAATCCTGGTCCTGCCACTTATTAGCTGCGTGACCCTGGACGAGTTACCTAAGTTCTCTGTGCTTCAATATCCTTATCCATAAGTAAGGATATTGATGATGATAATACCTATCTCATAGGATTATTATAAGTAGTAAAATAGTTAAAGTACTTATAATACTTCCTGGAATAAAGTAGATATCATGGACATGTTTGCCATTATTAGGATATCTTTTTAGAAAAGAATGTGATGGGAAGAATATGTGCTTTGGATTAGATGATCATAAGTTCAAATCCTATACACTTCCTGTGCAACTCTGGCCTCCATTTCCTCACATAAAAATGAAATGACAACGTATTAACCTCAAACAGTTGTGAAGATAAAAGGAAATGACACATGTGACGTGCCTGGCACATATTCCAGGAGACCCAAGTGGTAAAGACACAATAATTGATGGAAAGGAAAGAAGATTGGAAATCAGAGCCCTGAGACTTCATTAAGCAGTTGTCAGAGCACAGACACGTTACTCCTCTTGGGCTTAGTTTCTTCTCTTGTAAAATGAAGGTTATGGCATATCAGTCAGGATGGGCTAGGTTATGCCAGAGTGACAAACAACCCCCCAGATCTCAGTGACTGAAGACAACAAAACTGTATGTCTTGTTCTCACTACATATCCATCACAGGCCAGCGGAGAGCTGTGCTCCACACCATCCTCACTCCAGGACCTGTCTGCTGGAGCAGACACTACCTGAAGCATTGCCAATTGCTGTGGCAAAGGGAAAGAGACCTTGGGAGGGTCTTGAACTGGCAATTAACTGCCCTGTCCTGGGAGTGGCACTCGTCCTTTTTGCTTATGGCTCATTAGCCAGAACTAGGCACATGGCCCCACCTGACACACAGAGCCAGGAAGAACAATCCTACCATGTGCCAGAAAGCAGAGCTAGAAACATATGGTGAAAAGCACTAATGACCACCACAATCAGGCAGCCTCTAAAATTGCTAATAAAAATGTGGTCCTCAGCCAGGCGCAGACCCCATCTCTACTAAAAATAGAAAAATTAGCCCGGTGTCATGGTGAGCTATCATGACACCACTGCACTCTACCTGGGGTTACAGAGCAAGACTCTGTCTCAAAAAAAAAAAAAAAATGTGGTCCACAGATCGGTGGCATGGACATGCCCTGGGAGCTTGTTGGAAATGCAGAATATCTGGCCTTACCACAGACCTGCTGAATCAGAATCTACATTTTAATAAGATCCCCCACAGATTCCTATGAACACTAAAGTTTGAGAAGCACTGGCCTAGTCTACTGGGTGGCAGGGCTGCATGCTGCCTAAGAGCGTGGTCTCAGCCTTGATCAGTGGAACATGCTTATTCGTGGGCCACCCTCAGGGACTCAAAATTAGAGTTGGGGGGTACAGCTCAGGAATCTGAACTAAGAAGCATACAGGTAATTCACATGCAGTTACCTTCCTCCACCCACACTTTGAGAAAATACCCTCAAGTCTGTTCTGGATTTTTTTTCTATGAAACAAAAAGAATTTTAAAAGGCCTACACTACCACGTATTAGCAGACTCATCAGAGAGTTTCCATTTACTTGCTTGGAAACTATAATCCAAGATAGCAAAAGGGCAAAAACCATTACTGGGAGCTAACTATGTACCTGGCTCTGCGCAAGCTACTTTATACACTTTATCTCATTTAATCCTTACCACAACCCTGTACCGCAGGCACTAGCATGATCCCTGCTTTATGGCTGAGGAAACTAAAGCACATACAGTTTCAGCAATTTGCTCAAAGAAACACAGGAGACCAAGCCAGCATGCAGACAAAGATCTGCCTGAAGCCCAAGCTTGTATTAACCAGTACATGATCCGCTTCCCAGGATAGGCTTCCCTAGCCTAAGGAGGTCCCTCTGCAGAATTTCTTCCCCGCCCTGAGCAGTCTCCTTCTTGGTCCTTTAACTTTCAGCCTCTTGCCAAAGATAGCACGATACAGATACCCCAGACTTCCCTGCATGCACAGAGTAAACGAATGATTTCAAGACAAGAACATGCAAACAAACTCATCTGCCTTCATTCTTATTCATCTGCTGCTGTCATTTTTTCTATTGTTGAATTTTCATCAGGCATTTTTTCTGAGCCTTGTATCTACTCTGCCAAAAGATGCTGCTCCTGCTCTCAGGGTTTATCATTCTGAGATTCAGGGAATTATAAAATGTATAATAACACACAACAAAGGACCTCGGAGCCATCCTGTCCAACCTGCTCATTCTGCAGATGAAGAAACTGAAGCTCAGAGAGGTTAAGTGACTTGGAAATGGTAACATAGCTGGTCTAGAAATCAGCAGCATTTTACCCATGAGGCTTCTGTCTTGCCATCTTTCAGACTTGGCTAACTCTCCTCCCTGTGACAAGCAGGGAAGAAAATGAAATCTCCCTGGTCCTGGGCCTCTACCCTTCTGAACTGACCTCCATTAATTTCTGAGTTGTTAAGAAATGTCAATATGCTTGATTTTGCCAAGACTTGAAGTCTGCAGTCACCAAAGACACAGAGAATGTGAAGCATTTTTCCTTTGAGTCTCTGGGCCCTGGGACAGCAAGCTCGGCCTGGCTGATCCTGGGCCTGGTTCTAACTTGTCCATCATCCTAAGCAGAGAAATCCAGCAGAAAGAAGAAGTTTGCAGACCAGTTGTAATCTTGGTGTAGATAAGGCTACAGCAGGTGTCCCAGAGGTCTTGGCAAAGCTAGACTTGCTTCACTCTGGTCCCCACTGACATGATGACAACCTGTAGGATCATTATGCCTGAAGTGAGACATCCACATTGCAGAACCATAAACCTACACAGGGCAGAGCAGTGAAGTGATCCTGCCTGACACCCTCAGCCTGGCATTTGTTACATGGGAGGATCCCTGGCTCCCAGCCTCCCAGCCTTAGGCCCTCCAGCATCAACTGAAGACAGGTGTGTTTTCTGCACACCTGGACCATACCCAGGTGTTATGTTAGCCAGCCAACTCAACTTTCAGCTCTCAGAGCCAGAAGAGAATTCAGAGGTTATGCATTTAACCCCTGACTTACTGATGAATAAACAAAGGCCCAGAGAAGGACAACGACTTGTGTAAGGCCATGGAGAAATTTATAGGAAAGGTCAGAATGGAAACAGGATGGGAGATGGAATACAGTAGTCCCCCCATCCACAGTTTTGCTTTCCGAAGTTTCAGTTACCCACGGTCAACCTCGGTTAAAAAATATTAAATGGAAAATTCAAGAAATAGACAATTTCTAAACTTTAAATTGTGCACCATTCTAAGTAGCATGATGAAATCTCACGCCATCCTGCTCCATCCTGCCCGGGACGTGAATCCTGTCTTTGTTCAGCATATCCATGTTGTGTATATCCTGCTTGTTGGTCATCCACATCATCTGCTCCTGACATCCAACTATCCGCATCATCGTGGCTTGACGATCCAGGACCACCCGAAGCAGAAGATCCTCCTGACATATCATCAGAAGGTCAACAGTAGCCAAACACTGCATCACCTTTCCCTAATTTCACCTCATCATAGAGGCATTTTATCATCTCTCATCTTCAGTAGAAGAAGGGTGCGTACAGTACAATAAGATATTCAGAGAGAAAGAGGGACCACATTCGCGTACCTTTTATTGGTTTGTTATAATCGCTCTCTTATTATTAGTCATTGTTGTTAATCTCTCACTGTGCCTAATTTATAGATTATACTTTGTCACGGGTATGTATGTATACGAAAAAACACAGTATATATATGGTTTGGTACTGTCCACGGTTTCAAGCATCCACTGGGGGTCTTGGATACCCCGCAGATAAGAGGGGATGATTGTATATATAGGTATATGCATGCACACACACACAAACACACACCCACAATTTTACACCATTTAAGGTTTGCAAAGTTCTTTCACATACAATCAGGGGTGATTCTCAAAATATTTTAACCAGTCAGGTACAGGTTCTAATGAATCAGGATGAACACTGGCTTATAGCCCTACAAACATCAATACATTTTATATTAATACAATGTCCTCAGCAATCCTGAGAAGCAGGCACTGTTACTATTCCCATCTTATGCATGTGGAAAGGAGGCTCAGGAAGATGATTGACATTCAGCCCTGTTCACCACCTTAGGCAAGATTTGTGTCTGCTTGTGTGCAGGTTACAGAGGTAGCGTAAGCAAAAAAGGAGGCTTTATTATGAGGACACTGGAGTGTCTCATAGATCCCCAAAGGCAGGGACACAGCAGGGCCTCCTCGAGGTCTGGAACCAAGAACTGGAAAGCCACCAAGAGCCCAAGGCAACTATCTCTCTTTCTGTCTGCACATCTGCTTCTTGCTTCTCTTTTGCAGGCCCCCTTCCCTGTATCTCTACTCATTTCTCTCCAGTTTTTCTCGCCTCTGTTTCATGTTTTTGCAGGGACTCCTAGTCCATTTCAAATCCCAATTCCCATAGGGAATCTGATTAGCCCAGCTTGCATCCCACACCCAGCCCTGGTCCAATCAACATGGCTGAGGGTACAGGGTCATATCATATAAAAAAGGCTATTCAAGAGACTGAGGTGAGAGGATCACTTGAGCCCAGGAGTTCAAGGCCAGCCTGGGCAACATAGCAAGAACTCATCTCTGAAAAAATAATAATAATTTCAAAAGGCTACCAAAGATCACCCTCACTGGGGAGCAGATGCACAGATAGGGGTGGCATTGAGCTGGGCAGATACCCCAAAGGTTATCTACTGTGGTCACACAGAACATGCAGAATCAGGGCTCCAACCCTGGTCTCTGGACTCTAAGAACAGAATGCTCTTTCTTTAGGACTACTGATCCCTCTGTTCCCACCATCCAAATACATGGCTGCTCATTCCACATGAATCCTTGGAAGCCAAGGAACCATCCCTGCTACCCTGGAAGGACTTAAGCCAAGGGCTGAGATTCCAGCTGTGGCTAGGCCTCCTGTATGCAAAGCAAGGGAGATCCCTGATTGGTTCCTGAGGGTGTTGATGTAATTGGACAGAGAAGCAAAGGAAGGATAAAAACCTGCCTTCAGCCACAGAGCCCCGACTCTAGCGTCCAGCCTGCTTCTTGCCCTCTGGTTGTCTGAGGCCTCAATTTAAGGGCCAAAGAATGGTGGCTGATCCTGTGGGGACCACTGCATGGTGCCATGGTGGGTGAAAGGAAGATCTACAAAAAAAACCCTCAAAATCAAAGGCCTGCTCAGAACAGGCAAGAAGCTGGGGTCAAGGAGCCAGAAACAGCAGCACAAAAGGCCGCTAGACTAAAAGGCCAGGGCTGATGCAGAAAGGCAGGGTGTATGGCCAAGGAAAGAACCCAGAAGAAGGGGAGAGAGGGTGAACAGGGAGTGGATGCCGGACACGCTGCAGAGGCTGTGTGGAGCTGGCTCTTCAATGAGAGGGGGCAGGGACACTTACACACTGCAGGTGGGAACAGAAACCAACCCAGTCTCTCTGCAGGCAGTTTGGCAGTATGTATTAAAAGCCAATAATGATGATGATATGATGGCATCTTTACCCCAGAAAATCCACTGGTATTTCTCCAGAGCCTAGGAAAGAGCCTGACATACAGAAGGAACCCAATAAAAAACTGCTGAATGAACAACATGAGCACAAAGAGAGATATATGGGAGGGTATTCAGTACAGTAGCAAATTAGAAACAGCCTAAATGCCCACCAATAGGGGCCTGGTTAAATAAACTGTGGTATAGCCCTATAACAGAATACTTTATAGATACTTAAAATGATGGCATAGATTTATACCTACTGCTCTGGAAAAATATTCTCAATATTTTCTTAGGTGAAAAAAACAGGATTGATCAATAAATAAACACAACAAGAAAAATATCGGATAGCAGTAAGTGCTATCCATTTTTAAGCCTCATCCAAATAGCCTCATTGTCTTATTTCAATAAGTAAATGTCATGGGGAAGAATAATATAGTAAACATCCATGTACCTATTACCACCATTTAATGATGCTTAACATTTTGTCATGTTTGTGTCACCTGCTTTTCTTATTGCTGTTGTTGTTGTTGACGTGTTTTAAATTAAAGTACTAGTCCCCGGCATGGTGGATCATGCCTGTAATCCCAGCATTTGGGGAGGCTGAGGTGGGAGGATCACTTGAGGCCAGGAGTTCAAGACCAGCCTGGGCAACATAGCAAGACCCCGTCTCTACGAACATTTAAAAAAAAAAAAATAAGTGTGATGGCACATGCCTGTAGTCCTAGCTACTTGGGAAGCTGAGCCAAGAGGATCACTTGAGCCCAGGAGTTTGAAGTTACAGTGAGCTATGATCACACTACTGTATTCCAGCTTAGGCAACAGAGCAAGACCCTGTCTCTGAAAAAAAAAAGGGATAGGCATCATGACATTTCACCCCTAAATACTTCAGTATGCATCTCTAAAAAAGAGACATTTTTCTATTTAACTACACTACCATTATCATAACAAAATTAATCACTGAATAACTCCTTAATGTAATCAACCATACTGTCCATATATAAATATATAAATTGTTCCCAAAATATTTTTTACTGCTGGTTTTTCAAAATAGGATCCAATGAGCATCTACACATTGTGTTTGGCTGTTTTTACTTTTAAGTCTCTTTTTAACATACATATCTACATCTATAGATATGACTCCATTGTCAAAACAGCTGCTTCCAAATGTCACGTACCTAGAAGAGGACACATTGTAGCCAGACCTACCCAAAAGAAACCCATGCTATTTGTGGGTGTAGCAAATGCTGTAGTCTGGTCCTCTCCCATCTACTGCTAAGAGGTGCATGACTATGGGTAAAATCCATGGCCTTGGGAAAAAACCAAAGGATACCCCATACGTGAATCAGCCCCATAGGAAAAGGACCTGTATATAGTCTCTCTCTCTCCCCACCTTTCTTGTGTCATTCAAAAAGGCAATGGGTATAATGGGAAGACACAGACAGACAAGGCCTCAACTCTGGCTCCACGACTGTGGAGCTACATGACCTTGGGCAAGTCATTCACCTTTTTGAGCCTCAGTTTCTTTATCTGTAAAATAAGGGCAATACCCACTTGTGGTGTTATAAGGATGAAACAAATTAATTTATACAGCATGCCCATCCCCATGCTTTAATTCTCTATAAAGCTTGGAGAGAAATTGCTACCTGATTACCAACCCCATTTCCTTTTCTTCCTGGGGACCCAGCTAGACTACATTTCCCGGCCTTCCTTGCAATTAGATGTGGCCATGTGCTCAAGCTCTAGCAGTGGAATGTAAGAAAAAGTGTGCCATGCAAGCTATTTCCAGGCTTAGCTCATAAAACCTTCTATGCTTATGGGCCCAGGGCAGCCCTTAAAATAACCTGTTGAAACTGATAGAATCTCTGTGTGTCTGGATCCCTGAATGACTAAGTGGAATAGAATCCTTGTTGTCAATGAGGAATATCTGATTTGGACTTTACATGAGCAAGAAATAAACCTTTATGTTAACTGATGAGGTTTTAGGATTTATCTGTTACAACAGCTAGAATTGCTTTAACGAGCATAAAGCTCAATGTGAAAGATGAAGACGTGACTTAGAAGGAAAACCTATTGGTTTGATTTAAACCATGGTGGCTTTTGGAAAATCACATAGGGGATCACATATCTGATAGGGGTGGACATTGAAGTTTTAATATTATATCTCATCAAATTTGCAGCGCTGTGTTTTCGCATTTTTACATCGCTGTGTAAATCAATTGCAATCAATGGCATCTCAATTGCTGCCAAATCTCTCACAGCCAGGCGATACTCGTGATGCAGGTGCCATTCCCTGCACACGCACAAACTTGGCCACAGCTCTCCATCTCGTCATGCTTTCCCTTGAGCTACGCACACTGTTAGTGCTACAAGGGTTGAATGTAATTGTCCCTTACAGTGTCTTCAAAAAGATTCCATGCTGATTTAACACTGAAATGAAAAGTTACTGTGTACTAAAAAGCGCCGGGGAACAGAGCAGCTTGATACACGATAAAAATCTATGTCTAAATACGACTTAAAAGAGCTCTTTTAATATGCATAAAATGAAAACTCTAAGGAAAGCTTTGTGTTATGGTTTTCCTATTTCTTAGAAATACATCAGCAAGGGTGTAGGTTACAATTGATGCAGTCTTAGATTTGGTGAAATTACCGAGAATGTAGACGTGTCAGTGATTTAAACCCAGGAAGGAATCCAGTGTAAATAATAATGATAATAACAACTCGCATGTGTCAAGAGCCAAACACACACCAGCTCTGTGCTGTACTCACAGCACCTTATTTAATCATCATAACAACCCCTCAAGATGGCTACCCTTATATATGATTGTCCTAAGTGCTACATATGAAAGGAACAGGGGGCTGTGAGGGTGAATAACAGGGAAGGACAACATAATTAAATTGGGAGGAGAGCCCTCCCTGAGGAAGTGAGGAGACCTCAAAGTTAAAAGTAGGCAGCACTTACCACGGACCAGGTAGGATTCTAAGTTTTGGGTTTTTTTGGGTTTGGTTTTTTTTTTAGATAGAGTCTCACTCTGTCACCCTGCATAGAGTGCAGTGGCCTCATCATAGCTCACTGCAACCTCCAACTCCTGGGCTCAAGAGATCCTCCTGCCTCAGTCTCCCAAGTAGCTGGGACTACAGGTGTGTGCCACCACACCTGGCTACTTTTGTCTATATTTTGTAGAGATGGGGTCTTGCTCTTGCTCAGGCTGGTCTCAAACTCCCAACTTCAAGCCATCCTCCCACCTCGGCCAGAGTACTAGGATTACAGGCATGAGCCACCAAGCCCAGCCTCTTTTCTACCTTTCATATACTATACTTCACCTTTCCTCACCTGCATTGAGAAGGCAGGGACCATTCTAGAGTTGAGCACAAAGAAGATGCTCAACAAAAATGTGTCTCGTGAATGTACAAGCGAGAGAACAGGCTCATGATCTCTAATGTCTCTCCCAGATCCGATAAACCCCGCACCACTCTGCCTCTGCCCACCCTGCTTGCTTTTTTTTGACTCCCATTTCTTAACCCCAGTGTTTCTCAAACAAGGGTGTTGCGAGGGCATTCTGAGGGCGCTGTGGAGTTGACATGGCTTTGGTATGTGGTGACACCCTGGGTTTCCTCATTCCTCATTCCCTTGAGTCAGTTTTTAACCAAGAGGACAGAGTAGACATATCTTGGGTGGGTGGGTGGGTTGCTGAGGATGAGGTAGGCAGATGGATGGACATGTGCCGGCAGCCCCCACACAAGTGGTCACAGTCAGTCAAGGTCACAGGTGTCACAGGCAGAGGAAGGTTGGGAGCCCTACCAGATATTCACTGTCAAGATAGGAAACCTGGGCCTAGGAAGTATTAGCAAGACTCTTTTAGTTGTAATAATGGAAACCCATCTCAAACAAGCATAAAGAAAAAAAAGAGGCCAGGTGTGGTGGCTCACACCTGTAACCCTAGCACTTTGGGAGACCGAGATGGGAGGATCACTTGAGCTCTGGAGTTCAAGACCAGCCTGGGCAATATAGCAAGACCCCAGCTCTACAAAAAATAGAAAAATCAGCCAGGTGTGGTAGCGCCCACCTGCAGTCCCAGCTACTTGGGAGGCTGAGGCAGGAGAATCACTTAAGCCCAGGAGTTTGAGGTTGCTGTGAGCTATGATGACGCCACTCACTGCACTCTAGCCTGGAAAACAGACTGGGACCTTATCTCAAAAAAAAAAGAAAGAAAGGCACTCGTTGCTTAGGTCACTCTGAATTCCAGGGGTGGTGCTGGATTCAGATATGACTGGATTAGACATTGAAACAAGGCCTCTCAACTTTTCTCTCCTTCTCTCGCTCCCTGCCCTGTTGCTTTTCTCTCTGTATTTGACCATACTCACTCCTCAGCAGACAGGCTTTCTGCAAATCATGGCTGCTGACAACTGTCAGTTCATATCTTTCCAGTTGCAAAGAGTTCTAGCCACCATAACTGAGTTTACCTTTGGGGCAGGGAGGAGGGGCTGTCCAGGTGGAGGAAGCTGGGAATGTTCCCTTTTGTCAAAAAATCAAAAGCTTTCTCAGAAGCCCCAGGGCAGATTTCCCCTCAGGTCTTACTGGCAAAGCTGCAAGGGAGGCCGGAACGCGGGAAACAGGGCTGTCATTATTGGCTTAGACATATAACGATCTATTGCCTGGGACTGGCCATATGGTCACCCTGAATGAAATTGGGGTTTCTTAAGCCAGAGGGGGAAGACTAAATTGAGTGGGTTACTAATGGCGTCTACCGCAAGAAGGTTGTGAGACAACCTCACTAGGTCATATAATGAGAATGAGGCGAAGTTTTGCAAAAGAAGCGGGGCGCCTCGCTGGCCAGAGGCAACTCACGCGCACATTAGGATTAGGACGTGAATGCCAGGAAAAGTGAGTTGAATCAGGGGAGGTGGGCATGGCTCAAAAGGAGAGGACGGTCCAGCTGTGGACAACACCTGTCAGGGCATTTGCTGGAACATGCAGTTCTTATCCAAGGACATTCTGCAGCAGAATATAATTAATACCGAGGATTGTTGGTGAGCAAGGAGCAAGTGGGAGGACTCCTCATCACACAAAGACTCTGAGTCCTTTCTACTGTTTCTGTTCAATTCCCACTATTCACTTTCCAAAGCAACCCTAAACCAAATCAACAAAGACACAGCTCTGAGGCACCAAAGAGAAGCACGCTCAACAATCTTCAGTGGCTCCGTACCACTCAGGAACACAATCCGGCCCTGCGGTCCTCTCCAGCCTGATCTCTCCCTGCACCTCCTCCTCCACCCCCTTGCTGCAGCCCATCCCAACTCCTCAAACCCAGCCTGCACTTTCCTACTCCAGGATTTTGTCCCTGCTGTCCTTTCTGCCCTTTCCCAGGTGTGACATCTCTGTGTCTCCATTTTCTTATCTATGAAATGGGAAGTTCCTCCCTTATAAGGTTGTTGTGAGAGTTATTAACAATCTTGGCGTACACATGACAGTCCTTACCCATTTCTTCCTTGCTGTATTTGTGAATGTGTCCAGGGTGAGTTTCACGGGGCCCAGGGTGATATGTGGCTCTTTGCATCTTGTTCATCTTTGTTGTGGCATGCCACACACATGGCTGTTCAACCTGAGGTGGAAGAGAGCCAGCTTGACAAGGGACAGAATGTGTCCATCGGGACAGGCTGGAGAATGAAGTGCTAGGTTGGGCAGAAAGCCAACCTCCAGGGCTGTTCCCTCTTGCTGGCTGTGGGGCCACGTTAGGAAATGGAGCCCACCCACAATTTCATAACAGAGGTGTTAGGAAAGTCAGGCTAATTTGGCCACTGATGGTGTATAGTTAACGCCTGTCGCTGGTCACCAAACATCTCCCCCAAAAGGCAGGAACCTGCCACTTCAAGGAGATGAGGATTGAGCCTCCCTCCAGGCCCAGGAGCAGTGACTCAGCAGGCAGCCAGCCAAGGCCTGAGTCATTCCCTCCCCTACCACCACACCCAGGGTTTTCCTTAAGGGCCTAGGAAGTTTGCTTGGAGCTGGAGATATAAATCTTCCATACCTGGGTCTACCCAGGCCAATGAAATAATTTCTTTAATGATTTAATAGCTTAGTATTTAAGAGTGCAAACTCTGCCTGCCTTAGCAGCCTGCCTCTGCCTCTTACATGAGCTGGAGTAAGTTTCTTAGCCTGTCTGGCCACAGTTTGCCCATCTGTAAATGGGAGCAATAAGAGTACCTCCCTCATAGGAGAAAGATTAAAATAGTACCAGACATGTTGATAGGGCTCCTCTAACACACCAGGCCTGGTCCCACTTCAAGGCCTTTGCACTTGCTGTTTCCCATACCTAGAATGCATTAGCTCCAGACAGCCACATGGCCAGCTCTCTCACTTAATTGGGGTCTTTATTCATTCATAATTGGGGTCCAAATATTCATTTTCTCAGTGAAGCCTACAGTGGCCAACCCTTCTAACCCCTCCTCTTCCAACACTTCTCGCCCCCTTCCTCACTTTTCCTCCTTGGCGCTTCCCACCATCTAGCATGTATCTTCTCTATTGGTCTCCCCCAACCCACAACGGAATGTAAGTTCCATTTTTCTTTGCTTTCTTCACTGCTGTATTCCCACGACTAGAAAAGTGCCAGCACATAGCAGCTCTCAATAAACACATGCGGGATGAAGGGAAATGAATGTCAGCTTCTTCACCACTTTTATCACCAATTATTATTATCAGTGAAGATCACCAATAAAGTTCACCATTACTATTCCATTGAGAATCAAAGAAAGGTTTAAAGTTGAAAATGATACCACATTCGGCAAATCCACCTTTGGTTCATTAACACTTGAGTAAACAGACCCTCAAGGCTTGGAGACCTATACTGTTAGTTAGGGTGGAAAACCCATTAAGGTGGGCAGGTGCCTGATAAATACTGTATGTAAATCAGTAGACAGTGGTGAGAACCAAGGAAGTTTGCAATCCCCACCTAAAGACATTTCAATTAAAATTTAAGAGATAATCTCTATCAGCCAAACACATCTCTAGGCTGCATTCCCTGATTCTACTCTCTAACTGTAAATTTATCATATTTCCCACTTAATCTTCCTGACTTTAAAATATCCAAATATTAATATGATTCAGAGCCTTGCATTCTCCCAAAAATGTCTTTCCTCCATGAGGGCACCACCATGACATCAAGGCCTCAGGTAGGCTTCACTAGTCCAACAGTCACTTCCAATCTTAGCTACCCTATTTTGGGCTGTTTTGCTGCCCTTTTAACTTCCCCAAGGTTCAACTGGGGGTAACTCACCAGTGTATTCCCAAAGCCTAGCAGAGCTCCTGACACAAAGGAATGAGTGAGTGAATGAATAAATGACTTGATGGCTCAGACGAGGCAGTCACAAGGGCCCATGGTATCTTCCTGGTCTCCATTATTCATTCTTCAATAATCTCCCAGGGAGGCACTACAGTTCAGGTGGACTCTCCCTCCAGGAATACTATTTCTCCCTGACTCCTCCAGGGTGAAGGTCCACTGAAAGGACACCCGATCCACATCACTAAAGAGAACTCTTAGTGCACACTGCAGTCCGCTGCTTCTGGGTTACCCCACCCTCATCCCCAAGGACAATGGGCGGGGATCTGCCTCGTGTTTGCAGAAAGGCCCATCCTGGTGACTTTCCCAAACAAAGGGAGGCAGTTCCAAAAGTAGGGAGGATTCACTCCTAGAAACGGAAATTGCCAGCACCCCTCCAACCCTCCCCACCCCTCGGCACGTGGCATTTTCCCATTAAAATAGAAGGAATTAAGTTCCCCTCTCACACACACTCCTGACAAACAGATGGGGAAATGGAGCCCAGGCGAACTTGAATTTTAATTTTCACCGGCAGTGTGGCCAAGAAGTTCTCTGAGCCTCCGTTTTCTCATCTGCGAAACAGGAAGAATAAATTAGTGACCAGATTGGATGCTGGGAAAATTAAGTGCAAACCACACCCCCTCCTGGTTTAGCCCCTCCCCCAGCCTTAGCCCCACCCCTTTGGGCCTGGCACTCAGTGGGGGTCTCCCCACTCTCTCTCCCCCTCCCTACCCCCCCAGGCTCCTCCACCCTCCGCCCCTGGCCCAGTCCCCAGTTGTAGCCTTGCCCCTGCCGGTAGGCTTATTAAATGTTTGCTATTGCCATTATTATTGCTATTAAGGTTCACTCCGTGAATGCGGAGCCAAGACCACCAGCCCACACACCAACTCTCAGTGCCCACCACCACCCTGCCTCTAAAAGCAAAGCACGTTGAAAAGCAAATCCTCTGTTACAGATGCGTGTCTGTGCAGCTCAAGTGAGACTTCAGCATCACTCATCGGTGTTCGGCTGCTCCCCGTTACTGGCCCAGTATCCCCACCCACCCCCGCTATTTCCTTGTAATAATCATTTTTATGGAAGCCTTTGATGATCACGGCTCATTGACAAACACAGGAGTGGATATTTTCAGGCAATTTCTGCCAGAAACATAACCATGTGGAGACATCACAGGAAGCGCCTGCCAGTCCTGCGGCCTTGAACACATCACTTAACCTTCTGCTGACCCCAGTGGTAGGATTTAACATGCCAGTTTCTCTGTTGGTTTGCTCATCTGTCCCTCCCACTAACCTGCCCTTGCCCGGAGGGCTAAGATGGGTCTTGCTCCTGCTTTTACTTCATTATCCCCAGTGTCTGGCACCCAGTGGTGCTGAAAAAATACTGCTTGGCTGTAAATCTGAATGGAAGCCTTCCAGAGAGGTTTTTCTCTCGCCTCCCAATCCCTCCCCATCTGGGGCTGGGGACGGTGGGGCTGGGAGTGGTGGGGTAGAGCTTCCGACTTTCTTCTCATTCCCCTCTTCCCATGGGGTCTTGAGAACTGGGCAGCAGGTCCTCTGTAGGCCTGACAGTTCTTCCTCTTTCTCTTTGTCATCGACACGACAGCCTTTGACCTCTAGTCCATAAGTGGCTCAGAGGGCAGTAAATCTAGAAAGGAGGGATCTAGAAGTCCAGAAGCTGCCTTAGAGTACAAACTTTGCCGCTAACCTGCTGTATGACCCCAAGCACATAACCTCACCTCTAATCTATGAAGGCAGGAAACCAACATTCACTGCATGCCTACCAGGCAGGTATTTAGGCATGCATTCATGTTGTTATCTCATCTGAGTTGTGAAATGAAGGAGTTGGACTATGTAATTTCTGAATTGCCTTCTGGGAAAGGTTTCAGTAGTGGCTTTCAAAACCATTCTAGCTCTCAATTCACAGAAGAGGCCGTGACGCCACAGAGAGAGCACAGGATATGGAGCCAGGCTGACCTGGGTTTGAATCTTCCGTCTGTCATTTCCCAGCTGTGCTGATGTTGGGCAAGTCACAGGGGCACTCTGAGCCTCAGTTCCTCATCTACAAAATGGGAACAATAATACCTCCCTTGCAGGGCTGCCTGGAGGATAAAATGGAACAGGGTATGTAGGAGCTGAGCACTGCACTTAGCACATGGTAGGACTCACCCAATGTAGGTCCTTGCCCTTTCCCAAGCTCCCCAAAGAAGACTTGAAGATGAGTCTTTGTGCAACTTATTCCTGTTAACCTCTGACATCTTTGGCCTGGGTTTGGTTTTCAAGAAGGAAGCAGAAAGTTACGTCTGATAGCCTGAAAGAGTGCTGATGGCAAAGGTTTCATTTCTGCAGCCTCCACTCCAAGCCACAGTGTCAATGGTCATTACCACAAACCCTAGCAAAGTCAGCCTTTCCCTCAAGACTCTGCTGCCCAAGAAGAAATATATTTCTTTTTTTTTTCTATTTTCAAAAAAAGGTCTCACTAAGGGCAGCTAAGGGCAGCCAAGAATCTGGATCACTTTCTCTGGGAGGCCCTCCTGGGCCCCCCCCCTTTACAATTTGCACCCATCCCCCACCTCTGGCAACTCCCTGTTCCTCTTTCCTACTTTATTTTTCTCCACAGCACTTGTCATCACAGAGCACACATGCACACACACACACACACAGGTCACCAGAATGTAAGCACCATTAGGGTAGGGACCGTAAGTGCTGCATCCACTGCAGTATCTCCAGTGCTGAGAGCAAGACCCGCACTAGCAGGCACTAAATAAAAGTTTGTTGAAAGAATGAATCTGGGACTGAGCTAAAGCCAAGCTGGCGGTTATGGCCAAATAATAATAAAATAGCACGTGAGCCCCTCATTTCATGGTTTGCAAAGGCCTCTCATAGTATTTATTTGGAGTCTTTGTCTCTGCATTTTCCAAGTGAAGAAACCTAACACAGAGAGACGAAGTAGCTCTGGAAGACAGAAGAAGGGAAGCTCTTCTGGCCTCCTGGCCTTGGTCAAGTCACTTCCCTTCTCTAATCTCATTTTTCCTTAGCTGTAAAATGAAAAGTCTTGGACTGGGTCCCTTCTGGGGCTAAGACTTTTAAATTCTTAAATCTTATGACCTGATTGTTAACCCTTTAACGACTGACTCAAATGATGTTACCCACAAACTATAATTGCAAAATCAGGACAAGCTGAAACCTCAGTCCATCTGACTCCATTTCTAGTTCTTTTTTAGACCCCACCACCACTGGGGGATATTCCAGCTGGTCTACTGAGACACTCAAACAAAAGCACTCAGTAACTTCTATGTAAGCATGAGTTGTTGTAGTTGTTGTAGTTGCAATTTATTTAGTTTATTTTTTATACTGATTATCAGTATGTAATTTTATTTAGTATAAAAATAAATCACTGTGCACCTGACCGGATTCCAGTAGTCTCCTAATTCTCCTAACTGCCTACCTCTAGGCTCTCCCCTTTAATCCATCCTACACACTGCTTGAAATTAATGCAAACCTTGCTTTCAGGAAATCAGCACCTTCAGTGGCTCCCTACTGCCTACAGAGTACAGCTGAAGGCTTTAGCCTACCATCTCAGGCCTTCCTCAGTCTTGCTGTACTCCTTTCAAACACACCTCCCCACCCCACCCCCTTCTTTGTTTCATCACAATTCTCTGCTTCAATCAATTCAGCTCACGTACCCATTCATTCAGTGACTATTTATTACATTCCTGTTATTACCAGACATTCACAGCGCTAGACACTGGTGTGATGAACAAGACAAGTTCCTATCCCCATGCAGTGTCATATATTCTGGAGGGAAAAAGATGGACAGTAAACAAACAAACACATGAACACAATTATTTCAGATAGTGACAAGGGTCAGACTGTGATAGCAATAGCACATGAAATAGCACAAAGAAAGCTGAGTACAGTGATAGAAAGGCAGGGGAGCTACCCAAAATCTGGGGGTCAGGAAGTCCTCTCTATGGGCACACATTTAAGGAAGACCTGAGTGAGAAGAAGGGGACAGCCATGTGGATACATGAATAACTTTGAGTGTTTCAGACCAAAGAAACAGCAAGTACAAAGGTCCTAAGGTAGGAACAAGCTTCACATGTCCTCAGGGCAAAACAAAGGCCAGTGTGGCTGAAGGAAGTAACTAGGGCAAGGAAGAGATTGGTAGGAGACGAAGGCAGAAGGTAGGCAGGGGACAGCTTGAGTTTTCAGCTAATTTTTTTTTTGAGACAGGGTTTCACTCTGTCACCCAGGCTGGAGCGCAGTGGCACAATCACAGCGTACTACAACCTTGAACTCCTGAGCTCAAGTGATCTTCCTGCCTCAGCCTCCTGAGTAGCTGAGACTACAAGTGTGCACCACCAAGCCCAGCTAATTTTTTTCTTTTCTTTTTTTTTAGAGATGGGGTCTCACTGTGTTGTCCAGGCTGGTCTCAAACTCCTAGGCTCAAATGATCCTCCTGCCTTGGCCTCCCAAAGTGCTGGGATTACAGGCGTGAGCCACCGCACCCAGCCTTGAGTTTATTCTAAGTGCAGTGGGAAGCCGTTAGAAGATGTTCATAGGAGAGTGACATGATCTGATATAAGTTTTAAAAGATGACTCTGGCTGTTGTATGCACAATGAATTATGGAAAGTAGGAGAAAAGAAGCAAGAAGACGGGTGTGGAGGCTTTTGAAGAGTTTCAGTGAGGGGTTATGTGGCCTGAGCTGGGGGAAGGGGGGTAGCAGTGCTGATGGAGAGAAGTGGAGGGGTCATGGATGTTTCTGGAAGTAGAGCTAACAAGACTAGCTGATGGAGTCATTAGAGGGGACATAGGGTAGTAGAGAGAGGGGGAGTCAGCCTTCCTCAACAATTTATGCTTTTTCCCTTCTTTATTTTCTCTCCACCTCTACTGTCTGCTCTGCTTTCTCTTCACCATCTCCAAACCTACCCATTTTCATGCCCCATCCCCCATTTCAGTGGCACCTTCCTTTTCTGCTTTCTTCAGACCCAAGAATCTTCCTGCACTGACTCTCTGGCTCCTGGTGGGTGTGTATCTATCAGTTAGACACTGAAATTAATCTCTCTGTAGATGGCTGTGTTCTGCCTGCCCTACTGGGTGATCAATTATTTAAGGGTAGGTAACCCGGCACAAAAGTGGGGCAGAATAGCAAGTCAGCTATGAGCACAGTTGGAATCTCATTTTTTAGCGACATCAGATAAGTCACTGACTTATCTGAGTCTCAACTTCAGAACTGAAAAAAAGAGGGGGGAGTGTATGATTATGCAGATAATGCATGTAAAGTACTTAGCACAGAGCCTGGCACATAGTGAGCCTTGAAGGAATGATAGCTGTGGTTATTAGAGTCATCCCTCGGTATCCATGGGGGATTGGTTCCAGGGAAGACCCCTTCCCTGTGGGTACCAAAATCCATGGATGCGGAATTCCCTGATATAAGATGGTGTAGTATTTGCACATAACCTGCACCTATCCTCCCATATACTTTAAATCATCTCTAGATTACTTATAATACCTAGTACAATGTAAATTGCTATGTAAACAAGTTGTTATATGGTATTGTTTAGGGAATAATGACAAAGGAAAAAAAGTCCATACATGTTCGTCACAGAGGCAATCATCCTGTTTTTTTTCCCGAATATTTTCCATACGTGGTTGGTTGAATCCACAGATGTGGAACCCACAGATATGGAGCCCATTGACACAGAAGGCTGACTATTTGCAAGGCAGTTACGCTGCTTGTGGCTATGACTTTGGGCAAGTTGTTTTCCCACTTTGAGTCTCAGTTTGCTCATCTGTAAAATGGGATGTGGTTAGAATTCAGCTCTAAGGTTCTCAATATTTCTGTTCTATTTATTAACACTTTAGAATCCACTTTAACTAATGTTATCCAAAAACCCATGTGATATTATTTCTTCTTTGCAATGTTGTACCGCCCTCTATTGGACGAACTCTGCCAGCGTTTGTTGGAGCCTTAAATCAGCAGATGTTTAAATGAAGGCCCAGACCTCCACATCTATATTCTGAAAAAATCTCTTTTTAAGTAGCATCTCTCCCCGTGTAGTTATGGATTATTTTTACAAAAACAAAACAGGTTTTTTTGCATTTTAAAATTCTGTCCCTATTTTATTACTTTTTTAGGACTTTATAAAAGTTTAGGGATTTGTAAAAAATTAACATATTTATTTTAACACAATTTTAGATTTACAAATTAATTGCAAGAATATTACAAGAACTATAGTACTTCCTTCACCCAGATTACCCAAATGTTAATATTTTACTGTGTTTGCTTTATCATTTTCTCTCTCTGTCCCTTCTCTTTCTTTCTCTCTCTCCACAGACACACACACACACGTAATATGTATGTTTTTTTCCTGAATCATTTCGGAGTAAATTACAGATATAAAAATACTTTATTGATGGTTATGCAATATTATTATCAAATCTTCAGACTTTATCCAAATTTCTCAAATTATCTCAATAATCTCTTTATAGCAGAAGAAAATCCTATACTCAGTTGTCATGTCTTTTTAGTTTCCTTTACTCTGGAATAGTTTCCAAATTTTTCATTGTCTTTCAAGATATTGACACTGGCATGGCTATTTGATTGCTAGGAATTATAGGTACTCTAGTGCAAACTCAGCTACATTTAGCTTATTTGTAGTTTATTTATTAAAGATTATTTTCCATATCAGATGAATGTTAATATGAAAAATGTCTTGCTATGCTATGCTTTGGTTAGTGGCTTTCCACCAACACTCACTCATGTACTTTTTCTTTTCTTTTCTTTTCTTTTTTTTTTTTTGAGACAGAGTCTTGCTCTGTTGCACTACAGTGCAGTGGCGAGATCATAGCTCACCACAACTTCCAACACCTGAGCTCAAGCGATCCTCCTGCCTCAGACTCCCGAACAACTGGAACTACTGATGTGTGCTACCATGCCTATCTAATTTTTAAAAAACTTTTTGTAAAGATGGGGTCTCACTATATTGCCCAGGCTGATCTCAAACTCCTGGCCTCAAATGATCCTCCTGCCTTGGCCTCCCAAAGTGCTAGGATTACAGGCATGAGCCACCACATCCCTGCATGTGCTTTTTCTAAAAAGCAAATGCACAAAATAAATGACTAGCTGGCTAATATTTAGTAAATTCATTTATAATAAGGATTTTAAAACATGATTCAATATTTAAAAACATTTCTAAAACAGAGTCATTCTTCAAAAGGAAGTCAAAGAATACCTTTAATGTTTTTCCCATGTGTCAAGACCAAAAATTTTTGCTGAAACTGAGATCTGTCTAAAAGGCTCAGGAATAGAAAAACAAAATCTGAAAGTCTGGTTTGGTTTAGTGTAGTGGGTTTTAATTGCTTTTTTTCTTAGAAAAAAGAATTGGAAAAATATGTGGGCCATCCACCATGAGTTAGAGAACAAGCACTGGATTCTGGATTCTGGTTAAGTCACTTCCCCTGTCTGGATTTTTATTTCCTTATTTATAACATGAAGGGATTGGACCACACAGTCTCTAAGGAACCTCCCAGCTCACAAATTCATGATTTTACCACTGGGCTGTCCTGCATTGTTCTGTGTTACCTGGATCTAATGAACAACCAAGTGGCAGCCCTCTCCTAGAACCAAGCAGTCCTAGGATGGTGCCAATCACACAGCAGGGCATTGTTAGACAGCAGAAGAGAAGTGAACTGAGGTAGTTTTCTCCCAGGCAACCCTCCATTCACTGAGGCTGTTCTCAGCTCTAGCCAGAGAAAGGAGGACCCAGAAAGAAAACAGAAACAAAAAAGGAAAAGAGCAACCGGAATTGGAGAAGTAGGAGGAAGGACCAGGCCAGGTGGCTCACGCCTGTAATCCCAGCACTTTGGGAGGCCCAGGCAGGAGGATCACTTGAGCTCAGGAGTTTGAGACCAGCCTGAGCAACATAGTGAGACCCCGTCTCCACAGAAAATAGAAAAATAGCCGGGCATGTTGGCACATGCCTGTAGTCCCAGCTACTCGGGAGCCTAAGGCAGGAGGATCACCTGAGCCCAAGAGTTTGAGGTTAAAAGCGAGCTATGATCATGCCACTGCACTCCAGCCTGGGCAACAGAGTGAGACCCTGTCTCCAAAAAAAGAAAAAAAAAAAATAGGAGGAAGGAGAAAGTGGATGAGCAGGAAGGAAGTAAAGGAAAAAGATGTCTTTTTTTTTTTTTTGAGACAGAGTCTTGCTCTGTCACCCAGCGTAGACTACAGTGGTGTCATTGTAGCTCACCGCAACCCCAAACTCCTGGGCTCAACCCACCAAGACACCTGGCTAATTTTTCTATTTTTAGTAGCGAGTGGGGTCTCGATTTTTCTCAGGCTGGTCTCAAACTCCTGAGCTCAAGCAATCCTCCCGCCTTGGCCTCCCCGAGTGCTAGGATTACAGGTGTGAGCCACTGCGCCCAGCCAAAAAATGTCCCTTTTTGTTAGGGGTTTTTATATATTTAAACATCCCAATATTTTGTAAGTGAATCAAAGTCTGTACAAATCTTGTATTACAAATCAGATAAAGTGAATTTAGATCTGTAAAGAACCCTTAAAAAGTACTGCATTTATTTAAAATTGTCCCAAACTTTCTTCATTAAAAGAAAAGTTTTTTTCTTCGCTTCATGGTTTCTGGACCTGTGCTATGCAAAATGGTAGCTACTAGCCACATATGACTATTGAAATGTAAATTTAAATTAATTAAAATTAAAGGAAATATAAAAATCAGCTCCTCGGTCAAACAAACTACATATCAAGTGCTCAATAGCCAAATGGCACTAGTGGCTACAGTATTGAACAGTGCAAACATAGAACATTTCAATTATCAAAGAAAGTTCTATTGGACAACACTTTTCTAGAGTGTTTGATTAAGGGAAAATGGAGTTCAGAACACTGGAGGGAATATTAGACAACAGGACAATGAAAATGATACAATATAAACAGGTGGTTGTTAATTATAATAATTATGTTAGTTCCACGTACTGGGTTAAGCAATTTATATGCATTGGCACTCATTCCTTACAACATCCCAATGAGGTGGACACATATGTTATCCCCATTTTACAAATGGTAAAACTGAAGCTTAAAGAGATGAAGAAACTTGCCCAGGGTCACATACCAAGCAAGAGAACCCAGTCTACGAAGCACAAGAGTCCATGCCTTATTGCTTCCTTACTGCCAGTCTCAGGGACAAGACAGACCAACCTGTGGCTGGTGGCAGTAGGTGTGATATGTGCCATCATCCTCTCAACACTGTTCGAGGCACTGGGGACACAGCAGTGGCCACAACCAAGTCCCCACAGTGAAGGAGTAAGCAAATAAATAAAGGAGACCATTTCAGGCCAGTGACTAAGGCAAAGAAGTTATTAAAACAGGGTAATATGATAGATATCGATGGGGTAAGGCCTCCATAAGGTGCTGGTCAGGGGAGACCTCTCTGAGGGTTGACATTTGAGCTGAGACCTGAATGCTAAGAAGGATCCAGCCATAGGAAGAGCAGAGGCGTGGACAGTACGAACACCCTGAAGTGGGACCAAGCTTGGTGAATTCAAGGACCATCAAGGGGACGTGGCAGTCGGCAAGGTGGGAGAGAAAAGCACTGGCTATGTGCAAATGGACAGCCAGCTGTCCCTGCCTGGGAACAGAGCCACCTCAGCAGCGGGGTGAGAAATGAAAACCCCAAGGGCCACGCAGGCAACTCCCGTCACATCATTCATCCCTACGCTGACCACCCTTCTTTTTTTTTTTGAAGATTTATACATTAAATTTATTCTGTTGCCTTGGTTTTATATCTTTTTTCTTTTTTTTACTTCAGAATATTATGGGGGCACAAACACTTTGGTTACATATATTGCCTGTGCACTGCCCAAGTCAGAGCTACAATCGTGAACATCCCCCAGACAGTGCGCCCCACCCTTTAGGTGAGAGTTTTCCCATCCCCTCCACCCCCTCCCACCTGCCCGCCCCCTGATGAATATTATTGCCATGTGTGACATAAGTATTGATCAATTAGTACCAATTTGATGGTAAGTACCAGTGGTGCTTGATTTTTCATTCTTGTGATACTTCACTTCAAAGAATGGGCTCTAGCTCCATCTAGGATAATACCAGATATGTTAATTCACTGTTGTTTTTTATGGCTGAGTAGTACTCCATGGTATGCATGTACCACATTTTATTAATCCACTCGTGCATTGATGGGCACTTGGGTTGTTGCCAGATCTTTGCAATTGTGAATTGTGCTGCTATAAACATTCACGTGCAGATGTCTTTATTATAGAATGTCTTTCTTTCCTTTGGGTAAATACCCAGTAGTGGGATTGCTGGGTCAAATCGTAATTCTACTTTTAATTCTTTGAGGCATCTCCATATTACTTTCCACAGAGGTTGTACTAATTTTCAGTCCCACCAGCAGTGCATGAGTGTTCCTATCTCTCTGCATCCCCGCCAACATTTATTGTTTTGGGACTTTTTGACATGAGCCAATCTCACTGGAGTTAAGTGATATCTCATTGTGGTTTGGGTTTGCATTGCCCTGATTGTTAGAGAAGTTGAGCAATTTTTTATGTTTGTTGGCCATTATTCTGTCTTCTTTTAACAAAATAAATACACTGACCACCCTTTTATCTGACCCTAATTGACGTGTGGTCTTCTAACTGGTCTCCCTGCTGCCACCCGTGCCCCCTAGAGTCTCTTCTCTCCTCAGCAGCTTCAGAGATCCTGTGGGAGCGTCACTGGATCATCATGCCTCAGCTCATCATGCTCCAAAGTGCCCCTTTCATTCAAAGTAAAACCCAAAGGCATGGTGATGGCATGTGAGGCCCTAAGCAGGCTGCTCCCTCCTCCCTCCCTAGTCTCATCTCCTCCTCTCCCCACCCCCAGCACTCACCTCCACCAGCTCCACTGGCTTCCTTACTGTCCCCAAGCATGTCAGACCCACTGCAGCCTCGGGACCTTGCTGCTCTGCTGGAAAGACCCAGCAGATGCTCCTCTCCGAGACCCCATAGTTCACTCTCTCACCTCCTTAAGTCTCGGCTCCAATGTCACCTCCTCAGTGAAGCCTCCCTAGACCACCATATTCAAAGTCAAAACCCCCTTACTGGCTTTACATTTCCCCTATCACTTCGCCCCTTCTGTGCTATATATTTTCTTACATTTCTTGGATGTATTTACACTCTGCATTGTCTACCTCCCCACCAAGAGTTTACCCTTTCCATGGAACGGGAGTCTTTGCTTTGTTCCCTGGTGGATCCCCAGCTCTTACAACATGCACATAGTAAAATGCTCAAAAAATGTATTTTTCAGTAAATGTAGAAAGAACAGTGAGCTTCAGTCTCTTAGGAGTCCCCTTCTGGATTTGTGAGTCCATCTCCTGGGACAGCAAATATGACAGAACCACCTTCTCCCTGTAAGCCCCTGATATTTGTTACTGGTCCAGTAAAATGACACATTTAAAAAAAATATCTAAACTAGTGGCACCACGTGGTTTAAAATTTGCCCAGGCACCTGCCAGCCTATCCCCAGCCTCAGACACAGACACAGACACTCTAGACCAGTAACAGTCCAACAGAAATAGAATGAAACCACAGATGTAATTTTAACTTTTCTGGTAGCCATGTTAAAAACGTAAAAAAGAAACAGTGAAATTTAATTTTAATAATACATTTTCTTTAACCCAGTATGTCTACAACATTGTCAGTTCAACATGTAATCAATATAAAAATTATTAACGAGATGGTTAACATTTTTTTCATACAAAGACTTCGAAATTCAGGGTGTGTATTACACCTACAGCACATTTCAGTTTGGACCAGCCACATTTCAAGTGCTCGCTAGCCCCCTGTGGCGAGTGGCTACTGCCCCGAACAGCACAGCTGCGCAATCTCTGCAGGAGAGGGCGTGGGGCAATGTGGCGCCAAAGGAGGACCTTTGGGCCCCAAACCTAAGGTGTTGGTATAAAATCTCACACCAGCAGCAGCTCCAGGAACAGCCAACACTCATTCTGTCTCCTTCCCTCAGCCCCTTCCTTAGGCCACTTTAGGCTCTTGGGTGCTGGCGGTTCTTGTTCCTTTCAGGTCTCTTCCAATTTGGGGATCCCCTCTCCGTGACGCTCTCATGACCCAGACTCTCAAAGGTGGGGGAGTTTCCAAGTTCAGCCTCCTCCACCAAGGGGAGGAATAAAAGATGCCAGCCGCCCCTGGGGAACGGAATGATGGGTTCCTCTTCTCCAGGGAAAGCAACAGCACAACCGGGCCCAAGGAACCAAGGTCGGGGAGGAGAAGGAATGGGCCCATCAGCTGGAATTTCTGTTCACTCTTCTTTCCAGGGGAAAAAAATTCTGGAGCAATTTTGGCTTCCCTCTCTTACAAGTCAGGATAGCTGACTGGTTCCTCGGGTGAAGTTATTTGGACTTTAGTCCCCCTTCTCATAAAGCCTGTTCCCCCAAAGACTCTGCCATATGGTCCTGTTTTGCATATATTGCTTGGTCGGATTTTAGTCCAGGCTGCCCCGTCTCTAAGACTCCCACTCACTTACTTTACTTAATTTTTATCACCCTCCCCTCAACCCCACAGACATATTTCTGCCTTTTCCTCCACCTCATCAGTCTCTGCTGTGGTTTTTGATGATTTCCCCTTTGTTGAAAAGTTCTGGTGAAATAGGACCCAAAAATAGTAAACAAGAGAGTGCTGACTTGGATGGGAAATAGAACTGGTAGAACAACTTCAAGCAACAACAACGCTGTGCTAATCGCCCTCCCCCAAGCATCACAGGTCGCACATTTACGGACAGAGTGTCACCTTACAAACGAGGGGCAACTCTTACTCCGCAGCCAGCACATGTGTGTTGTGGGCCTATTATGCACAAGGCTCTGGAGGAGAAACAGAAATGGGTATGCGTATCAAGGCTTCTGCCCAAAAGACCTTGTAGGGGAAAAAGACAGTGCCTGCTCTGACCCTACATATTTAAAACAGGATGTAAGGAGGGGAGATTTCATGGATAAGGAGCATTTGAGCTGGGACTTGAAGTGTGAGAAAGATTTGAAAAGGCAGAAACAATAAGGAACTGCCTGCCTTGCAGATGGAAAGGACAGTAGAAAAATGTGTGCAGAGGCAGGAGTGGGAGAGATGCACCCATTGGGCACAGCAGCCGGCATCCACCTGATTACTTGGTTCTGGCTGGACCGATCATTCAACGTTTCTAATATCCCTGCGTGGAAGGAAGGATTACCAACTTGTTTCCTGTGCTGACGCTTTCTGGCTCTGAGAGCATCCGAATCAGACGGTTGAGGGAAATGAACCTGAAGAACAGAGGGCAGATCTGGACCCTTTGGCTGAGCTGCCACCACCACGAGACTCAATTTCTGAAGGCTGCAGGCCAGATGGAGCAGAAGAAAACCCTGTGTCCCTACAGCTGGAATTACCCAGGCTGCCGAAGCCAGTCCTCCTGGGTCTGTCCTCAGTGTGAGGGCAGCCCTCCTTGAGGTGGCTAGTTGAAGATATTTTCTCTTGTGCAAAAACAGAATTATGGTGGGGAGGGGGGAGAAAATGCCTCCAACCACTCCCGCAACAAAGTATAATAATTCCTGCTATTTATGCAACCAATTGATAGGGAAAGTCTGAAAGAGCTTTACAAATCACATAAATCCAAAGGGCTGGGTTCATTTTTACCTCTTCTGGAACCATCCCAGAAGAGATGCTCAGCTCAGTTACCCAAGAGACATCAGTTATCCAAGAGTTGTCCTGGCTCGCATCTAAGACAGCACTCCATAGAAGCGCCATCACATCACCTGGGTTTGATTTTTTTTTTTCACAGCATGTCACTATCTGGAATTCTCTCGTTCATTCATTTGGGTTCTTGATTGTTTGGTCTCCTCCCCTGGTCCCCAACTGGATACGTCCCCATAAAAGCAAGGATCTGTCATGTCACTGCTATGTCTCCAGTGTTTTACATCAATGTCAGCATGAAGTGGGCACTCAATGAATATTTGTCAAAATCCACAGAGGGAGGAATGGTAGTTATCTCTCAAACGCGCAAATGCACACACCCTTTGACTCACAGTGACTACTGAGGAGAAGGGGACGGCAAATCTCACTTACGTTTTCCTTAAAGGAACCAAGAGCAGCTCTGAACCTCAATCACCAAAGGTATTTATTACACCATTGTCTGTAATAACCAAAGACTGGAAGAACCTAAATGTCCACTTGGTTAAATAATTTACAATGCAGGCATGCAGTGAGGACTGCTAGGCACACCTATAAAACAATGAGGAAGCTCTTTGTGAACGAATACAGAAAAATTTCCCAGATGTATTGTTAAGTGAAAAAAGCAAGGTGTTAAGGTGTGCTGTCATTGGTGGAAAAAAAGGGAAGGATGTATACACATTTGTTTGTTTACGCAAACAGTATTTCTGCCAGGATACAAAACAAAACAAAAAAAGTAGTCACAATGACTGCCTGCAGGGAGAGGAAATGGATTACTTGGGAGTGGGAAGATTTTTCACAATAAATCTTTTTGTAACTTTTGAGTTTTAAACCATAAGAATGTATTAGCTACTCAAAAATAAATTAAATTAAATCCACAATTATATTTATAATTTATTTATAAATATGTATTGATTGAATAAATTGGTGAATGTAGTTCAGAGTTTCCACTGGTGGCTTTTGGGAAACTTAAGCCAGTGTCCCCTCCCCTCTCACTCAGGGTCACCCGCCTGGGCCTGCCACACTCTTCTCCCCTCCCCTAAAATAATGCCAAGTTCCTGAAGATGGGGCTCCTGTGGCAGCTGTCTCACTTGCTCTAGAGGTGTGTGAAGGACAGGTAAACAGTAGCATATGGTGGCAACAGAAATTCCCTTCATGCCAATGTGTCCTATAAACACAGTGAAAGAATGTCGTCATGTTTACCTTCTAGGGAGTTTTACAAAAACAACTTCCCTGCTTCCTTAAGCTTCTAGATAAAAGAAAATAAACTTGGCTCTGCTCTGAGTCAACTGACTTAGCTAGAAACCATAGAGTCAGAGAGAAACTTTTGGTAAAGAAGGGGCAGCAGCCTCTTGTATGCCTGGTATATCCCAGCTGCAGAGAGTTCCATCTGGAACAAGTATCATTCTTGAGCTGGTGGGAAAAGGGTCTCTGGGAAGCTGCAGTTTCCACGAACAGAGCAAGGCCAACCCCGAGAATCTAAATGAATCTCTTGGCCTGCCTCCAAATGCAGCAAGCAGGGCCAGCTTCACGGGTGTGCAACCCAGGCTTAGAAGGGCCCCTGCCCTTGGTTGAATGCTCTGTTGTTACCATCTTGAAATTCTTAATAATTTTTTAACAAGGGGCCCATATCTTAATTTTGTACTGGGCCCTGCAAATTATGTAGTCTGCTCTGCAGGAAGTGTCACAGAAATCCTTTGTCACCTCAAGTATCCTGGCTTATTGTTTGTTGTGAAAAATATAGTGTCTATTCTCATTCACCAATGTGCCCAAATTTATTGGCTCCTTTCCTGAAAGCCATTTTAGAAGAGCTTGAAAGTCCAGGCACTTGCAGCTATGGACGTGTGGAGGGGGGAAGACCATGGTCAGGGTCAAGGGAGCAGACAGGGTAGGCAGCCTACTAACTTGGGATATGGCCAAGCACGTCACCCCATTGCAGAGGGAGTAGGGGGAAAGGGCATCACAGGCCCCTTTGGCACTGGGTGGGTACTTTTAGGGATAGAGAAGGAAACTAAACCAGTTACCATTTCTTTTTTTTTTTTTCTTTGAGACAGGGTCTTGCTCTGTCACCCCGGCGAGAGTGCAGTGGCATCATCACAGCTCATTGCAACCTCAAACTCCTGAGCTCACGCGATCCTCCCGCCTCAGCCTCCCAAAGTGCTAGGATTACAGGCGTGAGCCACCATGCCCAGCCCAGTTATCATTTCTTGTGCCAGTATTTCTATTTATTCCTGGCTCCCACTGGGTGCCTAGAATTATTGTTTCACAGCATAGCACCTTTAAGAAAAATCTTTCAAAGAAGACACAGGGACAGGGTCTTTAATTTTTGCAATTATTTTTTCTTTAATTCAAGAAATATTTATTGAGCACATAGGTGCTGGGGATACAATAGGAAAGCACTTTCCATGCCTTCATGAAGCTTACGGTGTAGTGGAGCTAGGCAATAAGCAACTAAATGATAAACATGAATTGTGGTTAGGGTTATGGAGGAAACAAAAAGATGGCCAAGAGAGAGAAAAACTGGACAGAAGTGGGGAGAGGGAGGAGAGCTACTTGGATAGAGTCACTGGGGAAGGCCTCTCTGAAAACCTGACCCTTTTCAGCTGAGACCTGAAGTATAAACAGAAGCAGCTATGTGAAGAAAGGAGGAAGGGCAGACCAGGTAGAGGAATAGCCTAGGAAAGCACTTCGGGATGTTGGAATGTGCAGGAACTCGGCCTGTTCATGAACTGGACAAAGGCCAGTGGCTGGAGTGTCAGGAGCAACAGGGAGTGCACGAGAGGAGGCTGGGGCTGGAGAGGTGGGCAGGGCTGCATCCTGCAGGGCTCTGCAGGCCACACTGGGGACCCAGGACTTCGTTCCAAATGAATCAGGCAGTCTTTGAAGACTTGTAAGAGGGATACGAATGCCATCAGATTTGCATGTGGGAAAGTTTACTCTGGCTGCTACATGCACACTGGAATGGAGGGGGACAGGACCCCAAATGGGAAAACTACTTAGGCGTTACCAGTCAGGTAAAGGATGCCGGTGTCTCAGACAGGGGTGGGAATGGGGAAGGGTAAGTGGAATTGAAATCTACCTTAGAGGGGGAATAGTCAGAATTCGATATGGATTAGGGGGTGAAAAAGAGAGATGTTAAGGTACCTGGCATGGAAGACTGAATGGCTGCGGGGACATTTACGGAATTGGGAGAAAATAGATTTTGGAGGTAGGGACTGAGACCAAGAGACACATTCTGAACATGATAATTTGAGATGACTGTAAAGTATCAGGGTGGACATGGCTATCCTACTGCCCACTAGACAAGTCAGAGGGCGGATTCTGTCCAAAGGCCCACGTGGAGGGACAGGACGGTCAGAAGGCAGAGCAGAGCCTGGCTTCCTGGTCCCTCACTGCCAACTGTTGGGTCCTAGGGCCCCAGACTGAGACCCTAGGGTAGATTCTCCCTGCAAGATTTGGACTCCTCAGTGCTCTCTACCTCTCATCCCTATCCCAACCTCCCAGTTGCCTCAGTTTGTCACCTGATGTGGCACTTACATGCAGAATAACAAGGTATAGAACAAATATTCCACATGCACTGCGGAAGGGCTCATGCTAATTGAATGTGGGCACTAACCTTTTCTCAGGAGTCCCTGAACCACACTGGTGTAGGAGGCAGGGGCCCCGGGTGGGTGGGACCTCCATCTGCACAGCATTTGGGGGTTTACAAACACTTTCACATCCACTGTCTCATTTGATTCTCTCATTAACCATTGAGACCAGGCAGCGATTATCCTTAACTCCACTTCATATTAGAAGTGTCAGAGAGGTCAAGTAATTTGCCTAGGTTGCACAGGTAACAGGAGGAATCAGGAATTAAAGTCAGGAACCAAGACAAACCATCTGATGTCAAGATTGAGGCACTTTCTAGCAGGCCACATCATTCCATGGCAGAGAATGCCCATGTTCAGAGAAAGCTGCCTGCATTTCTGAGATATGATGTGAGAGGCAAAGGAGGCCACCACTGTCTGTGACATCGCCCAGAACCACAGCCTGGTAGAGTTGCAAGGGCCCCAGAGAGATTCTACCTAGTCTCCTCATTTTACAGCTAAAGAAAAAACTGAGACTCAGGGAGGGAAGGAAGTTCATGGCATATCAGAACTAAAACCCAAATCTCCAGCCCAGATCTCTTTCCACTTCCCTCAAGGCCTCCTGGGTTTGGCCCTCTTCCATCTACAGAAAGGTCAGCCCTTGCGGTAGGAGAGCTTTGAGGAACAGAAGAGTAACCAGAACCAAAAGGCAAAATGTTGCTTAGCAACTAGAAATGTGGGCATGTGTGGTTTTGCCACCTGGCATCCATTTACCCATCTTTCTGGTATCTTCATCGTCAGGCTTCCTCTTGGGGGACCACCCACAACCCCTTTTCAGACTCAGCACTTCAATGGAGCTCATTTCCTGGAGTTCATGTCACCTTCTGCTCTAAGAGTGGGCATGTGACTCAGGTTTGGCCAATCAGAGCATCACATTCCTCTGGCCATGGTGATTGGCTCAGGAATGAACATGTGCACTGAGCTCAGCCGGTTGCACTCTCTTCCCCAGGACCCTCGACCTCCCCAGGAGTGGGGCAGGAATAAAAGAAACGGCCAGAGTGCATTTGTTTGTGCTGCAGCAGCCTGTGCTTTTCAGTCCAAATCTTTAGTCTTCCTGACAATTCATGGCAACTAAAGACCCCTCTACAACCCTTTTGAAATGGTAGTTAGGAAATCGAGTGATAATATGGTTTCCCTTATTTCCTGACATCAAGAATCTCTTTCATTTAGGCATAGCAACTTTGCTCCTAAATAGTTCCTTGGAAAGTGAGACCCAATGCAAGAAAATTCAGCTGACATAAAATATTCCAAGGATTCCTTTAAATCATGACACTCTGCGTGAGGCCCCCAGATCAGCAGTATCACCATCACCTGGGAAATGCAAGTTCTCAGGCCCCACCTCAGACCTGTATCAGAAACTCTGGGGGACAGGCCAGAAATCTGGGCTTTTAGAAGCTCTTCAGGTGATTCTGATGAACACTAGAGCTTTAAACCGATGGATTTACTTAAAGCAGTAGGATACGAAGAAAGAAGATGCTTAAAAGTTGTGCCTGTCTCATTTTAGATCACATTTTACGTGAATCCAGTGGCTTGGAAATAGGGCTTTGCATCAAACAGACCTAAGTTCTCACCCTCACCCTGCTATTTGTTGGCTGTGTGAATTTGGGCAAGTTATGCTGCTTCTTTAAGCCTCAGTTTCTCATCTGAAAAGCCTAGAATAAAAACATCTACTTTATGGGTTACTGTGGAAATTAAATGGGATAATGTCTATAAAACTGCTAGCATATACGAAGAGCTCAATAAATTTCAGCTCCTAATTATTATTTGTGGAATTAGGGCTACTAATTTCTTTTTTATGAGCACTAACTCCCCTTCCCCATCCCAGATGCTGGCTGAGAAAATATTTCTCATTTGTCTGAAATTGACATCTAGTCTGAGAGCACACAGACAGAATCAGAAGACATGGGTTTCAGGCCTGGCACTGCCAGTAACCTACTGTATGACATTCAGTGAGCCAATTTCATCTCTGAACCTCAGTTTCTGCATGTGTTAAATAAGCGAATTAGGCTACATGGGTCCTTCTTGGCTCTGACACTCCGAAATTCTGTCTTAAGCCTTGAACAGAGTTTTGTTAATTGGCCATAGGAAAGCACAGCCTCCAATGCCAAAATGTGTCTGGAAGCAGCTATTTATTAGGATACAGGAAAGGAGGACCAAACTCTCAAGGTGGGCATTAGAGGTAGACAAATCTTTCCACAGAACAAACGTCCCCATAGATTTCCCCACTTGTCTTGGGGAACACCCCATCCTCTGGGTTGTACCACCAAGGAGCCCCCCTCCCAACCCACCAACCTCCCTTTCTCTGTTTCACTGGTGATTGCTTCATCACTTGGCTTGAATCGAGTACCCAGACACTCTGGCCAAAAGCCCTCCCAAAACAGAAAGCAGAGTGACCACTAACCCTTGAACCTGCCAACAAGAACAAGAAGTTCACTCACTGTTGACTTTTAAACCAGGCTTCAGTGCTTCTCACCACAGCCCTGCTCTGCTCATGGCAAAATGGCACGGCATCGAATCACCCCTTTTCAATTTCTTGGGTTTTTTTTTTGCTTATCTACATTTTCTATGTTCTACTTCCCCCACACTGGATGTTTATCATTTCTGTTTAATCCTAAAAGCAGTAGCTTCAAATGGAGAGGCAGCTCTGACCCCAGCTGCATTTTTCTCAGGCCATCTAGGACAAAGGGCCCACTTGGCCTTGCCTTGTCATCTCTTGGTCTTAATCAGCTACACTCCATTTTCTATCATGTTTTATCTACAAAAGCCTCCTTGGCAGCCCAGCAGGAAAGCTGGGCCAAGCTCCCAGAGTTAGTTTGAAGGCCAGGCTGGGACTAGTTTGATGGGAGAAAATACAGTGGATGTGCTGGGCCTACAGCCTGCAGTACCTTCAGAAATCCACATCTCTGCACACACAGGCAGCATAAGGTAGTAGAAAGAGCAGGCAGACAGGCGTGGGTTCAAGTGCCAGCTACTAGGCAGGGCAGTAGCTCCTGCCTGTAATCCCAGCTACGAGGAAAGCTGAGGCAGGAGGATCACTTGAGGCCAGGAGTTCAAGGCCAGCCTGGACAATGCAGTGAGATCCCATCTAGGAAGAAAGAAATTCCAGCTACTTCCCAGCTGACTTTGAGTAAGATATTTAGCCTTCTGAACCTCACTTTCTTCATCTATGAAATAGGGATGATACCACTTGCCTCACAGGGTTGTTGCATTGTGTATGTGGCATCATTAGCTCTGGGCCTGGAAGATGGAACTTTGGGTATATTTGTTTTCCTGATGCTCACAGTGTGTTGTCATACTAGCGAAGAATTAGAGGTTCTTCCCTCACCTGGAGGTGAGTCATGGTGCCATATACAGAGCCCACGTATTGGGTATGAGGATGGTGCTAATGTTCACCAGCTGTGATTAATTCCTCCTCTTCTCTAAGATTCAATTTCCTAGTCTCTAAGTGGAAAGTTTAATACCTCTCCTGTACCCTGAGATTATGGTTATGAAAGTGCCTTGTTAACTGTAAAATACTATGTCAATTTTATCTCTTTTTATTAGTACACACTGGTATATAATCAAATCCTTCTGAGACCTTGGGCAAGTCATTAAACCTCTCTGGGTTTATCAGTCAGGGTACCAGCAGGAAAGAGATGGTATATTCAAACCGGGCAATTTGATTAGAGCGTAACGATGGGGCTACTTAAAAAGGTGTGCGCACAAAATGGATAGTGCAGTATCTAAGGGCTAGGAGGCACAAGGAGCCTTTGCTACCCCTCGGCCTTGAAAGAGCAAAAGAGACGCAGTTACTTGAACCAGAGGTGGCAGCTAGATGGAGAACGCCACCTGACAGGGGCTGTGGCCTTCAGAGGAAGGATGTGTTTCATCCAGGGCACCCAGGAGGGAGGGAGTTGAGGAAATAGTGCCCTCACCTCGCTCTCCTCCTGCCCTCTGACCTCCTGTAGCTACTGCCCTTTGGCCAAACCAAACTGGAAGCCAGAGGGTAAGGGAACCCCTTGATGCTGCGCATATGAGTCGGCCTCCCGGGACACAGGACAAGATGGAAAAGGTGGAGAGCAGGTCTGGAGAGGCAATTGGCAGGTGTCCAGCACCCTGAGCTTCGGTGTATTTCACAATTAAAGGAAGGTGTTGAATGGGATGATGTCTCCTTCTATCCCACCCTCTGATAGATTCTCGGCGGTTTTTCCAAATTTCAGATTGGGAGCTAGGGTTAGACCCTTGGAGGGAATCCAAGCCCTCTCCTAGGAAGATCTTTAGTCTTCCTGATTAATCAAAAACAAGGACATCCTTTTCTGGCAGCCCCAAGTTTAAATTACCCCCTGTGAGTCCCACACTCAAAGCAGTGGGCAAGCCAGCCACAGAGGGGGTAATTCTTTGGAATTATTATGTTTTAGTATTTATATTTCTCTTTTAACCAAAGTGAGCCAGGTGCCTGTCTGAAATGCTCAACAGATGTCCTGCTTTCATTCATTAGAAGAAACATAATGCAGTGTAGAGGTCTCTTTAGGCCTTATCTTTAGAAATAATAAATTGTGTACAAGAGAATACCCTGGAGCAATCTAATTTCTTCCAGCACCTTCTAGCTGACAGGCAGTGTGGCTCCCAGGGGAGAAATCAAAGAGCTGAGTAATCTTGGAGAGACAATACTTCCCGAATCCCCTTTTCAACTCTATCCTATCCCAGATGGTTGATGTAAATCATGTGCCTATAAAAGAAAAGAGAAGGCTTCCCAGGAAATCTCAGCACAGTCAATGTGGGACAATAGTTAAAACCGTGGGCTCTGGAGACAGTAAAACCTGGGTTCAAGTCCTTGCTCTGTCACTTACTAGTTATCTTTGGGACCTTGGACAAGGGACCCAAGCTTCAGCCTCCTCATCTGTCGAATGAGCAGAGTAACAATGCTTTACCTACCTCATGGGGTTAATTCAAGAATCAGCTGAAATGGTACACATCTTTTGCACATAGGAAGCATCAATAAATGGTAGGGGAGGGAAGTGAAGCTGAGGACACACTAGCTCCGCAATATTGCCCCCCTCGCCCCGCCAGCCACGGTATTTCACACATGCTCTCCTATGGCCCTCATCGCTTTCCCTTGTGTTTTAGCCGTCCATGTTGTCCAGACATGTCAATTACAGCCCGTGCCACATCCACTGCCCCTTTGCAGAGGAGAACCTCCTTCCCCCAACTACTGTAAATCAGAGAGTTTCACGCTCCCTAAGCAAATCATCATAATGAAATACCGAGTTCCATTTATTCCTCATTATAGAATACGGGGCAAGGAAAGGCTATCCTGGTTCTGTAATGCAGATGAACCTAGAACCAGCTGAACCTAGCGACTATACTACAGAGAATCTAGAAGACTGACTTAACCATAGAATCTACATGAAACCTATCAACAAGCTGTGACAACACAAATAGTACCTGTGGGAAGGAAGCCTGCAAACACAAAGCATACTTAGGAAAGAAGAAAGGAAGGGAGAAAGGAAAGGAGGGAGGTTTGAAACATATTTACCTTTTATTTCTAATTTTTAACATTTTTATTTATTCTTTTTTCTTTTTATTTATTATTTACCTTTTATTTTTTAGGAACTAGCAAAGCATTTTTTTTTTTTTGTAACCAAAAACATTTGTAGCAAAGTATTTTCTTATGAGATCATGAAGTGAGGATCACAACCCTGGGAAGAAGCTTTATCTTTCCCTTTTTTTTACAGTTGAGGAAACTGCAGCTCAGAGAGGGTAAGTGACTTACCCAGAGTCACACAGCTAGTTAGAGAAAAAGTTAAGATGTCAACAAACATAGGTTTTATGCCACTTCTCTCAAAAGTATGTCGTTAGCATTCTCCATAATTAGCCCCTGAAGTTTGCTAACATATGCTTGTAAGTCTATTGCAAGACTATTGTGCAATGTTGTAAAATTTCACCATGATCTGTTTGCATTGCGACAATGTACCTAAAGAAAATGTTTTCCTAATTGATTGTCTAATTTTTTTACATCTATCTTCATGATAAGCTACTGGCCTAGAGGAACTATCCAAGAATTTGAAGTGTGCTCTTCCAGCCTTGGTGTGCACCCTCCTTTCTTCATGCAGCCTTTAGTAGATGATAAAGTCTTACTCTAAAATCTTGAATCTGTGGTCTTATTTTTCCACATCCTTCTCCTCTTTCCAGCCCCAGTTGTTAATGTCAGGTCTTCAGATTATTTCAATAAATTCCCAACGGTCCCCCACTGCCCCAACCTCCAGCCTCTCTCTTTTCAAATCCATTTTGCACACATTGCTGATTAATTTATCCACAACACTGCTCATATCAAAGTACTTAAATATTGTCAGTAGCATCCTATTGCCTAAAGAAAAAAGCCTCTTCTCCCTCTCTCTAATCTGCCTTTCCAATGTTAACACCCTTGCTCCAACGCTCCCATCAAACTATACTTTTCACTGTTGCTTTCTACTCTCTATACTTTCCCAATGATATTTCCAGGCCCTGTTTCTCCTGCCTTTGTCTCTGTCTCTGTCTCTCCCTCCCAGCTCTACCTCCTTAGTGAGGGCTCCATGCTCAGAAGTCTCTCCTTTGTGCCTGAAAAATTACTGCCAGTGGCTTGTAAGGATACATGCTCCCGCGTTCAAATTCAGTAGAGAAGAGAACATCTGCTTCCTGGTAGATCTCATTGTCCCTGGCTGGCCTGACTTTTGTCATACACCTATCTTTGAATCAAAGCTTATGGCAGGGAGATGGGATAAGCTGATTGTAGGCACTCCCGGAATTTCCTAGTCATGAGGTTTGGGTAGGACTAACTCCCAGCTTCAAGTCCAGGGATGGGCCCTGCCTGGCTTCGGGTAGTGGGGAGAAGTCACCCTTTCTTCCCTGGACCTTTTCCTTTACTGCCTGAGCTAAAAAGCAATTCTATCTCATCTGAATTTGTAAAGCTCTTTATTGGCATTTCTTTTATTATATTAATAGTTACCGCAGTCCACCTCACATTAAAGCTCTCCCTCTCCCCTCTGTGTCCTGGGCATCAATCATTGTGCACACCACACCCACAGTTTTCTATGAGAAACACTCCTGTCCACTGTCCCTGACTAAGCAGCCAGCCCTTTATGTGATCATGACCACCCTGTCTCCCTGCTGGCCACACTGATTCAACCTGGGGTGGGCAATTGAACCAAAGCAGGCAACTATAGTCTGGCCAGCAGCTTCCAAGGGATCTGAAAGAAACAGTTCTACCCAGAGACCTCAGTGATTAGCCTTGAAGGCTAAAAGTGAGCTGCAGTGACAAGCAGGCAAAAGCTCTGAGTAAGGAGAAGCCACGAGGCAGGCAAAAAGACAGAGAGTAGAGAATGAATACTGTTGTTATCCTCAGGAATAAGGAAACTGAGACTCAGGGACACCAACTAACTTGCCCAACAGGTGGTCTAATTCTAAAGCCTACCCTTCCAACCAGTATACCATATTGTCAAATTGCTGCCAAAAGCAAATGCATTTCATTTGATGCAGTTAAATCCTTATTACACAAGCTAATATAGGGAAGTGTTAATAGGAAATGAGCAAAAGGGTCATTAGAGTTGTCTCCTTTTAGTGGGATGGTCACCCAGAGCTTCTCTTCTAGCCCATTAGTCTTTTGGTTCACTCCTTTCAAGACTGTCCAGGAACCTTTCCACCATACTGTGCCCTAATCAGGAATGGTTTTTATCTACTCTCAGCCAAGAGTGGTCTCATTGGTCCCAAACATGTTGAGTAGAAGGCAAAGCCCTGGAGGAAGGCCACTGTAATAGGCACCTTTGGGGGAGACTGCCCAGTCCACAACAGTCCCCACCACTCAGAATGTTCCTCCACTCCCACCCAAAAATGGTTTCCAGATGCACTATACTAGCTACTTTCATTTACATTGATTCGTTTTATTCTCACAATAACCTTGAGATGATAAAATTGAGATTAAATAAATTGTGCCAGACCACAAAACTCTTACATGCTACAGTCATGACTCTAACTCAGGTCTGGCTGGCTCCAAAACTCATGTTCTTTGCACAGTTTATCGCTGCCTCCAAATGGACAGGCAAATGGGCTATTCCATGTGACTTAGGATACAACTATAACCAAGGTTTTTGTTTCATTTTCACTTTGTTGGCATCAGTAGTATTTAGAATATCGTTACCTTTAACCTTTATTTTGGCAATGACACACCTGTAAAACACCAAACAAACCCTTAACAAGGTGGCATTGTGAATCTGGGGAGTTTGTACACACAGTGGTACCCAACCATGGGATACAGTGTTGAAACCAGTCCCACGAGTGCTCCGTCAAATGGGTTAGGATTCTCTTGCAATAAGGATATTACTTACAAGAAAATTCTAAGGACTACTTCCAATACATCTAAATGGAGTTGGAAATGTGCATGTAGTGTCCTGATGGGAGCTCATCTCTGCATGTCCAGAGTTGTTTAGGCAAGTTTGTCCAGAAACACTCCATGAATGTAGATAAACATCCAAAAAGTAAATGGTCCATGTTCTTTTTTCAAGGCATTCCACTATGGGCTGCTATTGCTCTAGTCTATTTAAATAATGCCACATTGATTTGAAAGAAGGAAATATTTTTACATATTTCATTTATAAAACCAACAAATTTATTCTGAGTGCCAATATGTGACAGGTGCTATTGATTCAATGGTGAATAACTACTATCTCTTCCATTAAGGAGCTTCAGTTTTTAATTCATAAGGTGTTTCTGCAATTCCATAATAGTCATAATAAGGGCTTCTTTCTGTTGATGCATTACAGTTCATTTCAGCTTCACCATAATTCTGAGGTAGGCAGAGCAGTTTTATAATATAATCTTCATATTACAAATGAGAAGCCTGAGGAATAGAAAAGTTATGAGTTTCCTCAAAATCCTATAACTTGTAAATAATAGATCTGAGATTCAAGCCCAGAGGTCCCTTTTATGGAGTTGAGTGCTCTGCAATCATATTTTAGATATGATATGTCTTGAAGATGCACAGTATTCTGCCTGTGGTACTTCAGAATAAATGTTAGCAACCTATGACCTGTGGGCTAAATCTGCTGCCACCTGTTTTAGCAATTAAAAATTTTATTGGGACACAGCCATACTCATTCATTTACATATTATCTATGGTTGTTATCATACTACAACAGCAAAGTTGAGTAGTTGTGAGAGAGATTGTATGGCCCAAAAAGCCTAAAATATTATTTCTAGCCTTTTATAGAAAGAGTTTGCTGACCCCTGGTCCAAATATAAACTTAACTTGCCTTCCCCTTGATTGCCATCTTTGGCCAGGGTTATGAGTGAGTCTGAGATGAGGATCATGGTTCAATCTGGGGCCATCAAAGATTACAGTTCCACAAATTCTACCTTGCCTAAGGCTTTTCTCCATCTGCTTGACCTCCAAGATTGCCATGTGTCTCCACCTCTTCCGGTATGACATAGAGAGGGCCCCAGAAAAGCATATGACCTCATATTCAAAGAAGGAAAGAATGTGCATAAACAAGAACTTGATTTGCCAGAAAACTGCCCTCACCGACCCTATCCTATAGCCACAGCACATTCCATTAGCTGTATGTAACATCTAACTCCAGAAGAGGCTGCCCAAGAACCCACTTGGTCTGAAAATCAAAATGACTCTTTAGGAACAATCCTATGTTTTTCCAACTAAATTTGGAACCAAATTTAAAACAAAATTAAAATTAAAACTAAAATTTAAAACAAGTTCTTCTTACTTTGTACTCCCAGTGAAGCCCAAGCAACCCCCATGATTTGCATGTTTGAATGGCCAGGGCTCCCGTTCACCCTGTCCATACTTTTCTGCCCAATGTGCCCATTTAGATGCCCTCCCAGCAATTTGATTCCATCAGTGGGAGTCTCTGTGTCTGGCACCCTCAGCGCCCATTAATGAGCAGGTCCTATTATAGGCTTTAAGTTCTTTCTTTGATGCTAGGCAAGCCTAGAATAGTTTAGGGGAGGAGATGAGAGTCATTTAATCCAAGCCTCACAATCAGACTTTTGGCATCACCTACTAAAGAACTTATGCCTAGAGTCACCACACTACACTGACAGGATTAACCTCAATGCTGGACCATGTCACGTAGCATCCACTTTAGACTCAATCAATATTGCCACAGAACTTCGGCAATAATTTGTGAATAACATTTGTCTTAGTCCATTCAGGCTGCTGTATAACAGAATACCTTAGACTGGGTAATTTAGAAACAACAGAATTTATTGCTTACAGTTCTGGAGACTGGGAAGTCCAAGACCAAGGTGCCAGCAGATTTGGTGTCTGGTAAGGTCATCTTCTTGCAGCATCCACACATAGAGGAGGGGGAAAGCAGCTCCCTTCAACCTCTTTTATAAGGGCACTAACCCCACTCAGGAGCACAGAACCCTCATGACTTCATCACTTCCCAAAAGGCCCCACCTCTTAATACTATCACATTGGGTAATAGGTTCCAACACATGAATTTTGGGGGGACACCAACATATAAACCATAGCAACATTATAAAGTTACATTTATAAAATTTTTATTTATTTTTATTTTTTTAAAGATGGGGTCTTGCTCTGTCCCCCAGGCTGGAGTGCAGTGGCATAATCATAGCTTACTATAGCCTCTAACTCCTAGGCTCAAGCGATCCTCCTGCCTCAGCCTCATGAGTAGCTGGGACTACTCATACTGGGTGAGCCACCACACCCAGACAAAATTACATTTTGACTTTTGTAGTAAAAACATTAATTTGTTAAATGTAAGTGTTTTAAATGTACCACAACTTGTATAATACTGCTTTAGAACATCTTTGTATTTTCACTTGCCAGGAGCTACAAAAAACAGAAGAGGCCTGAACTTCTTTTGACTTCCAGAAGCCCTGATGCTGGAAGTCAAAATTAATCCACTCCAGAAAGTGGTCACTGATCTTTCCTAACAACATCCCCAGGTTTGGCTATAATTGGCTATGTTTTATTTTCTACTACCATGTCCCACATTATTAGTATGCCTCACGATTCACATAGGCCAATGAGGAAGATCTCCCGCTGTTATGGGGGTTATCCCCTCTCCTGCATCTCCTCTTGGAAAAAGGGAGAAAGATTAACCCTGGAGGAAGGCTTATTTTACAATTTTAGACATGGGACAACCCAAC
This sequence comes from Daubentonia madagascariensis, assembly GCA_023783475.1. NCBI lineage: Eukaryota > Metazoa > Chordata > Mammalia > Primates > Daubentoniidae > Daubentonia > Daubentonia madagascariensis. The sequence continues at coordinate 417,386 of JAKFHU010000403.1, forward strand.
AACTATCTACTGCATCAGTGGAATCAAAATGCAAATTCCATTACACACAGCTGTAACTCAGCAGCGCACAGACTCAAATATCATCAGAGGGTGAGCAACCAGCAGAATTTCTGCCAATCACCTATTTAACTTGGCCCAGTGCTGCCTACAAAGCTGATATTAATATATATATGATGTTAACGTATGTTTATTATGCATACATATATACACACATACCTACATTCACATGTACATATATGCACGTAAATATATTTTATATATACACACACATATGTATGTATATAACGAATTGAATTAATGCTGATTTCTGAACTTATACTTCCTGAGATAAAAGCTACTGCATCTTTACATGATCTGGCGAAACCCTGAGTCTGAAGGGGTCACTTGGAGTTGGGGTATTCGTTCATTTAACAAACTTTCATTAGGCTGCCTAGACACCCATTTTGAAAGAGCTAAATAAGGTAGCCCTGTCTATGAGGTGCTCACAGAGCAGTGGGGAAGACCAGCTCCAATATGAATCAGACCACAAACATGCTGTTCCAGAGATATAAACCATGTGCTGCTATATCTCCAAGGAGAAAGCAATGAATTGGGGCTGGAAGAAGACTTCACCTATAAGAAGTAATATTTGGACTGCGGCTTAAAGAATGAGATTTTGAGAGACAGAGATGAGGGAAAAGGCTTTCTATTCAATTTAACAAACACTCTTTGATCACCTATGCTCTACCCAAAACATTAAACTCTGGGCCTTTCTTGAATAGATGCTCAACTTTTATAACACTATTATGATGCCAGGTGCAGACAGAACCAGGACTAGCCCATATAGCACCTTTGTTCAATTCGAAAAGGCTTATTTCCCTCTAGACATTCAGAGGCCAAAATCAGGGCTGATGACTTGATGAGTCAAGCTGGATTTTTTACAGCTCCCTTGTACAATGAACAACCTGCTCAACCGCATGTGGTAGCCCTGGATGCAGGAAACATAAAGATGAATAAGATATGGTCCCTGCTCTTGAGGGGCTCATCTGATCAAAGAAAGAAATATGAAAACACATATGATATCATGTAAGTGACATAATAAATTTATGTTCAAAACTTAACTTTTGATTTTGAGGGAGCAGCAAGAGGGAAACATGATCAAAGATAAGGAGGCATGAAAACATGGGTACCTTGGGCAGAAAAGGGGCAAGTGGCCTTATTTCTCCACCTCGGTGGTTCCCAAGCCTGCAGGGTCATCAGAATCATTTAGAGAGCATTTAATGATTACAGACCCCTGCCCTCCCTGACTACAATAGAGTAGGCCTGAGGTGGAAAGTAGAAATCTGCATCCTAATTAGTCCCCCCAGGTGATTTGCTGAATTAGGAACCACAGTTGTGAACTGAGCCCCCACCCTAGCATCTACTGATCCAGTGCCCACTTTCTCTTGGTGAAATAACAGTGTTGGGTACTTTCTCCCTACAATAAAAAGGAAATGAAAGTTCTGTGGTCACTAGAGCTGATTGCTCAGGTGAAATTTCAGTTCTGCTTTAGAAAGACAACAGGCACTTGAGACCTGAGGTGACCAACACATCCAAAGGGCAGCCTATACAGGGTTGCACGAGCACTTTCCACCCACTGATGTGGCCACTGCCAGGATGCAGGGAGAGCAAGGAGCAGTCAGGCCAGGAGAGTGGCCTGTGAGCAGAAGTCTTGATAACGAACCCTCAGAAGAAATTGGTCTGGTGTCTATGAACTTGACTATGATGCCAACACCCACCAAAAGACCCTTCCTGACTTCCTTGGTTATGACCTTGGGCTACATATTTGAGGAATTCAGTGCTGGGTTACTCAGTTGGAAGATGAAGCATGTTTTTTTTTCCTCTCCACCCCTACCCCCAAAGCATGTTCTTAATGCACCAACAAGGCATGCAAACACAAACACACACACATATATACACATATGACAGAAAAAAAAAAGTCTTCCTATCCATGAATATGGAATATCTCTCCATTTGTTTAGTTCTTTGATTTCTTTCATCAGAGTTTTATAGTTTTCCTCATACAGCTCTTGTACATAATTCATTAGAGTTATACCTAAGGATTTCACGTTTTTGGCTGCTAATGTAAATGGTAATATGTTTTCAATTTCAAATTCCACTTATTCATTGTTGTTATATAGGAAAGTGATTTACTTTTTGTTTTTGCTTTTGTTTTTGTTTTCTTTTGGAGATGGGGCTCTCACTATGTTGCCCAGGCTGGCCTCAAAGTCCTAGGCTCAAGCAATCCTTTTGCCTCAGCCTCCTGAGTAGCTGGGTCTACACCACTGCACCTGGCTCAACTTTTTTTTTTTTTTTTTATAGATGGGGTCTTGCTCTGCCACCCACCAGGCTGGAGTGCAGTGGCATGATCATAGCTCACTGCAGCCTCGAACTCCCAGGCTCAAGCGATCCTCCTGCCTCAGCCTCCCGAGTAGCTGGGACTACAGGTGCACCACCACTCCTAGTTTCTATTGGGTTTTCTTTTTTCCAGTCTTTTTTCATCTATGCTTTTAAGTTTTATAAGTTTCTACTGTCATATCCTCAAGCTCAGAGATTCTCCTCAGTCATGTCCAATCTACTAATGAGCCCATCAAAGCATTCTTTTCTTGTTACAGTGTTTTTGATCTCTAACATCTTTTTTATTTTTTCTTAGAATTTCCATCTCTCTGCTTATTCATTTATTCTTTTTTTCTATCTGTTCTTGTATGTCCTCTAATTTTTCCACTAAAGCCTTTAGTTAATCATAGTTTTTAAAAATTCCTGGTCTAATCATTCCAACATTCCTGCCATATCTGACTCTGATCCTGAATCTTGTTTAGTCTCTTTAAACTGTGTTTTTTTGTCTTTTAGTATGCCCTGTATTTTTTGTCGAAAGGCAGCTATGATAAATTGGGTGAAGGGAACTGCAGTAAATAGGCCTTATATAATGTGGTGGTAAAATGTGGAGGGGGAGGAGCTGTCGATAGTCCTATAATTAAGTCGAAGTCTTTTGGTGAGTCTGTGCCCCTGGACTGTGAACTTCACCAGTGCTTCACCAGCTTTTCCCCCCTTAGATGGGACAGGATGGCTAGAAGGAGCTGGGGTTGGAGATTTCCCTTCCCCCAGATTGATTAGGTGGTTAGGTTTTAATAAAACCCAGCAGGCTAAGCTCCGGTAAAATAGTTTCTCCTGAGGGTAAACCCCATTAAGAACAGAATTCTCTGGTGTTTTTCTAAATGGTTCTTTTTTCCCTCTCCCTGCCCGAAGCATGAGGGGATTTTTCTCCGATATTTGATGTGAGGACCTGATAGATCTCCTGGAGGTCAAACTCACAAAAGTGTGGGCCCCCTCCCCCATGACTGGTCTCCCTAAAGGTTTTACCCCTCAGGCTTGTCTACACGGAGCCTCCAGCAATTCATCAGTCACTGTTCAGGTTCTCCTTCCCCAGCACTCATTCCCACAGAGGTTTCTGCTCTGGTAAGCTGTGAATCTCTGTATCCACCTGTCTGTCTCTCCAATTTAGGGGGCAGAAGTTTGCCTTGTGACTTCACTTCTCTCAAGGATCTAAGAAGAGTCGGTGATTTCCCTATTTGTTTAGCTTTTTATAATACTTGTAAGGACACAGCGGCAACTTCTAAGCTCCTGACATGCCATTCTGGAAAAGTGAAGTCCCTCACCATAATTTTTTCAATACTTAGGGTCTCAAAAAGGTCTCACCCCGCCCCCCCCCCAGGGTAGAAGTGAATTTCAGGTAACATTTGTCAAGCACCATCTGCGAGTCAGATGTCTCCTAAGTACTGTCACACTCATCACCTCCTTCAGTCCTCACAAGAGCCCTGAGGGGCACATATTACTGTTATCAGCATTTTCCAGGTGAGAAAGCTGATACTCAAAAAACCTTAAATGACTTGACAAGATCACGCAAGTAAAAAGTGGTGGAGCTAAGACTGGCTCTTCTGACACCAAGGCCAAGGACTTAACTTTAGAAAATGAAAAGTCCTCAAGTGATTTTTCGGCTCCTTCTCCTCCTCTCTCTGGGACCTTCACTCATGTTTGGGTTTTCATGGAGGTGGGGACATTAGGGTGCTGAGGTCCATCTACTGAATCAGTGCTGCAGCCGAGGCTTGAGCAACTGTACAGCAAATGCAATTCAGATTTATTCTAACTTCCCAAAATGTACCACCAGAATTAGCAGACAACTGGCACAGTCTAATTTCAATAAGAAATTCTTCCGCTTTATTTTTGACTGTGTAAACCAGAGTTTCTGAACCAAGGTCTGTGGATCCTTTAAGGGGCTTCAGGGGCTTCAAGAGGTTTATGAACCTTTGAAACCGTGTTAAATTTTGTGGGTGTGAAAAAATATGATATTTTTTGAGGAGAGGGTTTATCTTTTTTATTAAAATCTCAAAGAGGTCTCTGATGCAAACAAGGTTAAAAATAATTAATGTAGGCTTTATCCAAAAAGGATTTGTCCATTTCATCTCCCTGGATAAAAAGATTTTTTAAATTAAAATTTAAAAAAAAATTTTTTTTAAAAGGAATTGTTTTACATTTTTTAACCCCAGCTTAGGGAAAAAACCAGATACAAGTAAGGAATGCAGCAGTTCATATCAGGAAATAATAATAACACTAATACTTCGGTAATTACTTTTTTCCTCTGTGCTGATTGAGACATAGATCTGGCTTTGGTGAAACCAAAAAAAAGAAACCCCAACGATTTGTGCTGAGACCAAGAGGATGCATCTGTTTCCTGAATCAACCAGATCAAATGAACAGTGCATCAAAAGCTGCCGGTGCTGAGACTTTATTTTCTTTCAGAGAAAGACGAAGCAGTACATTCAAAGGGGTTGGGAAAAAGTAAACCCAGGCAAGAGGAGAAATATAAGCTTTAATTTGGGATGATGCCAATGGATTTCTGGATATGATACCTTCTCCAGACTAAAGATCACTCCAAGCAGGTATTATTTCTAAAGTATCTGCAAGCTAACTCTTCTCTCTGAAATCTTTATACAATGGAGGCTTTGGCTCAGGCTGTCTCATTTATTTCTGCAAGTGCTACACTGTATCTTACCACCGACTCCTGCATCTTACCCAATCTTCCACGTGTCTGCCATGATCCAGTCATGCTTAATTCTTTGCCAAGCTCTCAGTTGCCTCTGCACCTTTGCATTTGCTGTTCCCTGTGCATTTGCTATTCCCTCTGCTCGAAATACTCTTCACTTCCTTATTCCCCTGGCTGTCTCCTCCTCAGCCCAAGCGACACCTCTTCTAGGGAGCCTTCTCTAACCCCTTAGGAAGAATTAAGTGGCTGTCCTTGATATCGGCAAATCATCCTGTGCTTACCCTTATCCTGGCACTTAGTAGGACTATTACACTCTAAGCGCCTTGATGGCAGGAACCATGTGTTTCATCTGAGATCTTTAAGCATGCCTGACACATAATAGGCTTTTACCGAATGTGTGTGAAATGAATGAGTGGTTAATTTCCCACCAGTGCCTAAATAATGCAAGTTAATAGCCTAAAGTAATAAACCCTTGTGCAAATATTCTGCTCTTGAAAGTAATAGAACTATTCCCTGTTCTTTTTTTTTTTTCTTGGAACCTGGAGATTTTAGAAATACTGACCTCTCAGTATCAAAAAGCTCAATGTAACACCCCCCACGCATATCAAAGGAGCTTTAAGAAAAAAAGAAAGGCATATTTAATCTGATTTATTATAAGAGAACAGATTATATAATATATTAAAACGAAAGAAAAATTTGGGAGGTTAGTCTCAAAAACATCTTTTCTTCCTTATTGTGAGGACATTACTGTGAGGTTTAGGGTAAATGGCCGTTTGGGGCCATTTTTAAAAATCCTCTGTATATGACATGTGAATTCCTTTAACTATCTGGTTAGATCGGGGCCACTTATTCAGTCATAGTGGTGTTCAACTTTAAGTTTGAGAAATGTGGTTACCAAACAGAGAGATTGTATAAAACTTTTAATTTCCTTCCTCTAAGAAACGTCATGTGTGGAAATAGAAAAGGAAAATGGACCAGAGATCAGTGACTTCAGTAATTACATCTGATTAAGAAGACCTGAGCTTGGTCTAAGACTTGCTTAATGTGCTTAAGGCAAACGAAATTAATCAAATCACATACAAAAAGAAGTACTTTTTGTATGGGATGAAATGAGATTTGAAATAAATCCAAATTCTTTTTTTAAATTGCGTTTTTTCTTTTTGAGACAGGGTCTCGCTCTTGCTCAGGCTGGTCTCCAACTCCTGACCTCAAGCAATCCTCCCACCTCATCCTCCCAAAGTGCTAGGATTACAGGCATGAGCCACCATGCCCAGCTTTAAATTGCATTTTTAAATGACAAATAATAATTGTATATATTTATGGGGTACAATGTGATGTTTTGATGTATGTTTACAATGTGAGATGATTAAATGAAGCTAATCAACAAATCTATCATCTCACATACTTATCGTTTTTTTGTGGTGAAATCTACTCTTCTATAAATCCAAATTCTTAAGGAACAGCCCCTCTCTTTCCTGGAAGCAGGATGCTGCACAGAATGACCAGTTGATGTTAGCATTCTATGGTTCTTTTTTCATGTCAGAATAGTATAAGATCATAAGTTTTTAGATTTACAAGGGACTTTGAAGACCCTTTGGGAATCCAAGCTCTCACTCTACCCATCCTAATTTGGTTCATATCTCTCTGTCATTATATCCCTGGAGAGCACAGGTGGGATCCAACCCAAAATAGGCTTCCTCAGAAGGGTTTGGTTCTCTGAATGTTTGCCCCAAGGGTCACGTTGTCTGAACGCCTTCATTTGAGGAAGATGATATCTAAATATATGCTCCTCACAGATGTGTCCAGTGCTTTTATAAAATGTGTTCTCATCATATTATCTAACTCAATAAAGGATTATTCAATGGTCACCCAGCTTGTTCATGGTGGAACCTGGGCCAGAACTCCTGGTGAAATGCTTTCTCCCTCACTGTGATACTTCCCTACTGAAAGTTTTTCCAAAAGGGCACTTACATGATTTAGAGCAGGAGTGCTTGGCCATATCCAGGGACAATACGGAAGTAAGTAAAGATTCTGATATTTTACAATGAAATTAACAAATCCCTTCATGAGGTGGGCACATTGCATAAAATGTGCCCTTAAACAAGGAAATGTTAAAGAGATATTTCAAAGCTGAGGAGAAACTGGTGACACCAAAGCCAGTGCTGTTTTGCCTCATTTCAAAGCACTTCACAGGCTTATGGGGAGGATGTGTTGCAAGCAGTGTTTTTCAAACTTTACTATGTTTAGAGGCATCTCAGGATAATGGTAAATGCAGATTCTGACTCACCATGTCTTGGGTGGGGCCTGGGATTTTGAATTTCTAACAAGCTTCCAGGATTTACCAATGTTGCCGGTCCATGAACCATATTGTGAGTAGCAATTTGTAAGGAAAGAACATCAGTATAGGAAGCATAAGACGTAGATCCAAGTTTCAGCCGTGCATTTATGAGCCATATAAACTTGGGCAAGTCTCACTCTGAGTCTGTTTCCTTATCTGTAAATTGGGGTTATAATCACATCTCTACATGCACCAAGAACCTTGAGACTATTGTCCACCATCCCTTTTCTGGGACTCTATCCTAAGCATGTGTGTATTTATATATGTATGAGAATATTTTTGACCAAAGATGTTCATTACAATACCAAAATCAGGGAAACATTTTAGTAAGCTGGGATATATCCACTGAATTGAATGTTAAGCAGCCATTTAAAATCATGTCTAGGAAGAAGACATAAGTATACAAAAAAAATGTCCATGCAACAACATAAAATTTTTAAGCCAAAATATAAAATTATATATATAGAATAAACTTCACACTAAATATATAAAATCCCTGCCCTGGCTAAGTCACAGGAACACTGAGAATAAAATGAGACAGCAATTGATAACTCACTACAGTTATAACTATGAGGCATTATTATCCCTCATATGAGGTATCATATCATAACTATGAGGTATTATTATAATTATTTTCTGATGGCATTGAGAAAATCCAGGTCAGGTTTTGTCTCCTGCTTTGGCAGCCTGCCCTAATTCTGCAACATAACATTTCCTAGAAGGGCTGAATTCTTCTTAGCAGGAAGAATTCATTCTGACTATGCTTGAAAATATGAATCCAAGAAGCAAAGAATGTATGTCTCCTACTTCTGTTGTTACCCTGGAGAAAGAGGAAGAAGGGGACAAAATGGAAAAACACACACCACATGCACTCTCTAATAATTGAGAGCTAATCGATGGGCACACACGGGCACAAAGAGATGTAAAGGCCATTGGAAATTTTTAAGGAGTTCTCTGGAGCAAACCATTTAAAAGGAGATATTTGAAGGGTGGGGGTGGTTTTAAGATCAAACAGACTTGGGTTTGAATCCCAGATTTGTCATTTATCGGTTGTGGGGCCTTGAACAAGTCAAACACCAATTTCTCTGAGCTTCAGTTTCCAAATCTGTAAAACAGCTCTAATAAAATTTATCTCATCATGTTGTTTGAGGATTAAATGAAATAATTAATGAAAAGTGCTTAGTATAGTATCTGGTACACAGTAAACTCTCAATAAATCAGAGCTAATTGTGGAGGACAGGTTCTAGGGTGGCCCCTATGTTCACACCCTCCATGGGTGTGGGTGGGACCTTTGACTTGCTTGTAACCAATAGAATCCAGTAAAGGTGCTTAAAGTTACAATTATATACATAAGGTTCCATCCTGCTAGCACATATTAGAGAGACTGTCTCTCCATTGCTTGCTTGAAAGAAGTTCCCTGGCCCTTTGCCATGTTCTCAGTTGCCTCTGCACCTTTGCATTTGCTGTTCCCTCTGCTTGAAGTACTCTGGGAGGGCCACGTGGCCAGGAACTGTGGGCAGCCTCTAGTAGCTAAGGGCAGCCCCCAGCTGGCAGCCAGCAAGAAAACAGAGACCTCTCTGTTCACAACCATGAGGAAATGAATTCTACCAACAACCTGAATGAGCTTGAAAATTAATTCTTTCCTAGCAGCCACCTTGACTGAAGTTTGGTGAGACCCTGAGTAGGGAACCCAGAGAAGCCATGCCCAGACTCCTGATATGTAGGACTGAGATAATCAATGTGTTGTTTTCAGCCACTAGATTTGTAGTCATTAGTAAGACAGCAATAGAAAACCAATGCGTACTATAAAGTAGATAGCTAACACTTCTCGTTTAGCCATTGCTTTCAATGAACAAGTTCATCTTCATTCCACCAATGTTTATTGAGCACCCACTATTCTGTTGGGGCAGAATCACAGAGTAGGAGACAGAACCTACCCTTGATTTTTTTATTACAGTAAAATTCACAAAACATAAAATTCACCTTTTAAACCACTTTAAAGTGTACAATTCAGTGGCATTTAGTGCATTCACAATGCTACACAACCATTACCACTATCTAGTTCTAGAACATTTTTTATCACCCCAAAAGGAAACTCCATACCCATTAAGCAGTGACTCCCCCTCCTTCCCTTCTCCCAGCCCCTGGCAATCACTAATCTGCTTTCTCTTTCATCATGGATTTGCCTGTTCTGGACATTTGTTTTGTTTTGTTTTGTTTTTTTGAGACAGAGTCTTGCTCTGTTGCCCGGGCTAGAATGCAGTGGCATCATCATAGCTTACTACAACCTCAAACTCCTGGGCTCAAGCGATCCTCCTGCCTCAGCCTCCTAAGTAGCTGGGACTACTGGCACAAGCCACCATACCTGGCTAATTTTTGTATTTTTTATAGAGACTGGGTCTCACTCTTGCTCAGGCTGGTCTCAAACTTCTGAGCTCAAGGGATCCTCCTGCCTCGGCCTCCCAGAATGCTAGGATTATAGGTGTGAGCAACCATGCCTGGCCTAGACATTTCATACAAATGGAATCATATGATACGTGGCCTTTTGTGTCTGGCTTCTTTCACTTAGCATGTTTTCAAGGTTCATCCCTGTTGTAGCATGTATCAGTACTTTATTCCTTTTTTATGGCTGAATAATATTCCATTGTATGGATACGCCACATTTTGTTTATCCATTTATCATTTGAGGGACGTTTGGATTGTTTCTACCTTTTTGTTCTTGTGACCAATGCTGCTATGAACATTCATGTACAAATTTTTGTTTGAACACCTGTTTTCAGTTTTTGGGGGTATATACCCAGGAGTAGAATTGCAGGGTCATATCGTAGTTCTGTGTTTAACTTATTTAAGAGCTACCAAACTGTTTTTCAAAGCAGCTGCTGTACCATTCTGCATTCCCACCAGCAATGTATGAGGGTTCTAATTTCTCCACATCCTTGCTAAAACTTGTTATTTTCCATTGCTTTTAAAAATAATAGCCATCCTAGTGGGTGTGAAGTGGTATCACCAAGTGCTTAGATGGAAGTACAACTATGAGATATTCTTGTCAAAATTGAACTGACTTCGATAAATCCTCTAGAGCTGTGCTGTCCAAAACAGTAATCACTAGCCACCAAGTGGCTAGTGAGCACTTAAAGTGTTGCCAGTCTGAATTTAGATGTGTAATAAGTGTAAAATACACGCTGGATTTCTAAGACTTAGTATTAAAATAAGAATGTAAGATATTTCATTTATATATATATATATATATATATATATATATATATATATATATATATATATATAAAGTTGAAATAACGTTTTGTGATATATTGGGTTAAATAAAATATATTATTAAAATTAATTTCATCTTTTTACTTTATTAATGTGGCTACTAGAAAAATTTTAAATTGCCTGTGTGGTTAACATCCTTTTTTTTTGAGACAAGGTCTTGCTCTCTTGCCCAGGTTAGAGTACAGTGGCATTATCATAGCTCACTGCAACCTCAAACTCCTGGGCTCAAGCCATCCTTCTGCCTCAGCCTCCTGAGTAGCTGGAACTACAGGCATGCGCTACCCCACCCAGCTAATTTTTCTATTTTTTGTAGAGATGGGGTTGCACTATGCTACTCAGGCTGGTCTCAAACTCCCGGCCTCAAGCCATCCTCCCCAAGTGGAGTGATCTTCCCAGTCATCTCCCAAAGTGCCAGGATTGCAGGCACGAGCCACTGAGCCCGGCCTGTATCATATTTTTATTGGATATCACTACTCTAAATCTAGCTACCAATTTACAGGAAATACAGTGGAAAAACATGCTAAGCAATACCAAAAAGACGCCGTGAACAAAATCTAGAATGTAGGTAACTCTATAAGACAAAATACCCAATTTCTTCAATATGTAAATTGCAAGGTTAACAAAAGCGTGGAGGAGCCTATGGGCTAAAAGAAATCTAAGAGGTCAGGCACAGTGGCTCATACCAGTAATCCTAGCATTTTGGGTGGCTGAGGTGAGAGATTCAGTTGAGGCCAGGAGTTCAAGACCAGCCTGGGCAACATAGCAAGTCCCAGTCTCAGAAAAAATAAAATAAAAAATTTAAAAAAGAGAAATCTAAGACACATACCAGACAATCTTGTTTGGATACCAATTAGAGAAACCAGCTCTAACAATGATGGAAATTTGAACATCTACTAGATATTTGATGATAATAAGCAACTTTTTTTAGAATCATAATTGTATTGTGATTATCTTTTTTAAAGAATCCTCAATTCTTTGATATAATTATTAAAATATTTACAGGTGAAATAATACAGTGTTTGAGATTTACTTGAAACTAATCCTTTAGGAGAGTAAGTAGACCATGGCAGAACAAAATTGGTCATTCATTAACAGTTGTTGAAACTGGCAATAGTACATGGAGGGGTCATTATACTATTTTCTCTACTTTTGCATATTTTTGAAATTTTCTATGTTTTTTTTCAGCACGGGATGTTCATGGAGCTGCTAGAAATTTTAAATAGCGAAAGAATATAATGTTGACATATAGTAAAGGGAAGGAAGAAGAAACAGGACATGAGATTAAAAAGTTAGGATGGGACCAGACTATAGAAGCCTAATATGCCACACTAATACATTTGGATTTTACCTCCCTAGGCTGGTGTATCACAAACCTTACTGTGCATGAGAATCATCTGGGAAGCATAATGAAAATACGGTAAGTTATTTTCATCCTATGGGGCACCTCCCTTTTCCCATTCCATGTGGACACTGCCTGTCAGTCAGATGGGCAGGGGATTCATGAATAGCACAGAAACCTATTTTCCTGGCAATAGTGACTTGTCCAAGGGGGTGGGAATGTGACATCAGAGGGCCAGTGAATATCTTTCCCTGAGACTAACATACGAGTAATGGAAGAAAGAACTTCCCTTTTGGATGGCATTATTAGGAAGCTGGAATTCTTAAGCCTGGAGGTACCAGCAGCCATCTTTACTGGATACACAAAGGGGAGAAGTTTGCAGTAGGAGAGAATGAACTCCAAAATATAAAAAGGGAGCCAAGCCAAATTAGAGAAAGAGACAGAGAGAACAAGAACATTATTTGATCTTGATCAATGCTGTCCCACAAAAATATAACGTGAGCCACAAATACAAGCCACATATCAAATTTTAAGTTTTCTAGTGTCCAAGTTAAGAAAAGTAAAAAGAAACAAATAAAATGAATTTTTACACTATATTTAATTTAATCCAATATATCCAAAATACTATGTCAATATGTAATCAAAAAAAAAAAAAAAAAAAAAAAAAAAAAAAAAAAAAAAAATTTTTTTTTTTTTTTTTTTTTTTTTTTTTTTTTTTTTTTTTTTTTTTTTTATTCTGTTTTCTTAGATTCTATATCTGTCTGTTTCACATCCACTAGTCACATTAGTCACTATTGCTTACATTTCCCCTGCGATCCAGAGCCCGTACCCTGAAATCACTTCCTTTATCTAACTATCACACACCAAGCCAATATGTCCCCTGCCCTAAATCAACCCAGGGCCAGGTACCAGTCAACCAGTGACAGCCCCTATCCCCTAAAGCCCACTGGAATTATTCAAACTAGCCAATCCTGAACTGTTCACCCTCCCATGCTTTGCTGTTCCTGCTGAAATTCCAATAAAGGCTGTGACCCAAGCCTTTCCCCTCCCTCCTTTCTGCCTCCTGACCAAACCTCGTGCCTCTCCATGTGGCCCTGTGTGGCGAGGCGTGCCCCCTTCTCTTGAGAAATGTAAGTAATAAATTCTTCTTTCAATGACATTGACTTCTCCATGTCATCATATTGACACCTCTGTAAGTTAAAATCACACAGGTCTACCCCCTGAACTTCCTAGTCAGAAGAAATAATGGATTCCTTTTTCAGAATAGTTTGAGGGAAGTTTCTGTCACTTGCAACCTAAAGAATCCAGACTAATATATACAGATCCCCAGGTTCTTTCCCAAACTCTAGAATCTGCATCTTAATAAGATGATTCTTTTGTGGCTAACCATGCATAGATTCCCAAACTGGAGTTTGAGAATCCTTACTGGGGGCCAAAAGGCCATGGAAAATTACTAAGCAGATGAAATGAAATAATGATCAGATTTGGGTTTCAGGAAAATCACATCTGGCAGTTGGTTTGGAAGATGGACCAAGAGGGCAAGAGACAAGGGCAAGGGCACTCCCAGGCCTGAGCAGGCCACACACAGATTGGTGGTGCAGATTCCCCAAGCTCTTGTGCCATTCCCAGGCCACTGGGTGTAAAAGGAAAAGGAAGGGATGTGGGCATTTGCTGACGCCCTGAGCTGGGTCTGCTGCCTTTGTGCCGCTTGCCCAGGAAGGCGTACTTTTGGGAAGGGGTGTGTTCTGAAAGTAGGGAGGAAGTCACCACCCCATTGGAAAGAATCTGCCACCCTGCCTTCCAGCTGAAATATCAGATAGTCTGTTCTTCCCTGGGGCAGCAGGGAACTGAAATGGCCAAAGGGGTTTTTTTTTTTTTTTTTTTGAGGGATTGTATGAAAGAACATGATGTCTTGGGCTCACAAAGGGAAAAAAGATAAGGGAAAAGTGGCAAGTTAGAAAGTCCATTGTGTATGTTATCTCTGTTATTTTAGAATAAAAAAAATAAGTATGGCAGACTGGGATCACAGTTCATGCCAGCCTGGTCCAAAATTGTTGCTTTTATCCTTTTTCCTTGGTTTTGCATTTTGGCAGAGACTTTTCCCTAGGAGACCTTTGGCGCTCAGTACCGCATTGCCTGGCTAAGAAAGAAAACGGAGACCCACTGAGTCAGGCAAGGGAGTGGTGGGGAAAAAAAGATCTCAAACTCTCTCGAGACATTTAGAAATGTCATGGCAGTAGGTATCCCCACCGTGCTTAAAAACACATTCTTCTCCAGTGGGGGTATGAACACAGGATTAGCATCACAGTTGAATTTCAACTGGAAGGATAATGGAGAGGTTTTGTATAGCGAGGGAGGGCAGCAAGCTGGCTCCACAGAAGCTTCACAACTCTGCTGAGTATACCCTAGGCCACATCTGTCCTCAGACTCACCATCCGGAATCCTGACCTTGTTGGTGCCCCCGGGCAGCTTTAGCTCTAAGGACAGACACACATTAGCTTAGCTTGTAAGCCTGATGGATGAAACTGGAATGCCAATTTATTTAACAGTAGACATTGGCAAGCTGAGCTAGGGCTCAGACACTTAATGTAGCCAAACTCTCCAGTACGTAATCGTTGTAGTAAAAATAATAAGAGCCAACATTTACTGAGCACTTAGTATGTGCTAGTCATTGTGCTAAGCGCTTACATGAATTTTTCACTTAATCTGAAGTAGGTACTTTTATTATCCTCATATTACAGATGAGAAAATTGAGGCACAAGAAGGGTAAGTAATTTGCCCAAGGTCATATGACTCTCCATCTGGCCTTTGAACCAGAATTGAACCACCACGACAAAAAAATGACAGAAAACTGGGATGAGAGACTTTGTGGACACAGTAGAGCTGCTGTGGCATACAGACAGAGCATACTACATTCTCCCCACCTCTGCCCAGAACAAGCCCTGCTCCTCTCCCTAAGGCAGGTGGTTTTAGAAGCCTAAAGACATGGCCGTGGCACACACTTTGGTGTCCTCACATTGAGTTCCTTCAACTCTGGTCACCCTGAGACTCCATCCACTGGCTTCGTGGGCAGGGGACCTAGGCCAATGGGAGCCAAAGCTGAATAAGAAGAAGTAGACTGACAGGCTGGTTTGAGAATATGTGCAAGGCCCTTCTTTGTGGGGACAGTGGGGGTCACAGAAGTTATCTGGGAATACTTTGGTGGTGGAAGCTAGGTTCATACTTGAGCACGTAGCCAGTGTAATTTGGTCATACATAACTGACTGCCATTTGCATATTCTGGTTCATGAAGCCAGGTGATGGAGGTGGCACTCAATGAGAAGGAATTGTCATGGGGCTCCTGAATGCCCAGGTCAACAGGACCAGGGCATTCACTCCCTGAAGGCAGAGCCACAGGGGACACCGAATCCTAATCCATTTAAGCGTCACTTCCTCCAAGGTGCCTCCTCTGATCCCTCCTTCCTTCCCTCCTCAGGTGCTTTCTTGCTGTGATACACTCACGTCACCCTCCACTTCTCGTTTTTAGCGCTTATCACAAATGAGTTGAATAATCACGTGTTGAATGTCTCTCTCCTCTGCTGGACTGTCAGTTCCATGAGGGCAGGAACCGTTTCTGTTGGTTCTCTGATCAAACCCTGACACCTCACACAACGTCAGAGCATAGCAGACATTCAATAAATAATATTTCTCTTCTCCTCAGCACAGACAAACTTCTCAAATCATCTTTCTTCTTTACCAGCCATTCACTCTTCTGCCTGTCCCTATCTAGTGACACTCTTTTCTTCCTCCAGGCCTTTGGACTTGCTGTGATCTGCTTAGAAAGCCCTTCCAGATAACAGCATTTCTTGTTCCCCACTATCTTCGTTTTTTACTCAAATGTAACCTTATCAGACCATCCTATAAATAATAGCAACCCCTCCATCCTTGGCTCTTCCTAGCCCCCTTAACCTGCTTTATTTTTTTTCTCTAGCTCTTATGACTATCTAATATACTACATATTTATTTATTTATAGATCATCTCCCATCCAATAAAACATATGCTCCCCAAGGGGGTGACTTCATATCTTTTGTTCACTGCTTATTCCCAGGGAAGGAGGGAGGAAGGAAGGAAGGAAGGAGGGAGGGAGGAAAGAAGGAAGGAGGGAGGGAGAGAGGAAGGAGTGTGGGTTCCAGCATTTCTCATTCAGATAGAGAAGGATTTGAGGAGAATGACAAGTGGCCAGAGAGGCAGGAAAAGAGAAACCAGGCACATGAAGGATAATAGAAGCTTAGAGAGGAAATCATTTTTTTATTGTGGTAAAATATATATAACATAAACTTTAACATTTTAAACTGTTTTAAGTGTACAATTCTATAGCATTAAATGTGTTCACATTGTGTGCAACCATCACCACCACCCATCTCCAGAACTTTTTTCAATTGCCCAAACTGAAACCCTGTCCCCATTAAACAATATCTCCCCATCCCTGCCTCTCCTCAGTCCTTGGCAACCACCACTCTACTTTCTGTCTCTGCAGATTTGACTGCTCTAGGTATCTCATATAGGTGGAATCATACAGTATTTGTCTTTTTGTGACTATCAGTATATACACAGAATTTCAAGGTCCAATCTTGGGTCCTCCTTCATTCGGCTTATAACTCGAAGTAATCTCAACTATTTCCTTGGCTTTAAATACCACATATAAGCTTCATGGGCATGTGACCTGTGCAGTTACACAAGGCCCTGTGCTAAGGGTCTCTGTGCTTCGTTTGATGTTGTCTTCTCACCATCTTGAAGTTCTTAATAATTTTTGAACATGAGGCCCCTCATCTTCATTTTGCACTGGGTCCTGCCAATTATGTAGCCAGTCCTACTCCCGAATGTGTACCTTTACCCTGGACTACTCTTTTGAGCACTTGTTTTAAATACCCAGCTGTCTACTTGACATCACTCCTTGGATAATTTAAAGACATCTCAAAACTAACACACCTAAAACTAAACTCTTAATCTCCTCTAATGTACATTCCTTCACTCTCGCCCACCATTCCAACCAGAAACCTGGGAACCACCCTTTCCCCACTCTCTCCCCCATTTTCTCCTACCTACCCAGCCCATCAGTAAGTCATGAGGACAGTACTGCAAAAATATGCTTCCGATCCATCCACTTTTCTCCATTTCCACTACTGCTACACTGCTCCAAGCAAGTACCATTTCTTATCTGGACTGCTGTAGAAACTCCTAGCTGGTGTCCCTACCTTGCTCCTTCCCCAAAGCTAAAAATGGTTTGTTTTCCATATGGCAGCCTAAGTGATCTTTTAAAATAAATCATCATAATGTGATTACGCCATTCTCCTGCTTCAATCTTCCAGTGGTCCTCATTGCATGAGAATAAAACCCCAACTCCTACTAGGAAGGCCCTGAATGAACCGACCTCTCTACTACCTCTCCATCTCTCCTTTCCCCCATTCACCCCTTCCTCCCCCCAGACAATGGCACAGTGGCCTTTCAGTTCCCCAACACACTGGCCTCTTCCCTGCCTTAGGACGTACATTTTGCCTACCTAGAAACCAACTCCCCCACCTCCCTCCAGTATTTTTTTCCTTTTGCCTAACTCTTACTCATCTGATAGGTCTCAGCTTAAATATCCCATTCTTAAAGAAATTTCTGTGTTCACCCATGTTCCCCAGAAAGTGAAGCCCAAGGCAAAAGGCTGCTTGGCTATTCTTTTAATAAGGAAGACAAACCCAGGGAGCAGGAGGGAGGAATACAAGAGGAGAGAAGCAGGGAAAGAGGAAGAGCCAACATGAGGATGTACTGGCCATCTATCTCCACATGCGATTGATTGCTTGATCTGCAGGACCACTTCCCCAAGAAGTCTAATAGACTTGTGTCTTGGGACCATCCTTCAGAGGAGAGCAAAGGGGAAAATATTACCCTCTGGCTCCTGTCTCCCAAAGCTCAAGGGTTTCACCACCAAATGTTAACACCTCTGTGTTTCCAGCCTATGCATGTGTCAGCATGGGTACTAAGAAGGTCCCTGGTAGCATCAACAGGCCAGCACCAGAACAGGAAGCGAGAAACATGAGGTGCAGGCAGGGAGCAATGTGCTGTCAGGTTGCACCCTAAAATCAGTCAGAATCCATGGAGAGCTGGAACAAGAGACAGGTGAAGCTGAGAAGATCCAAAGTGGAGCATAAAAACTATCTGGGACACCTTCCCTGACCCACCCCAACCCAGTCCAGGTCACTGTGAGCATTCATTCTTTGGATAATCAAATAATTTTTGAACATCCACTAAAAGCCCGTGAGTACATTAATGATGGTGACACAAAGGTGTACAAATATTTACACTCACTGCCCTCATGGACCTCACATTCTAGTAAGGGTGACTATTTTAAAAAAGTGTATTTTTAAAAAATAGAGTATAAATTATGACAAGTGTATATAAGAAACAAACAAGGGGATGAGAGAGAGTAGGTACAAGACCAGTGGGGCTGTAACCCAGGAAAGGAGGGGACAGTGGCGTAAGCTGACCCTGGAGGGACAGAGAGGAGTCAAATCATGTAGGTCTTGCTACTTTCCTCAAAGAACCCTTATGTTTTGTTTTCCTTTATAGCATTTATTTATTTGTGTCTTTAATTGCTTTATATCTGTCTTCTTGACTAGATAAGAAGCGCTATGAAATCAAGGATCAGCCATTCCTTTTGGTTCTCCCCAGCATTCCTGGTACCTAAGCACAGTGCCCAGTAGAGCCACAGCAAATAAAAATTAAGTATTGAATAAATCTGTGGAATGCAGGAGTAAATGAATGAGAAGGTGTTTCTTGAGGAAAGCAAGGACTTAAAGCTTAGTGGCATCGGGCTCTGATAATCAGATGCATCCAATTCCACAAGGGTGACCAGTCATTAGGACCAGAAATCCTACAAGTGTGTTGGGTGAGTCTTCTTGGTCAGTACTTGAACAAGCAGGAAATGTTCCATTTTCTTGTCTGATCAAATTTCTATTTAATGAACACATTCTTTCTTTCTATTTGAGACTTTTAATCAGGTTTCACTCAAGCCCTGGGAACCATATTATTGTTTTAGAGGAGCTACAGAACCTGGCTCTGATTCCTTACATCTTTCAGTAGTGTGGCATAAGGCCTAAAATCAATATTATGTGCTGCCCTGACATCTGATAAAATCGGAGGGGCCTCAAATGGCCTCACTGCAAGTTTTCCTCCCTGCTCTGCTCCTGTGGGTAAGATCCCCTAGCCAGAGAACCCCCATTATCAAATGGACCAGATGCAATTCCTGCTTATCCATGAGAAGCAGGTTTCAATTCCCTGCCAGCCTATGGCATTATTCAAACAAGCCATTCACATCCTCCTTAGTAACCAGGGGCACCTCACCCTCTTGATACTACAAAGCCTGTCTCCTCCACCGCTGGTAGTTCACTATTTTCCTGAGTGTAACCCCCATGTGGTCCTGTGGTGCAGGGCCCTCCTCCCCCAGGCTGAGTCTATGTGACTAATAAACTGCTGTGGATCTCATCTGTCCAGTGTTTGGTGTTGTGTGTTTAGCCATCCCATAACTGTAGGGGATGGCCAAACAGGTGAGTAGGAGGTAATCAAAACAAGTAGTTTAACTTTTGGAGGGTATATTATTAATAGTTACATACAGATATCAAAGACCCAATAGAGTGGTTTGAACAAAACTAGAGTTTATTTCCCTCAACGGTGAAGCAGCTCTATTCCTCAAAGTCACCAGAGGCTCAGGCTCTTCTGTCTCATTGCTACCCCACTCCTAGGGCATTGCCCTCATCTGCGTGGTTCTTATGGTGGAATCAGTCCATCTCACTTGCTGGAGTGTACTCAAGTTAATTCCCATGGAAATAGCTGCAAATGCCCCCAACTCCATGACTTAAGACCAGTTAGAAGAGCTCAAAAACTGGATGTTCCAACATACCTTAAGATCTTAAACCTGAAAGCAATTGGGACACCCAGCCCCTCAAATGGAGTCTAGCAGAATGACAGTATAGGATAGTGGTTACCAACATAAGATCTGGGGATCAACAAATCTGGGTTCAAATTCCAACTTTGCCACTTGCTAGCTATGGAACCTTCAGCAACATACTGTACTTAACCTTTCTAAGTTAGGTTCTGCAAAGGTAAAATGGAGTTAATAATAGAAACTACCTCAAAGGGTTGTTGTAAGGATTCAGGATTGTGATGGATGTGTGCACCTAACATAGAGCTGGACACAGAGTAGGGATTCAATGAATGGTAGATCTGGTACCTCCTTATCCCACTTGCCCCCAAAATTTGAAGGCGGTAGTACGAATTCAGGCTCGGGGGACATTTTGACCTCGTATATAATAGTGAGATATATAAGTATAGACACATTGAAAATATAAAGCCTATATGTGGCTACCTTATGTGACCACCTTAAAGGAGATTGTTGTGAATATCAACTAAAATGAGTTAATACATGTTAAATGTTTACCACAATGCCTAGCACATAGTAAGCACCATGTAAATGTGAGCTATTATAATTATTAATATTATGGTCATCACATCTACAAGAGTATTATTTATTTGTCCTTGTAAGAGCCTGCAGGCATTTTTAACTTGCTGGTATTTAAATATAAAATATCATAATGTGACACTGTCTCCTTCCCCTAAGGAAGTTTCCACGTAGGAGGTAATCAGAATTTCACTCCCCCATTTGCGGCAGTTTAGTGAAGTTGGCAATTGCTCACATAGTAAAAGGGACACATACCACCATGCAACTGTACAAGGAAACAAAGTCAAATATTTTGAGGGTTCCTGACTGTCCAGGATTTTTTTTCCAAAGGTTCTCTGTAGAATTTTTAGTACAAAAATAGGTGTGAACTGTGTGCACTTTAGAAAGGAATGAGTTGGCCACTGTGGGGCTAAGATTGGTATTGTTCAGTGAACCAAATTCCTGCTCACTGATGTTGCTTTGGGTTGGGCTGACCTTATGAACTGGATTTCTTTTCAGATGGGTGTATTTTTCCTTATTGCAAATTTCCTTCAATTCATTAGCAGAGATTTTAGCCACTCTGCTGGGAGCTTGTGACCCTGGCTTGGACAGCTTATATACTCGCTTTTCAATAAATGCTTATTTATTTTTTTGTAGTTTCTGCTTGGCAGTGCCAGCTTTCCCTCTGGGACACCATCTTAGCCTTCTATCACCACTCTCTAGTTTCATCCCGTGACTCACTTCCTTTGGGTCACTTGAGTTTTCCTCCTGTAGGAGAATCTAATCTTCATTAACAACCAAGTTGAAAAAGACCTTCCTAGATTCCTGCTTTACCATTCATTCAGTGATTCCTGGGCATCATGACTTGTGTGCAATCCACACATCCACTGCTATATTTATCCATACCATAGGGATTGCCATGGTGCTCAAAAGGGCACTGCATTTTCTAACACAATCCTCACTGTACTGTGGGTAATTTGTTGCAGGCTTAGTCCTATTAATGGAGCTTTAAGAACTCAGTTTTCTCTAGATTTTCCTATCCACAAATGTCTATTTACACTATAGCAAGATAAAATAAATTTGAAATAAGAAACATATAGCAAAGGGAAAGTAAAAGTATAGAGGAAAGTTGCAAGTCATGAAGTCTTTACCATAGATGGTATAAAAGTTGCCTCAGAGATTCCTGGTAATCAACACAAAGAGAGAAATGTGTTACAAAATGCATAGTGTCTCTAAAGAACAAACACACCAGTTGCACAGATACAGCATAACTCTTCTAGAACTAATGTGTCTCCTACAAGTCCTCCCAAAGGAGTCTAGTGAACAGTGTCCTCATAACATCTTTTTCAAAGCATAGTGATGGATTTCATGGACCTTCCTTATGATACCAAAGCACAAGTTAGGAGAAGCATTTCTGCCTGAGGCTGTAAAATGTGACTAACCCCCTCTAACACTACCAGGGGATAAAGGATGGATAGAATGACTTCCATGGAAATGCTGTAGGGGCCTTGGAGAAAGAATAGAAATGAGAAACGTGCCTGGTGACAGCTATCTGACCTTTTGAGGCACCAAACATTATTCAGGAGCTAAGGATTTGATCAAATCTGTTATTTGGGGCTATGATGACCAAAGAATGAATTTGATTTCATTGAACTCAAGGATCTGCATTCCACAGCCACCCCCAAACTTTGTCTTTTTTCAGCCCTTTTTCCCCCCAAGGAAGAATGCGACAGGAAAAGAACAGAGTCTTGAGAAAGGCTGAGGGACTGCCCCAGGAAGGGATGTGAAAGAGGCTGGGTGGGGACACAGATGAGCACTCAAAGAGGGCCTCACTTAAATGGAGCCAGATGAAATTCTGCAGGTTCTTTGGCCCCATACTGACTTTGTTACTTTTTAGCTTCTTTTTTTTTTTTAATAGACCTTATTTTTTAGAGCAGTTTTCAGTTCACAACAAAATTGAACAGAAGGTACAGAGATTTGGCATGTATCTCCATGTTCCCACCCCCCCACCCCTACCATACACAATCTCCTCCACTATCAACATTGTGCACCAGAGTGGTGTGTTCGTTACAATTATGAAATACATTGACACATTGTCATCAAAAATCCATAGTTTACATTCAGGTTCACTTAGTCTTATATAGTCTATGGGTTTTGACAATTGTATAATGGCATGTATCCACCATTATAGTATCATACAGAGTAGTTTCACTGCCCTAAAAATCCTCTGTGTTCCACCTAGCCATCTCTCTCTCTAACCTAAACCTTGCGTTTTTTAGCTTTTTATGAAATTCAGTTGAGCCAGTTGTGCGTGTCAGGACACTGTCTAGCAAAGATGGCCGTGTTGGACATCAGATTCGCTTTATTCACGATCACATTTCACATAGCATCTCTTTCACTGAAACCTGACTTAGCTCCTTCCTATGAGGGCCCATCAAACTAAACCTCATGATATAACCCACGAGACGGACAAATTGTTTCCATCTAGAGAAAAAATATTAACCTTAGCTGAATAACTAAATTTATAGCAGTAAAACCCAGCTATTACAGCCATTATTTAATTGATGTTAATTTGAAGTTATACAGTGTTTTCACTCTGAAGCTCAAAGAAATCAGCATGTAATTGGCATGTGAATTTTCATAATTGTCCTATGAAGTATACAAAGGGGGATCCAAATAAATCCAAGAAAACAGGGCCCATGTATTTCTACACATTAGGAGAGAATGGAGAAGGAAAGTGGGTAAGGATGAGAATGAAAGCTGAAAAATGTTGACAAATATTAATGAAGAAAAATTTTAAAACCCCTAAAAAGGAAGGATAATAATAGCTTTCTCTGAATCACCATTTAATCTGCACAGAATACCATCACCAGCAGGAATCTACCCATACCAAAAAAAAAAAAAAAAAGGGAAAGAATATTTTTTTCTAATTTCCCTTTTGTAGATTAATTACTAATTTAGTCTCCAGTATGGTAATTTGGCATCACTTAGAGTTGAAACAAATGCTTCCATGTAAAAAAATTTTTTTTCCAAAAATATGTTTTACCAAATTTAGAAATTAAAAAAAAATTTTAAGACTTTCAAAACTATATGTTACTAAAAATAACATTGACCCCTGATATTTGTCTGAGGAATCCTCTGGAGAAAAAAGGATTTCATCCATTGGAGATAAATGGGGCCAACTTATCTGCAGTCTTTGGTTTAATTAGCTAAACTCTTCCAGATGGACAACATTCAAAGCAAAGGAATATTTCTAAGCCCCCTGGAATTGTTAATAAGCACAACAATATGTTACATGTAAAAGAAAGTATGTGTCCTTTACTTTGAGGAAGTGTTTGGTAGCACTATGATTTTCAGTTTGAGTATTAAAAAAGAAATGCTCTCATTTTACCCAACATTCAACAAACAAATATGGAGTGCTTGCTTTTCCCCAGTGCTAAGCACTGGGGGTAAAAATAAGACAGGACCCCTGTCCTTATGGAATCTCACAATTTCACTAGAGGTTGCATTCCTAGTGCCTGGCACATAGTAGCGGCTGATTAACTATATGTTCAACACATAAGTGAATGGTATAGACACTTAAATAAGGAACTACATTCATATAGGTCTGAACAAATTACTGTGGTCAGAGAAGGGGATGGGAACCTCAAACTATCAGAGAAGTCTTCACCAAGGAGTTAGGTAGGCGTGGGAAAGACTGCGAGACACAGAAAATAGCATTTGTAAAGACAAGGAGAGAATAAACAGTAACATGTATTTAGGCGACAGCTAGTAATTTGGTGTGGCTGGAGAGTATGTGTATACGGAATGTGCCCGGAAGGTAGTGAGACCACAAAGATGGGTTGGGGCTCATTTGAGGATGACCCGAAAGCCTGCTAAGTTTAGACTTGATCCTTTAGTTGTGTTGGTGTTTTAGAAAGAGAACATGAGACACAGTATAAGAGGACACACAGAAGGAGAGAAGGAAGTAAAGGATAATAAAGGTTAAGCGCCTCATTTGTGCCTAGCACTAGGATAGATCCTCTACATATTTATATTAAATCTCATCTATCCTTGCAATACTCCCAGTGGGTACACAATAGTGTCCTTATTTTCAGAGGGGAAAACGTAGAGAAGTTATATAATTTTCCCCAGATCACACAGTTAATAAAAGATGGAACTAGGATTTGGAACCAGGGTTCTAAAAATCTCACTGGAGGATGAAAACACCATTGGGGCCCAGCGTGTAGGCTCATGCCTGTAATCCTAGCACTCTGGGAGGCTGAGGCGGGAGGATCGCTTGAGCTCAGGAGTTCGAGACCAGCCTGAGCAAGAGCGAGACCCTGTCTCTGCTAAAAATAGAAAAATCAGCCCAGTGTTGTGGTGCGAGCCTGCGCCTGTAGTCCCAGCTACTCAGGAGGCTGAGGCAGGAGGATCCCTTGAGCCCAGGAATTTGAGGTTGCAGTGAGCTACGATGACACCACTGCAGTATTCTCGGGATGACAGAGTGAGACTCTATCTCAAAAACAAAAAAACAAAAATACAAAAAAACACACCATTGGACTCATACAAATTAGTATTAGGAAAAATATACAGTGGAAGGCTGGAGAAAGATAGTGAATATTAAGAAAGACACACATGCAAGACACAAGGAAAGAAAAGTATGACTATACAAAAGGATATTTACAGTAAGGGAGATACAACACAGGAAGTGGAAAGATAATCATAGAAAAACCACAACATGTGTTTTTTAAATGCAAAGCCCCAGGGAAGAGAAAGCAAATGGTACAATAATGTCATTCACTCTGGTATCCTGTGCATTTGGTTTTGCTCTGTACTCTTTTTTTTTTTTTATTTTAAACAATTTACTATGAGAGTAACAAAGATACAGCTCATGATCTTGCGACTCTAATGCTCTAAATCAGAAACAGATGGTGCCTAGTGTACCCTGTTTCCTAGAAACTGCAGAATTTTGAGGACAACACCCTCTCTGCACTGCACCACCGATTTCAGTTCCTTCACAGATACCAATACATGGCTAAATAATTTGGTTGCTGGGCATTGTATTGGAACATTTGTTTTCCTTACTCAAGAATCTTTTTGAAGGTTAAAACGTTTCTCCACTTTTACTGCATTTTTTTCTAATTTCAAAAGTAATTCCTTTTCATTGTTAAAATTTTTAAAAACACTGAACAAGGAAGAAAATAAAAATCCCCTGTAATCCTTCCATCAGCAATACCAATGACCACTGTTAACACATTGACAAAATTCTCCTAGTTCTTTTCCTACTCACACCTACGTATGTGCATGCTCGAATGCACAAACACACACTTTATAGAAAATTGGATGTATAGAAATTGCTTTCTAATATTTCGTTCACTGAACAATATATCATTTACATTTTTTCCATATCACCAAATACTTATGAAGACTGTTAGTATTCCATCATATTGTATAAGTTAATTTACTTAACTCACCTCCTTTTCATTCAACAGGTTCTATTAATTAACACCTACTATGTGTCAAACTGTGCTCGGCACTAGGTGCACAGTGGTAAGTGAAACAGGCAAATTCCCTGCCCTCGTGTAGTTTATAGTCCTATTATTGACCTCCAGCTTATTTGAGAACTTTTCTTATTAAAAATATAGCACAACCGGACGCGGTGGCTCACGCCTGTAACTGTAGCACTCTGGGAAGCTGAGGTGGGAGGATCACCTGAGCCAGCCTGAGCAAGAACAAGACCCCATCTCTACAAAAAATACCAAAAAAAATTAGCTGGGCACAGTAGCGAGCACCTGTATTCCCAGCTACTTGGGAGGCTGAGGCAGGAGGATTGCTTGAGCCCAGGAGTTTGAGGCTGCACTGAGCTATGATTGTGCCACTGCACTCTAGCCTGGGTGACAGAGTGAGACCCTGTCTCAAGAAAAAAAGTGTGTATATGTATATATATACATACATATATAGAGAAAGAGAGAGAGAGCACAGTGAAATCTGGCAAACACTACCTCAGCTATGTAACTAAGCTTAACATAATTGGTGAAAAGTCATAGAGACAGCATGTACCCCTGATATGATGTGACAAGAATGGCACTTTACCTTTGTGGTCTTCTTCCCATAATCCCAGTCGAATCATGATTTTTTAAAAAAATTAGACAAATCCAAATAGAAAGACACTCTAACCAGTACTTCTCAAAACTGTCAAGGTCATCAAAAACAAGGAAAATCTGAGAAACTCTTACAGTCTTGAGGAATCTAAGGAGACATGACAACTAAATGTAATGCAGTATCCTGGATAGAATCCTGAAACAGAAAAAGAACATTAGGTAAAAAGTAAGGAAATAAGAATAAAGTATGGACTTTAGTAATATTATATCAGTACTGGTTCAGTAGTTGTAACCAATGTATCATACTAATACCAGCTGTTAACAACAGGGGAAATGGGGAGGGAAAGTAGACGGAGCATACAGGAACTCTCTGTTCTATCTTTGAAACTTCTTTGTCAATCCAAAACTATTCTAAAATTAAAAGTTTATTTTGAAAAATAACAAAACCAAACACTGTGATAGTCATTCTTGTATCTTGAAGCATATCTCTGATTATTTCCTTAGGATAAAACCCCAAGGGTGAAATTGCTGAGTCAAACCATACTGTAAACACATTTTTATCCACCAGAGATTCTACTTTTAAAGTGCTATAGATGTTTTGCTGACTTTTAAAAGATGTTTTCACCTATGCCTAGCATCTTCCTAGTTGTAGAGTGCTGAAGATAGAAGGAAACCTGAGAGTATGAAGCCCAACTGCCTCATTTTACAGATGAGCAAACTGAGGCCCAGAGAAGTGAAGTGACTTGCCCAAAGTCAAGCAGCTAGTTAACAGTGGGAAGTGGAACCCATATTCCTGTTGACTGTAATCTCTGTTGAACTGTCCCTGGGTTTGGCCGAATGAAGTAAAATTTTCTGGCCCATGGCAGAATCTGTGATCAATGACCAGACCTGCATCTTTCTGTTTTCTATAGGTAAATACAAGGGTTTGCTTCCTTTGTTTTGCACATGGTTGCTGGGAGTTAAAAAAGGATTTTAAATAAGTTTAAAGAATGGATTCAGACACTACTAATAGAATTGCTTGACTAAATGCCTGGGTAAGTCATTTTTTCTTTTTTTGAGACATAGTCTCCCTCTGTCACCCAGGCTAGAGTGCAATGGTGTCATCATAGCTCACTGCAACCTGAAACTCTTGGGTTGAAGCAATCCTGCCTCAGCCTCCCAAGTGGTTGGGACTACAGGCACACATCAGCATGCCCGGCTAATTTAAAAATTTTTTTTAGAGATGGGGTCTCACTATGTTACCCAGGCTGGCCTCAAACTCCTGGCCTCAAGTGATCCTCCAACCTTGGCCTCCCAAAGTGCTAGGATTACAGGCATAAGCCACCACGCCAGGCCTTATTTTTTCTGTCTGAGCTATTGCTTTCCAATAAAAAAATTCAGAATTCCAACGCCTATTTCTTAGTCTTTTGCCAGGGACCTAGGAAAAATTAAGTAGCTAGTGCAGAAGTAGCTATCTGCGGAAGCCTTAGACAGAAATATCATTTAAGGAAAAGGTATTTGAATGAGAACAAAGGACACATTTTCTATTAAGTGGTCTGTTGTAGCCTAAGAAAGTTCATTTCCTTGCCCCTATGGTCTCCAGACAAGGAAAATCCCAGACTTGGCATTAGTAAGGAAGAAGAGGGCAATGGAAAGGAAGGGAGAGAATTGTTAGACTTCTTGGCTGGAATTCAGAAACAAATAGTTCCTGAGTCTGGCATTGTCGAGGCCAGCGTCAGGACTAGCCCAAGGAGGCAGACAAGGAACATTACTGTTACTGACTTGGCTCCACTCATCGTTCCTCAAGAGAAACTGGTGCGTAAGCAGGATCCTGGAGGATGCAAGAGAAATATAAACAATCATTGGGTGTGGACCTGTGGTTCCCTATAGAAGCTTTGCCAGGCCTGAGATTGCAGTTGTACACTTTGACTTATTTAATTTCCAGACATTCTTGCAGGATTTGGGCAATGACAAAGGTGAGCTAAAACAAGACTAAAGTCTGGGATTTGGAAAAGCATTGGCCTTTGACTCAAATTGGAGCCTCTAATCAAAGTTCTAACCCCCTACTCAGGTCAGTGAGAATCCTTGCTCTGAGATATGGAAGTGACTTATTTTATTTGCCTATAAACATCTTTCAGCACCTGCACCAAATTGAAACTTGGCAGGCAAAATGAGGAAGGAGTAATATTTCTAAAAACTCTTCCTATTTTTATGATTTGAAACTTTTTACTCTTTGAAGGGGTAGAACAGGAGAAAGATTTTAAAGAACTCTCAGGAGCAGGTGAAAGGACAAAAGAAACAGATTGCAAAAATCACTCCATTGATATTTATTGCCATCCTTATTTTGCAGGGGAAGACTTAAAGGTGTGGGCAGGTTGATTGGCACTACCCATGATTGTACAGCAACAAAGGAAGTGACAGCTCCAAGGTTTTAAGACAGGACAAAATGAGAAGGGAGCATGTGAAGTGGGTGTAGCCCCAAGAGAGTCTTGAGATAAATGAGAATCTATACTCCAAAATCTGAATCTCTAGCTTCTCAATTGTACTGTGTGCTTTTACATGAAAAAGCAGTGCTGGACTCTACACACGCAAACAAAACCTTTTAACTGGATTGGCCTTTTTTTTTTTCTTTTCAGAACAGGGTGTCGATATGCTGCCCAGGCTACAGTGATGTGGCTATTCATAGGCACCATAATTGTGCGCTGCAGCCTCCAACTCCTGGGCTCAAACAATCCTCCTGCCTCAGCCTCCTGAGTAGCTGGAATTACAGGTGTGTGCCCTCATGCCCAGCTGGATTGGCTTTGATCTTGATCTTTAAGTTTAATAGTAATTACATTTTACTGAGATGATTTAACTGCCCCTATTGAGGCTACTCACACATCTGGCTCCTTGTTGATACCTCCAATTCCACCATTAGGGCTTCATCCCTTTGAATTAGATGGTAAATAGACTATATACATGATGTGCCAATTCCAGTCAACTGACAGCAGCTATCTAATCACGCTGTTGAAGATTACATGGAGGCTCAGCAGGAAGGGACTCCCACAGGTGATCAGCAAGATGAGCCAGCGAGGGAAGAGTGGCAGCGCTCTGTCCGTTAAGGCAGCGTGTGCTGCCCATACCCTAACCTCGGGACAGGCTAACCATTGAGCTTTCATATGTCACTGGCACCTCAGTGTGAATTAGCGTAATGTCAGACCATTTCCAGTTATACCAGAGGTAGTTTTGATAGGTACAGCACTTATTTTTTTTGTTTTTTTAGCACTGTGTCCTCACATGGTAAGCACTTATGTTTTTTGAAGCAAAACTCAGGACATATGGTTCAAGTAAGGATTCTTTTCTGATTTTGTGAATTAAACTGTGTGCAAGCACTTACAAAGATATAAAAGTAACATTTAATTAATCATGTAGTGAATCACAACATATTGAAATTTATGGAAAATATTACATGAAAGGTGAAAACAATCAAGGGTGTATGGTCCCCAGGGATAAGTTCAAAGGACAGAAGGGTCAGGTCTAGGTGGGAACCCTGGGCTTTCAGAGGCCATCCGAGGGCCCTGGTGTCTGAATTCATGACAGTTTCCTAAGTAGGTAGAAAGAATACCGAAAAGGGAAGTGAGAAGTCACTGACATACTTCACTTATTCCACAATTTTGCTTTTAAATGCAAAATTTCTTCTGCAGGGCTCTGCTCTGGGGGTTTCCTAGGGAGAATTTCAAAATTGTAGACACCGTGTCAGGGCAATTACTAAGTACCTACAATGTCATCCAGGATTCTCCATAAGTTACCAACCTTATAGTGAAGTTTACTCTTTTTAAGGAAGGTTCTCCCAGGCCCACACACGGTAAAGCCCTCTATACTGAGGTTGGATCAAACTTTCAAAAAAATTTTTAACTATTTACAAAGGTTTGATCTAAGTTAAAATAAAATTTTTAAACCAAACACACAATGAGAATTTTGTTAGTACTTTAAGCAATGAATTGTAAGGAAAGATGTTTAAGTAAATCCAAACCTTTCAGCAAGAAAGGAAAAGCTCTCTACAATATGACCCCAGCCTTCTCAGCCACTCCCCATGCCTGCAAGCCTTTTCGCCTGGAACGCTCTTTCTCCTTTTTGTACATATCTCTTTTATAATAACTAGCATATTTTACTGTTATCTCTATTTCTCCTTTGTCTCTCCATTAAACTGGGAGAATCTCAAAAAATGTTGCTCTATTAATCATAGCAACTAAATTTCAAATTCCTGACAGGATCTCCATTTATCCATTCAGGGAATGTGAAATTTTTATTCTGTCAACAAATACTTCATAAACACCCAGTAAGTGCTAGCCACCATACTAGACACCAGAGATAAAATAGAGGACAAGGTAGACAAGGACCCTAACTGCATAGAGCTCTGAGTCTGAGGGATCTTTTTTTTTTTTTTTGAGACAGAGTCTCACTCCGTCACCAGGACTAGAGTGTCATCATAGCTCACTGCAACCTCAAACTCCTGGGCTCAAGAGATCCTCCTGCCTCAGCCTCCTGAATAGCTGGGAGTACAGGCGCATGCCACCATGCCTGGCTAACTGTTCTATTTTTTTGTAGAGACAGGGTCTCGCTCTTGCTCAGGCTACTGTCAAACTCCTGGCCTCAAACAATCCTCCCGCCTCAGCCTCTCAAAGTGCTAGGATTGTAGGTGTGAGCCACTGCGCACCTGGCCCTGAGGGATCTTTATAACCCCAGTGCCTAGAACATGGCAGGTGTGCAATTAAGACTGAAAGAATAAATGAGGGATAAATGGAGATCCTGCCAGGAATTTGAAATTTAGTTGCTATGATTAATAGAGCAACATACAGATAAACGGCAATATACAAAACCTAAAGAAATAGAAAATCTTAAGTCTTTTGCATTGTTGTATCCCAAGTCATTGCTGCTATCACAAATGGCAATTACTGAAAGTCACTGTCTAAATGGAGAATTTTGTCCATTTTGGGTTCCTAGAACCCAAAAGAAAGTAGATTATGTAAAAAGCATTCACTGTGAAATAATAGTAATTTCAATTAAAGAAGTTATCACCTAAAAGTTAATCAAGCTCCATAAAAATGTAAGGTATTACTACTGACTTATTAGGATGTTCTTTGAATTCACTGTGTCTAAAACATGGATATGAAGGTCAAAGAAGGCTCTGTAGTCAGGAAAACACTATGTTCTAATAGATATTTTTGACATATGGGGAAAATAGCAGTAAAGCCTGGTTTCCCAAAATATATTCCCATAGAACAATGGTCCAATGAGTTGCCCCTTGAAAAGAGTATTCTGTAGGTCCAAGAGTCTAGGAAACTCATTATGCATGAAGTCTTCTTGGAGCTTCACAAAGCGTACTATCATATTAATGTCTCTGAAAAGTTCTTCTGGAAAGATATATGTTTAACGTTATTTATCATCATTTCCCATACTTACTTAAACCACCAAATTCTTTTTTCAAGGGGTAGCTAGTAAGTTAGGAAAATCTGCTTTAAAGTTCAATTTACAATGTTGTTCATTTATAATTACCCATTAGTGATGATCTGGCAAACCAAGACATTCTCAGAATATAGTATTCAATGATAAAAATACTTTTCTTATGTAAGTATCTGTAAATAAAACTTGCTGCACAAACGATAATCTTGGGAACATTCTGCATTTTGTTTCCAAATGAAGTCACTACCTAACCACTAGATGGCGATATGATTCAATTTATGTTACAACCATACCACAGAATAGTAATAGTTCAAGAGGTATTCAAATTTTCTAAAAATGCATATATCCATTTGTTCATTCATTTAGTTGTTCCTCAAACATTTATTAGGTACTGTTAAATTCCCAGGACTCTTATGGATTTTGGAGATAAGAAGAATGAGACAGTGATCCAAACCTAAAAGAGCTCACTGTCAAAAAATTGTAATTCCTAGATTCCTAAGAAGCTGAAAGATGCCTCACCATTAACAACCATTTTTCTGAGAAAAAAAACAAAGAAACATGACTATATTAAATATGCACATTGATTACATGACACATTCTTATTTTACAAATATGAAAAAATTTTAAAGTATACATTAAAGAATTGAGAAAATACTGTCTATGGAAAGCACTATGCTATACAAGCATCTAAGAAATTATCATAGTATGAGATAACTTGCCCAAAGGTTGTGTGCACCCAGAAGTCAGTTTTGACTCAGGGAGGACATGCTCAGTCCTTGGTCCTGGGGAGCTTCTGTCCCCACAAGATGGGCTCAGTTCAGAGCCTGGAAATTAAGGAGGGATGAAGGTGAAGATCGTGTCTGTCTGTTAAGCCACCAGCCCGGGAGCTTTAGTGCCAGAAGAGAGCTTGAAGATCACCCTATTCTAAGAAATTGAGATACAGAGATGTTGAGTGGCTTGCCAAGTGACAAGGGGCTAGTTGAGACAGGGCTGGAACTTGAACCCAAAACTTCTAATGCCCAGCTGATGTTCTTTCCGATATTTCATCATCAATTTTGGAATTAAGAACAGATCCTTCCTAAACTCTTTCCTTTTCCAAATTCCCTTTCCCTGCTGGTTCCCTGCTGGCTGCCCATCCTTAGGCAACGTGTGAGGTAGGGGTGTGCGTGTGTGTGTGTGTGTGTGTGTGTTATGCTGGATTCCTCAGAAAACAGACTCTGAGGAAAGAGTTTTGCATGCACAAGGTTTATTGGGGAGCACCTCTCAGGGACTGAGGGAGGCATGAGTGAGAGAGAAGCTGAACCGAAATGCAGTTGCAACAGAGGCCTTAGCCAATCCTACACAGTGCTCTGGAGTTGAGATGGTCCTTCAGAGTTGTTCTAGATCAAGGCAAGAGGCTGGACCTTTATACTTCCACATTGACCCATCATTGGATGCAGGGGACATAACCATAGGCAAAGCAGCTCCCTTCAGCTAAGGGCAGAAGGCAAGGTGTCAGCAGGGCTCTAGGGGAGAATCCATTTCTATGCCTTTTCCAGCTTCTAGAGGCTGACCACATTCCTTGGCTCACTGCCCGTTTTCTCCATCTTAAATGCCAGCAACATCACATACCTGTGACCTTTCTTCCGTCCTCACATCTCTCTTTCTGATCGCAGCAGGGAAACATTCTCTGCTTTTAAGGACTATGTGATTAGATTAGGCCCACTTGTATAATCCAGAATAATTTACCCGTCTCTAGGTCCTTAACCTTAATCACACGTGCAAAGTCTTTTTAGCCATGTGAGGCCACAAGTTCCAAGGATTAGGACACAGATAGGTGTATGGAAGGCTATTCTATCACAATCTAGACTAAACATTTTTGGCATTAATATTTTATATGTTCATAGCAACATTATTATGTAATATTAATATTTATAATGTAATTATTATATTATTGTATTATTATAGCCAAAAAGTGGAAACCAAATGTTCAAGAACTGATAAATGGATAAATAATATATAGAATATCCATACAGCCATAAAAAGGAATAAAGGACTGATTCATGATGCAACACAGACAAACCTTGAAAATATTATGCTAAGTTAAAGAAGCCAGACACAAATGACCACATATGTATGATTCCATTTATATGACATGTCCAGAATAGGCAAATCTATGGAAACATAAGGTCGATTACTAGGTAGTTTCCAGGGGCTGAGGAGGAGGAAATGGGGAGTGATTGCTAATGGGTAGGGAGTTTCTTTGTGGGGGTGATAAAAACGTTCTAAAATTAGATTGTGATGATGGTTGCAAACCTATGTGAATATACATAGACCATTGAACTGTACACGTTAGAGGGGTGAATTTTATGGTATGTGAATTATAACTTAAAGCTGTTTAAAAGTGGTTTACAGGTGATGCTGCATCCTTTATCTTGTATCACACCAGGAAGCGCTTTATAATGATTGAACTCTAGGTTAGGGTGGTGACAACTGATAAAAACTTTATTGTTAACAAGTGCTTCTTGTTAACAAAGTCATCTACCTGGCAGGAATAATACTACCCTATAAATATGTTATGAGGATGAAATTAGAATGTAGGTAAAATATTTAGTAGATCATAAACATTGTGGGTAGAATAATGGCTCTCCCAAAGATGTCCATGTCCTAATCCCTGGAGCCTGTGACTATGTTACTTTATAGTTTAGAGTTCATAGTGACTTTGTTATTAAGTTTGAGGACCTAGAGATGGGGAGATTATTCTGGATTATCCAGGTGGGCCTAACCTAATCACATAAATCCTTAAAAGCAGAGAATCTTTCCAGCTGAGATCAGAGAGAGATGTAATATTACTGGCTTTGAAGATGGAGGAAGGGGGCCAAGGAATATGGTGGCCTCCGGAAGCTGGAAAAGAGAAGGAAAGACATTCTCCCTCACAGTGTCCAGAAATAGCGCAGCCCTGCTGACACCTTAATTTTAGCCCCGTGAGACCCATGTTGGACTTCTGACCTACATAAATGTAAGATAATAAATTAACATTGTTTAAGCCACTAAATCTGCGGTAATTTATTACTGCAGCAAGAGAAAACTCATATAATAAAGCACACAGAATTCTAATAAAAAGATGACTAACATATACAAATGAAGTAATTCAATACAGTAAAATTCAAATTACCCCAACCCATGGTGGAAGTACAGTTACATTAAAAACATGAACAAATTCCACTAACTTCTGCCCCCACCTACTCAGGCAGCTTCAATCTCTGCTAAAGAGTCCCTCAAGTATTTCTGGGAGTACCCAGGGGGTGTCTGCATTCATGAGATAATCTTCTTATGAACCAATCCATTTCCAAGCAATCTAGGTAACTCCACCAGGTAAGAATTGCTGTGCTGGCCAGACTCCAGTCTCCTTAGGGAACCACCCCTACTCTACTGGATGTGAGTCCTTGCCAGGTACTTACCCCATCCCTTTGGCCACCACAGACTTCTAGAAGGCATCTCCTCCAATGTGCTGGATCCTTTAAATGGGCAAAACTGTTCTGGGGTCATTTGCACAAGGGGAATAGTGGCTCTCTCCTCAATGTTTTATAGAATTTGAATCAACATGGTCTCTTTTTCCTTTTAGTCTTCCACTCAGCTCTCCAAAGGCCTCAGATACAAGTCCAGTGGCAGCTGGGGAGAGAGACAAATCATGCAGTACTCAAAATGATCTCTCCACTACAACTAAGTCCCACAGCATCAAATTGCTACAGGGTTCCCTCTCCCCTAAAGCAAAATTGTTTCCCAAGACTCTTTCTAGTCCCCTTGAAAATAAGTTTCCAGCATGCCAATCTCACCAGTTTGACAGATGTGCCCAGACATGACTAAATCCCACTTGGACTCAAGTTAGGCTCCCACCACATGAAGAAGACAGTGTACAATTGGGACAAATAAGTGTTTCTCATTCAAGGAGCACTTTGAACGCTTCAGGCGTTCTGGCATTCAAAGAAGGGAGATAAAGTTGAATAGGGAGAAAGGCCTTCAAAGTCAGGGCAACAGAGAACCCCTGAAATTTTTGAAGAAGAAACACCACAGTATAATTGGTGTTTAGGAACACTTAATTCATTGTGTATTTATAAAATTGAGAGGCAGGGAGACCAAGAGCAGAGTAAGGTCAATTAGGGCGTTGTTTCAGTGATCTAGGAATGAAACGTTGAAGGCTGTACAGAGAAAAGTGTGAAGGGGAAAAAAAATGTTCCTGGTATATACTGCTGCCTAACAAGCTACCCAAAATTTTAGTGGCTTAAAATAGCAATTATGGCCTGGTGCAGTGGCTCACGCCTATAATCCCAGCACTTTGGGAGGCCAAAGTGAGAGGATCACTTGAGGCCAGGAGTTCAAGACCAGCCTGGGTAACACAGCAAGACCCCATCTCTACAAAAAATAAGAAAAACTAGTCAGGCACAGTGGCACATGCCTGTAGTCCCAGCTACTCCGGAGGATGAAGCAGGAGGATCTCCTGAGTCCAGGAGTTTGAGGCTAGCTTGGAGAACATAGTGAAACCCCATATCTAAAAAAAATTTTTTTTTAATTTAAAAATAGCAATCACATATTTAGGTCATTGATCTGCAATTTGGACAGGGCTCAGTAGTGTTGACTCATCTCTGCTCTACAACATATCTGGGGCCTCAGCTAAGGTGATTCAATAACTGGGGCTGGAACAGCTGGGGACTCACCAGGCATCTCTTACTTCATGTAGCCTTGGAGTGTGGTCTCTTCCTGCAATCTCTCCAGGACAGCAACCCCAGGGATAATCAAATTTCTTAACATGACAGCTTCCCCCATAGTCAGTGTTCCAAGAGAAAAATGACTCTCTTAAGGCTAGTCTGGCACAGTGTCACTTTTGCTGTATTCTATTGCTTACAGTAGTTACAGAGCCTTCCATATTCAAGGGGAGGTGACAAAGACAACACCTCTCCATGGGAAGAATGTCAAAGAATTTGTGGCCATCTTTAATCTGCCATACAGATACATGAGATTTGGATGTTGGCAGTAAGAGAGAAAAGTCCAGGACTCTAATTGCTAGATTTCTAGACTGGGTCACTGGGTAGTGATAGCCACATAGATATAGAATACATATGAGAGTATAGAGAGGAATAAGATGAACTCAGTTTTGGATATGCTGAGTTTGAGATGTCTGTGGGAAATCCAAGTGACATCAGGGAGGCAGCTGTGCATAAAGACTAAGAACTAAGGAAAGAGGTCTGACCTCTAAATATGAATTTGGAAATAATCAGTCTTCAGAATGGTTCTCTCAGCTGTGGTATGTCACACACTACTGTGTCATGATCAGTTATAGATAACCAGGAATTTGTAAATATTAACAGTTGAAGTGTTGACATCTGTTTAAAAAAACACTTAAAAATAATGCCACTCTCACATTCAGTGTATAGTCTCAGTATAGCACTTTATTCAGTGAGAGATAAAAATGATGGAATCTCAGGAGCTTAAAATCCTGATTCAGGAAAAAATGTTTTAAATAGCAGTTCTGTTCAATAATGCATAATTTTCATTCAGCAACATTAGAACCTTTACCACCAATATTGATTAACATTTCTACAAGGAAATACAACTCAGCTGTCTTCTCCGTTCTCCAGACCTGCTCCTCTTCTACTGTTCCCACCCAGTGGCATCAGCTGTCAAGACAAAATCAGGAATCATCCTAGACTTCGCCCTCTCTCTCACTTTCACACTCACCAGACCAGATCTCAATGATTTTACCCCTAAATATTCCTTCAATCTACTCCCTTCTTCTTCTCCATGCCATTCAGGGCCTCATCAACTCTTGCCTGGACTACTCATTCATTCATTCACTCACCAAATACTTATGAATGCCTCTTCTGTGTCAGGCATGATTCATAGAGTGCGGAGTCTAGTAGAGGGGTGGAGAATGAGTATAGAAAGCAGGGCAATTTAGGAGGCTGTTACAATAATCCAGGTGAGATGCTGGTGGTTTAGACCAGGGTAATGGCAGTGAGCAGGTGAGAAATGGTTGGGCTGTTAATGTACTGTGCAGGTACAGTCAATAAGATTTCCTTACTGACTGGATAGAAGGTGAGAGAAAGAGAGGACTCAAAGATGACTCCAGAGATTTTGGCTTGAGCAACTGGAAAGATGCTAGTAACTGAAATTGGAGGAGTAATTATGGGGAGAGAGATTAGGACTTCAGTTTTGGACATATAAGGACTTCAATTTTAGACACTTTAAATCTACGATACAGAACAGGCAGTTGAATATATTCAGAGGAAAGGTTTGGACTGGAGATATACATTTGGGAATTATCAGCATATAACAATCTGGTATTAGGTGCTCCTAGAGGGAGTGAGGTGGATAAATGGGGGATTATGGTCAGAATGGGATAAATAAAAGGGAGAATGATAGAATGGTTGTGGTCACTGGCAATAACAACGTTACAGAGGTGCTTAACAAACGCTGGCTATCATTAAGGAACAAAACCTTTCCCCCTGGAAATTAGCATTTTCCTCAATTTTGAGCATCTACTCCCACAATATCTTCTAAATATCCACTATGGCACCACAGTTGTTCTCCGTCACCAGAAACAGGTTCATTCATTGGTAAGTGCTGTGATTCGCCAAAACCCCCTGGAAGGTAGGGGGAAGGTAGGATTCGGTGTATGAATTTTTGTGGCTGTTGCCAGTGTCATTGTACGAAGCAGTAATGGACACTTAGGAAAAGAGAAAGACTGTTTTCAGTTCATGTCAGAATCAGGGGAAGACTAAGGAAACAGAGTTCTAGAAGAGGTACCCCCTAAGCAACACTAAAAGCAGAGGGAATGTAGCTTAGGGGATAAAGCCCGTAAGACCAGTTTTAAACATGAATCCAGTAAGTTTTTAGGGTGCTTTACAGCTTTCTTCATTCTAGGAATATGATTAGAGGTTCTACATGGCAGGCATTATGCTAGGTACCGGAATGAAATGATGAACAAAAACAACCACCATTTTCATTACGCAAGATGACGTAGCAGTGTAAGAATAGATGTGGACCTACCTTTCATGGGGCAGTTTTGTGGAGGAAAGAGCCATTAAACTGATTACCACGACACAGGTGTATAAAAACAAATTTTCATACTTGCCCTAAAGGAAAAGTATAGGGGCTATGAGAGGTTAATGGGAGAACCAAATGTTATTAGTGGGGCAGGTAGGGACTTTAAGGAATTCCGTTAGCCTGAGATCTGAAGGATGGGCATGGGGAGTGGGGCAGAGAACGGTCCAGCAAGCAAGATGATCATATGGAAAGGCCTTGGCAGGTTTGAGGGACTGACCAAAGATCTGTGTGTGGCTTAAGTGCAGTGGGTAAAACAGAAAGTGATGTGAGAGATGCTGAGGCTGGAGAGGTGGCAGCACTCAGACTATGAGGAACCCTTGGGTCATTTTTAAGGATTTTTGGATTTGCTTCTAAGTACATTGAATCATCATTGAAAGGTTTTTGAAGAGTTACTAACGTGATCAAAATTGCATTTTTAGAATATCAGTCTGCTTTGTGGAAAGTGGATTTGGGTTAGATGGGTATAATACCAAAAAAACTTGCTTTTATGATGCCCCACTTAAGGGATGCTGGTGGCTCAATTGTGGGAATGACTAGGAAAAGAGAAGATGGATTCAAGATACATTTAGAAGGTAGATTCCCTAGGACTTGGTGATAGACCAAATATGAGGTAGGAGATATTAAAGGAAAGGGAGGGAGCAATCACAGCTCCCTGGTTTCAGATGTGACTAACCAGATATGGTTGGGAGGGGTTGCCATTTACTGAGATATAAAAAATGGATTTTGGAGAGATGTGCTTGTGGATATGTTTTCCAAAAGAATTTGTTAGAATTACTGTTGCATCAGATGGCGAGTATAAAGCAAAAGAAGAGTCAAGGGTGATCCCCAGATTTTTGGCTTGGGTAACTGGAAGTTATAGAGATGCCATTAATTGAGATGGAAAAAAGTATAGGTAAAGCAGGCGTTTTTGTTTGTTTGTTTTTTGGGCTTGGTGAGTCCAGGAATTTTGTTTTAGACAGGTTTAATTCGAGATGCCTGTTAGACATCCAAGTAGAAGTGTTGAAGCAGGAGTCAGGAGTTTAGTGGAGAAGTTGAGCTGAAGATACAGATTTAGGAATTGTTGGTATTAGATGGCAAGTAAAGCTATTTTACTGAATGGGATCACCTAGAGAATGAGAATAAATCACGGTTTTCCAATCTCTGCACTATTGGCATTTTGAGCCAAATAAGTCTTCATTGTCGGGGGCTGTCTTGTCCATGTAGTGTGTTGAGTAGCATCCTTGGCCTCTAAACACTGTATACCAATAGCACACCCACATCCTTACCCCAATTATGATAACCATAAATCTTTCTAGCTATTACTAAATATCCTTGGGGAGTGAGGCAGAATTACCCCCAGTTGAGAACCACTTGTATAGAGAGGTCTGAGGACTGAACCCTGGAAAGCTCCAACAATTAGGAAAATGGGGAACAAGGAAGGGGCCTGAGAGGGACTAACAACTGAAGTGAGAGTCAAACAAAGAGAGTAGTGTCCCAGAAGCTAAGGGACAGATTGCAGGGAGGAGAGTGAAAAGCTGTCAAATGCTGTATGTAAGTCAAGTAAGATGAGAAATTAAAATTGACCTTTGCGTCCCTGGTGGCCGTGTCAGGAACTGCTCCAACAGTTGTAAAAGCCTCAGTGGAGTGGGTTCAAGAGAGAAGGGAAGCAGAGGAATTGTGAGTATGGAACAACTATTTCAAGGAGTATTGCTGTAAGGGAAGCAGAGAAATCACACGGTAGCTGGAGAGCAATGGTGGAGTAGAGGAAATATAATAGTATATTTATGTGTAGTTGAGAATGATGTAGTTAGTAGATAGAGTTGAGGGCAACCATTAGAGAAGAAGAATTTAGGAAACTGAGATAGTGGAGTATTAGGAAAAATATGGCTGTTGAAATCATTAAGAATATAGCAGGAATAGTGTGAGAGAGAGATACAGTGGACCAGGAGCTAAAATCTTCAAGGAGTGAGAGAAATCTTTAAATATTGATAACTGCAGCAAGCAGGGGTAGCAGGTAGTATCTGATTTCATAAGCTTCAGAGCTAAGTTATTCAGGCAGGAAGGGAGGAACAGTGGCTCAGAGTGGCAATGGAGAGGCAATGGAGAACAAGCAGAACATCTGTGCCCTACCTTGAGACCCCACTAAAAGGAGCATGATAGAGAAAGCTTGGGGGAGGGGGACGGTGTCCTCAGGGGAGATCCAGGACCCAACTTTAACAATGACACTGGAATGTGAAGGGATTATTTAGAGATGAGGTTGAGGATCCAGAAAACTGTGCTAATACCATGATTTAGTCAGGTAGCTCTGGGGAATGATCAGAGCTCAAATGGTACTTACAACATTGAGAGTAGATAAGATGTGCCTTGGGAGAATGTATATAGTGAGCAGAGAAGGTGACCCAGGATCAGGGTTTGAGGAAATCTAACATGTGGGGGTCAGGTCGGGGAGGTGGGAAGAAAACCAGGAGAGGATAGTATCGTAGAAGTCAAGAGAAGAGACTATTTGAAGGAGAAAGATACACAGAATGAAGAGTACACTGAAATTAGTGTAGTGACTTTGATGAGAAGGTGTGGTGGTAAAAGCCAAAGTTAGTAGGTTTAAGAGTATGAGAGAGGTGAGGAAATAGAGAATGTTTGGCCATTGATAGGAATAGAGAGAA
This sequence comes from Daubentonia madagascariensis, assembly GCA_023783475.1. Lineage (NCBI taxonomy): Eukaryota > Metazoa > Chordata > Mammalia > Primates > Daubentoniidae > Daubentonia > Daubentonia madagascariensis. The sequence goes on from JAKFHU010000403.1 coordinate 459,083, forward strand.
TGTGATAACAGGCTCAGGGGTGAGGGGAGGCAGGAATGTGGTAACGGGAAGGGAGAGACCAGGGAAGAGATTATTTGAATGGCCATGGAAGGCCCTGGAAGAAGGAAAGATGGGCGCAGGAGAATTATATTTGAGAAAGTCAGAGATTGGTCTTTAGTTGCTGGAAGGAGGCTTGCTTTTTTGGGAAGGATGCAGGTAATATGGTAGATATGGTGATGGGAAGTTAGGGCATTCCCAGCATGCTGCTTTCCAAACCTACCACACTGCAGAGTGGCACCTGAAGAAGTTGGCCCTGCATCCTAACAGTTCTGGCTTTGTCTAAGCACAATACGTACTATCATTTTTTCTTTAGGCATGTGACATACTGTGAGCTATTCTCTGTCCACTTTTAGGGTCTTTTTGTAAGGATTGACATATTTTTTTAAAACATTAATATAAAATGCTTTTTTTTTCTTGTCACTGCTTTAAACTATGTTTCCTGCTGGGTTGTATATCCCTTAAACTTAAACTCTTAAAGAGTTTAGAGTCCTTAAACTTTTTTAGCTCTGTGCAAAGAAAAACTTGGATTTTTTCATAACATAGATGTTTTTTCTTTTCTCAGTTATGGGTAAGATGAAACAGCTGTGTCAGAAGCAACCAAAATATTTACACATGTCGAAGATGACAGTCCCAGGAGTAAAGGCTGAGCTTTAGTAAAAGAAGGGTTCATGGTGGGATAATTTTAGGATAAGATCTCTCCTGTCATTAGGCAAGGGAACATTCACAAAAAAGGAAGGAAAAAAGCTTTAGGGAGCTACTTGAAAAAAGGAAATTGATTAAAGGAAAAAAATGAAGGGAATTTGAGATGGTGAGATGCTTGAAAAAAGACATTATGGTCAGAACAATTTTAATAAAGTATATTTACTTTAGAGGAGCAAAGGGAATAAAACTAGAAGCTAGAAGTTAAGGAAAATAAACTAGTTGATTAAAATTTTTATCTTGATTTTTGCTTCATGAAAGAGTCTATTTCATCGTTCTAGGGTAGATGTGACCACAGCAAGAGGCAGAAAGGCCTCCTTTGACAGGAAATGTCATCTGGTGCTGCTGGGAAGAGGGCACTAAGGATAAACCTGCAGTAGTCCAAGAAGAGGGAGACTAGTTTGATTGTACAGATGGAAGGGAGGGAACAATGTAAGGAAGAGGGAAGCAGCAGGATTTGACAGATCACACCTGCTGAGTGAAGGACATAGACAAATTTGTGCCAGTGATTTTAAAAGATGACAAATACTTAAAAGTCAAAAGTAAGAAATTTCTTCCTTGGAGTAAGGTAACATGATAGCCTCTGTGATGGGTAAAAGCTAGGCACAAGGGATGGAGAGTTAAGAGTTTTCGTCTTAAGGTCAGACCTAATGTCCTTAGGTAAAATGCTTTGTCTCCTCTGTTGCAATCTGAGTTCGATCAAAGCTTTTTTTTTTTTTTTAATCTGCATGCATTTTACCAAAAAGCATTTATCACATACTAGCTCTGTCCCAGGCACTTTGCTGGGTCTATGGATGTCCACGTGCACATGGCAGATATCTCTGTACTAACAGAGCTTACCATTATTTATTAGTAAGCAAACACATTTTGAGGAGTGATAGTAAACTAACCTTAATATGTTCAACATGCAAAGTTATTTTTATACTTTTAATTTTTTTGTTTGTTTGTTTGTTTTTAAAAGACCAGATCTCTCTCTCTCACCCAGGCTGAGGCATAATGGCACGATCATGGCTCACTGTAACCTTGAATTCCTGGGCTTAAGCAATCCTCCTGCCTCAGCCTCTTGAGTAGCTAGGCCTACAGACATGTGCCACCACACCTGGCTAATTTTTTTTATTTTTTGTAGAGACGCGGTCTCTCTATGTTGCCCAGGCTGGGCTTAAATTCCTGGCGTCAAGTGATCCTCCCACCTTGGCCTCCCAAAGTGCTAGGATTATAGGCATGAGCCATTGTGCCCAGCTTAAAATATTTCTTTCGTAAGAAATAGTGCACCTCACACAAATAACTATAAGGGTAAAACCCATAAAATTGGTATATTTTTGTGCTGTTGCAAGCTAAGAAGTAATAGAAGGGGGAAATACCCACACTTATTACAGTCAATTCTGTTTGACACTGTAGTATATGTGAAGGCCATGTTCTGCTATAAGCAGTGGGGGTGTAAAGTGTTATAGTAGAGTTTCATTGCATTGAATATTGTCCTAAATAAATGGGCTATCAAGTTTGGGAATGCCTCCATTTAACAGAATCATAGTGAGATTTGAATTTTGTTATGCCATGTTTTATAAATATACATAATGTGATTTGGAATATAAAAGTGGTCTGAATCTGTTTATCCAAAATTTTCAAATTTGGGGAGTTTACTTGGACGCTATTCTCATATTTCAATGCAACAGTCAATGAGAAAAAAAAGCATAAACTTTTTAAACAAATATCTCTTTTTTTAACAGGAAGACCTCTGGAGATACATTGGAGCTGGTAGAGGAGTCACTGGACATAAATCTATTGAATAATGCAGTTCGCCTAAAATTCCAAAATTGCAGCATCTTACCTGGAGGGGTTTATGTCTCTGAGACTCAGAATCATGTGATAATCTTGATATTAACCAATCAAACAGTTCACAGGTTACTCTTACCACACCCTTCCCGGATGTATAGGAGTGTAAGTTGGTTAAGTGTAATATCTTTTATTTCTCAAATTACTTTGGCTGTCACAAATTTAGTGCTTCAGTAATATCCTTTGGAATTGAAGGAAGTTTGGATTCTTGTTATCCCTCACCAAGCATACTTTGATGGTTACCATTTTAAATGATCAGACACACATTTGAAATTGAAGAAATAGTTTTTTTTTTCTTAAGGTCCAGAGTGAGATGAAAAGAAATAGTTCTCATTAAAAAGAGCAGCTTTCTTCTTAAGCTCCACAATTTTTTACTTTAAAAGCTTTTTTAGCAACTGAGAGGAACTGAGCAAAATTCAGGTTATTTTGATTTGACAGATTTTTCTTTTTAATTATTCCACAGGAGTTGGTAATTGAAAATCAGATGCAGTCAGTATTCACTGACATTGGAAAAGTTGATTTCAGGGATCCTTGCAACTATCAACTAATTCCAGCAGTACCTGGAATATCCCCTAATCCTACCACCTCAGCAGCCTGGCTTAGCAGTGATGGGGAGGCTCTGTTTGCTCTGCCATCTGCTTCTGGGGGGATCTTTGTTCTTAAACTACCTCCTTATGACATACCTGGTAAGAATGGGAACTGGGCATGTATTCAACTTTAAATAAGGAATGTTAGCATTTAAACAGACTTCAGCCATTCAACCCTATCATGCAGTGTAGGGATTGCTTCTATGCCACCTCTGAATTTGTCATTCATCACCGCTTGCCTAATGAGTCCCTCATGCTTTGCTTTTGTACAGAGGACTTTATGCAATGGATAAGGGATTATAAAGCATATTGGAGTATGGAAAAACAAATAGATAAATATAAGACAATCTGTTTTAAGTCTCTGGTAGAGATAAGTTGACTAGTTGTCTACCTTCAGATGGAGGCATTGTGATTAAAATAAATTAATTGAAACAAAGAAGTTTGATGCCCTGTTCCAAGTCACCACTATCTCTTGTCTGAATGATTGCATTAGCTTCCTGAATATCTCCTCAGGTCTGTCCTTACCCCTCTTCAGAAATTTCCCAGGCAGACTGAAACATTTAAAACACAAGTTGGGTCATGTCCCAGCACTGTGCAAAGCTGTCCATTGAGGGTTCTTCATCTCACTCTGAATAAACCCAGAGTCCTTATGTTGTCTTAGAGTGCCCTGCTGCGGCCCGCTAGCCTCGCCTTTTCATTCTTTCCCCCTCCCCTTCTCTCCGCCAGTCACATGCCTTCTTGGAATTCCTTGAATACACCAGGCACACTCCTACCTCAGGGCCTTTGCCTGGGATAGCCAGCTACAAGCTTAGCTCATTCCCTCAACTCTTTTAGGTCCTTACTCAATGTCACCTCAGTGGGGCTTTCCCTGACCACCCTTTTCAAAATTACAACCCCTCACGTGCCCTGCCCACCATGAGCCTTCCCCTTTCGTGTCTTATTTTTCTCCACTTATTACCATTCTACTTAATTTGACTGTCTCTGCTTCTCCCGTCAATGGAATATAAATTACATGAGGACAGAAATTTTTAAATTTGTTTTGTTTATTGCTATAAAACAGTATAATTTTGTATACTACTCAAGCATCTAGAACTGTGCCTGGCACATGAAAGGTACCCAGTGATTGTTTTGGAAGGAATGGAGTGATTCTGCTGAGCAGTAATATAGGTTACTATCTATAAATGCCAAAAATTTCCACAAGGAGTATAAAAATGCTATTTTTATTGATCCAATAATGATCCAAAATATTTTGGGTGTGATACATGTAGGAAAAGTACATCCTTAAACTTTGTTAGTACAGAAATGTAGAAACCTGTCACCTGTTATAAAGACTTTGTTTGTGGTTACATCATTCGTGCCTTTGGGTTTCTCCAAGTATGATCAGGAGGTACCTTGCATATCGTTGCAGGGATGGTGTCAGTTGTGGAACTGAAACAGAGTTCAGTAATGCAGCGATTGCTTATAGGCTGGATGCCAACAGCTATCAGGTGAGTGGTATCTGACAGGCAAATCAAAGGGCCCAAGAATTTAAACTTCTTGCACTGGTCAGCACCTATTAGTATTTTCAGTCTTATTCCAAGGCAAACATTATACTGGAAAGGAGAGGCGTCAGCATCATATCCTTTTCCATCTGAGGAAAACCACACTCCAGAGTACATTTCTTTTTTTTTTTTTTGGAGACACAGTCTCGCTCTTACCTGGGCTCAAGTGCAGTGGCATGATAATAGCTCACAACTCCTGGGCTCAGGCATTCCTCCTGCCTTGCCTCCCAAGTAGCACACGCCACCACGCCCAGCTAATTTTTTCTCACTCATGCTCAGGCTGGTCTCGAACTCCTGGCCTCAAGCAGTCCTCCCGAGTTGGCTTCCCAGAGTGCTAGGATTACAGGCGTGAGCTACTGAGCCCAGCCCAGAGTACATTTCATTTGCAGCTGGACACCTTGACAGTAGAGACTTCCTTACTGTTTATGTTCTCACAATATCCGGTTCGGTGCTCTGCCCTGGCTTACTCAAATTTAATTTTGTGTAAAATTATTAGAAGTAGAAAGTTTTTGATGGTTAGAGTAAAACAATACAAAAGGAAACAGTGTTCCATTGTTATGTAGAGACTTAAAATTTATTATGCCAATTGATTATAAACCAAATAAGAATGTAGTTGTCTTATATCAGCGTATAAGCTCTTGCTCCTTCTGCTGAGTGTATACTTATAATTTTATATCTCTTGAATTGCAACTTCTAATCAGATTTTTGCAACAATAAAACTAAAACTTGACCTTATGTTTTTAGGGGTGATCAGGGGCCTTCAGATCGTCCCCTCAGTCTTGCTGTTCACTGTGTCGAGCATGATGCCTTTATCTTTGCTCTGTGTCAGGATCATAAGCTACGAATGTGGTCTTATAAGGTAAATGCTACATTTATAGTTACTATAATTTAAAATAGAATTGTGAATTGTGAGAGAATTGAAATCAATCTTGCTGCTTCTCCTAAAAATTATCAGATCAATTGGTTTGGAAATTATGGGTTGTTACCAGATTCAGACAGTTTCACTTAGCTTTATTTTGCATACATTTCCCTCCTAACTTTTTGTCTTTTTATTTTGAAAATTGTGAACCTACAGAAAAGTTGAAAGAGTAGTACAAAGTATACACTTCACTTAAGAGCAACAAATGTGGTTTTAAAATGCGAGTTGGTAAAATAGTTTTCAAGATTCACCAACAAAACAGAGCTGATGATTTTATCCATCAGACTGAAGAGATATTTTTCACCATAGCCCTTTAAAAACAAAAACCTGTAAGGTCTTTAAGCAGATAAACTAGATAGAGTGATAGATATAATGAATGTACATCCTCTCAAAAGGTAGGGAATATGTTTTTCTAGCCTGAATATTCTTTGAATACCACCTATTAACATTTATCTTGGGCAGGACCAAATGTGCCTCATGGTAGCTGACATGCTAGAGTATGTACCTGTGAATAAAGACCTTCGGCTCACTGCTGGAACTGGACACAAATTACGACTTGCTTATTCCCCTTCCATGGGACTCTATCTAGGGATATACATGCATGCACCAAAACGAGGACAGGTATGGAACAAATAAGACGCATGTCAAGTTATTCTGTGTGTACTGATGTGGGGAAATAGCTGAAACTCACTGAGTATATTTAAGCTCTTCGCACCAACCTAGATGCTTCATATGTTAAGTTGTTTTCTGAGGTGATGGTGGGTTTTGTGCTAATATGTGGATTAGAAGATCTTGAAGGAAGGGTCAGTATAAAAGGAAATAGTTTCAAGGCATGTGACAGAAAAAGTTAACCAAAACTAAAGAAGAAAGAGCACATATGGAAGTCTGGGTGAACAAATGGAATTACTGAAAGTTATGTAGATGTTTAATGGTTATGGGGAAGTTAATTTTTAGAAATAATTTTGCTCATCATTCAAACACTAGCTGTTGTGTGTAGATGAGATAAGTAGGATATATAATATAATCATGTAATAAGCAGACATTTGTTGGTATTGTGTGTTTGGCACTGTGCCAGGCCTTTTATATACTTTAATAATAGCAAACACTTGGACTGTGCTTACTTTGGGCTCACACACTGTACATGTATTATCCATTTGATCCTAATAACATTCCAGTGAGGTTGGATTTGTCTCCCTCACTCTGCTGGAGCTCTGATTCTCCATGCTAGGTCAATGCCCTGCCTGGATACCCTCCTTACCCTCCTTAACACCACCAGGCCACCCCCATGCAATGGACACCTTCCTCACCCTACCTGTGTTCCCACACTGTACTAGGCTTTCCCTGCATATGGAAGCTCTCTCATTCTGCTCCTGCTCCTGCACCCCAAGCCAGGCCACTCCCAAATGTGGACACTGTTCTTACACACTGAGGGTCTTGATTCCTCACACCAGGCCATATCACCATCTGCATGCATGCCCTCCTCCCTCACTAGTGTTCTCACTCCCCATGCTGGGACATGCCTGCACAGATGGTCCCTTCAGCCTGCTCAGGCTGACTCCCCATGCCAAACCCCATCCTCTGGCCAAAAAGGATATCTACCTTGCTCTGGGCACCTAATGGTTTTTGGACTGAATTGCTCAGGAGCAGAATGGAAGGGACGAAAAAAGCTCATTCTTGAATTTTTTTTCTAATATTAAAGCCCAAGCCGGATGCAGTGACTCACACCTGTAATCCTAGCACTTGGGAAGCCAAGGCAGGAGGATCAGTTGAGCTCAAGAATTTGAGGTTGCAGTGAGCTACGATGATGCCACTATACTGTAGCCTGAGCAACAGAGCAAGACCTTGTCTCCAAAAAAAAAAAAAAAAAAAGCCCAAAGGTGTCATGCTATTGACACATTTATCTGAATCACATGTGGTTAGTCTATTCTCTCTTCCCTAGGATAACCCTTGAAATATTTGAACACACCTGTCTATCTCCCCTAAGTATGCTCTTCTCTGTGTGTAGGTTGTAGACGGTGGGAGAATTGACCCTGTTCTAACTTCCTTAGTTCCTTCAGTTGTTATTCATGTAACATCCTCTTGATCACTCTCTTCAACATGTTCCAACTAGTTTGTCACTCTGAAATAGTGGTTCTCAAACTTTTTGGTCTCAGGACCCTGTTACGCTCATAAAAATTACTGAGAAACACAAAGAGCTTGTGTTTATGAGGGATTGTATCTATGGCTATTTGCCTTGTTAGAAATTAAGACAGAAAATTTTAAAACATTTACATATTCATTTAGAAATTACAATAATAAAAAATAATATTAACATAAACATTTTTTATGAAAAATAACCGTATTTTCCCAAACCAAAAAAATATATAGAAGAGAGTGGCATTGTTTTACATTTTTGTAAATCTCTTTAGCATCTGGTTAAATGGAAGGCAGCTGAATTTTCTTATCTATGTTTGCATTCAAGCTATTGCAGTATGTTATTTTGATTGAGGTATGTGAAGAAAATCTGGCCTCACATAGATGTGTAATTAGAAAAAGAAAGAGTATTTTAATGGCCTTTTCAGATCATTGTGGATATTCTTTTAAAGGTTAATTGCAATGTGACATCTGGACTTTCAATGAGCTTATGATCCTTTATGTTAAAATCCATTTGTCTATCTTGCACCCTGAATAAAATTTACCCATGATGATTGTGTAAATATCACTGATTGATTGTTTGGAATATATCAGTTTACTGAGTTATACTTCTGTTCTAACATTGACACATTTTGTTATACAGTATCTAAATAACTTTGTTGGGGGAATCCCTAAGACCATTAATATTAGTGTTAATATCCATTAATACTCTGGAAAGACTCACAGGGCTCAGTATGTAGTTGTACTAATGGCTAAGATTTATTACAGTGAAAAGATACAAAGCAAAATCAGCAAAGGGAAAAGGTACATGGGGTGAAGTCTGGAGGAAACCAGGCACGAGCTTCCAAGAATACTCTCCCAAGGGAGTCTTCACAGAATGTGCTTAATTCTTCCAGCATCAAATCGTGATGACATATGTAAAGTGTTGCCTCCCAGGAAAGCTCATTAGAGGCTTAGTGCCTAAGATTTTTATTGGGGGCTTGTCACATAGGCACCCTCTACCTAGCATGTACCAAAATTCTAGTCTCCCAGAGGAAAGCAAATATTCAGCTTAAACCACATTTTTTGTGTAAGCAGTCTAGGCACAATACACCATCCTTACCACTTAGGGAACCATGGGAACACTTCTGAAATCCAAGTTCCAAGACACCAGCCAAGAACCAACTTTGTAAGCAAGCCTTTCTAAGGAGAGCACTCTTAGGCCTGCCGTGTTAACCCTTTTCTGCTCAGTCATTATCATTACTGATCTCTCAGAAGAACCTGTTAAATATTGGGAAGCTCTCAAGATCATGTTAGTGGATACAAAGTTTTCTGAAATTATAATTTTCACTTTAAAAATTGAATTTGTCATTGGCAACAAATGCTGTCAGTTGTTTTTCTTGAAATGACAGGCTCACTCATTCATTTCTTTAAACTGCTTTATTGAGATATAATTCACATAGCATACAATTCACCCATTTAGAGTATACAATTCAGTAATTTTTAGCATATTCACAGATAGGAGCAACAATTACCATAGTCAACCTTAGAACATTTCACCTCAAAAAGAAATCCCATACCCTTTAGCTATCATCCCTTCATCCCCTCATTTCCTCTTTCCCCAACACAACCGCTAATCTATTTTCTGTCTCTGTAGATTTCCTTTTTCTGGACATTTCATATCAGTGCAATCATATAATAAGTGGTCTTCTGTAACTAACTTCTTTCACTTAGCATAATGTTTTTAAGGTTTCTCCATGTTGGAGCATGTGTTGGCATGCTTTTTATGGCTGAATAATTTTCATTTGTGTAGCTACACCACATTTTATTTATCTGTCAGTTGATGGGCATTTGTGTTGTTTTTACCTTTTGGCTATTATGAATAATTTTGCTATAAACATTCTTGTGTAAGTTTTTGTGTGGACATATATTTTCATTTCTCTTGGGTATATACCTAGGAGTGGAATTGCTGGATCTTATGCGAATTCTGTGGGGTTTTTGTTTGTTTGTTTGTTTGTTTTTTGTAGAGACAGAGTCTTGCTGTGTTGCCCAGGCCGATCTTGAACTCCTGGCCTCAAGCAGTCCTCCCACCTCGGCCTCCCAAAGTGCTGGGATTACAGGAGTGAGCCACTGTACCCGGCCAAGAACTCTATGTTTAATTGTTTGTGGAACTACCACACTGTTTTCCAAAGTGGTTACACCATTTTACATTCCCTCCAGCAGTGTATGGGGGTTCTGATTTCTCCACATTCTTACCAACACTTGTTATTATCTGATTTTTTTATTCTAGCCATCTTGGTGGTTATGAAATGTTACCTCATTATGGTTTTTATTTGCATCTTGATGACTAATGAAGCCAAGCATCTTTTTAGTGTTTATTGGCCATTTGCCTGTCTTCCTTGGAGACATGTCTATTCAGACTGTTTATGCATGTTTTAATTGGGTTATTTGTCTTTTTTATCACTGAGTTGTAAGAATTCTTATACAGTCATGTGTCACTTAGCAATGGGGATACATTCTGAGAAATGTGTCATTAGGCAGTTTCATCGTAGTGCAAACATCAGATTGTACTTACACAAACTAGATGGTATGTTAGCCTATTGTTCCTAGGCTACAAACCTGTACAACATTCAGTTACTGTACTGAATACTGTAGGCAGTTATAGCACAATGGTAAGTATTTATCTAAACATATCTAAACATAAGAAAGGTACAGTAAAAATACGGAATTATAATCTTAATGGGACCACCATTGTATATGTGGTCCGTTGTTGACTGAGACATTGTTATGTTCCACATGACCATATATTATTCTGGGTGTAAGTCTCTTATCAGATATATGATTTGCAAATATTTTCTCCCATCATTCGAGTTACCTTTTCGCTTTCTCGATAGTGTCCTTTCAAGTACAGGTTTAATTTTGATGAAGTCCAAATTATCTATTTTTCTTTTGTTACTTGTGCTCTTAGTGTCAAATCTTAAGAATCCTTTGCCAGGGCAGGCATGGTGGCTGACACCTGTAATCCTAGCACTTTGGGAGGCCGAGACGGGAAGATCCCTTGAGACTAGGAATTCAAGACCAGCCTGGGCACCATAGCGAGACCCTATCTCTACAAAAAATAAAAAAATTAGCCAGGTATGGTGGTGTGCGCCTGTACTCCTAGCTACTTGGGAGGCTGAGCCAGGAGGATGGCTTGAGCCCAGGGATTTGAGGTTGCACTGAGCTATGATCACTCCACTGCACTCTAGCCTGGGCAACAGAGCAAGATACTGTCTCAAAAAAAAAAAAGAATCTCTTGCCAAATCCAGGGTCATATTTACTCCTATGTTGTCATCTAAGAGTTCTATAGTTTTAGCTTTTATGTTTAGGACTTTGATCTATTTTGAGGGGTTTTTTTTTAGTATGTGTAGTGTGAGATGAGCATCCAGCCTCATTTATTCTTTTGCATGTGGATATCCAGTTTTCCCAGCACCATTTGTTGAAAAGATGATCCTTTGCCTATAAATGGTCTTGGCAGCCTTGTCAAAATCATTTGACCTTAGACATATGGTTTTATTTCTAGACTCTGCTTTGTTTTCTGTTGATCTGTATGTTTGTCCTTGTGCCAGTACCACTCAGTCTTAATTATTATTGCTTTGTAGTAAGTTTTGACATCAGGAAGTGTGAGTCTTCCTACTTTGTTCTTCTTTTTCAAGATTGTTTTGGCTATTCTGGGTCCCCCTCAATTCCATATGAGTTTTAGAATCAGCTTGTCAGTTTCTACAAAGAAATCAGCTGGGATTCTGATAAGGATTGTGTTGGCTTTGTAGATGATGTTGGAGAGTATTGCCATCTTAGCAATATTAAGTCTTCTGATCTGTGACCATGGGATGTTTTTCCATTTATTTAGATCTCTAACTTATATAATATCTTGTAGTTTTCAGAGTATGTTTTGTACTTCTTTTGTTCAATTTATTTCTAAGTATTTGATTCTTGATGCTATTAGAAGATATTATTTGCAAATAAAGATTGATTTAGTCTTTTCCAATCTGAATGCCTTTTCTTTTTTTTTCTTTGTTTTTTTGTTAATTGCCTCAGCTAGATCCTCCAGTACAATGTTGAATAGAAGTGGCAAGAGCTGACGTCTTTGTCTTATTTCTGATTTTTATTACTAAGGGGGAAAGTTTTCAATGTTTCACCATAGAGTATCATGTTATCTGTGAGTTTTTCATACATGCCCTTTATCATGTTGAGGAAGTTTTATTCCTGGTTTCTTGAGTGTTTTTATCATGAAAGGGTGTTGAGTTTGGTGCCAGTACCTTGATTCATGTTAAGACACCAGTAATTTTACCCATCATTGCTTTTGCATCATCAGTGCAAATATCAACACAGTGAAAAAGGCAACTAATGTTACAAGATTATTTTTAATGTTTTTAATGTATTATTATGAAAAGTATTTTGACCTCACTGACCCTCTGAAGTGGTCTCAGGGACCTCTTTGAGAACCACTATTCTAAAGGTTAGATCCAGAATTGGGTGTAGTATTTCAGGAGTGTGTCAAATTGAGTGGAACTAGCACCTCTTTGTTTTGAGCAGTATGATTCTATTAATGAAGCCTAAAATCAGAACAGCTTTTTTGGCAGCCATTAACAGTGTTACCCTATTCGGATTATAGTAAGTTTGTAGTCTTTTTTTTTTTTTTTTTTTTTTTCCCTTCACAAAAAATAATCTTCAGTGTGTTTTTTCCTTCTTAGTCTGCACAGGGAGTTTTGTTTTATTTTTTAAATCTCTGTGCTATTTTTACATCCATTCCTATTAATTTCATTTGTTACTAATTGTTTTTCTTGTGGTTCCTTGGATCCTAATTCTGGCGATAAGTGTATTAATTCTGTCCTTCTGAGCATTGTGTCCTCGTTGATATTATATGTGTGCCCTCTGTATTTCATCTAAGATAGTAATAAACATCTCAGGAGCTTTGTAGACCTATGGTGTAGCTCATGGAATGGTTCTGGGCTTTGTTACCTATTTGCAGTAAGGTAAGGACAGAAAGTGAGAGTTAGCATTTAGAAACTTTTATAATATTTGACATTTCCACAGACATCACACTGAAGGTTTCTGTGTTTTATAAAAGTATCAGTCTTCAACAAATTGGATATTAAAAAAACAAACAATTCATCCTTTACCTCAAGTAGTTTGGGAAGCATAGCACTAGTCCAGCGTTTTCCAACTTTCTTTTGGCTAGAATCTACAATAAGAAGTGTTTCGTATTGCTACCCGATATACATATATGTAATGAGAGACAAATAAGAGAAAACATTTTTCATAAACATTTGCCTTTACTGGAGTGATAAAATGAAGTCTGATACTTTTTCATTGTTATTATTTTTAATGCTAGTTAAGACCTGCTAAATTGATTTCATGTCCACTAACGGATTGAGATCTGTAGCTTGTAAAACACAGGTCTAAGCTAGAATGGATATAAGCACTATGTATAGTTTTCATATTTCGTATACTCCTGTTTTCTCAAAAGGCCATTTTACTGTATATTTTTCCTTTAATACTTCCTTGTGAACAGTTGCTTATAAGGAAGGGGTCATCATCACTCTATCAGTTTATAGTGACTTTATCAAAACAATTATTTATAATATTATCCATAAAATGTTATTTTCATTTGGCGGTAGAGTTAAATGCTAAACGTGAATTATTTTATAGGGTTTTATTTTTAATAAAGATGAACTGACTAGTGTTGATTTGTATGTTTCAAATTATTTCTTGTACTTTGGTAAAATTATAAACTTAAACATAAGTTTTTGCTGGGCGCAGTGGTATGTGCCTGTAGTCCCAGCTACTCGGGAGGCTGAAGCAGAAGGATAAGTTGAGCCCAGGAGTTTGAGGTTGCAGTGAGCTGTGATGATACCACTGTACTCTAGCCTGAGCAACATGGTGAGACCCCATCTCTAAAAAAAGAAAAAAGAAAAAAAAGTTTTTTGACCACAAAGAGATACCACTTCACACCCATTAGGATGGCTACCATTAAAGAAAATAAAAAATAAAAAATAAACAGATGTTGATGAAGATGTGGACAAATTAGAATCCTTGCACATTGCTGGTGGGAATGTAAAATGCTGTAGCCACTATGGAAAACAGTATGGCAGTTCCTCAAAAAAATTAAACATAGAATTACCATGTGATCCAGAAGTTCCACTTCTGTTTATATACCCAAAAGAATTGAATGCAGGGTCTCGAAGAGATATTTGCACAACCTGTACATAGCAACATTATTCACAATAGTCAAAAGGTGAAAGCAACCTAAGTCTCCATCGACAGATGAGTGGATAAACAAAATATAGTATATACATACAGTTGAATATTATTCAGTTTTAAAAAGGAAGGAAATTCTGACACATGCTATAACGTGAGTGAACCTTAAGGACATTATGCTAAGCAAAATAAGCCATTCACAAAAAGACAAATACTGTATGATTCCACTTTTATGAAGTACATAGAATAGTCAAAGTCATAGAGACAGAAAGTAAAATGGTGATTGCTAGGGACTGGGGGTCGGTAGGGAATAGGGAGTTGTTTAACGGGTATAGAGTTTCAGTTTTGCAAGATGGAAAGAATTCTGGAGATTAGTTGCACAACAGTGTGAATATACTTATCACTTAAAAATGGTTAAGATGGTAAATTTTATGTTATGTGTATTCTACAATTTTTTAAAAAATGGTTTCTAAATGTTAATAGTCCTTGCTTAGAAAAGTAACATGTTGATTATTACAAGTAATAAATTACCAACTTGTGTTTTAACAGTTCTGCATTTTCCAGTTGGTGAGCACTGAGAATAACCGCTATAGTCTAGATCACATTTCCTCACTATTCACTTCTCAGGTAGGTTGAATCATCCTTTGAATATCACACAAGTACAAGAAAAAAAAGTGTTGGTTAACTTCACTATGGTGTAATGGGATTGTAGTCTTAAAATGGAATATTTCACGATATATGGAAACAAAATTTCATTTGGGTTTTACCAAGTTCATGTGGTAGTATGTTTTGTTTTTATGCCTTTACCTCTCCTACCAATACAAATTTAAGTCACCATGAATTACTACTTTTTCTTTATTATTTTAAGCCTTTGTTTCACATTTCCTCCTAGGAGACACTGATTGACTTTGCCTTAACCTCCACGGATATCTGGGCCCTGTGGCATGATGCTGAGAACCAAACGGTTGTGAAATACATCAACTTTGAACAGTACGGGTCACTTAACTCTGTCATCCTACCATGCTCCAGGCAGTTTCATGCTAAGAAAACAAGAGTTTTTTATGTAGAACCAAGTCAAGGGTTTTCATTTGAAGGATTCAATCCTGCGTTTGCCTGTTGTTACTAGCTTCTGAGATACGTCTTTTGCATTTCTTACCTTTTGGTTTTAGGACAAAGTGAGAATTCTTAGGATTGGACTAAGATGAAGAAAATACCATATTTCTTTTTTTTTTTTGACCTGCTGAAGAGGAAGTAAAAATATTATATTTCTTGGGAGAGATAGCACATATCCAAAATACTCCAATCTAGTTTTCTTTACTTCTATGCAAAGACTATTCCTGATACCTGCAACTTCCAAAAGACAATGCAGCCCCTTTGTGTTCTCAGTTTCTTCATCATGAGATAAGAAATAGATTGGACAAGTACAGTGCTTCTCAATTTTTTTTTAAACAGGAAGCCCTTTTTTTCAAAAGATAATGAACATATAAAATAAAACTAGTGTTTTATGGGTATAAAATTATAACACAATTTAATGTGTCGATAATCTATTTGGTTTCTAATATTTTTAATGTATATTAGTTTTTTGTTGTCGTTGTTGTTTTTTTGTTTTTTTTTTTTGAGACAAGGGTGTTGCTGTGTTGCCCAGGCTGGAGTATAGTGGCTATTCACAAGTACTGTCATAGCACCCACAACCTTGAACTCCTGGACTCAAGTGATCCTCCTAAGTAGCTGGGACTACAGGCATGTGCCACCACATCTGGCAGTTTAAAGTTTTTTAATAGTCACAAGTACATTTTAAAAACCAATTTTGAAGCAAACACTTGTGTAATACCTGAAACACCTGTAACACTGCTTAAGGACCACTGAAGTAATCGAACCGTCTGGGTCCCTCATAACCCTAATGTCTAGGGTAGAATTCTAAGAATGATTGCCCCCAGATTGCCCCCAAGCCATACCTCAGAGGATAAAAGAGTATTCCTTGTAGTTGACATTCAAGTAAAGTGATCAAAAAGCACAGGCTGTAGAGTTGGAACAGGGTTGGAATTATGGTTGTGCAGCTTACTAGCTATGATGCACTCTAAGCCTCACTTGCCACATCTGCAAAATGGGAGTAATAATCCTTCAAAGAGTTATTTATCATAAGGCACACATGAGTAATATCTAGAACTGTGTCTATCATAATATCTAGTAAATAACAAATGCAGAATAAAAGTTAGCTATTGTTTATAGATTTGTATTTATACTTTTAATTTCAGGAAGGTACCTGTTAAAACTTGGTAAGAATACTTGTATAAAAACTAGACTCTGGCCGGGCATGGTGGCTCATGCCTGTAATTCTAGCGTTCTGGGAGGCCGGGGTGGGAGAATCGCTTGAGGTCGGGAGTTTGAGACCAGCCTGAGAAAGAGCGAGACCCCATCTCTACTAAAAATAGAAAAATTAGCTGGGTGTGATGGTGCACGCCTGTAGTCCCAGCTACTCAGGAGGATTGCTTGAGCCTAGGAGTTTGAAGTTGCAGTGAGCTATGATGATACCACTGCACTCTAGCCAGGGTGACAGAGCAAGACTCTGTCTCCAAAAAAAAACACTAGACTCTGCTGAGAATAAGTTTCTTCTTTTCTCTTTTTGAAACATTTTTAATAGAGTAGTTGTTGCAGGGGTTCAGTGATAGGGCCCTCCCTGCCCAGATACTGCCAACAGCATAAGTTTCATTTTTATGCATCATTTCTGTATAAACTGATGGATTTTTTTTCTGTAGTAATGTTGCAGGGCAGTGGAATCCAGTTTTTATGCAGCCTCTGCCAGAGGAAGAGATTGTCATCAGAGATGATCAAGACCCCAGAGTAAGCAAACAAGTTTAAGCGTCATGTAAGGGGATGGTTTACCCTGATCATTATTTTAAGAAGAACCAGTTGTAGTACTTGGAACCCTTTCAGCTGCAGGTGACAGAAACCCACCCTGAACTGACTTAAGCTAAAAAAGAATACATTGACTTGTGTAGCTGAGAAGTTCAGTATTACCTGGCGTTAGCAATGGCTGGACAATGCCTTCAGGGCTTGGTTTCTCCCTTGTTTCTAGTCTGCCTTCCCCCATGTTAGGTTTATTCTCAGACAGGGTCCCTCCCCTGAGTGAGCTCACATTCTTTGAACTTAGCAACCCCAGAAGAAAGAGAGCAGCCCTTCAGTCCCAGGTCTTTGAGGTGACACTCACTGGCCTGGCATGGGACATATGTCCAGCCCGGGCCTTGCTATTGCAGGGACTGGTGAAGTCAGTTGAGTATGGGTAGGGGAGGGATGGTTCCCCAAAGAAAGGTAAGGGATTTGTTAGTAAAATGAGGGGGCATAGATTTTGGGCAGGTGCAAACACTTAGGTGTCTACGACATCAACAATGTTCATACGTGCACATAAACTAGAAATAAGATAAATTCTGATAGAGGTGTATGCTGTGAAGAAAATAATTTTAAAAGGTGATGAAAGAAAGAGCACAATAGGTTACTCTCCACATTTTTCAGGGATATCCCCAGGATAAATGAAAGAAAAAGCTTTTAGTTGATGCCTTAGTGTTAAAATGAGACTAAAGGTTATGGGCTGATTCTGAAACGATGACTATTTGCAGGAGTAGAAAACCCACTTTAAATATCCGAAAGTGAATATTGCTAAATTTTTAATCCCGAGAGTTGATGGGTGGTGGTTATTTATTGTTCCAGTTATAATAATTACTGACACTTGGCTTTTGTCTGAAAGCCAAAACCTTATGCTGTTTTGGTCATTTTATCATCCATCAGAACCTCAGTAGAAGGAAGGAAACTTGAATGAAGTTCAATTAGATTTGCTACTTACGGGCAAATCTGGTTTATGAAAGTTGGTCAAAATAATTAGGCAATATGAGATTTCCCACTTTATTCTCTCTACTTCATTTCCCCACCTGGGAGAGCTTATTGCAGTTTTGTTGTGTTGTTTTGTTCACATATGCCTATTATTGGTTCCTTTTTTAAATATGTTAGCCATAAAATGAGTACTTTTATAGATGATATAGAAACAAGCTTAGTTTAATTGATCTCTTATCAATGTATATCACTGATAAACTAGATTCAATTCTTCAATTTAAGCTTGGCATTGACAAGGCATGTTTTCCAGTGGAACCCAATGAAGCACTCCATGAGGAGCACACCATTTTCAGTATAGTACATCTAGTTGACTCAAAGACATTGCAATGTGAAAACATAACTGCACTACTGCTTGTTATTGCTTAAATGTAGAAGGGCACAATGTCTCTGTTCATATAATAGAAACTCAAACTTTGGTGTTATGTGTTGAATTCTTCCTTCAAATTTCCCAAATTTTATCTTGTTTAGAATGATACTAACTTTTGTTTTAATGTTCTAACAGGAGATGTATTTGCAGAGTCTTTTTACACCAGGACGATTCACAAATGCAGCTTTATGTAAAGCTTTACAGGTCAGTAAGAAAATATTTACTGTTAATTTAAGACTATTTCTTATTTTATTACTGTATTATATAATTAATAATTACTGTTTTGGTTTGCATATATTAAATGCTAAACATTTCTGCATTTATATATACATGTGTTTATATAAAAGTTTATATATACTGTTTATATAATACAGTAGAGAACATACTACTGTAATTGTTTTTAAGTGTTCTTTCCATTAAATAAGATTCCTAGTGAGCATTCAGGGGTTGTTTTCCCAATAACTAGTGAAACATGCCAGAGGCAAAAAGAGAAATTGGTGCCTATGCTATTGTAAAAAGATACCATAATACTACACTGAATATAATCTCTATATTTAAAAGAAATTTAAAGTGTTTTTTGGTTTATTTTGATATAGTCTACTCCTGCCTTTTTGTTAATACAGTGAATGTCTGAGTTGGTTTAGATTAAAGAAAAAAAATTTTAACTTCAAAGTCACATAGTTTATGAGATGCCCAATGCTTTACAAAAGTATTCTTTAAAGTTATATAGCCTTCTGTAAATTGTCACTTAGCTTCATGGATTTAAAATACAATTATGCTTATGAAATTCAAAAGTACCTTACAGTCTCCTAGTCTGACGTCCCACACAAAGCATAAATACCTTCTGAAGCTTCTCTGGCAGACATTTATTCATCTTTTAATTGTCTTTGCCTCCAGTGACAAGTTTCTTAGTAGCTCTTGTGTGTTATTGTTCCCAAACTGCCATTTAAAAGCTCTTAGGTATTGGCTTGAATTGTAACCTCCATCCTTTTGGTAGCTTCTTTCTTTTGGAGCTTCATAGAACATGTCTCTCTTCTGAAAGCAGCTATTCAGGTATTTAAAGAATCTTCCCATGTTGTCTTTCTCCAGACTAAACACATTCAATTTCTTAACTTTCTCTCAGATGATGTGGTTTCCAGACCCACAACTTTTCTTCTAGGTAATTTTTGAATATCTGGCTATTGTATGCTTTCCGTTTTCTCTCTGATAAAACTTCAGGATGACATGGTCGCCTTCTCTGACTGTATTTTTTCTTTCATTTCATCAGCAGTTCTTCCTTGTTAACAGTAATTAAGTGTATGATAATATTTCTCATGGTATCTCTTGCACACTGAGATATTGAATAATCACTAAGATATTTATCAAATGTATTTCTTTAGGAGAATCATTCCCTGTGCAGTGACCTATCCCCATCGATACTTTAGCTTATCTTTGTACCAATCTCAGGATATGTATGTTTGGCATCATCTACATCTTCTTTCCAGATGAGTGACAGCTGGAAAGGAATTAATTTTGCTTTTTATAATGATCTAAAGTTGCTTATAAAAAGCAACCTATTTTGCTTTTTATAATGATCTAAATGTACTCTGTTATAATTCTCTCAGACTTATGGATTTCTATAGTTTATTCTGGTCTATAGAAACTATTTCAGAAGTGCTGTGATTTCTCTTTCAGGAATTATTTGCACAGTGTTAGGGGTAGATGTGTATTTCAGGCTTGCCCGATCTCTATTATATAGTTGTACATTGCTTCAATGCCTTCTAATCTGGAATATTTTTCATTCAGTTTCAGGTATTATATAGTAGTCTAAAATGTCTCTTTTTTTTTTTTTTTTTGAGACAGAGTCTCCCCCTGTCGCCCTGTCTAGAGTGCAGGGACATTATCATAACTCACTGCAACCTCAAACTCCTGGGCTCAAGCGATCCTCCTACCTCAGCCTCCCAAATAGCTGGGACTACTACAGGCACATGCCACCATGCCCAGCTAATTTTTCTATTTTTTGTAGAGACAGGGTCTCGCTCTTGCTGAGGCTGGTCTCAAACTGCTGACCTCAAGTGATCCTCCCACCTCAGCCTCCCAAAGTGCTAGGATATTACGGGCATGAGCCACCACTCCTGGCCTAAAATGTCTGTTTTAATTTTAGATTTTCTGCCGAGGAACTGAGAGGAATTTGGATCTTTCCTGGAGTGAACTGAAGAAAGAAGTTACTTTAGCTGTTGAAAGTGAGGTGAGGTTTGGATAGAGAAAGAATGATAATTTCTTCCATCTTGATATGGGCAGATTGGTACTGAGGAATTGTTGGAAATGTTCACTTGACCTTGTTAGTTGGAAATATAAATGTTTAAATCTTTTAATTAGAGAATTAGGTACACATTTGTATAGTCTATGGTATTTAATACATAAGGATTCACCTGGAACTAGACTTTGTATAAAAAAAAATTTAAAAATACAAATAAAATTTTAAAAAAAAATACATAAGGAATATTCATTTGGCCATAGCTTAGTAAAATGATGTTGAACAATTATGTTCTTTGTGGAGAAAGATCCTGGATGGTATGAAGAGTTTACTTTCTTTCTTCTTTGCCAGCTTCAAGGAAGTGTAACAGAGTATGAATTCTCTCAGGAGGAGTTTCGAAATTTACAGCAGGAATTCTGGTGCAAGTTCTATGCCTGTTGTCTTCAGTATCAAGAATCCCTCTCTCATCCTCTCGCCCTACACTTGAATCCACATACAAACATGGTGTGCCTGCTGAAAAAAGTAAGGGAGGTGGAGCATAGAGAAGAACTTCTTTAGATAGTGCAGTGCGTCTTGCAGAATGTTAGTCTGGTGAATGTTGTACTTAGTTTTTAGGACTTTATATTTATATTTTTTTCCCTGAAATTATAATTCAGTTGTACTTAGATAGTTTTTTCATTATTATCTACATTTTTTTTGCATTTCATCTTATTTATTTTTTGTATCGAAATAATTTCAAACTTGAGGTAAAACTTATAAGAACAGTACAAAGAATTTCTGTATACCCTTCACCTGTATTCCTATAGTTTATATTTGGATTTTGCCAATTATGCCCATAATTTTTCTTCCTGACCGAGGATCCAATCCAAAGTCTTACATACATTTAGTTGTCATGTTCTTTTACCTTAATCTCGAACTATTATCAGCCTTTCTTTGTCTTTCATGACATTGGCATTTTTTGAAGACTATACTTACTGTTTTATATAGAGTGTCCCTCAACTTGTGTTTGGTGTTTCCTCATAAGAGTCACATCTCAGTTATTTTATACCTTTAAACATTTACTGATCGCTTCTTAGCCTTTTGGCTAAGATCAAGTATAGTATCTGTTCTTACTAGTTTAATATCTGAGACTTCCTCTATCCGAGGACAATATATTAAATCAATTTTTGGAGCAGGGAGATGGAATAGGAGCTTGTTTTGTCGACTCCATACATCAACCTGGTATTGCAGTACCTCCAGGAACAGTGCACCCCTCCCACAAATAGAAAAAAGAAAATAAAAATAAATAAAAATAAAAACTCACTGAAAAAAGTATAACTGGAAGATTTGTATTTCCAGGGATACCTGTCTTTCCTTGTGCCCTCCTCCTTAGTGGATCATTTATATCTCCTGCCTGATGAGAACCTTTTGACAGAGGATGAGACAACCATATCTGATGGTAATAGTAATTGTTACATCCATATTTAATCCCCTTCCTACATGAGCCCTGTGCTTTGTTTCAGATGGATACAAAAAATATTGATTGCCACAGTGACCTGTACTGGTCACTTTACCATACTGTGGATATTTTAAGGAAAACTGAAGAAACTTAAGCATCTCTGAAACCTCAGATAGATCCCTTGCCATTTAATTATTAATATTTTATACTAATATAACATCAGTCAATAGATCTGCATTATCTTGAGACGTGAATACTTACTTTCTCTTACTCATAGATGTGGATGTTGCTCGGGATGTCATGTGTCTTATAAAATGCCTCCGGCTGATTGGAGAGTCAGTAACTATGGATATGTCAGTTATGATGGAAATGAGTTGTTACAACCTACAGTCTCCAGAAAAGGCTGCAGAACAGATTCTGGAAGATTTGATCACTATTGATGTGTAAGGAGAATTTAGGGTAAAGTGCATTTCCTAATGGAAATTGAGTGATTTTTAGTGCCAAAGTTGGGTTTTTAATGTACTTTCAAAAATGTACGTGGTGGCTTAAAGTTAAAGTGATTTACCATGATTCTATTAAATAAATGGGTGTTTCAGCTTTTAAACAGAAAATTTAACAGACAAATTCAGATCTGGAAGCAGACTCATAAAATATGACATAGCTATTAACTGAGCTACAAATTATAAAAAGTATTTTTCTCATATTTGTTTTGTCTCTCATTTCTG
This sequence comes from Daubentonia madagascariensis, assembly GCA_023783475.1. Classification (NCBI taxonomy): domain Eukaryota; kingdom Metazoa; phylum Chordata; class Mammalia; order Primates; family Daubentoniidae; genus Daubentonia; species Daubentonia madagascariensis. The sequence continues at coordinate 481,704 of JAKFHU010000403.1, forward strand.
AAAAATTGAGGGGAAATTTGCTATGTGGAGTGAAAGTATCTTGTATGCCAGAGTGATTATCTCCACTCCTTTATTACATGGCTGGTTTTCCTGTTTCATAAAACATTTAGCTTACAGGCCATATAGAACCTGTCTTATGTATTCTCAGTAGTAATAGGAGTTTTCTAATTGTCCTTCCTTATAGAGAAAACGTGATGGAAGATATTTGTAGTAAACTGCAAGAGATCAGGAACCCAATCCATGCCATTGGACTTCTTATACGGGAAATGGATTATGAAACAGAAGTGGAAATGGAAAAGGGATTCAATCCAGGTAAATGACAGAACAACAAATGTGCTTCTTTGGTTAAGAGAAAACAATGACATATTTAACTCTATTCTCCTTCTTATTACAGCTCAGCCTTTGAATATTAGAATGAATCTTTCCCAGCTCTATGGTAGTAGCACAGCAGGGTATGTTGTGTGCAGAGGTGTGTGTAAAATTGCCAGCACTCGCTTCCTGATCTGCCGAGACCTTTTGATCTTACAGCAGCTGTTGATGAGGCTGGGAGATGCAGTAAGTACTAATTAAAGGAAAATTTATAAAATCTAAAACCTGATATAGACCTACAGGCACATAGCAGCAAAATGTCAGCTTTACCAGCACAAGACTTTGTTCACTGCTTTATCCCCCATGTTTGGCCTTATTAGGTGCTCTGTAAGTATTTGTTGAATTAAGAATGAACAAGCATCTTAATCCTTGTAAGATTACAGATTAAGAACATATATGAAGCAGATTACTTTATTCTTTTTTTATTTTTTTTGAGACGGAGTCTCTCTCCATCACCCCAGGTAGAGTGCAGTGGCATCATCATAGCTCACTGCAACCTCAGACTCCTGGGCTCAAGTGATCCTCCTGCCCCAGCGTCCTGAGTAACTGGGACTACAGGCGTGCACCACTACGCCCGGCTAGTTTTTTCTATTTTTAGTAGAGACAGGGTCTCGCTGTTGCCAGGCTGGTCTTGAGCTCCTGAGCTCAAGCAATCCTCCTGCCTCAGTCCCAGAGTGCTAGGATTACAGGCGTGAGCTACCACACCCGGCCAGATTGCTGTACTCTTAACCTTTTTGTACATATAGCAATGAAAATTTTCCCAGGTTTGCTCTCCTCAAATTTAGTATTATTAGTACTACTTTGGATGTGATAGCAGGGTACCATTTGGAGGAGAGAGGAAAGTGAAGAAAAAGAACTCTCTTTCTACAGTGCAAGCCTTACCCTAAACACAGTTTTGAGATTGCAAGGTTTGTCTTTGTGGTCCTCCCAACTCCATTCTGTGCTTCCTCTTCCGTCCCATTCTCAGACCACCAAACTTGTTGCTGTCATACAATCCTAATTGCCCACCCTACTGAGCGTTCCATGCTTTAAAATTACCTTTCTGCTCTTCCATCTGGCTTCTTAAAGGAAAAAAGAAAAAAAAATTACCTTTCTGCCCACAGTCAAAGGTCCCAATTTTCTCTGAGTTGATAGTCTCATTCGAGCCTGACGAGGAAGCAGCCTGATTGAACCAATTCATGTTAATGTGTAAATAGCCGAAAGTCCTTTGGGGCTCCCAGAGGTATTTATACTTTTTAAATTAGAATTTATTAGCTCAAATACATTGATAATGGTAGAATTTCAGGCAAAAATAAGAGAAAAACATTTAGGAAGATAATTTGTTTAAGACCACCAAGGAGAAACAGGAACCTTTGCTGAGAGTCTGTCACCTAGGTCAGTTAGCCCTTCCTAAGTTCTATTTTGCTCCATGTAGATTCTTCCATTTCTTCCGATTGTTTTTGTTTTTTAAAATAATAACCTTTGTTTTTCTAAGCACAGAGGTAATAGATGTTCATTATAGAACCTTTATAAGATATATGTATTCAAAAAGAAAATAAAAATTCATCTATTAATATTATATTATACCCAGTGACAACCACTATTTAAATTTTGGCGTATACCCTTTTTTCTATGCAGATAGTTTTTTGGTTTTGTTTATAAAATTAAAATATGCCACATAGTATTTTTTGTAATCTAGTTGTTATTCCTTGACTTTATAAATCTCATCAGCTCTCCCATGTTATGAAGTATTCTACAACATTATTTTTAATAGTTACCTATTATTGGTAATAGTTTTGATTATTCATCCAATTCCCTTTGTGGCCATCCAGGTTGTTGCCAGTTTTTCCCTTATAGGTGTAACTTTCTGTACATCTTTGATTATATCTCTAAGGTAAGTTTTAAGAACTAGAATTGATTGGTCACAGGGTATGCACATTTTTAGGCTTTTGGTGGTAGTGCCAAATTTGTCTCTAAATGGTCATACCTATTTTTACCCACACCAGTAGCATAAGAGAGGATTTAGGTTTCCCCGCTCCTCTTCTTCAATTCTGAACTCACAGATTTAATGAAAATTAAGCTTTTGGTTGTTGATTTCTTTTTCAGCATCAGCTCCAATGACTTGGTGAGCTATTGTTGATTATTTTTGGGAAGCTATTTTGCTACTTGCTACCCCACAATGTAATAGGTTTGTTGCTTTTACAATATCATCCCTTTTGTAACTGCATTTGTTATTTTTATCTTATCTCCACCTGAACTGTAAGAGTTACCATTACTGATGGCTGTTGTTTATTGTCTCGTCTACCCACCCATCATGTACAGGTGATTTTGGGAGTTGGTCAGCTCTTTCAAGCTCAGCAAGACCTACTACATCGAACAGCTCCCCTACTCTTATCTTACTACCTCATTAAGTGGGGAAGTCAATGCTTGGCAACTGATGTTCCACTTGACACACTGTGAGTTTTCGTTGTCCTAATTATTTTAAAAATAAACTGTGTTTAATTATTTTTTCCATTGTCAAGGAAAAAAAATTTTTTCTTTAATCATGCTATAAAATTATGTACCTTTAAGATTCAGAGAGCTTTCAGATGCTCCATTTTCTAAAGGTTGAAGGCAACTTATAAGAATGAAAATAAAATATATTTATTACTTTATATATACTTATTTTATATGTGTGTGTAATATACAAATAAATCATGTTGAAGACAAAATAAGATGAAGCCAGAATGAAAGTTAGACCATACAGAAAAACGTTGTGCTCTAGTTATTAAAGGTAGGCTAAGCTTCTTTATAACCAAAGGAAGAAAGAAAATCTAAGAATTACAAGATTCACATTTTCTTTCCTTCATTTTTTTTTTTCTCTGAGTCCACTTCCTAGGAAAGATTTACATTTCCAATAAGATAAACTATCCTGTTTGCTCTGACTCCTCATTGAAGGATCACTGAGTGATTTGATGGGCAAAAATCTAAATCATGACATTTTCCAATTTTTTTTATGCTTTTAATGGAGCCTTTTATGTGCAATTTATTAATTAAATTGAGAGTGTTCTTAGTAAGATAACTTTAGAAGTAATATTTGGCATAGGAGAATTTATTAAACTGTCTTTTTCCCTTTTCTCACAGGGAGTCTAATCTCCAACACTTATCAGTACTGGAACTAACAGACTCTGGTGCTTTAATGGCAAATAAGTTTGGTAAGGAGTGAACTGTGTATGCACGTGATTTTAAATAGTTTATTCATTAAAATGGTCTTTTGCCACCTTTGCTATGGAAAGGTTGGCCATGCTCTTTGCTTTCTCCTTAGGAGGACATGAGCAAGCTGTGGCCTGAGACCTCTGTTTGTGACAAGAGGTCCATGAAACTGTATTCCCAGATCAGGCGTAAATTAAGGGTGTAGTACATATATATACTGCTGCTTTTCCATTGTGTTTTGATGCTCCAGTGATTAATTCAACAAAATCATTTAAAAATAAACGAAGTTCACAGTAGCTTTTGTAATCTTGTCTTAGTCAACAAATATTTAAAAGGAGCTCCCCTCCCATGCTTGAAAACCATTATTCTAGAGAATTTATTTTGTATTGTTTTAGTATAAAACTCATCTTGGGACTAAATATTTATCGTAAAGAGTTTCTAGGAAAGGCACTTAGATGTAGCAAGATCAGTGAAAAGAAATGACTGTAACATTGAATTAAGTGGTTTTTTTATTGCATTTGCGCAGTACCTCACAGTTTACAAACAGCTTTTATTCATATTGCCACTGATTATACTCATGATGCATTTTCTATTTTGAAATGGTAAGTGTTCTTATAAGCATAAAATTAATTGGTAGACTGTCAGAATTGAAAGTTGATATTGCCGTTGATGTTACCATCACTAGTTTGTGATTATCATAACTTTTTCTTTTTAAGTATCTAGCCCTCAGACAATTGTGGAGTTATTCTTCCAAGAAGTTGCAAGAAAACACATTATATCTCATCTCTTCTCTCAACCAAAGGCACCTCTGAGCCAAACTGGATTGAATTGGCCTGAAATGATAACTGCAATTACCAATTATTTATTGCAACTTTTGTATCCTTTTATTTAAAAGCCAGTTGAAAGGTCTCCTATCTAAATAGTCTAAGGCTCTGATTCTGCCTGTGTAATGAAGAATTTTAATGAGGTTAGATGCTTACCTACCTAACAAGATTTTTAGGTATTTTCAGATTTGATCCCAATTTTTGTTTTATTTGTTTTTTGCTCAGGAGTTGAGCAAGATTTTGTTGGTGCACACACTTTTAATACCTGGATCCCTTTTAAGACATTCATTCAGCAGTTATTTATTGAATGGCTCTATATGCCGGGTACTATGTTACGTGTTGGATGTCCACTTGTACCAACAGTATGTATCTGTAGTATATTGGAAATGACCACCCAGGGATGAAATACATGCTTTATTCCATAGTTAACTAAGTTCTAAGCTAGGTGACAAGGCTCCTTTATTTATACACACACACACACACACACACACACACACACATATACACACACACACGTGTGTATGTATGTATAAATCTTTTCACTGTATTTGTCTAATGTTAAGGTTATATGGTGATGTGGAAAGAACCTATGCTTGACTATCCTCTGTTTATCTTTTTTTTTTAAATTAAGCTGTTTCATGGACTCTTCTGAGTTTGATGCCCAATATGTATATTTAAGTTTTGCCCAAAAAAGTAAGGAATCTCCTTAACCAATGACTAGATGGCCTAGCAATCCTGGTTGTCTCTTTCTAGAATGTTTGATGGGGAATTGTCAGTATGTACAATTGCAGGTGAGTTCTTTTGAACATTTCAGGTTTAATCATTCTTATAAAGAATGGAATTGCTGGAATTTTGATCTGATAATAGGAACCACAGTAATTTTAACTTGATTACTCCAAGACATACTCCAAAAAGATTTTCTTATCTACGGCCATACCACCCTGAATGTGCCTGATCTCGCCTGATCTCAGAAACTAAGCAGGGTTGGGCCTGGTTAGTACTTGGATGGAATACCACCTGGAATACCAGTTGCTGTAGGCCTTTTTAAAAAATAATAAAATTTAAAGAAGAGAGATTTTCTCTACTTCTCTTTTTAAAAAAAATTTTTAAGGCCAGGCACGGTGGCTCATGCCTGTAATCCTAGCTTCTCTGGGAGGCCAAGGCGAGTAGATTGCTTGAGCTCAGGGGTTCGAGACCAGCCTGAGCAAGAGCGAGACCTCGTCTCATGGAAAAAAAATCAGCCAGGTGTTGTGGCGTGTGCCTGTAGTCACAGCTACTCGGGAGGCTGAGGCAAGAGGATCGCTTAAGCCCAAGAGTTGGAGATTGCGGTGAACTGCAGTGACGCCACTGCACTCTACCCAGGGCGACAGAGTAAGGACTCTATCTCCACAAAAAAATAAAATAAAAATGCAACTAGACAACCCTCCTCACAACCCCCCCTTTAATTAAAAATAAATAAATAAAATAAAATAAAAAATTTTAAATTATTTTATTGTTTTTTTTTCCTAAGGCCATCTCAGCTTCAGAGCTACCTCTTTTGACAGTATCATTCCTGACATAATTTTTCCTAGAGTATCTTTTTTTTAAAATTCTCTGTTAGATTTTTTTTTATAGTAATATAAACATACCATTGTCTTCATATAAATCCTTTACTGTAATCTAGTCATTGAACTAGTAAATATCAAAAATTGGAAAATTACTGAGATATAAAGTGTGTGTGTGAGAGAGAGAGAGTGTGTGTATACGTGTTACTGGGCTCCTGTTTGCTTTCTTAAGATGTCTAACCTAATATAAGAATATATTAACAGGATTAGGTTTTAATCTCCAGGTGATTTCAGGAAATGAAATTTTTACATTAAACACTATATTCTCTCCCTCTGTGAAGAACAACTTGGAAATGAGTATCTCCTTAAGTAGGGTTTATTTTTCTAATCCATAAGCACCTTTTATGCCTTTTTAAGGATTATATTCAACTGCTACATCCCTGGTGTCAAGTCAACGTTGGTTCCTGTCGATTTATGTTGGGACGATGTTACCTAGTTACAGGAGAAGGACAGAAGGTAAACTGCATTTGAGTGATCAATACACTTTAATGTAAGGAGAACTCTTAGTTTCCATCTAAGTAGGTTATAGAGTATAGAGGCTGGGAGGCATAGACTCCTCTAGATAAGGATAAAGAAGACTGTACTAATGCCAACAAATGGCATTATACATGATATACATTAAATACATTATACATGATATACACTATACATGACATACATGCGAGGACTCTGCAGCTACTTTGTGGTTTTAGTTAGGACATAGGAAATAAAATATTAAAACCCTCCTGCCTTTGTGCAGGTGTTTTTAGGGCTGCATTTTTGTAAGTCAAATTTATTTATTAATTACATTATATAATCATCATTGTATCTGTTTTTTGTTTTATGCTCCTTTTTCTCATGGTTGTTTGCTTTTTAAATTTTTTAATTTTCAAATATACAGAAAAGTTGGAAGACTTTTACAGTGAATGTATATCCACCATTCAAATTCTACAGTTAACATGTTCCTATGGTTGGTTTATTACATATCTGTCTATCCATCACTCATCTTATTACGGTTTACTTTTTAATTAATATCATTTAAATAAAAAGTGAGATAAATTTTTTAAAAATATTAAATAATGCATCACTTAGAATTTAGATGTGGTAGAAATTATGAATATAATAGAATGTTTTAAATAATTTTGTCTCTTTTTTTATTTTTCTTTCCTTAGCATGTGAACCCTTTATTTGTAGCACCTAGGATTGGAATAATCTACCATAAGTCACTTTGTATTCTTTTCCTCTAGGCTCTGGAATGTTTCAGTCAGGCAGCATCTGAAGTAGGCAAAGAGGAATTCTTAGATCGCTTGATTCGCTCAGAGGATGGGGAGATTGTGTCCACCCCCAGGCTGCAGTATTATGACAAGGTACATTATGTCATGGTTTGGCCGTTCCTACACCACCCTGTGTATAAATGCAACTGAAAGACATTGCTTTGATATTTTTGGAGAAAAAAATACTATAAAAATTTCATTGTTCCCTGAACTTCCAAATGAAGTTGGCTTTGCCTAGAGAAACTGAAGAAACATATTTTGAATTAAGTTAAATTTGATTTTTTTTTTTTTTTTTTTTTTGGAGACGAGGTCTCGCTTTGTTGCTGAGGTACCCGGGCTAAAGTGCAGTGGCATCATAGCTCTCTGCAACCTCAAAATGCTGGCCTCAAGTGATCCTCCCACCTTGGCCTCCCAAAGTGGTAGGATTATAGGCGTGAGCCACCACACCCGGCTTGATAAATGTTTTTAACTCAAATGAAATTCCTATCATGATATTTTATTAGCCCAGTCTTCATTAGAATTTTATGACTTAATTTATACTTTATTAGTCTTGCTGATACTTCAGGGAATTAATTAGTAATGCTGTGTTTAGCCTTAGTTTATGATTTGGCCCTTGGGTACCTTCCTGACCTTTTTTCCTACCAATCTCTCCTCTGGTCACCCAGTTGTAACAATCATGACCTTCTTATTGTCTCATACAAATCAGGCACATGTTCTGTTCTCTTTAGGGCCTTTCTGCCTGCTGCTCTCCCAGCCTGCAGTGCTCTTCCTCACACCCTCATTTCACTTAGGTCTCTGTTCATTTGCCGCCTCCTCAGAGAGCGCTCCCTGCCTGGCCCGTGCAGAATAGCTTTTGTGCTCCTGCTCTCATGTGCTTGTGCTCTGTCTCTCCCTTCTGGGTACACCTGCAGACGGAGGCATTGTGGGCCCTGTTTTATTTTTCTTTATAACATTTAACTGTACTTGTCTTTATATTTTAGATTATTATTTGTTATCTGGATTTCCCACCGAAAAGTAAATGCCACAATAGCTGTCTCACTGTTTTGTTCATTGTTTATGAGATAAATGAGTTTACACTGAAATGGATTTGTAGCTCTTAATAACCCTCTACTGTCCTGCTAATGAGAAAATTATTTTAAATTCTAAGTAAGGATTTTTAATCTGAGGCTAGATAGATTTGAGGAATGCATAAATCCTCTCAAGTTGTGTGCAAAATGTTTGTATTTTTTTTGTGGAGAGTCTCCGTAGCTTTCATCAGAAGGAGGAACTCACTGATTAAAAAACATTGAGAACCGCTGCTCCAGTGGACCCCAAAATGGGACTTAGAAAGAAAATATTAGCACTCTCACAGTAGAAACAAATTAAGATGTACTAACATAGGATTGACTCTGGTGCTCTCACTTGCTCCTTTTACCAGGTGGTCATTTGTCAATCTCAAGGTAGATATTTGAGGAAAGAGTAAGAGCATCACAGCCATGGGTGGGGATGGCTAGTGTCCCATTCACTTGTCCATCTGATTTCAATAGCTTGTGTTTACCTGTGTAAATGGATTTACACATTATATTGCTTAATTTTAATTGCCTTCACAATGTGGCTTTAAAAAGTTCATGCAAGGAAGCCAGACTGATGATAATACAGTGAAAGGATAAGCAAATGAGGAAAAGATAGAGCTGGCACTTCTACCCGTGATCCAGGCTCTTCATCAGCCACATTCCAGTGTAAAAACAGTGATAGCCAATAATCAGATCTGACAAGAATCAGACAAAAACAACTGAACTCTTCAGGACTGTTATTTTAAAATCTAAGTAAATGTGCCTTGAGCCATAAAATGTCAATTTAAGATAATATAAAACCATGAAAATTTTCAAGGCAGTAAACATTTTAATCACCTGTAGTGAAGTGTAAATTTGTTACAACCACTGTGGAAAACTGTTGTTATCTACAGTAATTCCAATTCTAAATATATACAGAAAGATGTACATATTTACCAAAAGACATTTGTAATTATGTTCCAAGTGGCATATTTATAAAAGTTATACACAGTCATGCATTGCTTAATGACGGGGGAATGTTCTGAGAAATGCATTGTTAGGCAATTTCATCATGTGCATACATCATAGAGTAGACTTATACAAACCTAGATGGTATAGCCTACTACTTGCCTAGGCAATATAGCCTGTTGCTCCTAAGCTACAAACTTGTATAACATGTTACTGTACAAAATGCTGTAGGCAATTGTAACACAATGGTAAGTATTTGTGTATCTAAATGTAGAAAAGGTACAGTAAAAATACAGTATAAAAGATAAAAAATAATACACCTATATAGGGCTCTTACCATGAATGGAGCCTGTAGGACTGGAAGTTGCTGTGGGTGAGTTAATGAGAGAGTGGTGAGTTAATATGAAGGCCTAGGACATTAATCTTCCATTATTGTAGACTTTATAAACACTGTACACTTAGGCTGCACTAAATTTATTTTAAAATTTTTTCTTGAATAATTAACCTTAGCTTACTGTAACTTTTTTACTTTATATAAACTTTTTTCAACTTTTGACTCTTTTGTGATAACATTTATCTTAAAACATAAGCACATTGTACAGCTATACAAAAATATTTTCTTTATATCCTTATTCTATAAGCTTTTGTCTATTTTTAAAATTTTTAGTTTTTTTTACCTTTTAATCTTTTTTATTAAAAAGTTACAACATAGACACACACATTAGTCTAGGCCTACACAGGCTCAGGACCCATCACTATCACTGTCTTCTACCTCCACATCTTGTCCCACTGGAAGTTCTTGAGAGACAATAATACACATGGAATTGTCATCTCCTGTGATAACATCTCCTATGAATTCTTCTGGAATGCCTCCTAAAATACCTGCCTGAGGCTGTTTTGATAAGTAGAAGGAGGAGTATACTCTAAAATAACAATTAAAAGTACAATATAGTAAATACATAAACCAGTACATAATCATTTATTATCATTAAGTATTATGTACTATACACAATTGTATATGCTATACTTTTATACAACTGGTAGTACAGTAGGTTTGTTTATACCAACATCCCAAATGTGAATAACACCTTGCCTATGACATCACTAGGCAATAGGAATTTTTTAGTTCCATTATAATCTTATTAGACTACCATGATATACGCGATCTGTCACTGACTAAAAAAAGGTCATTATTCAGCACATGACTGTGCTAGAAACAACCCAAGCATCCATTTAACAAAATGGATCAGTGAATTGTGGTTATATTCTTTCAGTGGCATACAACACATCAATGAAATCAACATAGTATAAATGTAACAATATACATCAATCTTACAAACATATTAAGCAAAAGAAGGCAGGCACACACAAAAAAATAAGTACTATAGGAGTCCGTTCCCATAAAGTTAAAAACAAAACTATTAAAAGAATAGTTTATTTGGGCAGTAGTGTCTGGAAGGAGTCACAAAGGGACTTTGGACTGCTGATATATTATAATTCTTTATCTGGGTATTGGTAACGTGGATATATGTTTCCTTTGGGAACATTCAGCCAACTATGTACTTATGATTTGTGTACATGTCTAAATATATATTATACTTCAATTAAAAAACGTATAACCTAAGAACCAACTAAGCATCCAGAACAAAAAAATTTTTGTACTGTTAATAAGAAAATAAAGTTAATAAAAATAATTTTTAAAATGTTTATCATTACTTCATCTTTTATAAATCTATATTTTGAGTAAGTTACTAAACACGTGTATTAAAGAAATATGTGTATAATATATAAGATAAATATTAACACATGTATACATTTGGGGGAGTGTGCAGACATTGTTGTTGATAGGGTAGACAATCAAAAAGTTTGAAGATTGCTGTTCTACATTGGGTTAGAAATGGGTTATATCAAACATTTAGCATATTCTCTTTAACATTTTTATAAGGCCATGATGTTCATTTCTTTGCTGTTCTTTAAATTTATCTGTGGCCTAAACAGTTAGTGATGAAATTGTATTTATTCCTTCATTCAATAAATATTTACCAAGAGCCTACTATGTGCTATGCACTGAGGATAGAGCTCTGAACACAAAAGAACAATTCCCTGCCCTCGTGGTGCTTACATTCAGGTAGAAAAAAGACTAAACAAGTAAATATATGATGTCAAGTAGTGATATGTGCTATGAATAAAACTAAAGCAGATCAAGGGGATGGAGTAGGAAATGTTCACTGTGTTAACTATCTTGGAACCATATGGTGGTAAGTTCTGGAGTTCCAGTGCTAAGATTTGAATCCCAGGTGACTGTGTGACCTTGGGCAAGTTACTTTGCGCCTCACAGTCTTCATCTGTAAAATCTTCATCTGATTTCTGGGTGGGTGAATATAGTTAATACCTACAAAGAGGGCTTCAGTAATCACTGAGAGCATTTTTTATACCCCCAGCTTCTTGCTGAATGCATGTATATATAAGGACATAGACACATTCATATCTTTGAGGCTATTTTATTACTTTATCACTTCAGTCAAAAGGAAAGGACAACCAAAAGCCCTGTATTTAATCCCTCTATTATTCATCAATAGTTCCTGTAGCTGGGCGCAGTGGCTCATGCCTGTAATCCCAGCACTGTGGGAGGCCCAAGCGGGAGGATTGCTTGAGGCCAGGAGTTCAAGACCAGCCGGGGCAATATAGCAAGACCCAGTCTCTACAAAAAAATGTTTAAAATTTTGCAGGGTGTGGTGGTGGGCACATGTAGTCCTAGCTATTCAGGAGGCTGGGGCAGGAGGATCGTGTGAGCCCAAGAGTTCAAGGTTGCAGTGAGCTATGATTGCACCACTGCATTCCAGCCTACGTGACAGAGTGAGACCCTGTCTTTAAAAAAAAAAAAAAAAGTTCCTGTAAAAATTCTATAAAGAACACATTAGAATTAGATCTCTCTTTTTTTTCTTTTTAGAGACAAGGTTCATCTAAATCAGGCAATCAGAATTTATCTGTAACTAGAAAGCTGTTATTCCAGTGGTAATACCTGGGAAAACAAAAAGGTTTTACAACAAGCCTGTATATAACAGAAGAATCTAAAGGAAAAACCTGAAATACTAACCAAGTAATCCTGTCCATCTTGTCAGCACCTTTGATTTAAACTTTTTCTTACTTTTATCTTTCTCTTTAATTTAAAACCATAATTCAATTTGAAGTGTACTACCATATTAATTTTTAATGGAAATTTCTTCTATTTCTCCCAGGTTTTACGTCTACTAGATGTTGTCGGTTTGCCTGAACTGGTTATTCAGTTGGCTACATCAGCAATAACTGAAGCAGGTGATGACTGGAAAAGTCAGGTAAGAACTAACTGTAATTTAGTTGTTTTCCTTAAGATTTGTAGATGTGGTATTTTAATTTCTTTGCTCTTTTCTGATATTTGATGTAAATTTGATATTTAGGCTACTTTAAGGACATGCATTTTCAAACATCATTTGGATTTGGGTCACAATAACCAAGCATATGAAGCCTTAACCCAAATTCCTGATTCCAGCAGGTAATCTAACAGTCTTTTTTAGAGAAGGCAATTTACCAGCCGTGTTTAACCTCTAAGGTTAAGACAGTTTACCCTCATATCCCTTTCTTTCCTCCTAGGCAGTTAGACTGTTTACGGCAGCTGGTGGTAGTTCTTTGTGAACGCTCACAGCTACAGGATCTTGTAGAGTTTCCCTATGTGAATCTGCATAATGAGGTAATTTTAGTTTTCCACTAATGGCTAGAAACAACTATGGTGATTGCCGTGATTGCTACTAACTTTGGTATCTGATTGCTCCCCCCGTTAGGTTGTGGGAATAATTGAATCGCGCGCTAGAGCTGTGGACCTCATGACTCACAATTACTACGAACTTCTCTATGCCTTTCACATCTATCGCCACAATTACCGCAAGGGTGAGCAATTGAACCACATGGTATCTGCCAAGACAACCTTATTAGTTTAATCACACCTTACAAAAATACTGTGTATTGCACTTACATCATTTTTAATATATATTTAAGTACAAGATTAGCTTCACCCTTTTGAAGATACTTGTTAGCCTTAGAGATATGCCCTTACTCCCATTCTAGAACATTCTCAGGGCGTTTCCATTGAGATGGCATTCTATGTGCTGCTTCTATCCAATCATAAAGGAAACTTTAGCTTTTTCACTTGAGACACCTTGAATTCTGTGACTGGTTTTGAGTTCCTTTGCCATGTCGCCAATGGCCTTCTCCATTTCCTTATTTCGGTTCTTAGAGCAAAATTCTGACTGCTCAAATATGCTTAGGTCATCTGGATATAATAGATGATATTCCTTATTAGCTGTGGTTAGATTGTCGCATCCCTTCAGTTTTACGTTTGGAGTAAAATTTACGTTTAGAAGTTATCAAATGCTATCCTAGTGAATTGGTTTTTTTCTTCTTTCAGCTTTTTAATTTAACATTTTTCAAGTCTACAGAAAAGTTAAAATGTTAATGCAATGAGTACCTACCTATATGCCCTTTGCCCATATTCACCAATTATTAATATTTTGCCACATCACTTTCTTATCTCTTCCCTCCTTCCCTCTTTTCCTTCCTTCCTTTCCTCCCCTTCCTCCCTCTTGCTCTCTCTACTTACTAATTTGTTTGCTTATTTGTTTATTTTTGCTGATTTCTTTGGCGAGTAAGTTACAAGTATCATGACTGTTAATGCATAAGAGATGTATCTCCTAAGGACACTCTCTTAAATAACCTCAATACAATTATCAAATTAAAGAAATGTAACTAATTAATTTAGTGAATTAAGTTTAAATGAGATGCTGTTGTCTAATGTGCTACTCATATTTCAAATTTTGCCGTTGTCATAATAGTGTTTTTTATAGCACACTCCTCCCACACTGCCCTCACCCCTGATCCAGAATCACACCTTACATTTAGTTTTCATATGTCGTTAGTCTCCTTTAATCTGGTGCACTTCTTTTAGCCTCACTTTGCTTTTGATGACATTGATATATTTGAAGAGTATAGGCTAGTCATTTTTGTAGAATGTGTCTAAATTTGGATTTGTGTGATCAATGAAGTCTTTATCAGAAGAGCTAAAATGAAGGGAATATGGGTTTGCTTTAAGATTATATTTTACAAGATAACCATTGTGGTTCCCCTTTGGAACATCTAACATTTTCATATCATTTTCATTCAGAGAATTTTTATTAGATTTCTTGCTGATTTTCCTTGGAAAGAATGGATGGAGTTAATTCATAGGCCTGTTCTTAATATTCCTGATAGTAAAACATATTTGCATATAGGAAGGGAAAAACAGACTATTAAAGACCTCTCAGTGTCTGCTTTCATAGTAACATCCATTATATCGACCTATTAGGCCCAGTTTAGTGAAATTAATGTTCAGGTCTTTCTGGAACAAGGCTGTTCTTCTAAACACAGTGCCTTACATATTGCAGGTGCTTAAAAAATATTTGTGAAAATGAAATATAGTTTAATTTGAAAACTGAAAGAAAATTTTTAAATGCTACTAAGTTTCTGGAGTCCCATGCTGCCCCAGAACAATGATTTTTCAGTATCTCGTTCATCATGTGCAACTAAAGTATAAAAATAAGAGTCTATGTTCTTGAGCAAAGCATCCAAACATCTCTTGATCTCACAATCCTGGGCAGGGATATGTGACATTCTGGCTGAGACTAGCTCTCTAAGCTAGCCTTCTGTACTTGGTATGGGAATGTAGTATCTAAAAGTCAAAAATAACATTTTCCATCTTTTAAAAAATTGTGGAAAAATACACATAACATAAAATTTACCAGCCGGGCTCAGTGGCATATGCCTGTAGTCCCAGCTACTGGGGATGCTGAGGCAGGAGGATCACTTGAGCTCAGGAGTTCAAGTCCAGCCTGGGCAACATAGCAAGACCCCCTCTCTTTAAAAAAAAAATATATACCATTAACCATTTTTAAGTGTTCAGTAGTTCAGTAGTGTTAAGTACATTCACACTGTCACGTAACCAATCCCCGGAACTCTTTTCATCTTGTAAAACTGAAGCTCTATCCCCATTAAACAACAACTACCCATTCCTCCCAGCCACCTGTCCCCCAGCAACCACCATTTCACTTTCTATCTCTATGAATCTGGCTATTGGAATCATATGGCATTTGCTTTTGTGACTGGCTTATTTCACTTAACATAAAATCTTCAAGATTCATCCATGTAGTTGCATGTGTCAGAACTTACTTTTTAAGACTAAAAAAATTCCATTGTATTTATATACCAAATTTTGTTTATCTATCCATCGATGGACACTTGGGTTGCTTCCACCTTTTGGCTATTGTGAATAATGCTACTATGAACATGAGTGTAGGAATATCTCTTTGAGACCCTGCTTTCATTCTTTTGGGTGTATACCCAAACGTGAAATTACTAGATCATATGGTAATCCTATTTTTAATTTTTTGAGGAACCACCATATTGTTTTCCATTGCTGCTGCACCATGTTTTACATTCCCAGCAACAGTGCACAAGGGTTCCGATTTCTCCACATCTTCACCAGCATACGATTTTGGGATTTTAAGTTAAACCCAATTTGGTTTTAAATTTTAGTATTTGATAAGGGTAACAAATTCTCTCTGTGTATCTCTAAAGAAGCACATTTTTGAAATTCTAACGTCTAATTTATTTTTGCCTCATAGCTGGCACGGTGATGTTTGAGTATGGAATGCGTCTTGGCAGAGAGGTTCGAACTCTCCGGGGACTTGAGAAACAAGGCAATTGTTATCTGGCTGCTATTAATTGTTTACGACTTATTCGTCCTGAATATGCGTGGATTGTGCAGCCAGCATCTGGTGCAGTGGTATGAAAATTTCCCATCCTGGAATTTTAGAATCATTTAATCTGTTTGGTTTGGTCCTTTCAAAACTATTAAATCATTTTCCTTCATTTCATTTAAAATTTCTACTGGGATATTTATGAACTTAATCTATTTTTGCAGCAATTCAATTGTTATATATTATTACCCCTTTAGTTCTCAAGTTCAGAATTATTGTAGGAAGAAGTATTGCAGAGTGGTTTTGGAGTTAGGCAGACCTGACTGACTTCAAGTTACTTGATCTTTTTTTTTTCAGTTATTCTCTTGCATAAAATGGAGATGATAATATCTACCTTATAGAATTGATGGGGTTTTGGGGTTTTTTTGTTTCCCAGATGCTCTCTCAGCAAAATCATGTTTGGGTATTAAATGAAATAATTTTGAGTATATTACTTAGAACAGTAAGAGTGCCTGGCCCACAAACAGTGCTCAATAAATGGTAGCTGCTTTTATTTCAATCATGTTTGTTAATTTAATCTGTAGTTATTGTGTTAAAGGACACACACACATTGAGTTTTTCCTATCATACTGATAGGTCACATACACCCAGCTACTTCTATTATATAGTTCCTGCGTTTACTAGGCTATTGCCCAGGGTAATGAGTAGAGAATATAACTCTGGAACCGAGGAAAGTCAAATTGTTTGTATGGAGATCAAATCCATCTCCTTGGACTCAGTAACATGTTATGGTTAAATGAGCAACTTGGCAAACAAGTCCATTTCTTTGACAGTTACAGTACCCTTGTAAGAAGAGCTATGCTGGTTGAAATAAAAATAATTTCTATTGAGAGAATTCAATTATGAAAGCTCTGAATCACAGTTAATGATATCAGCTAAAATACTAATTTTCACAGTCAAATCACTTGTTTTGTCTTGTCAGTACGATCGCCCTGGAGCATCCCCTAAGAGGAATCATGATGGAGAATGCACAGCTGCCCCAAGTAAGTCAGGAATCTCACGCCAATTTCTTTTCTGGACAGTAGTTATATTGTTATATTACAATAGGTAGATAATTATATCTATATTTTAATAATTGCTATATTACGAGAGAGAGGTTATATATATGTTACATTATAGTAGTTTCAGTTGACCCTTGAACAACACAGATTTGAACTGCAGGAGTCCACTTATACATGGATTTTTTTCAATAAATATATTAGAAAATTTTTTAGAGATTTGCAACAATTTGAAAGAACTCACAGATGAATGACATAGCCTAGAAATAGTGAAAAAATTAAAAAGGTATGTCGTGAATGCATAAAATATATGTAGATGCTAGTCTATTTTATCATTTACTACCATAAAATAAATACAAATCTATTATAAAAAGTTAAAATTTCTCAGTAGGCTGACGCAGGAGGATTGCTTGAGCCCAGGAGTCCAAAACTGCAGTACACTATGATCAAGCCTGTGAATAGCCACTGCATTTCAGTCTGGGCAACATAGCAAGATCCTGTCTCTAAAAAATTTTTTTAAAAATTTTTTTAACATTCAAATTTATCAAAACTGAAAGGAGAGACTCACAGTCCTTCTGACCTTTTGGGTTTTAAGCAGCAGGTGTCAGAAAAGTTACTACTTTACTGACTTGTGGCGGGGGGGAGTTTCTTTTTAATTAATTAATTAGAAAAAAAATAAAACAAATTTTTATCAAAACTTACAGGCGTCTCTTCTCTGCCTTTTGGCTAAGATCAAGTGTAGTAACTATTCTTACCAGTTTAATATTTAGAAAAAAACCACAGACACAAACACAGACCATACCTGGTGACATTCTAAGTTAAGAGAAATGTAAACAAAGGTAAAGATGCTATGTTAAGTTATAACTGCATAAAATTAACTGTAGTACACTACTACTGTAATAATTCTGTAGCCACCTCCCATTGCTATTGAGTTAAGCTCAAATGTTGCGAGTATCTACTGAAAATGCCATGTGACACCAATCATCTCTGCATGAGCAGTTCACCTCTGCAGTAAATTGGGGTAAAAAATGATCTCTTATGGTTGTCTCATATTTTTTATCATATTCACTGGGCCACTGTGATGCTGGATGCACGAAGCAGAGAAAAGTCATGATGTTACAAGAAAAAGTTGAGTTGCTTGATATGTACTGTAGGTTGAGGTCTGCAGCTGTGGTTGCCCGCCATTTCAAGACAAATGAGTCCAGCATAAGGAC
Organism: Daubentonia madagascariensis; assembly: GCA_023783475.1. Classification (NCBI taxonomy): domain Eukaryota; kingdom Metazoa; phylum Chordata; class Mammalia; order Primates; family Daubentoniidae; genus Daubentonia; species Daubentonia madagascariensis. The sequence continues at coordinate 499,961 of JAKFHU010000403.1, forward strand.
CATCGTAGAGAAAGAAAAGGAAACTTGTGAAGCCCTGGCTGCAGCTACGCCAGCAGGCGCAAAAACCTTTCACTTTTTGCAAAATATCTTTTTATCTCATATTGAAAATGCAGCTTTTATGTGAGTGCAGGGTTGCTATAAGAAAGGCATATACCTATAGACACTAATGATTGGAGAAAAAGCAGTCATTATATGACAACTTAAAGCAAATAGAAGGTGAAAGATTGGAAGCTAGAGAATTTAAGGGCAACAAAGGATGGTTTGATAATCTTAAATTTGGCTTTAAAAAATGTCAAGATAGCCAGGCCCAGGCACGATGACTCACACCTGTAATCCCAGCACCTTGGGAGGCCAAGGCAGGAGGACTGCTTGAAGCCAGGAATTCAAGACCAGCCTGGGCAACATAGCAAGACCCCAGTCTCTACATAAAATTTTTAAAAAAAATAGCTGAGTGTGGTGGGATGCATCTGTAGTCCCAGCTACTTGGGAGGCTGAGGCAGGAGGATCCCTTGAGCCCAGCAGTTCAAGGCTGCAGTGAGCTATGATTGCGCCACTACACTGCAGCCTGGGTGACACAGCAAAACCCTGCCTCTTAAAAAAAAAAAAAAAGTCAAGATAACAGGAGAAGCAGCTTCTGCTGAGCAAGAGGCAGCAGACGAATCGGGGATGGCATTAAGAAGATCATTGAGGAGAACAGATACCTGCCTGAACAGATTTTTAATGCACACAAAAGTGCCCTGTTCTGGAAAAAAGTGCCACAAAGGACATTTATTATTAAGAAAGAGAAGTGAGCAGAAGAGTTCCGATTATTCAAGTCTTCTTTTGTCTACTTTTACAACATGGACCCTTTTATGATACAAGCACTAAAACTAAAGGAAACAGTGGAAGGACTGGTACCATATAGAAACGTTTTTAGGGAAATGAAAAAGCAAAAAAATCAGACAAATTCTGATGTGTTTCTGTAAAGTTACACTAAGCGTAGCTTGTAACGTTATAGCGTGCACCTCTCACTGCCTCCCCTTCCACGTTCTCCACCTCTTCCCTCCCTGCCACCCCCAGACAGCAAGACCAAGCCCTCTTCCTCCTCCTCCTCTGCCCACTCAATATGAAGACAGTGAGGATGAAGACTTTTATGACGATCCACTTCCATTTAATGAATAGTAAATATGTTTTCTCTTCCTTATAATTTTCTGAGTAACATTTGCTTTTCTCTAGCTTACTTTATTGTAAGAATGCAGTATATAATACAGCTAACATACAAAATATCGTTCATTGACTGTTTATGTTACTGGTAAGACTTCTGGTCGACAGTAAGCTATTAGTAGTTAAGGTTTTTTGGAAATCAGATGTTATACTCAGATTTTCAACTGCTCTCTGCATTGTTCAAGGGTCAACTGTATATGTAATATAGGCAGTAGTTATATTGTAACATTACATTAATATATAGTTATATTACCATATACTATATAATAATGTTGTCATATACTATATACATTTTATATGTAGTAGCTACATTGTTACAAAAATATTCTAAAATTCCTTCAACATTCTAATCTACTAAAGATTGTTGGGTAACCCTTTGAAAATGTTGTATGGGTGTATGAGAAATGAAGATGCTTAAAGAAGACAAAGTGTTTGTTTTCTTTTTTTTTTTTTTTTTTTGAGAGTGTGTTTATTTTTGTTTCGTGTTTTATTTAAATCGCTCAGTACCAAACTTTTTCATCAGATTCCTTTGATATTACCAGGGAGGCATGATATCCTTCCATAAAGAACCTGGGCTCTAGATTTGGACATACTTTGTTTTAATTCTGCCTCTTGCCCTTTGGTCATATTCCTTTCTTAAGTTAGCTTTTATTTGAGTCCCTGTTTTCTCCTTTCTTCATGCCTTTGGAAATTAGATTGAATATACTTAATGGTTAGTGGAAATTGACAGGTTGAGTTAATCCAGTTGACACTTTCTTTGTACTTTGGGATTTAAGAATCCTTTTCTTTGGTTTGTAGCAAATCGGCAAATTGAAATCCTGGAACTAGAAGATCTGGAGAAGGAGTGTTCCCTGGCTCGCATCCGCCTCACTTTGGCTCAGCATGATCCATCAGCAATTGCAGTTGCAGGTAGGAATCCCACAGTTACAGCCTCTAGCCTCAGTGCCAATAGCACATTTTAGGTCCAGGCAGTGTACTTAGTATGCTAGATGGGTATAAAGCATGGGATTGTTGCTCCGAGATACTCACCAACAAAGTCTTTGATCTCATTGCGTATACCTTTGGGTGCACTAAATAACCTTTTTCCATTTCCACAGGAAGTTCATCGGCAGAGGAGATGGTCACTCTCTTAGTTCAGGCTGGCCTCTTTGACACTGCCATATCACTCTGTCAGACTTTTAAGCTTCCCTTAACGCCAGTCTTTGAGGGACTTGCCTTCAAGTATGTATAAAATTATCTTTTTATAGTTTTAATTTTGTTATGCAAATATATTATCCTATTATTTAGTGTGAAGCAGTAATCACAAGCCAAGTAGCCTATAAGCCAGCTATTTGTGGTTTAAGGAAGTGTTTTGTTTAATCCATGCAATGATTTGAAAAACATTTTTTTTAGTGGCTTGTGATTTTACTTTTCAAAAAGAAAGAATCTTGATTTATAGCGTCTCTTGAGAAATCAGAAGAGCATATAACCTGAGTTAAATAATGGTGTCCATTTCTGACAAGGCTTATGCTCTCGTTAGTCCTTTAGGACATCTTTTGGCCCCTCTAAGCATTATTAAAAAGTATTTCTTATTGAAGTTACTTTATACCAACCTCTAATATTAGTCAAGAAATTTGTGAATTGGAGGCCAGGTGCAGTGGCTCACACCTATAGTCCTAGCACTTTGGGAGGCCGAGGTGGAAGGATTGCTTGAGGTCAGGAGTTTGAGCCCAGCCTGAGCAAGACAGTGAGACCCCGTCTCTACAAAAAAAAATTAGCTGAGTGCAGTGGCACGTACCTGTAGTCTCAGCTACTCAGGAAAAGATTGCTTGAGCCCAGGAGTTTGAGGTTGCAATGAGCTATGATGATGCCATTGCACTCCTGCCCAGGTAACAGAGCAAGACCCTATCTCCAAAAAAAAAAAAAAACGAAGAAGTTTGTGAATTTGAAATATTTTTAAACTTTCAGAGTTTTTCGTCATTAATTTTCTCTTGGAAGTAAATTGTCTCTTAACTCTTATTGATGTCCTTGTGGGTCATCCAGTTGTGTGGCTTTAAGGAGAAGGAAGAGGCAGTACTCTAGTAGTGGAATTCAGTAAAAGACTAGAGCTAAAGTTGTCATCTTATCTCTCTAGTTTTAGTAGCAAAATAAATTGGTGCATTTCAGCATTTAGGTTATGAGTGTGGAACCATTTTCGTTGCAGATGCATCAAATTGCAGTTTGGAGGAGAGGCAGCACAAGCAGAAGCCTGGGCCTGGCTAGCAGCCAATCAGCTCTCATCTGTCATCACTACTAAAGAGTCTAGGTACAGCCCTAGTGTTAATCCAACCCTGGGTGGTTTTACCTGTCTCAGTGCTGTAGCTCTTTCTTTGATTAAATTGTCCTACACAGATCATTTCACTTGTTTCTTTCTTTTTTGGCTAAGTTTTTGTAGAAGCTGGGGACTTTATAATTAGGGTGCTATCGTGCCCATTTACTGTCCAAACCAGGATGTCTTTACCAATGAAATGTTTCCTTCTCCGTATCGCCCCCCTCAAAGACGTACTGTATTATATCTTTAAGAAAATGTTCTTTTACAGGCAAAAGTCTGTATTTACTTGGTTTCAGAGTGTGATGTTCCTTTGTTCCCCATTTCTTCCATTGAGCCGTCACTGCATGGTTGCCATCACAGTGTCCTCTTATACCTTGTCTCCAGCTACTGTTTAGCAGTTTGTCACCCACCAACCCCCATTGTCCACCATACTTTCTTCAGATCTCTTTTCTCCATATACTTACCTAGTGTACCTAGTGTCTACCTGAATGTACTTCAGCTGCTTCTTCAGAATCCTCTAACATCCCTAACCCTCAATAAACTTCCCTTGCTAAACTGCTTTTGCAATTTGTATCATGCAGCTTACCACTTTAGAATGGTAGCATTTTAGAATTTGGAAGACCTCTGACATTAGCTTTCAACCCCTAAATTAATGCATCAGAATCACTTATTAAAATGCAGATTATGAAACATCACCCTATTCTTCTAAGTCAGAACTTCTACATGATTCTAATGTTTAATGAGGTTTGGGAACCTGTGATCTGAGCCAGTTTCCTTGTTTCAGAAATCCAGAAACAGGCCGGGCACAGTGACTCATGCCTATAATACCAGCACTTTGGGAGGTCGAGGCAGGAGGATTGCTTGAAGCCAGGAGTTCTAGACCAGCCTGGGCAATATAGCAAGACCCATCTCCACAAAAAATTTAAAAATTAAAAAAAGAACAACAAAAAAACCCAGAAACAAAGAAGTTAAATGAATTGTATTGTCAAATAAATATGTGGTTAGTGGGAGAGAATTTAAGAATCTAAGTCATTTAGTTTCCAGTACTATCCCCGAAGTCACATTGACCCTAATAATATTAGTTACCATTTAGCTATATTACCAATTCATTCGTGAGCTTCTAAAGATTTTTTTTTCTTTCAACCCCTTGGTCAATTTGCATTCTAAAGATTTTTCCTTGTAACTACATGCTTTAAATGGTAGTCTTTCTATTAACAATCTGAAACTCATTAGTTCTTTTTGCTTTTTTCAAGTGCTACAGATGAAGCATGGCGACTATTATCAACTTACCTGGAAAGATACAAAGTTCAGAATAACTTGTATCACCACTGTGTAATCAATAAGCTCTTGTCTCATGGAGTGCCTCTGCCTAATTGGCTTATAAACAGTTACAAGGTAAGTGGATCTTGTAGAGACTAAGAACCCACTCTGTCATTCTGATTATGAGATGATTAAAAAGAAAAGGATGGAGTTACAACTTATGGGAACATATTGACTTATGTACTTTGGGAAGCTTTTCAATCATTGTTAAAAGCACTTAAAATAATTTAATTTGAATTCCACGTGTAGTACTGGCTATTTGGATTTGAATTTCCATAGGTTAGTAATTAAGTTAATGACTGCTTGTGTGCTGGCTGAACAATGAGTTTATATTTAGAACAATGAGTGTATGCATGACACAGTGTTTACTATTCAAAACTCAAAAAATTCACAGAAGTGGACAGAGTAGTTTTCAAATAATATAACAGCATGGCTGGTCCAAATGCAATGGTGTGTATAACAAATTGGTCACAACCAGTTACAGATTTCTTTGTTCTTTCTCCACTCCTACTGCTTCCCTTGACTATTAAAGGGGGGAAAAAATTGGGTTCTTGAACTGTCTGCATCAGAATTATTTGGTGGTGGGCTTCTTCCAAATATAGATTCCTGGGCCCCATCCCAGACTTACAGAATCAAATTATCTGGGGCTAAGAGGCAAGAATGTACATTTTAATAAGCTCCTAATTTGATTTTGATGTAGGCTAAAGTTTGAGAACTACTCTATCTGAACCACCTTAGGTAGAATAAGGGAAGAGAAAATTTAAATGTTAAAAATCAGGAAAGATGGCAGGGCATAGTAGCTCACATCTGTAATCCTAGCACTTTAGGAGGCCAAGGCAGGAGGATTGCTTGAGGTCAGGAATCCAAGACCAGCCTGAGCAAGAGCAAGACCCCATCTCCACAAAACATAGAAAAATTAGCCAGGCATGGTGGCACATGCCTGTAGGCCCAGCTACTCAGGAGGCTGAGGCAGGAGGATCACTTGAGCCCAGGAGCTGGAGGTTGCAGTGAGCTATGATGATGCCACTGCACTCTAGTCCAGGTGACAGAGCAAGTCTCTGTCTCAAAAAAAAAAAAAATTCAGGAAAGTTGATATATTTTTTTAAGTTAGGAAGTAGAGAAGGCAGCTAAGGTGGTAAAGGTAAGATTGTAATCAAATCAGAATATATTTAATAGAAAGCATATTTAACATAATTAATAGAGCTCTTCCAAACTGAGGCTATATTCAAATTTAAAATTGGTGATTCTCTGAACTCCTTTTGCATTTACCATTCAGATATTTCTGAGAATTAATGTGAATATATTGTTACTGTAGTACTCAGTATTTCTGGAAAAGTTTGTTGACTACAATTGTGGAAACTGAAATACAGAGAAGGTAAAATATGTCTCTTAGATTACAAAACGGGAGGAAGATCATTTAACAGATAGAGCTTCACAGTGTACCTAGAGGTAACTGGGCTATTGGAAATTCAACTCTTATCCTAAGATATAGATGAGTAAACTAAGGCACACATTTATATTGAGAAATGTTAATGCTAGGGAATCAGACATCCAACATTCTTTGGTCAATACCCAAGTGAGAAGGAAATAAGTATATATTCTTAATCATTTACTTTTTACAGAAGGTTGATGCTGCTGAATTGCTTCGTCTATACTTGAACTATGACCTTTTAGAAGAAGCTGTGGATTTGGTGTCAGAATATGTGGATGCTGTATTGGGGAAAGGACATCAATACTTTGGAATTGAGGTAGGCACATACAGGTGGTCCTCAATTTACAATGATTTGACTTAACGATTTTTCGACTTTACAATAGTTCAAAAGTGATAAGCATTTAGTAGAAACTCTACTACAAGTATTCATACAACCATTCTATTTTTCACTTTCAGGAGAGTATTCAACAAATTACATGAGATATTCAACACTCTGTTATAAAATTGGCTTTCTGTTAAATGATTTTGCTCAACTGTAGGCTAACAAGTGCTCTGAGCACATTTAAGGTAGGCTAGGCTAAGCTGTGTTGTTCAATAGGTTAAGTGTATTTTCAACTTATGATATTTTCAACTGATGTTGGTTTTATCAGAACATAACTCCATCACTCATCAAGGAGGATCTGTATAAGCATTTCTTTTTAATTTTGTGTTATCACACCAAGTAAGGTGAGAATATGAAAATCTGTAAATCAAATTGTATTAATGTGTTTAACCTTTACTATTTGTAGTTCTACAAGTAAATGTTGGCACTTTAGAAATCTCTAGTTTTCTGTTTATAAAATGAGAATACATTTCATTTTTCTTCATCAAAAGAATATGGCATTAGTTAGTATTCAATGGAGAGAGGTAAATAAAAACAAAATGATATTTTGTGTGTGCAGGGACTATGCTAAGTCTCTAAAAGCATTTTCTCATTTAACCCTTATAGTACCTTTATGAGGGACTGTTTTAATTTTTTTTTTTAACTCATGAGGAAACAGGCTCAGAGATTAAGTAAATTGCCGGAGTTCCCACAGATGGTAAAAACAAGAGCCAGATCTAACTACACAGCCAAGCTCTTAAACTCTCAGGAAAGTATTCAGAACTTTTGAGAGTTGAGCTTTCCTTTTCCACATTTTTTTCCCAGATAATTGGAATCTAAACTCAATTTCAGACTGGAAATAGTATCATTCATTGACAATTTAGAGAAGAGTTTTGTTGAGTGCGTTTCCCTGTAATAGACCTTAGGGCTCCTTTAAGATAAGAAATGATATGAATTTTAAGATATTCTTGATTTTAACCAAGAAAAGGACAAGTTCTCCAGTTGAAAAGAGAAAAGGGGTGTGGGAGGGTCCAATTGCATGCATGTGTATGCATACACACACAGTTTCTTATTGTGAAAAAAAAATAAGCATTTTGTTATAGTGTCCTATGAAAGCAACTTCCCAGAAGAAATGGTACACTTTTCAGATTTTTTTCAAATACTCGACATTGTCATTTCAGTTTCCGCTGTCCGCAACAGCCCCAATGGTGTGGCTTCCGTACTCCTCTATTGATCAGCTTCTCCAAGCTCTGGGAGAGAACAGTGCCAACAGTCACAACATCGCAGTAAGTAAACCCTTCCATGAGACATCTTCTGTAAGCCCCTGCACTAGCAGTTACACCTTACAGCTTGATCTTTAGTTCTCAAGGATTAAAGGAAGGGCAAAAGCCTGTTGTTGCCCTTAACAAGCTACCCAATCTCTTTATAAATAAGGCAAAGGATCTAAGCAACTTGCTCAAAAAAACTTAATGAGGAACTGTGTAGTCATTAATTATACAGAGGCAGAAGGCATGCAGTCCATTCCTTAAAGGCATTTACATGCCAGGCATGGTGGTTCACACCTTTAATCCCAGCACTTTGGGAAGCCGAGGCAAGGAGGGAGGATCACTTGAGGCCAGGAGTTCACGACCAACCTGGGCAACATAGTGAGATACCATCTCTACAAAAAAAGGAAAAATATATATAATTAGCCAGGCATGGTGGCTTGGGCATGTAGTCCTAGCTAACCAGGAGGCTGAGGTGAGAGGATCACTTGAGCCCAGGAGTTGGTGGTTACAGTGAGCTAAGAGTGGGCCACTGTACTCCAACCTGCACAACAGAGTGAGACCCTGTCTCAGAAAAATAAATAAATAAAATAAAGGCATTTACAGTTTGGTGTGGCAGATTTTACTGGGTAAACAGGTACTTGAAATGCAGTGTGGTAAATTAACCACTATCCTGAGTGAATTTGGCATATACAGCAACATTTCCCAGGACTCATATATTAGCTACTGCTTGCCTTAAAAGGAAAAATGACACTATTTTCTTTGCTCAGAGTTATTATGGTGAAAGCTTGGTTACCAATGAGATAAAGTGTTTACTGAACCTATTAATATAACCCATAGAATATGATTTTAAACTAGTCATTGATTCAGAATATAAACTCCAGGTGCTTTTGTATGTTTATCTCCCTAATCTGTTTTTCAAAATGTTAGGCAAGAGGAAGAAAGGGAAGCAGGTGTGAAAAGTAATTCCTACTAATTGGGTCTATCGATTTAGGATAAATAAAATATTAATAGATAGTTAAAACTATCTAAAGTATTAGTCCTATATTTCACTTGGCAGCTAATGACTAGTTAAATCAGATATGGCATTTCTGGTTCTAAGAAAAGAGCTAGCAATATGCTTATTAAAAATACTGATAGGATTTGCATATTTACAAAATTCATTAGGAAAACAGGATTGAAGTGTTTTATATAAATAACTGGAGAGATGCAGTTTTATCAGTAGAGTCACAGAGCAGACTCCTAAACTGAATGGTGATTAAATGAAGCAGAGTGGCTAACATCTTCATTAGGTAGAGTCTAATTGGTGAAGTCAGAGTGATCAGTAACTTTAATCTTTTTCAATCTTTGAACTATTCTGTAATGATTCCCTTCTTTTCTCTTACAGCTATCCCAGAAAATACTTGACAAATTAGAGGACTACCAGCAAAAAGTTGATAAGGCAACACGAGATTTATTATATCGTCGTAACTTGTGATCCAGATTGTTACCTAGCCTTTGTAACCGCTTGGTGCCTCCTAGGGCTTAAGACTACCCTACAGGAACCCTGTACTCAAGGCCAATTTTTACAACTGTAAATGACGTATACAACATTCAAGGCTGCATCCTGCGCAAAATCAGAAGGCTGAAGAGTTCGAGGACAGAGGACCCTGTGCTTGCTGGTGGTGCTAACACAATTTCTGGTTTTCAACCTTGGTCTCAAATAGCTGCTTTTGTATATGATTCACAAGCTTTTTTAGAGTTTATATTTTTTTAAACTACCGAAGACATTCTTTATCTGCAAATTAAAACCCACCTCCACTTTCCACAATAACCAGTGGTTGTTGGTTTGTTGTAACTGACCACCAAAAGCAATCACTACAGATCTTTTAATTCTACCCTATCACTCTTTGTATTTCAATGGAATTATTTTGGTTCAGAACTGACATGTATTTTCTGTATTGCAAACAGAGGGTAAATGATTTTGCGTACTCTTTTCATTATTTATTGTGGAGTTTTTGTATGATCTTCAATAAAGTATTAAATAATTTGCCTAGGTTAAGCCTAAAATGATGACCAGCTATTTAAAGAAGATATCTTATTTTGAATCTGGCTTTGAGGCTAAAGTTGAATAAACTCTTAGCTAAGAAAAAATTGGAAATCCATCATCTATAAAAGCAACAGATTTTTAAAGTAAATTCTGATCACTTCTATGATTTATGATAATCAAGCCGGACTTGATCATACAGGTAGTCTAATAATGTATTGGACCAAAATATAAACTTTATTGGTCAGATTCAGAAGCATTCATGCCACAAATTTTGGGGAAAGTGAAAAATAATAAAATCTTTGTGTATTTTATTCTGTATATTAAAATTTATCTTTTCAGGAAATAATCTGTATATTACTTGCTTGTATACCCTTTAATTTTTCTTGAGTTTTTCATAAGCCTTTAATTTTTATACTGTCAATATCATATTTACATTATATACGTTAATTAACAATGTGAGTTTCTCCGTGGTACTGTTGTTGGTAGATCATGAGGTGTGTAGTTCTTTTTTCATTTTAGCTCTACCATGATTAATGTGAGGCATTTGGTGCAATTGGGGACCCTTGCCCTCCCAGCTCTCTAAACCTGTGGCTTTCAACTACAGTAAGAAAGACATTTTCACCTTCATACACATATATACCCAAAAGAAAGGTTTCTCACAATTTGTATCCTCACTTACTATATACTCTGATGTTTTCATGAGTAACTAATGGATCATAACCCACAGTCTGAAAAATATTGAACTCTGTTGTAGCCATCTCTGGAGAGCAACAAGTAGCAATAGACTGTCCCTGTTCCAGAAACCTATCCATTTGTGTTGCTGATCAAAGTAATGGTTTCCATGGCAGTTCACAAGACACCAGCTTTTCCTGTCTTCAATATTTTGGTTCAAGGCCTAGATCCCATGCTGGAGCCCGCCCAGCTCTTCTGTTCATTTTCTTCTTCCTTCTTCACTTTGAGTCCCAACCAGAGCAGAACTTGCCCCTCTCCTTCCTCTCCACTTTTCTCACCACTTTGAGTCTGCATTTTTGTTTGCTGGACAATGTGATACTTTAATAGTGCATAATAATATCATTATTCCTTGCTTTTCCCAACTGCAGCAATTTTCTGATCACAATGTTATTTAAAACGTTCCCTCCTTTTTAGTATTTAGCTATCATTAATTAAAGGTGTGACTCTTAGAAGAAAACTCAATTTCATAGTTCTTAAATAATTTAACAAAATGTAATAAGCTATCTACCTTACCAGCCTGTGACAATAAAAGTGCCATTCTGTTAATACTAGAATTTATGACACACTGAGTTTCATATTGACCATTCTTACCAAGTTTATCACTGTAATTTTTGTGATCTTCCAAGAAAGCTAATTCATTCTATCAAGCTATCTTGGCAGTGTTTGGTCACCTGTGCCAGCCCTCATCACTGAACCATAACTGCTTGAGATCCCTAAGTGAGCTCACCAGCACGACTGGCTGTCCTTTCCCCATTCTGATTCCCTCCAGGTGTCAATATGAGCCATACCATCACCTGCCAAAGTCCAGCCTGTGTTGTTTCCTAAAACTTCACTGAACATGGACTGTGCCTATCCCCAGGGATTCTGCTAGTGGCCACCTCCCTTCCTAGTCCCCAGCCTGCTTTCCTATTGCAGATACCAAATTCCTCTCACTGATAGGAATATAAATGTAAATCAATTTACATTTAAATAATTAACAAATGGAAGGACAAGTCTGAGTGAAGGCATTCTAGATAACAGATTTAAGTTAATTTACCTCAACCTGATACTACTTTTTTTTTACTAGAATATAGTATATATTATAAAAAGTTCTAATGTTTCCTTTAATCTTCACAGTTCTTTCTAATTATATCTGTACCTAAAAACATAGGTATTCCTGTATAGTTTTTTCTCAAATTAGGGAGAGACTTTAATATAAGTAACATTTATCAATAATCCCATGCCATAAGAATATACCTTTCTGTGTCTGCACAGAACTCCAGCATGAAAAAGCCAATTGAGGCCAGGCATGGTGGCTCACACCTATAATCCCAGTAATTTGGGAAGCCAAGGTGGGAGGATTGCTTGAGGCCAGCCTGGGCACCATAGTGAGACTTGGTCTCTACCAAAAATTTAAAAATTGGTCGGGCATGGTGGTGCACACCTATAGTCCTAGCTACTCAGGAGGCTGAGGCGGGAGGATCACTTGAGCCCAGGAGTTTGAGGCTGCAGTGAGCTATGATCACACCACTGCACTCTAGCCTGGGTGATGGATAGAGACCCTGTTACACACACACACAAAAAAAAGTAAATTTATTTATTGTCCAAATAACCTGTGCCTGTCATTGGACTAAAAATAGATATTTCTTCCAGTAAATGAGACTTCATTGTTTAAATGAATTTCCTCAGGATACAGAATTTCAAATAATGTGATATAATAAAGAATATATCTGGTCTTTGTCCCTGGTTCCTGGCACAGCTTCAAAAACCTTTGGAATTTCCTGAGTGATAGGAATTTGTTATGTGCTAATGAGGTGATTCTTGGCGAGCCCCTAACTAGCTTCAGAATTGGGGCTGGTCACTAGGAAGACCAACCACAATATTAGAGATTTGGAGCTTTGGGCCAGACCAACCTCCTGGGGGGATGGGAGAGTTGAAGATTGAGTCCAATCACATGGCCAATGATTTAATCAATCACACCTACATAATAAAGCCCCAATAAAAACTGAACACCAAGGCTTGGTGGAGCTTCTGGTTGGTGAAGGCATTAATGTGCTGGGAGGGTGACTGGCCTGACTCCACAGGGACGTGGCATGGAAGCTCTGTGCTCCCTCCCAGGCCCCACCCCACTAATTATCCTTTATAATAAAACTGTAATTCTAAGTGTAGCACTACCCTAAGTTCTGTGAGTGGTTTTTTCTAGTGAATTATGGAAACAGGGGGTCTTGGGAACTCCTAAATTTGTAGCCAGTCAGAAGTGTGGGAAGCTTGGGTACCTCCCCTGCAGCTGGAGTCTGAAGTATGGGCAGCTTTGTGGGGACTGAGCCTCGTGAAGTCCAATGCTAACTTCAGATGCTTAGGGTCTCAATTGAATTGTATTGAAGTACATCCACTTTGGGGTGAGACAGAATAAATGTTAAAATTTAGATAAATCAACATACACAACCATAAAATTCATCCTACCCTACTGAAGTTGGGACTTTTGTGAACAGTCCACCTCTGCAGGTTACCTCTTGAAGTTCCAAAAGCCAGAGCCTTCAAATGGATTCCGGAAGGTCAGCTTTTGAAATTAAGATCAAATACTGAGTAAAGGCATTGCCCACCAAATATAATTATGACTCAATATACTTGAAAATACATGTTTATTTAAATGATTATTCTTCCCAGGTTTCACTAGTAGAATGTCAGCCCTGATAATTTGGATTTATTGAAACAACATCATCATGACAACCAAAAAAACCAGCAGTAATTCCAGAGGTGCTTAGGACCCTGGAAATCAAAGATCAGGCCTGATTTTTCTTCCAGTCTCCTTAAAACTGACCATGTTTACCTACTAACCATGCTTGACCAAGATGTAAACAAACTTTTTCTGTGAAGAGCCGGATAGTAAATAGTTTAGGCTTTGTGGTCTCTGTGACATAGTCTTTGTTTTGTTTTTTAACAACCTTTTAAAAAATGTAAAAATTATTCTTACCTCAGCCTAATTCAGCCATAATTTACCCACCCCTGGCCAGAGCCCTAACACCTCCTCTGAGGCCAACAACAGCAAAACTTGTTTCTCTCTAAAGCCAGTGGTTCGCCACAGAAATACAAAGGATTGTAAGAGACTACTACACAATTATACACCAACAAATTGGATAACCTAGAGAAATGGATAAATTCCTAGAAACACATAACCTACCAAGACTGAATCATGAAGAAACAAAAAATTTAAAAAGATGAGTAAGGAGATTGATACAGTGACCAAAAACCTCTCAACAAAGAACAGACCAAGACCAGACAGCTTCATGGGTGAATTCCACCAAGAATTTAAAGAATTAATCCCAATACTTCTCAAAATCTTCCAAAAAATTGAAGAGGAGGGAACACTTCCAAAGTCATTTTACAAGGCCAGCATTACCCTCATACCAAAGCCAGATAAGATCACTACACATAAAGAAAATTACAGGCCAATATTCCGGATAAATATAGATACAAAAATCCTCAACAAAAATGGTAGCAAACCAAATTCAGCAGCAATGTTAAGAGGATCATACATCATGATAAAGTGGGATTTACCCCTGAAATACAAGGATGGTTCAACATATACAAATCAATAAATGTGATATATCACACTAACAGAATGAAGGATGAAAATCATATGATCATCTCAATAGATGTAGAGAAAACATTTGATAAAATGCAACATCCTTTCATAATAAAAACTCTCAACAAATTAGGTGTAGAAGGAACATACTTCAACATAATAAAGTCCATGTATGACAAGCCCATGGCTAACATCATACTCAATGGTAAAAAGCTGAACACTTTTGCTCTGAGATAGTAGCAAAACAAGGATGACCTCTCTTGCCATTTTTATTCAATATAGTACTAGAAATCCTAACCAGAGCAACTAGGCAAAACAAAGAAATAAAAGACGTCCAGATTGGAAAGGAAGAAGTTAAATTGTCTCTGTTTGCAGATAATATGATCTTATATATAGAAAACCCTAAAGACACCACCAAAAAACAGTTAGAACTAATAAATGAATTCAGTAGTTGCAAGATAAACCAACATACAAAAATCAGTAATGTTTCTATACACTAACAATAAACTATCTAAAAAAATGTTAAGAAAACAATCACACTTACAATAGCATCAAAAAGAATAAAATAGAAATAAATTTAATGAAAGAGGTGAAAGATACATACACTAAAAACTGTAAGTCATTAATGAAAATAACTTGAAGATGACATAAATAAATGGAAAGATATCCTATGTTCATGGATTGGAAGAATTAATATTATAATAAAATGTCCACACTACCCAAATTGATCTACAGATTCAGTGTGATTGCTATCAAAATTCCAATGGCATTTTTTACCAAATTAGAAAAAACAATCCCCAAATTCTTACAGAACCACAAAAGACCCTGAATAGCCAAAGCAATCTTGAGAAAAAAAGAATAAAGCTGAAGGCATTACACTTCCTGATCTCAAGTTATATTATAAAACTATAGTAATCAAAACAGTATGGTAATGGCATAAAAGCAGATACAGACCAATGAAACAGAATAAAGAGCCCAGGTGGGCACAGTGGCTCGTGCCTGTAGCCCCAGCTGCTTGGAAGGCTGAGTCAGGAGGATCAAGGATCGCTGAGGCCAGGAGTCCATGGCTGTTGTATGCAATGATTGCATCTGTGAATAGCCACTGCACTCCAACTTGGGCAACATAGCAAGATCTCATCTCTAAAAAATAGTAAAAATTTTAAAAATAAATAAAAAATTAAAAGGCAACTGAAAGAATGAGAGAAAATATTTGTAAACTATCTATCTGATAAGGGGTAAATATCCAAATTATATAAGAAACTCAACAACTCAATAATAAAACAAAACAAAAAAACCCCCAAAAAACAACAAAAAAGGCAAAGGACCTGAACAGACATTTGTCTAAAGAAGACACACAAATGGCCAACAGGTATATGAAAAGGTGCTCAACATCACTAATCATCAGGGAAATAAAAATCAAAACCACAATGAGATATCACTTTCACACCTGTTAGGATGGCTATTATCAAAAAGGCAAGAGATACGTGTTGGGGAAGGTGTGGAGAAAAGGAAACCCTTGGACAATGTTGGTGGCAATGTAAATTGGTATAACTATTATGTGAAACAGTAGGGAAGTTCCTCAAAAAATTAAAAACAGGAACATTCATTCTATTTTATAGAATGAGGTGTCACCTAATTAAAAAAAAATTAAAAATAGTGGGATCCAGCAATCCCACCTCAGGTATATATCCAAAGGAAAAGACACTAGTATCTTGAAAAGATATATGCATCCCTATGTTCACTGAAGCATTATTCATAATAGCCACAACAAACTGTCCACAGATGAATAGATAAAGAAAATAGGACACACACACACACACACACACACACACACATACACAGAGGAATATTTTCAGCCATTAATAAAAAAGGAAATCCTGTCACTTGCAACAACACAGATGTACCTGGAGAGAACATTACATTTAGTGAAATAAGCCATAGACAAAAGCTGCATGATCTCACCTATATGTGGTGCTATGGTCTGAATGTGTCCCCTAAAATTCATGTGTCAGCAACTTAATCCCCAGTGCAACAATACTGGGAAGTGTGGCCTTTTGGGGAGTCTTTAGGTCATGAGGGCCCTGCTCCTATCAATGGATTAATGCCGCTATAAAACAGGTTTGTGGGAATGGATTTGCTCTCTCTTGCCCTTCTGCCTTCTGCCATAGGAGGACAAAGTAAGAAAGCCCATACCAGATGCTGGCGCCTTGACCTTGAACTTCCCAGGCTCCAGAACTGTGACAGAATAAATTTCTGTTCTGTTTAGATTACCCAGTCTCAGGTATTTTGTTATAGCAGCACAAAACAGAGTAAGACATGTGGAATCTAAAAAAGTTGAACTCATAGAAGCAGAGAGTAGAGTGGTGGTTGCCAGGGAGGGGCTGGGACGTAGGGGAAATGAGCAGATGTTGGTCAAAGGGTATAAACTTTCAGTTATAAAATGAACATGTTCTGGGGATCTAATGTAAATATGGTTACTATAGTTAATAAGTTTGTATTGTATGTTTGAAATTTTCTAAGAGAGTAGATCTTAAGTCTCTACACACACAAAAAAAGCTAAGTGTGAAGTGATGGATTTGTTAATTAATTTTGTCAAAAGACACAATTACAACAAATTTAAAGATCTTAATTGGCTTTTATTTGCCAATTGCATGAATCAGGCAACACTTCATTCCATAAAATAGAATGAGTGTTCCAATGAGCTGAACAGAGAAAGTTGGTTTTATAGACAGAAAAGGGCTGAGGAAAGCAGAAACAGAAAACAAAATGCTGATTCCTTTGGAAGTTACTTTCCTTATAAAGGTTAAAGCAGAGGGGACTTCCTTATCATGCTAACTAAAGCTGACTAATCCCCTATTTGGGGATTTAGCTATTATCTCTCTCTTCTGATTTCTCAGGTCATATAAACAACTTAGTTTCAGTTTGATGATGTGGGACTTTAGCATGAGAGACTCCATTTGGGTTTGGTCTGTTGGGCTTAGTACAGGAGCTCAGTCCAAACCAATGGCCTCCTATACATTTTATTTAACAACTTGATGTGGTAATCATTTCACGTTGTGTGTCAAATCATCACATT
Organism: Daubentonia madagascariensis; assembly: GCA_023783475.1. Lineage (NCBI taxonomy): Eukaryota > Metazoa > Chordata > Mammalia > Primates > Daubentoniidae > Daubentonia > Daubentonia madagascariensis. Next base: position 517,234 of record JAKFHU010000403.1, read on the forward strand.
TTGCACCATAAATATATACAACTTTTTGTCAATTATACCTCATTAAATATAGGAAAAAATAGTAAAGCCAGTGGTTAGCAACTTTGGCTAAGTATTAGAATAACCTAAGGATCTTTAAAAAAAAACAAAACAATTGAGGGTGGGGTGGCATGTGCCTGTAGTCCCAGCTACTTGGGAGGCTGAAGCAGGAGGATGGCTTGAGCCCAGGAGTTTGAGGCCAGCCTGGACAATATAGTGAGACCCCTATCTCTGAAAACAACCACAACAAATTGATATGTGTCCTGCACTCCCACTCTCAGTCCAATTGATCCAGGTTCTTAAATTGCTTTAATGCCCTCCAGATGGTTCTGTGAACAGCCAGGGTTGAGAATCCTTGTTATAAACACAACCAGCACCTCCAGAAATGTAAGTTTTCCCCAGGGAAAACAGCCCTTTACATTCCTATACATTTTGGTTTAGCTCATAATCTCAACTTGGTTCCAGCTAGTTTTATAATATTATCTGGACTTTTGTGTAAACAAAAGATTCATTAATATTAATAACTCGTATCACTGCTTATTTAAACAAAAGATTCATTAATATTAATAACTCATATCACTAGGCGCAATGCAAAAAGAGCCTAAAACTATGATCCACCAGCCTGGGCAACACAGTGAGACCCTGAGACCACCCAGTCTCTACAAAAAAAAAAAAGAGAAGAAGAAGGAGAAAGAAAAATTAGTCAGGCGTGTTGGGGTGCACCTGTAGTCCTAGCTATATGGGAGGCTCAGGCAGGAAGATTGCTTGAGCCCAGGCCCCAGGAGTTCGAGGCTGCAGTGAGCTATGACACCATTGCACTCCAGCCTGAGCAACACAGCGATATTGTCTCTAAGAAAAACAAACAAACAAAAGAAAGAGAGAGAGAGAGAGAAAGAAAGAAGGAAGGAAAGAAAGAGAAAAAAAACCTATGATCTCATTTAAACTTCACAACAACCCTACGGATACTGTTACTAACACATTTTATAGTTGCAAAAACAAGTTTAGGCATGTTAAGAAACTTGTCCAAGCCTTTACATCTGGAAGGTACTGGAGCTAAATTTTGAATCTAGATGTTCGGCTTCAGAATTCCAATACACAACGAATGTATTTTCTTGCCTCTCCTCCCAAGAAATAAATCAGAAAATTGCTGACAGCTTTAAACAGCAAATTCTTCCCTGCTTTGAGATCTTAAATTTTCAGAAATCCGGAGAGTCTACAATCTCAGGACATCCTAGACCAGATACTCCTCCCATAGGTAAGAAAAGGAATGAAGTCTTGCTACTTATTTCAAGTTTGTATATATTTATTCAAAAACATTTGCTGAGTGTTCCCTCTGTTCCAGAAAGTGCATTTCATATACAGGGAACAAAACAGGTAAGTAACTACTCTCCTGGCTTTTGTATTCAGCAACCAACTTGAGGGTGCATCTGTTAATTGGGGATAATGGTATCTACCCTATAAGGTTGTTGTGAGAATCAAATGCAATTTTACATATAAAGCACTTAGTACTGACTTATAGTAAGCGCTCAATAAATGTTAGATTTTTTTAGTAGGAACGCAACCGTTGCGGATATAAAAATAAACACCACTGGTATTCATTTAAGCTCAGTTTAGAAGGGCAGTAGGATTTCAAGTACTAGTGAGGGGCTGGGCTCCTCCAGGCACGTCTGCACTGCAGATGCCTTGAGGAATTAAAAGAATTTCATCATGTGATGCAGGAATTATTCCAGCCAGTGCGAAGGACTGAAGGTGAGAGAGGTGATGCTGCAAGTGGCTGGCTCAGTAGGTAGAGGAGGGAGACGGAGAGGAGCGGGGGAGGGGGAGTGTTAAAGAGTAATTAAAGCAGGTTGAGGGTACCAGTGGGGCCAGGTTAGTAAGGTTCCTGTATCCCATTCCAACAATTTAGGCTTTTTCCTTGTAGGTAGTAGAATGTCTAGTGACGTTTCCCAGCTAATAAGCAAAGTATGAGACATCATCTTTGTGCTCTAAGAAATTACAAAAGCGTAAAAGACCCACTAGCCTATTTAATGCTATACCCAAAGTAAGCCACAATAATCAGGGCGAAACTTGGAGAAGGGCCGGGAAAACAGCACAGCTTCGTACAGGACAAGCAACATCGAACACTTCGCCGAGAACAGCCACAAGATGGAGGACAACGGGATAAAGAAAAGACTGCAAAAGACGCGTGGGTGGAACCCCACGTAAGCGGGGCAGGCATTCTAAACTCAGGCCCTTCCGCACTATTGGCATGATTCGCACCCTTTTTCCTATTCCATTGGCTACCAGCTCCTTCCATGGGTCAAACCAACCAATCGCCTGGCGCCGTGGGTAAACCCGCCCTTCCTCCCCTGGGAGGAGAAGCCAGAAGCACCAGCCGGCCCAAGGCGCCTGCGCAGGCGCGCGCCCCGCCGGTTAAAAGCGGACTCCGGCGGGAGGCGGTGCCGTGGTACATGAATATTGATTACGCATCGCCGCGCCGAGCGCCCGCCCCTCTCGGCTGCCCGACGTTCGCTGCTCGCGCTCGGGCTCGCGATGGGGAAGAAGTCCCGGGCGGTACCCGGCCGCAGGCCCATCCTGCAGTTGTCTCCGCCGGGTCCCCGGAGCAGCACGCCGGGCCGGGACCCGGAGCCGGAACCCGACACCGAGCCGGACTCGACAGCAGCGGCCCCCAGCCAGCCAGCCGCGGCGGTGACGGTGGCGACCACGACTGCGGTGACTGCCGCCGCGGCCACGGACGACTCGCCTTCGGAAGGTAAGTGTGCGCGAGGGGCCCCGGCCCCATGTTGTGGCGTCCGAAACTCGAGCTCGGGGCTTGCGGCCTAGGCTTCTCCGGGCGCTCGGCTGCCCACCGCGACGGAGAGAAACCCGCCCGGGCTTTCGCGGCCTGCCTGTTCGGGGCTTGCGGGGAGGGCGGCGTGGGCCCCGGGCGGCGGAAGGGGCCGGCCGCGCCGTGCGCACTCGGCCGGGCCCACCCCGAGGCGCCATCTCTGGTGCGGGGGTTGCCCCGGGAACGTTTGAAATGCGACCGGGGCCCCGGGCACTCTGAATCTCCTAAACGCCCCGGGTCGGTTTGGGATGAACGCACAGGGTAGATGTGAGTGTAGGAGTTTCCTCCTACAAGCGTGAGAGGCTTGTGACAGTGGAACCAGGCCTTTTCTACACGTCATCAGCTTCCCTTCGTTTTTGTTGAAACCGAAAATAGAGACTGTTCAGAAGTGAACAAGCTCTTTTTTGTTATGCCAGTCAGAGTGTAAGTATCTCCAGACTTACAAGTATCCCCCCAATTCTTGGAGAAGTGGAGCTTGTGGGTTCCAAGTACTTGTGGGGTTCTCGCTGGAACGGTGCTTGGATTAAGAGTAACTAGCACGCTGCTACACGGCCAGGCGCCAGAGAAGCCGCGACCATTTCGGAGGTTAGGAGATCGTGTTGGATAGCTAATTGCAAAAAATATGCTATAGCGGCGCTTGTTTTAGAGGTCCTGTCACAGCCGGGGGAAGATTTATTGTGTGTTAATCTTGAAGTATTGCAGATGTAATTTTTATATACAACGTTCAGATTCTTTCCTTGATGTTAAAGTCCGTAGGCGATGGAAGATTCTAGCTAGCTCTTCTTGTTTATCATCTCCTAATTATTTGGGTCAGTGAGCCGCCCTGTTTTTGAATTGGTGAAATATAGATCTGAAAGGTCAAATGAAAGATTGACTTGTCAACTCGAGTGTTTTCTCTGGTCCGGAGTCTGACTGCAGTTTTCTTTTGTTTGTTTTTTTAAATCTAGATGAACAGGAAGTGGTGGTGGAGGTTCCAAGAGTTGGTTCAGAATCCTCCAAAACCAGTCATGACCACCAGACCTACGGCTGTTAAAGCAACAGGTATAGGGTTTTATTGTTTTGGGTTTTTTTAAAACATCTTTTCTAGAATATTTTTCATTAAGTTCAAATTGGTTTTGTACGTACAATGTTTTGTCCAATGCTTTGGTGTTGCTAACTTTTATTTCTCCCATAAAATGTAATTTAAAACCTTTCTGTTCCTGAGGGCTTGTTTATGTATACACTTTTACCTATGCAAAATTTGTTGCTTTTTCTGTAGCTAAAATACCTTGCACTACTTTTTCTTCTAATGCTATTTTGTAACTAGTTTTTCTGGCCCTCCCACTAGCTTGGTGTTCTTTAGGGACACCAGCCATGGCTTAGTTTTCATTTATGTATTTTTTTCTTCTTTTCTTTTTTTTTTAAGAGACGGGGTCTCACTCTGTTGCCCAGGTTGCTGTGCAGTGTCTCAATCATAGCTCACTGCAGCCTCCGACTCCTGGGCTCAATCAGTCCTCTTGCTTCAGCCTCTCGAGTAGCTGGGACTACAGGCGCGCGCCACGACACCCGGCTGATTTTTTTTCCTTGAGAAGAGGTCTCCCTCGAACCCCTGAGCTCAAGCAATCCACCTGCCTCAGCCTCCCAGAGAAGCCAGGATTACAGGCGTGAGCCGCTGTGCCCAGCCAAGGACTGTGGCTTTGAAGTATGGCCTTGCTTACTTCTCAGGAAGTTGGTTTAAAAAAAAAAAAAAAAAGAATAGCCCTGCTTCCTCAGGTTTAAAATAGCAATAAATCTTAATAGGAGTCTAGGGTGTGAGTAAGGCTTTTGTCTGTTTGTTTGTTTGAAGAGTCTCGCCATGTTGCCCAGGCTGGTCTTGAACTCCTGGGCTCAAGCGATCCTCCTGCCTTAGCCTCCCTAGTAGCTGGGACTACAGGTGTGAACCACCACTCTGGCCAGCGTTTGTTTATTTGTCTACGATTAAGCAGTTTTAACAATAATATTGTGAATATTTATTTTTAGTGTTACTCTGAATTCATGCCTGTTCCTTATCAGTATATGCACTAAATTTTTGGAGATTTGGAATATACATGCATTTTTATGGCTTGCTTTTAATTCTTTAGCATTACTTTTAATACCTTCAGCATTACTTCATGTAATCCTATAATGGTCTGGTTAATTACAAAATGGTATTACATCAGGTACAGTGCTATAATTTGCTTTGCCAGCCCCCTATTTGAGAGCATTTGAGTTGTTTACAGCTTTCAATTGTTTAAAGCAAGCTGCTAGAAGCTTTGTGAAAATTTTTTTTTAGTTATTTCTTGGGGTTGTAGTTTCAAAGATAATCATCTAGCTAAAAGAAACTTGAGTTTTGTAGCTCTTGGTACCTGTTACCAGATTGCATTTAAGAAATATTGAATCAATTTATAATGTTTCTAGTAATCATTCTGCCAATTTCCCACAACTACTGGGTTTGATATTCATTTTCTTTGCTAATTTAATAGTCATTATGTTGTTAGGAGCTTGGAAGAGATTTGGTGAATGTACTGTGATTAGCTCTAAGGTGAAGGAAATAGGAATAGGCAGAGCCTTGACTAAACCTATTACTTATGAGGCCTGGGAAATTTTGTTATGAAAATTCCATGAAGCTCACCTGGTTGGAACCTTTTACCAAAGAATACAGAATTAAGGCCAATAGGCCAGGAGTGGTGGCTCACGCCTGTCATCCTAGCACCCTGGGAGGCTGAGGCTGGAGGATTGCTTGAGCTCAGGAGTTTGAGACCAGCCTGAGCAAGAGCAAGACCCCATCTCTGCTAAAAATAGAGAAATTAGCTAGTCATCCCTGGTGCAGGCTTGTAGTCCCAGCTACTCTGGAGGCTGAGGCAGGAGGATTGCTTGAGCCCAGGAATTTGAGAGTGCAGTGAGCTATGATGATGCCACTGTACTCTACTTGGGAAGAGAGGGCACAAGAGCAAGACTGTCTAAAAAAAAAAAAAAAAAAATTTTTTTTTTGAAATTGATATTTAGTGTAAGAACTTACCTATATACCAAAAAAAACAATAAAGATAAAAATTATGTGTAAAGCATTGAATATGAACTGTTTATTAATTTAAATTTTTGTTTAAAAAAATTTTTTTTTGTCTTGGCCTTCCAAGTAGCTAGGACTATAGGTACATGTCACCACATCCAGTGAATGTGAACACTTGTATGATTAATGGAACAACTTATGTTTACTTTTAGGTGAATCCATGAGTTCATGTATGGAATGTATGATACAGAAAACTAGATTTTACTTCTTGATATGTGTTCATTTACAAAATCATTATTGAGAATACAGAAAGTGCCAGGCACTGAAATTTAGTCTAATTAATAGTTGAAAAAGTCTAGCATTTCATGTACTTATAGTAAAGTTATATAGAGGGGTGTATATGCTACTTAATTGTAACATTAGAGTAGCCACAGGTGATCCAACAGGAAATGGCATAGCACTATTACAGAGGCCATACCTGCTTCCACTTGAGTTTTAGGAAGACATTTATATGTGGAGGATGGGCAGGAGGAAGACTATTTGTTTACGGGGCTGCCATAACCAAATAGTACAGGGCGGCTTAAGCAGCAGTTGTTTATTTTCTCATAACTCCAGAGGCTGGAAGTCCAAGATCACAGTGCTGGCAGGGAGGTTTCCTCTGAAGCCTTTCTCCTTGGCTTCCAGGTAGCCGCCCTCTTGCTGCCTCTGCACATGGTCCTTTCCATTTTGAGTACTATTTTAATACGTGTCACTTCCTGTTTGAGGAATAATCATTAAGAGCTTTGTTTTAACTTTGAAATTTCTGTTTCAACTCCTGTACTGTAATTGGCATCCTGTTTTGAGGTGAACATTTTAATCACCAAATTCTAAAATCGGCATATACTACGTGCTGTCTTGAAGGGAAGAATGAGGTTGAATAATTGAGCATGTGTTTGGGGGAGGATGTCAAGTAGTTGTGCACATTTGTTTTTTATTTTAATTTTTAATTTTTTTTTTTTTTTTTAGAGATAGGGTCTGTGTTGCCTAGACTGGTAACTCCTGGGCTCAAGTGATCCTCCTGCCTCAGCCTTCTGAGTAGCTAGGGTTACAGATATGAGATGCCATGCTTGGCCAGATTGATCTTAATTAACTTTAAGTACATAATGTAATTTATATCTCTGTGGTAGTTTGGTGATTATTAATTTTGATGTTATGTTGTAATCTTAAGTAAACTAAATGTAAACTCTTTGGCTAAAGAACCATATTATACTTTTTTTTAGATAACTTCCTAGGACATACCAGCATTGTTGTTGCTAATATCATTTTCCTTTTTGTTTCCAGGCGGTCTATGCTTGCTTGGTGCTTATGCTGACAGTGATGACGATGAGAGTGATGTTTCTGAAAAGCCAGCACAATCCAAAGAGGCAAATGGAAACCAGTCAACTGATATTGATAGTACATTGGCCAACTTCCTAGCGGTTAGTGGTGCTTTAGTTTGGGTTTTTAGTTATTGAAGCCACTTTGGGACCTGGATCTCAACTGGTCAGCATACTTGTCGATCTCAGTATCTCTGCCTCCACTTCCTTTCCTCCATCCCTCACCATCTCTCTCTTTTTGCAAAACTTGCAACAAGGAGGAAAAGAATTGGAGGAGGTTGGGGAACTTGTGTAATTGGAAGATAAGGGTTTATTTTTATTTTTTAAAGACAGAGTCTTGCTCTATTACTGGGCTAGAGTGCCATAGTGTCAGCCTAGTTCATATCAATCTCAAAATCCTAGGCTCAGGTGAACCTTCTGCCTCAGCCTCTCTAGTAGGTGGGACTATAGGCCTGTGCCACCACACCTGGCTAATTTTTCAATTTTTTTAGTAGAGACAGGGTCTCACCCTTGCTCGGGGCTCAAGCTGGTCTCAAACTCAAGAGACCCTCCCAGCTTGGCCTCCCAGAGTGCTAGGACTATAGGCATGAGTCACCGCACCCAACCAAGGGGTTTTGATTTGAGAAGTTGAGAATGAGCATGTAGAATTTTTTTAAGTGATTGCCATTTCCTCAAATTTCTGGGTTTGATGTAATTAATCCATTTGTTACTCTTTTCTTTCCGAAGGAGATAGATGCCATAACAGCTCCTCAGCCTTCAGCTCCTGTAGGGGCTTCTGCTCCACCTCCAACTCCACCTCGGCCAGAGCCAAAGGAAGCAGCAACATCTGCCCTTTCTTCCACTACTTCAAATGGAACAGACTCAACCCAGACATCAGGGTGGCAGTATGATACCCAGTGTTCACTGGCAGGAGGTAAACTTGATCCTTTGATTTTTAAAGAAATCTAAAGTGCAATCCTTAAAGATATTCTAGCCATTGACATTCATAAAGATGAAAGTCCAGATGCTACCTCCTGACTTTAGGATTCTGCCCTTTTAAATACAGTATTTGGAAGACGGTGGGTAGAATAGTGGTCTCTGAAAACTTGCAGGATATAATTTTTATGTTTTGAAAAATAATAGCTCACCCTTTTAACTGGTAGCAGACTATGCCAGGTGAATGATAAAAGCCATTAAAGTATTTTGGGGTTTAAAATACGTTTTTGGACTAGCAAACTTTTTTTCTTTAAACCATGTATGCAAAGGTGACTCTGGAAGTTTATCGAGAAAATAATTCTTAGTGTTTAAACCATTGGTTCTCAACTAGGGGTGAGAGGTTGCACCCAGGGGATGTTTGACAATGTCTGTAGATATTTTTGGTTGTCACAATGCAGGAGGCAGGGGACCTATCAGCCCAAAATGTTTGAGAAACCCTGTGTTAGATTCTTAATGGCTTTAGAGCTGAGTTGGGATGTAAGCCAGAACTTTGGAGGAATTTGTGCTTCTTAAAATTTGTTTTGGCTGGACGCAATGGCTTATGCCTGTAATCCCAGCACTTTCGGAGGCCAAGGTGGGAGGATTGCTTGAGGCCAGGAGTTCAAGACCAGCCTGGGCAATATAGAGAGACCGTGTCTTTCCAAAAATAAAAATAAGAAAATTAACTGGGCACTGTGTTGTACGCCTGTAGTCCCACCTACTTGGGAGGCTGAGGCAAGAGGATCACTTGAGCCCACGAGTTTGAGGTTGCAGTGAACTCTGATGACACCACTGTACTCTAGCTTGGGTGACAGAGTGAGGCCCTGTATCCACAAAAATAATTGTTTTATTTTCTTCTAGTCGGAATTGAGATGGGAGATTGGCAGGAAGTCTGGGATGAGAACACAGGATGTTATTATTATTGGAACACGCAAACAAATGAAGTGACTTGGGAGTTACCCCAATATCTTGCCACCCAGGTACAGGGATTACATTACCAGACCAGGTAAGAATAAACTTGAAAAAGGAATTACCTGGAAGGAAATCAGAGTCTTACCTTTTGCTCATAGTATTTGTCTTGTATTTCTCTAAGTATATATTTTTTTTAGTTCTATAACAGGTGCTGAAACTAGTTTTGTGGTAAATACAGACATATATAATAAGGAGAAAACGATTTCTGTTTCTAATAGTAAAAGTGGACCAATCATAGCCAAGCGAGAAGTTAAAAAGGTCAGTGTTGCAATTTACCTCATTTGCTTATTTTCAAATCTAATAAACTTGAATGTTACTCTGAGTGCAGGTGTAGAAGCCATATAACACAGATGCGAAATAGGATAAATTCTGTTTCTTAGTTTTAATTCATCTATTTCTGTGTATTATGCAGCATTTATAGCAGTTATCCAGTTCAGTGGTTTTTCAGAGCATTAGGATGCCACAGAGGTTCCTTTGGGTCATTGTGAAGAACTTGGGAGCAGCCAACCAGGCAGGGTTCCAGGTCCCCATCTCCACTTCAGACAGAATCATTCTATTTTGGGATTCCACGTAAGATTTTCTTCAAATAAAAAGAACAACTACCTTAAAATTAAAAACTGCTACAGGTTAAGCATCCCTTATCTGAAATGCTTGGGACCAGAAGTGTTTCAGCTTTCAGATTTTTTTGGATTCTGAAATATTTGCATTATACTTAGCGGTTGAATTTTCCCAATCTGAGAATATGAAATCTGAAATGTTCTAATGAGCATTTCCTTTGAGCGTCACGATAGCGCTCAAAAGAGCATCTTGAATTTTCGTAATAGGGATATTCAGCCTGTACTAGTGAAACATGAGCATTTCTATGGCTACATTAATAAGAAAAGCAAGTTGTATTCCTTGGAGAGTGTGTGTTGAATTACAGTTTATCTTCAGTTTTAAAGTGATGACTTTGTTGGTATCAAAAAGTACTTTTATTTATTTATTTTTTTTCAAAAAGTACTTTTAAAATAATTAAATCTTTACAACTCTAGGAGGGAGGTAGGACAAGTATTATCCCAGTGGGGAAAATACTTTAAATGTAGTCACATATTTCATTTTAGGAATATTTCACTTTTCTGTAAATCTCCTTCACAGCATACCTGTGAGATTTTCTCATTGTATAGCAGAAGAAGGTGAAGATTTATCTAGTCATGTGTTGAGCTAACAAATTACTGATCTTATTTAAATCTGCCTCTGATTATTATTGGTCTGTCTTTTGACATCCTGAGAATAGCGGGGAGGATATATTTAAGTCTCACCCAGAGCTAGGCTCTACTTCAGTCACTGCCTTTCTAAAGCAACAGTGTTCCATTATATACATGTAATGGTACAAATACATACCAGTCTTTTGGGAGGTGGTTTGAAAAAATACCCAGTGACTGAAAACAGTTAATATGAACAATTGAATGTGTATGCAGGTAAGATTTCTTGAAGAATTAAGTGAGACTAAATTATTTTATCCTTTATAGGAAGTAAATGAAGGAATTCAGGCTCTCTCAAATAATGAGGAGGAGAAGAAAGGGGTGGCAGCATCACTGCTTGCTCCTTTATTGCCTGAGGGAATAAAAGAGGAAGAAGAGAGATGGAGAAGAAAAGTAATTTGTAAAGAAGAGCCAGTTTCAGAAGTGAAAGAAACAAGTACAACAGTAGAAGAAGCAGCAACGATAGTAAAGCCACAGGAAGTTATGTTGGACAATATAGAAGACCCTTCTCAAGAGGATATTTGCAGTGTTGTCCAATCTGGAGAAAGCGAGGAGGAAGAGGAACAAGATACCCTTGAGCTGGAGCTAGTTTTGGAAAGGAAAAAAGTAAGATTTTGAAGGTTTAGTTGAAGTATGTTTTTCCTCCTCAGTACTATCGTATACAGGGATCATTGTGCTTGACGTACACCCGTTATTGGGATTTTGTTTTTCTTATTCTTTCATTTAAGCTTATGCAGTAAAAACTTGAACTACGGAGTTGTAGTATTTTTGGTCCCTGATGATGCTTTTGGTAGGTGACAACCAATAAAGACTTGATATTAGTCTGATTTAAGGAGAGGTACAGTGAGTATTGAAACTGTGATTTAACTTCTTAACAAATGAACATTATAAATGAACATTGTGATAATTCAGTTTTTAATTCTGCAATTAAGGCGCAAGCTGACTTCCAGAGATGGGCCATGGCATTGTTTGGATTGTTAAATGGGCATTTTATGATAAGAATTAAAAGGAACCTGTAATTTCATGTGCCTCTTTTTAAAAAAGATGGTCCACAGGACGCTTTCCTCGTTGGGATGTTGGTTTTTACCTATTTTGTGCCATTTTTCTTCTTAGAACAGTTTAATCTGCTGCCTTAATAGGTCCTCATATGAAGCAAAATCTTCACAGGTAATATCTCCTTGAAGATTTCCCCCATTTGAAGAATTTGAAACTATGAGGGACCAGTTAAATTAAGTTTTTTCTGTTGGGTAAACATAATGGAGAATTTGTGTATTTGTGGATCTCTAGGATCTATTCTGTCAAATCAATATTTGTTTCTGTAATCATGAATATGCATATATTGAGTAGCAATAGAGTATGGAGCGTAGAGCATAATGCTCACTTCTGAGGCAGAAATGTATTAAGAAATGCTTCCTGTTCTCAAAGGTTTTAAATTCTAAGAACATAGTCATGGCTGTTGTTCTTGCCACTCACAAATGCTTATATGAGCTGTTAATGATATTCTAACTTTATTGTCATGTTCGTTGTAGGCAGAGTTGCGAGCCTTGGAGGAAGGAGATGGTAGTGTGTCAGGGTCTAGCCCACGTTCCGATAACAGCCAGCCAGCATCTCAAGATGGAATGCGTAGACTTATGTCTAAAAGAGGAAAATGGAAGATGTTTGTTCGAGCTACCAGTCCAGAATCTACCAGCCGGAGCTCTAGCAAAACTGGACGAGATACTCCAGAAAATGGAGAAACTGGTAATTCATTCTTCATGTTAAGCTTTAGAGTTGAAAGATATGGAGGGGAAGGAAATCATTCTTTTCCTTTTTAGATTTCCTCTTCAGCAAAAAGAGGGAGATCATACTTTTCTCCTTTCGGGGAAATGCTAGGAAGGAAGATTCCTTCTACTCCTCTACCTTTTTGTCTTCCACCTTTAGTAGAGGAATAAAAGTCTGAGAGGCTGACATCCATAGGGTGGTACATTCATTACTGAGTGGGGATTACTTTTCCCTCAAAAGCAGACAAGAAGATTGACACTTCCCCTCCTTTTTTAATTGCTTGCCGCAGAAATTGCCTTGATCTGTCTAAAGCCCATGGTCTCTCCTTTGCTCACTATATCCTTATGCTTACTATTTCCAGCTGGTAAGCAAGACAGGCAAGGACTACTTCTGGCAAGCCCAGTCTCATTTCTGCTCTCCTTGTGTAAAAGTTGCCCAGCCTATGTGTGGGTGGGTAGATAGTTTGGTCCTATCATGAGGACCCAAGTTATCTTCATTCAGGGTAAGGTAGAAGAGGCCTACTGCGTTGTTCAGCCTTATCAGAGTGCCTTTATTCAGGGCTCTCTGATGAGCCTTTAATCTCCATTTGGTCCTAATTCTGTGGTTGAAAGTTAGCAGTAAGATTTGAACACCAAACCTCAGTTGAGTACACCTAGCAGAAAATACTTGTGTGGGGCATGGTTAAAAAACAAACATCTGGGCACAGTGGCACGGGAGGCTGAGGGAGGAGGATCCTTTAAGCCGCCTAGCGAGGGGCAACATAGCAAGTCCCTGTCTCTAAAACCAACAGACACAAGTAGTAACCAAAGGCAAACATCCTTGTTTGGATTTTTTCTTTTCAGTCAGCAATATAGAAGAATATAAAGGAAAATTCTACATCTCCCTTCATCTTTTCCTTATTCTCATTCCCTACACCTGCGGTCTGTTTTCTCTATCCTTTATGTACATATATCTTGCCAGACCTTTTTCTCTGTCTTTGCAAAGAAACTCTTCCCCCCATCAATGGACATTTAAATTATATCTGTTTCACTCTTTAAAAAATAATGTTGGGTGGGTGTGGTGATGGCCCATGCCTATAATCCCAGCACTTTGGGAGAGTGGCCAAGGTGGGAGGATTGCTTGAGACCAGGAGTTCAAGACCAGCCTGGGAAACAAAGCAAGACCCTGTCTCTACAAAACATAAATAAAAAATTGTCTGGGCATGGTGGTGTGCAACTGTAGTCCCAGCTACTCAGGAGGCTGAGGCAGGAGGATCACTTGAGCCCGGGAGTTCAAGGCTACAGGAGCTATGATGACACCATTACACTCCAACCTGGGGAATAGAGCGAGACCCTGTCTCTAAAGAAAAAGAGAAAAAAAAAAACAAGCTGCAGTTGTATAATCAAAAAAACCATATAGGCCACACAAATGTCCATTTAAAAAAGATTCAATAGATTGTGGTGTATTCTTACAGTGGAATATTAAGCAGCAGTGATAATGAATAGCCATAGTTATATTCATAAACATGGACTGATCTTAGAAATAAAAATGTTGAACAAAAAAAGCCACAAAACAATGTGTATGTTAATATTCTATGTATATAAGTTGGAAAAGAAGCAAAAATATTGTACTTAGAGATCTGTCCATAATGAAGCTAAAGGAAGGTAGTGACTGACACCATTAGGGTAGAGGTATGTCTGATGTGGATGTGTTGACAGAGGCACAAGGAGCTTCAGAGGTGCTTGGAGTGTTCTGTTAATATTTTAATACTCTAGTAAGCTGTGTTATAGTTATTTGAGTGTTCATTTTATTCTTTAAACTGTATTATACACGTTTCACAGTGAATAATGCTGTCGTAAACATGGTGCTTTTATCTTTTTTTTTTAATTTTTTTTTTTAAGACTAGTCAAGTGTAGTAGGTGGGGGGGAGGGAAGAGTAGAGAGTAGATAACTCACTACCTTTAGACCAGCTGATCCTGGTGCTTGTATCTTTATGCACATTTTAGTATCACTATAGTGTAGATTCCTAGTGTTATATTGCTATTTCAAGGGGTATGTGCATTCTAATTTGATAGATCCTGCGTACTTGCTCTCCAAAGCATTCCAATCTTAGAGCTCTTCTGGTGCTTAGATTTGTTAAATGATTGTACTTGCCACCATATGTAAGATTTCTAATATACGAAGGCATTATAAATTAATAAGTGGGATTAGTAGAAAGATTTTGTTTCAGACAATTTGGAAATACAGAAAGAATATTAATGATCAGGTAAAAGAAGAGCAAGGCCATTATATGACATTGTTAAGCACTTAACATAAAAGTTTAGGCTATAAAAAGCTGTTCAAATTAAGTTAAGTCACGTTTTACCTTAGATCAAGGATTAACCAGCTTCAAGAAAAGGTTCTCAAATTTGGGGTTTTTTTAAACTGTGGTATTCTCATGACTATCATTTAGATCATATGTGTGGATTACTTTGGGTATGCAGGTGTTAAGAAACAAAGACAACAGAGTTCATATCTTGTGCTTCATTTAAGTTGGTGGTAAACCCATTCTCTTTTGGAGTGTTCCACTACCAACAGACATGAGTACCAGCCAGAATAGGTGGATCCAGTATAGATTGTCTATAGGTCTTAGACAGTTCTGGAAGGAAGTTACCAAGTGGTTTAAAGTTAATGCTGTTCCGATTTTGAGAGCCTTCCCTCCAAGCTTCCCATCTTAGTAAAAAGACAGGAGGTTGACAAGTTACAAGGGCTTTAATGAGTAAGGAAAAAAGTCAAAGGAGAGCACTGTGAACCTTTTTCAGATATCTGCTACAGCAGGAAGAAAATTTATGTGGGGCTCTACTGGCATTGGTCCTTTTGATTTGATTTCACATGATTTCTTTTACAGCAATTGGTGCTGAAAATTCAGAAAAAACAGATGAGAATTCAGACAAAGAGATGGAAGTGGAAGAATCTCCAGAAAAAATAAAAGTACAAATAGCACCAAAAGCAGAAGAAGAACAGGATTTGAAAGTAAGTATATTACTTAATGCAGTTTGACAAATGTGTTTTAAAAGGCCAGTCATTGAACTATTTTCTGTTAGCAAATAGTAGAAGTAATCTTTACTATCTCCAAAGCTAAATCATTTGCTTGGTTAGATGAAAAGATCATATTTAAGGCTGAAATAAGGAGTTATAAGGCTGGCATGATGCTGAAAGATGATTTAAAAATAAATTCTAAATGCTAATTACTTTCAAGTTAAGCCGTGATTGGAAAGCAGTAGCTTATCAATATAGGTTTCTCTAGTTTGGGAGTACTGAGGAGACTAGAAGTTATAGATATAATTCCTCCATGAAATACTTGTTTTTATACAAAGGTAAACTTAGTTCCAATTGCATTTCTAATCTAATCACATGGGGAGAGTTGGACTAAGTAAGTATTGGCTATGTAAGGGTAGTCTGAATAAACCACATAGCATATTCTTTTGACTTGAAAGCGAGAGAACCCTTTCATTAGTGATCAGCCATATAGAAGGGACTGGGAGAATTAATTTTGTTTCAGGCTTCAGCAAGTGGCTAGTGTAAACAATTAATAATGGATAAATGGCAATTTGGCAATATTGGGAGTTACATCATTCAGAATATATTTTTTGCCAGCTTTATTGAGGTATAATTGACAAAAATTGGATATGTTTAGTGTGTACAACATGGTAATTTGTTATATGTATACATTGTGGTATGATTACTATGAACCAGCTAATTACTTTATCCATCACCTTACCTCTCATAGGTGTCTTTTGTGTGTGTGTGTGTCTTGAACATTTAAAATGTACTCTCAACAAATTTCAAATATACAAGATAATATTGTTATCTATAGTCACCATGTGGTGGTACAGTAGATCCCTCAGACTTACTCATTTTGTAACTGAAAGTTTGTACTCTTTGATCAACATCTTTCTGTTTCTCCCTTGCCCCTGGCCCTGGCAACCACAATTCTAATTCTATTCTCTTTCTGAGTTCAACATTTTTAGATTAGGATCTATTTTCAACTATTGAATTCCATGTTGTGTTAGAATGCATTATGATGGATTGAGTATAGGTATGCATTTGAGTCCTGTAGACCTTCTGTCATTACTTATCACTTTATTATCACTTTGTTATGTGAGTTATTTTATATAAATTAGAATTTTATTTTCTATATAACTAGATACAGCTGTTTGAGGAAGGCTGTTCATAGGCAGGCTCATTCCAGTATCTATAATAATAAATGAAAAATTTTACATAATATTGCTGATAACTATTTTTATTTTTCCTTTTTTTTCTTTCCTACATTGTAGTTCCAGATTGGCGAACTGGCAAATACCCTGACGAGTAAATTTGAATTCCTAGGCATTAATAGACAGTCCATCTCCAACTTTCATGTGCTGCTCTTACAGACTGAGGTAATTTAGCCATTTTTTGGTGGAAACAGTCAGTGTTCAAATGAAATGCCGGGCACAGTGGCTCATGCCTGTAATCCCAGCACTTTGGGAGGCCAAGGTGGGAGTATCGCTTGAGCCCAGGAGTTCGAGGCCGCAGTGAGCTATGATTGTGCCACTGCACTACAGCCTGGGTGATAGAGTGAGATCCTATCTCAAAAAAAAAAAAAGAAGAATCTGTCTTGCTTACATTTTAAACCTAAATTATTTCTAACCTTGATGCATATTTTAACCATTAATCCAGGAAATAAAACTATATATTAGCCAAAGCAAAATATAATTTTGAAGATAAATACTGAAAGTTTGTGTATAATGATACCACCTTCAATAGGCATATATTTTAATATAGATTTTTCAAACAAAATTGTATCATAATGTTCAGATGAGGCCATATAATGTTGAAGGTACTTTATAAATGTTAGAGTGTATAAATCTGTTTAAAAAGAAAAGTTCTGAGTCCTATTTGTAACCTGCATTATTTTATAAAATAGCAGGGTAGGATTATTAGATAAAGAGCTCCTGCAGGAAGCTGACTAATTTCCTTAAGAACTGAACCTTTAGGGCCAGGCATGGTGGCTTGGCCTGTAATCCTAGCACTCTGGGAGGCCGAGGCGGGAGGATTGCTTGAGCCCAGGAGGAATTCGAGGTTGCAGTGAGCTGTGATGACGCCACTGTATTCTGCTAGTGTGACAGAGTGAGACCCTGTCTCAAAAAAAAAAACCAAAAAAAACTGAACCTTTAATTTTGATTACTAACAGTACTGAACTAAGTGCACTATCTTTCCCAAAAAAGTAGGAAATAAAACTACTGGGGAAGCCAATTTTTAAATAAAGTCCAAAGGGGAAGACAACACTGCAACTCATTTTCATGGATAATGGAGAGTTGGCAGTGTAAAAATATACTGGAGCCCAGTCATTTTACTGAACTCTTCAGTGCACTTAGGATTGCTTTATGAAACTAAGATGGGATATATTTTACTTTGGTCTGCTCTCCTGTCAAGGAGTACAGTGATAAAGTCTCAGAGCAGATTTATGTTCCGTTTACCTGTGTCCTGACATAATAATGTTTTTAACTTATTTCTCTGTCGATTTTAGACTCGAATTGCAGACTGGCGGGAAGGGGCTCTTAATGGAAACTACCTTAAACGAAAACTTCAGGATGCAGCAGAACAACTAAAACAGTATGAAATAAACGCCACTCCTAAAGGCTGGTCCTGCCACTGGGACAGGTACGCACTCTTCTCCCCTTTTCACCTTTCACCTTTGACATCTCAGACATGATTTGTGATCACCACCACCTGACGACGTGACAGCCTGTCTGGAGACTGAGAGCAGCTACAGTTAGCAGTGCTGGGCAGGCAAAGCCCCGCAAGCACAAAGTCTGGGCCAGCCACACATTGGAGAAACAAAAAGCAATGTTTAAAGTGTTCCATGTAACGGATTTTTTCCCAAGATTGGACAAAGCTGGTTTTTACTCTCCAGAGTGTTGCACGGAGTAGGGCGGGCTTGGGGGTTAAGCGCATGCGAGAGCTCTGTGCGCTTTACAGGACCTCTGGAAGCAACTACTCCTGATTAACCTCGGTGAAGTTAAGGAAAACTTCGTGGCTGAAGATGTGAATGAAGAACAAGATTACTATCCTCTGCCAGCAGGTCAGATGAAAACATTTCTTTATATATTTGGCTTTTCTTGGTTTTTTTTTTTCGTTATTTGAAATCTTTGCTCTTTTATTTTTCAGCTCCCAGATCCTCTCCCTCTCTTTAGCTTTCACTGTGTTTGATACCAAGAATATGAAATGTGAATTCCACGGTCCAAGAGGGGAAGAGTCACCTTTCACAAACTTCGTTGTTCTCTTCTTTGGAAGGGAAATTAGTGTTCTAGGCGATTGAATCCCTTCATTATTGAAACTTGAAACCCTGTTATGCATTGGCAAAAAAAAAACAAAAAAAGAGAAAGATGTTTTCTAAGTCATCTGTTGGAGTGAGAGGGCTCAGGGCTGTATTCACAGAGCTGCTGGCAGTGCAAATAGCTTTGAATTATCCTTGGTTCTCCATCCTCAATTGTCAAAGCTCTTTGTTGCCTTTGTGAATAGCAGTCCGTTAAGAAGAGGTTCGTCCCTGTGAGAGCAGACTGCTGTCCTGGGACAGGACCAAATGGAAGTGTCTTTGTAGGAGAATGGGTTTTAAAACATGTGTTTTCTTTCTTGTAATTTAGGGATCATAGACGATATTTCTATGTAAACGAACAGTCGGGCGAGTCTCAGTGGGAGTTCCCAGATGGTGAGGAGGAGGAAGAAGAAAGCCAAGCACAAGAAAATAGAGACGAGACTCTTCCTAAACAGACCTTGAAAGACAAAACTGGCACTGATTCAAATTCTACAGAATCCTCGGAGAATCCCACAGGTATGACAGTTTATCCTGTATTAATTAGGCAGAAATGTTTTTAGAGAAAAAAACGTTTGGTTGATTTATATCATTAAAGAAGAAAATTTGTATCATAATAACATAAGCTTCTAATTGAAAATTAGTGGCTTGAGCTAAAATAAGGAATGCAGGAGTTGTTCTTGTTGGAAACCAGCATACTGTTGATATAATATATCAGACTCTGCTCAAAATGAAATGATGAGCCAATATATTTTGATTTCAAAGATTGTCTTATAACCATTCTATCATGCCACAGACATAGCTGTGGGTCTCCAAAAATAGGAAAGCTGATCAATGATAAAGAACTAGATAGATGAACTGTCAATATCTTGTGTGATGAGATTTGTTCTGCATTTCTATAGAACACTTAATCTATTCATATTGCAGCCTCATTTCTCAACTCCACTAATCTTACAAGAAGTATAGTTGGTACAAATCAAAATGATATGAAGAAATGCTATGTAACTAGTACTTGCTTCAGAGAAGGAAAATCATTGCCCATTGAAAATCACCAACAATATCCTAGTGTAAAACAATCAGAAATAGGGTGGCTCATCCCATTTAAGGTACTCTTAGAGGAATTCAGTTTTGTTATACATTTTTTTTAAAAATAAGGCTTTCTTTGCTCCTCAGTTACTCTGAGGATCTGATAGCTCTTCAGAAGAGCCATAACTTGATTGCCGCGTTATTAAAGAAGATACATTTTCCTTCCTCTCAGTCCATCTTTCTTGGAATGACAAATATAAGTGAGTAATGTAGCATAGCCAAGGCTGTGATTAACCACCTTTAATCTTAAAAACTGGCAGCTGTTAAAGTGATGGCATAGGAAGGCAAGAATCTATGGGTGGTTTCTAAAGTAATACACCTTTGAAAATAAAGAAAATGTAATTTGTTGATAACAGGGAGTGAAGAACCGAATTCTTTTGTCTTCTGCTTATCAAAAATGATGCTTCTCTACTGGCTCCCTGGTCACAGTAGAAAAGTTCTGCTAATGTACCAAACGAAACTGGGCATGTATCAAATGATTTTGTTAACTTCTTAAATAGCCTAGGGATCATCATCAGATGACCTTAAATAAAAAGCCATATAAGACTGTAGTTATAATTTTAGAATGTAGCAGAAGGGCGGTTTTAATCTACTTCACGTTTCAGAAGTGTATTTTCTCAAGTTACAGGGTATTTCACTTCCCTTTCTCATAAAGAGATTTTCTTTTGAATCCTTTCCCCTTCTTTTGGTAGCAGTAATAGACATGTCTAACAATAGATTGGTTTTTTTGGTTTGCATTTTAGTAGTTAATGAACTGAAGGTGCTTGATAGTGGTTCTGGGTAGGTGATTCCACTCCTGACCACTGTCTAATGTCCCTTGCTCGTATGTTCCACAAGTTGAAAATTTTACAGTTACCAACTCTGAATGTTCTATGAACACATTAAGAGTTAAGTATAAAACTATTTTATCCCTTCATTGATGACATGACATGCATGGTTGGTACTATCTAGTAAGAGGTGGATCTTGAGCCATTCCTGTCTGATAAAAACAAAGCTAGTTGTGGTGTAGGAGAAAGTCACTGATAGTGGCTCACGCCTATAATCCTAGCACTGTGGGAGGCGGAGGCAGGAGGATCGCTTGAGGCCAGGAGTTCGAGACCAGCCTGAGCAAGAGCAAGAGCCCATCTCTACTAAAAAGAAAAATTAACCAGGCGTGGTGGCGTGTGCCTATAGTCCCAGCTACTCGGGAGGCTGAGGCAGGAGGATCACTTGAGCCCAGGAGTTTGAGACTACAGTGAGCTATGATGACACCACTATACTCCCGCCTGGGTGACAGAGCGAGACCCTGTCTCAAAAAAAAACACGCAGAAAAAAGCCACTGACAGACTACATTCTTAAGCCTCTCTTTATTGAGAACCCCTAAAACCACATGATAAACTTAATCTAAATAAAATAAAACTCTTATACTAAGGTTTGTGGGATTTAAGAGTAATATCGATCACTGTTAAGAGTCTGTAAAGACAGTTTATATATGTTCTTTGTCAGCTCAGCAGTGACTAAAACCGTCTTTTAAAGAAGCAAAATTATTACAGCATGAAAGCCAAGGAAGTTTCAAAGTTCTGTTCATTTTTCTCAATCATTTCTAATCATATTGTTTCAGTGTTTGGATTTAATATCATGTCTAAAGATGGGGTAATATTTCAAGATATCAAACATGTCCGTCTTGTTGGGCTTAAGTCACTTAGGTTAAATTTAAATGCTTTTTTTTTAAAAGCTGTATGGTGGAACTGGCTGTATAATTTTTTACATTAAATTGCTACACTGGCCTCTTGATTCAAAATACTAAACAGTTTCTTCTTGGGGGAAAATAAAGGAAGGCTGCCTATGAATTGAAATAAAGATGCCTAGAAAAACAAGGTTCTTGAGAAACTAAAAATATGTATCCCTATCCTATTCAATCTTTAAGCTTATAGTTTTAAAATCTTTTAGCACATAAAAGCTGTGTATATCATTTTAATCTCTCCTTGGACTTCAGACCTCAGTATGCTCTTAAATGGCAGAAATACCAACTGGATTAAATTTAGAAAGGAGAAGCATCATTGTAATATGATATGCATGGATTTTCAAACTAGTATTTCTTGAAATTCATTGTATTTAAGCTAAAGGAGATAATTATCGATGTTAAGACACAACTTTTATGTTTTGAGTACACTTTGGGATTCAAGTATTACTATTTTCACATCAGACAGGGGTAATGTTCTGACCTTGTAACAAAATTTGAGGGAGGCACGTCTCATACATGAGCGTGAAAACCCAATCATCACATGTAGGCAACTACAAAAGGATCCGAGATTCAAGTATTAGTTCTAAAAATGCCCCTTGTATGTGGCTACATTTATCAAGTCTAGTTTAATTTTGTATTACACAAGATGTAGTTAATTCTGATTAGCTTTGTTGGAGGTAATAAACCACATTATTAACCTTGAACCTGCTGTTTTTCCTTGAGTTCCTCTGCATAGCAGCATGTCACCATCATAATCATATCAATATAGCATTATGCTTCAAAATGAGAAACCTCCCAATATTGTAAAATATTATTTTCTTGCCTGCCATATGTTGTGGTTAGTTTAGAAGAAGGAGGTTTAGTCCTTAAAAATTAAGTTATTAATTTTCAATTCTGATGTAATCTTGATGTGTTATTATATAATGTAGGCTGCCTGGCCAGAACCAGACTTTGTCGGAAAGTTAATGTATGAATTAATATTAGATATGGCCAAATAAAAAAGTTTAATGAGTCATTTGAAATCTTTTAGCTGGAAAACTGCATTCATGTTTTCTGGTGAAATTTTTTCCAGTGCCCTTTTCCTTAGCAGTAAGCAACTGTCTTAAAATAATTGTAGAGATAAAGTGAATCATGCTAAAGTCTTTTATGCAACTTATTGTCTATCTATTCCATCAAAAGTAAAGCTACTCTAAAAGCCAAATGGCTCATGATCGCTTTGGTTTTACCTTGTTGAGTGCCAGTGTGGTGTATTTTGAACAAAGCCATGTAAATGGCCTTCTCCCTTCCCTAGAGCCTTTCATGATTGAGTCTTATTTAATCCGCCGTTTTGACCATGAAATTTAACAGGTGGCTGCATCTGGATATCTACTCCATGAGAAATGAGGTTTATGTTTTTACTGAGATTTCTAAAGCTCTTGGATTCCTGATGTCTCAACAGGAAATCTTAATAAAATAGGAAATACTAGATGAGGAGTTATACTTGGGCTCTGGCTCTGGCCTGGCCACTAACACCTGTATGATCTTGGACAAGTCAGTTCCCGCCTGGGTTTCATTACCTTTAAATGAGAAGGTTGAAATAGATGATTTCTCATGTCTCTTCTACTCCTAAATTCTATGATTTTAGGGAGAAAATCCCCTTCAGCATTCCTGGAATATATATCTAATAGTCCCATATATTGTGAAACTTCCCTATTGACGATAAAGAGGGATGGGGAAGGCTACAAGTAAGTATATCCTCCTATTTTCTCTAATCTTTAAAGCTTTTCCCAGCAGAGAAAGAACCGTAATCAGTGGTGGCTTTTGCAAAATTTGGGGAAAGCTCATCCTGCAGTTTTTTAGGTGCAGTTTCTTAACTCAAACTTAAGCAACAGTGATTTTAAATTCTCAGCATCTTCAAACACCTTTTTAAAAATCTGAATTATCATTTACATTTAATATTTGTCTTCCTAAATTTCCCTTTTGTCATCATAAAATTACATTACCCCCAACTTGTGTTGCTGTGATTAAACAAATGAATGTAATTTACACAAAGGTATGAAAGAATGATAGAGCTGACAATAGTACCTTGCAAATGGATTTTTAAAACTCAGCAACCCAGGCCAAGTGTGGTAGCTCCTGCCTGTAATCCCAGCACTGTGGGGGGATCACTCGAGGCCAGGAGTTTGAGACCATCCTGGGCAACATAGCGAGACTCCATCTGTAAAACAAAATTTAAAAATTAGCCATGCATGTGGTGGCATGCGCCTCTAGTCCCAGCTACTCGGGAGGATCTCCTGAACCCAGGAGTTCAAGGCTGTAGTGAGCTGTGTTTCGCATCACTGCACTCCAGCCTGGGTGACAGACTGAGACCCTATGTCTGGGGAAAAAAAACCCAAAACTTAATAACCTAAGTTAATCAAAATGGGTGGAATTTTTCTGAGTGATTTTGGAGGTGTTTTGAATGGATACTTCCCTGGATCATCTCCACTAAAAAATAAAGTGCATGGAATCCATGTTGCAAAGGCACATCATAACACTCACGCCTTCACTTTTGAAATAAAAAAGACCCCAGGTTATTACCTTCTACTTAACGTATATTGAAACTGAGTGTTTCAAATCAAAAACTCCAAACTACAGATTCAGATGACTGAATTTCTCATTGAGTTGATGTGATATTCTTCATTTACTCATCCATAAATCTGGACCCAAAGGTCAAGACTAGTATAACACAGCTGGGGGAAGTGCTAACTGTGAGGTTCATAAATTTACTTTTCGTAGAAGTCATTTCTGAACTGAGTTAATATTTTAGTGGCATCAATGTAGAATTAGATGCCTGTGGGTCAAATTTTTGTTGGGGGAGGAGCCAGTCTCTGCTGTTTGAAACTGCTTTCCATACTCTTTGCATATTGTGCTAGGTTCCTATAGATGTTTGTCTCATTGATCAATTGAATGTGTTTATGAATATAAGCCTAGGAGTTTTTGTCTTGCTTTTTCCCTAACTCTTGTCTGTTTTCATAGGTTCTCTTTGTAAAGAATCCTTTTCTGGTCAAGTTTCTTCTACATCACTCATGCCACTTACTCCATTCTGGACCCTCCTTCAGTCAAATGTTCCTGTGCTTCAACCTCCATTACCCTTGGAAGTGCCACCACCCCCACCTCCACCCCCAGAATCACCTCCCCCACCTCCACCCCCACCTCCTCCTGTAGAAGATGGTGAGATCCAGGAGGTAGAGATGGAGGATGAGGGAAGTGAGGAGCCTCCTGCCCCAGGAACAGAGGAGGATACTCCTTTGAAACCTTCAGCACAAACCACAGTTGTAACAAGCCAGGTAAGTAATGGGCTCTGACATTTTGAATGATTCTAGGGACTGGAGCATGATTGACATCATTTTATTTTAGAAGAGCATGTTTAACCAGGGCCTTCTGCCTCTGACCGGAATGTTTGTGTTTCAGAGTTCAGTTGATTCTACCATCTCCAGTTCCCCTTCCACTAAAGCGATGAAGAGAAAAGCTACAGAAATTAGTACTGCAGTGGTTCAGAGGTCAGCTACCATTGGTAGTTCTCCAGTTCTCTACAGCCAGTCAACTATAGCTACCGGTAAGCATGGTGATTAAAGTGTGGTTTTTCTCAATGTATTTTTTTTTCCTGTGTTTCCAGCATTAGATGCCATAAATTGAAGAAATGTTAAAGGCTTTGATTGCAAAGACTATTTATATGCATTCCTTTCAGTTACTAAAAAGCCACTGTAAACAATTTGGTATGTGTCCTTCCAGATTGTTTTCCGTGCATCTATGTACATCAGTGATTTTGATGTTTAAATACCTTGATGCTAAGGTATTAAAAAAATGAATATTTTGCTACTAGCAAATATGGGTATATTTTTGAGAAAAAAGTATATTGGAATCATTTTGTAGGTGATATAACCCCCAATTCCCTTTTTCCTTCTCTTCCTTCTGTTCTTGTCACAGTGTCCTTTTTATAGTATCATTTTATGTTTTCTGTGTT
Source organism: Daubentonia madagascariensis (assembly GCA_023783475.1). NCBI lineage: Eukaryota > Metazoa > Chordata > Mammalia > Primates > Daubentoniidae > Daubentonia > Daubentonia madagascariensis. Next base: position 542,476 of record JAKFHU010000403.1, read on the forward strand.
AGGTCACCAGGCAACAGGGATTGGAAACCAGGCGACAGGGATTGGACATCAGACAATCCCAGTTAGCCATCCAGCAGCAGGAATGGGCCATCAGGCCAGAGCAATGAGCCTGCAGTCTAATTACCTTGGACTAGCAGCAGCCCCTACAATTATGAGTTATGCTGAATGTTCTGTCCCAATTGGAGTGACTGCTCCGTCATTGCAGCCAGTCCAGGCTCGAGGTGCTGTGCCTGCTACTGCCGTTATAGAACCACCACCACCTCCTCCTCCTCCTCCACCACCACCACCAGCTCCCAAGATGCCACCACCTGAGAAGACGAAAAAAGGAAAGAAAGATAAGGTATAATAAATCTCTTGTTTAAAAACTTTTATTTTTAAAAAAAGTTATTGAGGTGAAATTCATGTAACATAAAATTAACCATTTTCAAATGTACAATTCAGTAGCATTTAGTACATTGACAATATTATACAACCACCACCTCTATCTTGTTAACAAAACATTTTCATTAACCCAAAAGAACAGTCTGTACCCATAAAGCAGTAATTCCCCATTATCCTTTCCCCCATCCCCTAGGAACCACTAGTCTGCTTTCTGTCTCTGGATTTACCTATTCTGGATAGTTCATGCAAATGGAATCATGCAATATGTGACCTTTTGTGCCTGACTTCCTTCACTTAGCTTTATGTTCTTGAGGTTTGGCCATGCAGCATGTACATTCCTAGTACTTCATTCCTCCTTACGGCTGAATAATGTTCCATTGTGTGTATATGCCACAATTTTTTCATCCATACACTAGCTGATGGACATTTGGATTGTTTCTGCCTTTTGGCTATTATGAATGGATAGTGTTGCTGCAAACATTCATGTACAAGTATTGAGTACCTGCTTTTAATTCTTTTGGGTATGTACCAGTACTTGTTATTTTCTATTTTTATGGTTTTTGTTTTTACTATGCCCATCCTAGTGGGTATAAAGTGGTATATGTTGTGCAGGTTTTGATTTCCATTTCTCTAATGACTAATGATGTTGAATATTTATTCATTTCCTTGGCCATTTGTCTATCTTTGTTGGAGAAATGTCTCTTCAGGTCCTTTGCCAATTTTTGAATTGGGTTGTTTATATTTTTGTTGTTGAATTATAAGAGTACAAGTCCCTTATAACATGATTTGCAACTATTTTCTCCTAGTCTGTGGTCTGATTTTCCTTTTTTTTAATGGTGTCTTCTGAAGAGCAAATGTTTTAAAATTACATGTCCAATTTTTCAGTTTCTTTTTTTTAAGAATTTTATAGTTTTTGGCATTTATATGTAGGTCATTGATTAATTTTGAGTTAATATTTATATATGGTACGAAGTAGAGGTAGAGAGACTTTATTCTTTTGCATGGCACCCTTGTCAGATAAGTTGAACAAAATGTATAGGTTTATTTCTGCACTCTTAATTCTATTTCATTTACCTGTATGCCTATCTTTGTGCCAGTACTATACTGGGTTTTTTGGGAGTTTTTTTTGTATTTAGAAACAAAGTCTCATCTCACTCTGTCACCCAGGCTGGAGTGCAGTGGCATAATCATAGCTCTTGCAGCCTTGAACTTTTGGGCTCAAACGATCCTACTGCCGTAGCCTCCTGAATAGCTGAGCTGTGCCACCATGTCCAACTGATTTTTTTTTTTTTTTTTTTTTAAGAGACAGGGTCTCAAATTCCTGGGCTCAAGTGATCCTCCCACCTCAGCCTCCCAGGTAGCTGCAATTACAGGTGGAAGCCACTCCACCCGGCTTCATGACAGGCTGGTATTTAAAAAAATAAAATATATCCTTAATGCCTCTAATAGTCAAGAATATTTGGGACCAATATATATTTTCAGTCTTTTTGCTAAAGAGTTTCATGGGCAGATGACCAAAAAATAAACTAGGAGAAAAGGAGTTTTTAACCATTTAATCTTTGGCCCTTTGTAATGCTCCCCTATTTAAAGGGTACTCACATGGCCAGTGCAACTCTTTGTCTTCATGGTTTCAAATGTGATGGGCCATACATAACATCTGAAACATAACTTATTTTCCCATGACAGATGGGAATCAAATATGCTAAAAATTCACTGGACTCTATAGAAGTCAAAGTGAAACAACAGTGACTATGCCTAGATCTGTGATTTTTTAATAGTCTGCAAATGGTGAGAGATTTTACCCCAGTGTTCTCTGCTCATGTGGCCATTATTAATCTATCTAATTTTTATTTGGTTGATTCCATGCTAACCCATAGTAATCTGTGTTGGATCTTGTTGGAAGGGTGTGTATGCAGTAAGATAGGTTGTGCCAAAGGCGAAATGACAGAATGGAATGTGGGAGTGTGTGTGGAGGGGGCTGAAGGTCTGAGCATGACACATGGGCATTCATTCCCCAGAAAGTTAATTGCTATTGATGATGGTCAAAATAGGGTATCAGGCAGGGAGCCAAGTAACATAAAAAGACTGAAAATGTTAAGCTTATTGTCTCAGAATTTTGGGGACCTTATTCAAGAAATCTGTTTGCCCCAAGTGTAAGCAGGAAAATCACCTCTAGCCCCCATGCCATCCTTACATGAGTACAGCACTCAGTCACACCTATTTCTACTTCTCAAGCTTATAGCACAATCTGATCAAGTCTTCAAACACATGGTTCTGTTTGTTTCTCTTTAGAAACATAGGGATAAAAATTGGTCTTAGCAATGTCTAATGTATTTGTCAGATGTTCTCCCTAGGGGGTTAGGATTTAGCAGTGAATCAGACAGACAAAAATCTGGCCAGGCGAGGTGGCTCACACCTGTAATCTTAACACTCTAGGAGGCCAAGGTAGGAGGATTGCTTGAGCTCAGAAGTTCGAGACCAGCCTGACCAAGGGTGAGACTCTGTCAATACTAAAAATAGAAAAATTAGCTGGGCATCATGGTGCACGCCTGTAGTCCCAGCTATTCGGGAGACTGAGGCAAGAGGATCACTTGAGCCCAGGAGTTTCAAGGTTGCAGTGAGCTATGATGATGCCACTGCACTCTATCCAGGGCAACAGAGCAACAGTCTGTCTCAAAAAAATAAATAAATAAAATGTTTTTATTTATAAAAAAAAACAAATCTGCTTTTGTAGAGCTTTTCTTCTGGCAAGGGGTGGGGTGGGGGAGATATATAAGGAAAAGATATTTATGCTAAGTGGTTTTTTTTACTATTAAAGTACATCTTTATTATAGGTAACTTAGAAGATGAAAGTAAGACCAAAGAAGAAAAATAAAATTTATTATACCCTGTCTCAGGACAGACCTGATCATTGATATTTATAGTTTTATAGATGTTTTTAGCCAGCCCTTTTGGTTTATATTTGGTAGAAATTTCTGGCAAGAACTTAGAATAGTATTTATTTTCTGTGTATATGTTATTTTAATTGAGTTTTAAAGTCTGCTTACTCCTTAGAACTAGGAAAAGATCTTGATCTCCAGTGTATAAGACTCATTTCTTAGGCTGGGTGCAGTGGCTCATGCCTGTAATCCTAGCACTGTGGGAGGCCGAGGCAGGAGGATCGCTTGAGCTTAGGAGTTCGAGATCAGCCTGAGCAAGAGCGAGACCCCATGTCTACCAAAAATAGAAAAAATTAGCTTGGCTGTGGTTGCATGAGCCTGTAGTCCCAGCTACTCGGGAGGCTGAGGCAGAAGAATAATTTGAGCCCAGGAGTTTGAGATTGCAATGAGCTATGATGATGCCACTGCACTCTACCTGGGGCAACAGAGGGAGACTCTGTCTCAAAAAAAAAAAAAGACTGATTTCTTCAGTTTATATATTATATTCCCTCTGACCTTTAACCTTTGTTACAGGCAAAGAAGAGTAAAACCAAAATGCCATCTTTGGTAAAGAAGTGGCAGAGTATACAGCGTGAGTTAGATGAAGAGGACAATTCTAGTTCCAGTGAAGAGGACCGGGAATCAACTGCCCAGAAGCGAATTGAAGAGTGGAAACAGCAGCAGCTGGTTAGGTAAAAGAGAAGGGATCATAGATCGGGTAGATTGTGGTGGTTGTATTAGAACAGTCGTAGTCTTAAGATCACACCCTTAATTTTTGCTATTCTTTATGGACTTACCTAAAACAGTTTTTAATTCATAGAAATGTTTTATTTCTCTATAAAAATCATGGTCTAGACTTCTTTAAAAATTAGAAATATCAAGGTTGTATAGTTTCTCCTGCTGATTGTTTGTCTTAGGCAAAGGACTGTCAACTCTCAATATATCAGGAAAATAGTCATCAACATTTACCATGTAGAGCCAACAGACCCTTTTGTATAACTTTTTTTTTTTTACAAATAATTTATAAGAATAAAAAGATAGGGAGAAAACTTCAGTAGAAATTTTAAAAAGAATTTAAACAAAGTACATCCAAATTCCTATTCCATATTTTCCTAGTTGTGAAGGCATATATACTGAAATGGGCAACGTTCTGTGAATGCAACTAACTTTACATCAGTTGTCAGTGCATAAATCTGGAACATAACCATCTCATAAATACTGATGCCAGATTTCAAATTCCCTTCTGACAGCTTCTAGCTTAATTTAATTTATAAAAATGTCCGATGTACCCATTCTGGTAATTCCAAGATAGAATTTGAGTTTTAATCCTTACAAATAAAATTGCTCACAAGAGAAACTCAACATTAGTTCCACAGATCCCTGATGGTATGGTATATTCAAGGTTAAATATACCTGCCTTGAAGAATCACAACTCCTATGGGCTAAGAAAAACTTTAATAAGGAGGTGTTTTATTCCTTCTGTATGCCTTTAATGGTTATTGGAGATATATTTATATAAAATAAATATGCATATACATATATACATAAAATGAAAGTGTGGATGTGTGTGTTTAGTTGGCCTATCAGAGTTTAAAAATTTGAAGAATATACTTACATTTAGCTAAGAAATGTAAAAGATTTTCATAAATACAGAAGTGATAGATCAGGTTTTCAGTTTTAGTTAGAGGTTTTTATTTGCTAGGAAATGAACAGTTTTGTTTGTTCTCTTTCTTTCCAGTGAAGTAATCTGTATGTTGTTTTCACAGTGGCATGGCAGAAAGAAATGCTAATTTTGAAGCCCTTCCTGAGGATTGGCGAGCAAGACTGAAGAGAAGGAAAATGGCTCCAAACACATAGTTTTTTTAATTTAGGAAAAAAAACTTTTAATTTGTTTTGTGTTCATTTCAGAGTCTTAACCAGTTTTACTGTTGTCAAATAAACTGTAAATGTTATGGGGGAGAGCATATAAATTTCCTGGGCAAGAACATGCACATACAAAATTTTCACACTTGTGAAATGTAATTTTTCTGTTTTGCTGAAAGGTGAGGTGATTGGAATTGCTTTGACCTGGCTGCCTTTATTCTCACACTGGCAAACGTAGCATGTTAGGCATTTTAACCTCATCAGTCTTGAAGAACATGTAGCACATGGGTCTGACACCTCTGTAGAGGGCTCATTGACAAAAAGTGAAGAATTTTCCTGCCTAAGAAAGGTGCATTTAGTTCAAGTGTGGCACGTGCTCTCATTAACCTCTCCAGAACAAGCGCGATTCAGATGGCAGCTCTGTATTCAACCTTGCTTGACTGGAATAGTCAGGATCTCTCTCTGACCTCTTCCTCTAGTCCGCCACCCCTGAAGTGCCGAGGTTATATCAAGTGGTTTACCTTGTGCTGATAGATGGCCACACTCTTTAAGGAGATCTTTCTCACAAATTCTAGAACTAGTAGCTCAGTCATTTCACACACTAGGTGGCATATTTAAATTTTAATACAAGCAGCAACAGCAGCAGGTGTTCATATCCTTGATTTTGAGAACTATCCCCCCCTCGTGTATGTGGCAGTAAATGCAACAAAAGCCACTCTATCAATGTGTCTCCATTATCTTACCCTGGTCCAAAATTCACTTCCCTTCTTTGTGTGAATGTATTCTCCATAAAATTCCAGTATTTAAAAGGCAGTTTACTGTTCTGTACTTTCTATTGTACCACAATCAGGTAAAAGTCACTTTAAACTGAAGAAAAGGCAAATTGTGTTTTAAAGCTGTTTGTATTTCTCCAGTTTCTGACCTTGTAAATTTGTATATATGCACTAATAAAGCTTTTTTTATACTTCTGATTGGTTATCCTTTTGCTCTTCAAAGCCTGTTACCCTTGATTATGTAACCAGGACTTATTTTAAGTCAATTCTTAATTGTTTTTTCTAATCGAATACAGTGCAAGGCATGTGCAAACCAATTGAGGAACAGCTTTCAGGAATAGAGAAGCAGGATCTTGGATATGGGTTGAGGGGATTGGTGGGGCAGGGTTAGAAAACAGGCCTCCGGTACCAGATGGTGCTGTGTGACTTAAATTTTTGGTTTGTACTCTGTAATATTAACTAATATTTGACCTACTTAAGTCCTGGAAATGATGTAATGTGGTTAAAAAAAAAGGTGCTTTATAGCTTTTCTCTTTCCCACTCTGATTCTAAAAGTAATAGATATGGTTATCTTTTATATAAAGTTAACCAAAGAATAATTTGAATTTTATTCCAGTATATTTCTATGCATATAATTAAAAATTTTTAAATTAATAAGTCCAAATGCGTGGTATTTATTTGCTAACCTTGTTTATTGTAGTTTTTCAACATAAAAGGTAATTTTTCCTTTCTGGCCGTGGCGAGGAGAGAATAGGGCAAAGAAGGGGGGAAGCAGGTCCCTTAGAGCAAAGCGTAAGTTACCTAAAGCTAAGGAAGAGCAAACGAGCTTGGAAATACGTTGAAGACTACTGGCATCGTACTCATCAGTCCGATTTCGATCCCCAGATTGGGGCTATAATTAATGTATGAAGGAGGAAGAATGAATTTAAGCCGCCTGCGCCCACAACGCTTGACTTTCCCAGGGTTCCTCGCTCCCTCCTTGGAGGCAGGGCCCGGCTCCCCGGAAACGCCCGGCCGCCCAGCCCTCCCGCTTCCTGCTCGCGGTTGCTAGGCTACCCCAGCGCTCACAGAAAGCAGTGGCTGGTGCGCGGCGCTGTGTGGCGGCTCCCTGGTGCACAGCCGGGCCTCTGGACCTTGCATGCCTGGCCTCTCGTCTGGCCCAGGCTCCTCTGCCGCCGCAGGCGCTGCGCCCACCCCTGCTGCCCGGGACGGGCTGGGGCTTGGAGGTGGTCGCACCTTTCGTCTGCCCTCTTAGGAAGTCTCTGCTTCCCCTACTCCTTCCGACCCATAGGACCAAACAGCTCTGAACCCCTGAATTCCCCTTTCAGGGCCCACTTTCCCGACCCCTGACCTTTCTTTTCCATCTACCCCGAGACGACTCGGCCGCGTGCCGCTACCCCACATCTCACTTTCCTGTAGCGTCCTGGCGGCGGGCGTCTCCCTTCTCAGGGAGAGAAGCATGGGCCCAGGAAGGGGCCTGGCGCCTGGGGAAGAAGCGGGAAGACGTGCAGCCCTCCCTGACTCAGGTGCGCCTCTCAGCCTCGTGGTGGGAACCACCAGGCCGGTCGTTGTTTGTCTGAGGAGAGGCTGGGATGGCGGGGTTTCCTCAAGTCAAGCGAAAGATTGGGGGTGGGGGGACCTTTCGACAGTTTTTTTACTTGTCCTGCTCTGGCTTTGTAGCGTCTCCTGTGTAATCAGCTCCTTATTTGGAAATTGGGCAGGAGTTGCAGCTGCACGCGGGTGTCACTGACTGGTCTTCAGCATACCATGCAGAAGTAACATGTTCCCAGCATTGGAAACAGAGTTAAAGCAGGAGGTCGGTACACACCCCACTCCGGGAACTCCACAGAAATCCAATACTGGATCAGAAGGGTTATTCTGGTGGCACCTTTTTCCAGCTGGAGGTCTTGATCCCCAAGATAGAATAATGTGCATGAATGTCTTTCACTTGGTTTGTTTACAGAAGTTCTCAAGTACACTGTCCAGTGCAACAACACTTATGTACTTTTTTTAAGAGTTTGTTATCCTTTCAAAGGACTATTCTGATTGAGTTGGCCTTTCCTTTCACAGGCTCTTCCTGATCCTTATGAAGACTTTATGTACCATCACCTCCAGTATTATGGCTACTTTAAAGGTAATACTTCATTCTTATCTAACATCACTTTCCTGGGGTCTGGAAGTGAATTGTTTCATTAACTGGGAGAGTTGGGCTTGGATAGACTAATAAATAATTTTTCCAGTACCACTAGATGAAAAGTACTTCCTTTCCCTATTGATCTGCTATGTCACCTCTCAAGTGACTGAGTTACTTTATACAAAGATCTATTTCTGGGCTCTATTCCAGTGGTCTGTTTGTCTATCCTTGCACCAGTATCACCTACTCGTAATTACTACATGGCATTAAAATAGTCTTGATATCTGGAGAGGCATATCTTCCCACTTTTTTTTTTTTTTTTTAAGAGACAGGGTTTTGGCTAGGTGCAGTGACTCAAATGCCTGTAATCCTATCACTTTGGGAGGCCGAGGCAGGAGGATTGCTTGAGGCCAGGAGTTTAAGACCAGCCTGGGCAACATAGCAAGACCCTGTCTCTACAAAAAATTTAAAAATTATCCAGGCATGGTGGCATGCACCTGTAGTCCCAGCAACTTGGGATGCTGAGGCAGGAGGATCCCTTTAGTCCAGGCATTGGAGGTTGCAGTGAGCTATGATGACGCCACTGCGCTCTAGCCCAGGCAATAGAGCGAGACCCTGTCTCAAAAAAGAAAAAGAGACAAGGTCTCGCTATGTTTACCATGATAGACTTGAACTCCAGGGCTCAAACGCTCCTCCCACTTCAGTCTCCGACATAGCAGGGACTACAGGTGTACGCCACCACTCCTGGCCTATCCTCCTGCCTTGTTCTTCAAAAGTGTCATGACTCTTCGTGAGTCTTTGCCTTTCAATATAAATTTTAGAATTGGCTTATGATGTTTATAAAAATTATTGGAATTGCCTTGAATTTATAGATCATATTTCACAAGAAATGGCAATTTTCCAATACTAGGTTCTCCAATCTATGAATATAGTACATGTCTCCATTTATGTAGGTTTTCTTTAGTGTTTCCCAATAAAAATATACAGTTTTTTCATAGTACTTCATATTGTATGCTATTATAAATGTTGATCTTTTTAAATTTTAATTTTCTAACTTTGTGGCTGGTATATGGAAATAAAATTGAATTGTTTTTCTTTTATTTTAGAGACAAAGTCTCATTCTGTCACCTAGGCTAGAGCGTATTGGTGCGATCATAGCTCACTGCTGCCTCCAACTCCTGGGCTCAAAAGTGATTCTCCTGCCTCAGCCTTCCAAAGTGCTGGGATTACAGGCGTGAGCCACTATGCCTGGCCAAGTTTTTAATATTGATTTTATTTCTAGCCACCTTGTTACACTTTCTTATTAACTATGGTAGTTCCCCCTTATCTGCAGGTGATATGTTCCAACACTCCCAGTGGATGCCTGAAACCACAGATAGTATTGAATTCAATTACTGTCAATCCGCCCTCTCTGAAGGTTTGCTGACTGACAATAGACAGATTAATAGGAGAAAAAGGCATATAAATATATATGTGTGTGGACAGGGGATTTCCACAAATAGGAGACTCAAAGAAGTGCCAGATGATTGACGTTTAAATACCTTCCTCATAGGGGAGATGGAGAGGGGGTGGTATAGGCACTTGTGAAGGGTAGTAAATGATTTTCATGAGAAATGAATGAGCCCAAAGAAAAATGGCCTGGGACAGACTTCCTCTGGGCTCTGGGAGAGGTAGCAGGAAGGGGACAAAGATCTGCAAACAAAGATTGTCTTATTATGCAGATAGTCTCCTGGGTAATCTCTCAGAGTTGCCCTCAGAAGAATAGATGAAAAGTCTGTCTGGATGTGGTGGGGACTTTTGCCATCCAGCAACTTTAATTATACTGCCTATTCTTAGCCCAGAGAGGCAGTTTACCAAGCTCTGCTATGCATCAGCATGTTTGGAAGCATAACCCTGGATACCTGTTGAATGGCTCTTTTGGGGAAAGAGATGATTTGGTATCAGACACCCTGCAAAAGGAGAAGCTTCTCGGTGAGTAATATATCAGTATGTGTGTCCCTCCCTAGAACCTCACTGCCTAATAACTCCTATGGGGATTCAGCAGAACATGGCCTAACATGGGAGAGTCCAGGGGAGCAGGCTTGGCCCCTGTTTCTGACATTACTCAAAACTGATCTTTATAGATCTAATTTGGATTGTAGGTTTAAATTAAAATACTGTACTCTCTGGATTATCTTTCCCTAAATTATTGGAAAATTTGTTAAGACTCTTTCATCAAGAGTAACACTTTGATTTTTCACACAGTTTGGATGAATGTGCTTGCTAAGGCTCTTTGCATAAGAGTAGCGGAAACGAACTCCAGCTAGCTTAAGCAAAAATAATTTTTTACAGAGACACTGGTTTCCTCTGGACCCAAGGGCAGAAATGCAGTTTTATTTCTCCCTCAATACGTATCTAACCAAACATCAATCCACCTCTTTTTTTTTCTACATCCTCCCTTCTAACCCCACCCTTCTAGTCCCAAGCTACCTTTATTTCTCACTATTGAAACATCCTCCTAATTGGTCTCCTGACTTCTTTCTCTTGTTCTGTGTTGTCCCCTCCCAATCCATTTTTCACATAGCCCTGTTTGTTTTTATATGCAAATCTGATAGTGTTGCTTTTTTACTTAAAACCTTTGAATGACACAAGATCTAAAAACTGTAAAATAGAATATTGATAATTTTTAGAGCAAAAGTTTAAACTTCTGCTTGGAAAAAATACCACTAATAAAGTAAAAGGACAAACTGAAAAAGAAATTTGCAACAAATATGCCAAAGGGTTAATTTCCTTAACATATAACAGCTCTTACAAATCAGTAAGTAAAAATGATCAAATAGAAAAATGAGCAAAAGATATGAACAAGTAGTTCATAGGAAAACAAACACAGTCCATAAGTTTATGAAAAGATACTCAGCCTGAGCAAGAGTGATATCCTGTCTCTACAAAAAACAGAAAAATTAGCCTGGTGTGGTGGCACGAACCTGTAGTCCCAGCTACTTGGGAGGCTGAGGCAGAAGGATCTCTTGAGCCCAGGAGTTTGAGGTTGCAGTGAGCTATGATGATGCTACTGTACCCTAGCCAGGGTGACAGAGCAAGACCCTGTCTCAAAAAGAAAAAAGAAAAGAAAAGATACTCAACTTACCTACTAATTAAAGATTAAAATCAAAATGTTAAGAGGTTTTTTTAAATTAAGAGATTTGGGCAAAAAAATTTTTTAAAAATTATACCTAGTGTAGGTTAATGTACTGAGGAACACTTTCCTATACTGCTGTTGGGAATGTGTGTAGGTAGACTGTTTTAGGAAGGCAATTAGGCAATCGCCGGGAAAACTAAAACAGTACTTAACCCTTGACAAGGCAATTCCATTTTCAGATATATATTTTATATGTTTGCTGACACCAGTGCCCTGAAGGGTCTTCTACTCTGTCCTAGAGCTCTTGGCAGGGAGTAGAAAGGCAGGGCTTGAGCAAAGGAGACTGGTCAGGGTGAGATGGCTCAGGAGCCAACTGACCTCCCCTTCAGTTTTCTCCTGTCCCATTTACTGACACTCAAAATTCCATTAAAAAGAAACAATTCCTAGTCTTTTTTTTTTTTTTTAAAGGCTGATCAAGTGAAGCAATAGGAGTGGAGAAGGAACAAAGGAATCTGTAACTGGTTGTAATCAATTAGTTGTAAACACCACTGCACTCAGACCAACCCAATTCCTAGTCTTTACATAATAAGAAGTATAAAAATACAAAATTCCCAACAATGTGAATGAATTTTAGTCATAGTATAATTGATAATCTAACTTTTTTTTTGTTTTGATCATTGGAGTGAGGAAAGTATTTTCTTTATAGCAAAGCATTTATGGTTTTTTGTTGGTTTTCCTTTTCTTTTTTCTTTTTCTCTTTTTTTTTTTTTTTTTGAGACACATTCTTGCTCTGTTGCCCAGGCTGCTAGAGTACAGTGGCATCATCATAGCTCATTGCAACCTCCAACTCCTGGGCTTAAGAGATCCTCGTGACTTAGCCTCCCAAGTAGCTGGGACTACAGGTGCGTGCCACCACACCAGGCTAATTTTTCCATTTTTGTAGAGATGGGGTCTCACTGTGGTAATCAGGTGTGAGCCACTGCACCCAGCCTTGTTGGTTTTTCTTTTCTTTTTTTTTTTTAAGCCAGAAAAGCACAAAGGAAAAAAATAATGGGTTATAATCTGCTTGTAAAAAAACAAAAAAGGAATATACAGTATAAGGTTAGAAACTTTTACAATAGAAAAAAGCCCAAAATGAAAACTAAAAGCCCTTCCTGTCCCACCCTTAACGTACCCACTATTCTTATGATTCTTTTCAGGAAAAAAAAAGGAATATATCCTCAAGTATCTATATGTTTTTACTTTTTATTAAATAATTGCATACAGAGATCCTATATGCAACCTTCTTTGATTTTTTTGTTTGTTTGTTTAATAAACAAACAAAATCTCTGAGAGAGATATAAGCACCGAAAAAATTTACCTCATTCTTTTTGAGACAAGATCTCTCTCTGTCACTCAGGCAAGAGGGCAGTGGCATCATAGCTCACTGGTCTCCTGGGCTCAAGCGATCCTCCTGCCTTGGCCTTCCTAGTAGCTGGGACTACAGGCGTGTGCCAGAACACCTGGCTAATTTTCATTTTTTTATTTTTTGTAGAGCCAGGGTCTCACTATTGCCCAGGCTGGTCTAGAACTCTTGGGCTCAAGCTGTCCTCCTGGCTCAGCCTCCTGAGTAGCTGGGAATGAAATAAAGCCTCTGCGCCCAGCTTTACCTCATTCTTTTTAAAGGCACCTATTCCATCTCTTTAATGTGGCACAATTATTTAAACTCCCCTTTTGATGGATGCTTTGTTTCCACTTTCTCGTTATTTGAACATTGCTGCAATGAACATCTTTATATGCAATGAGTATATGTATCTTGACGAACTTTTATGAGAAAATATTTAAGGTCAATTCTTAGCTGTGGGATTGCTAGATCTAAGAATGTGTGTATTATAAATCTTATTAGATACTGTCAAACTGTGCTCTGGACAGGTTTGGAAAGGTTGCACCAATTTGCCCTCTTGTCAGCAGGTTCTAAGAGTACCTGTTTACTTACACCTTTGCCAGGATGATTATGAAAACACATAAATGTCTTTCCTATCCATTAGGTAAAAATACTGGTATCTCCTTGTCACTTTGCTTTATATTTCTTTAGTTATGAGTACTTCTAAAATGTTGATTGCTTTCCTCCCCGTTGCCCCCATTAAACTGTGGGGAAAAGATTTCAATAGGTAAAAATACATGGCCCCAAAGTGGGCATGGGAGGTGAGAAGGGATGGGGACAGTGGGTAGGAAAAAGAAAGATAAAAATCTTTAGGACAAACAGTGCTTCCTTCTTCCTCTTTTCAGGGTCTACCTGTTTATCTTCAACTGTGCGCAAACAGATAGAGGCTGTAAGCAGAGGTATTTCATGTCCTTCCAGACCAGAAAATTCAGGCTCCTTTATGGGAATGTCTTCACCGCCTGCTCTCCCGCCAAAGCTGAGAATTACCAGACTAGCCTGGGATTCCCGTCTGACGGGCACTGGGGCCGTCAGCCGTTGGGTCCCCCTTTTGTTTCCGTTTTTCCTTTCTTCTCTCATTTGCTTTCTTTTTCTGTCTCCCAAAAAGCCTTTCTTTTCTTCTCTTTTCTCATTCTCTCTTTCCTGAGAACTGTGCTTCCTCTCTTCTGCCCCTCTCACTCCTTTACTGCCCCTCCCCTTTCCATGCTCTTTGTTTTGTTAGTCTCTCTGTCCTTTGACTGGTTATATTATGGACCTGAAATTTAATTTGTAGATTATTTCACTGTAGCTAATAAAGTTTTATGTAGTTTTTTTCCAAAATGCTAATGGATGAATTGAAAGTTCCCTTTCTTGTCACTCTCTAAACAAAAATAATAGAACACATTAAATAACTTTCTATTCATTGTAACCCACTGTTGAAATGTCTTAGACCCATTAACTTTAAATTTTTTTTAAAAAAGCTTCTCCTAATTTACTCTAAACCTTTACATTTACATATTGAATAGACTGCAGAATTTTAACATTTTATAATTTTGCATCTGTCATTCTGGACTAAATCTCCTTCTTGAAGGAGAAATGTCATAGGATTGTATATCTGTGCTAATATTTTAATATAGTGCTTAAAGTTATTTCATTGTTATAGGTGAGTTAAAATTCGTAAGGAGGAAAAGGAAGATGTTCACTTATTCCCTTTCCTTTTGGCAGATTCACTTATGCTGAGTTCACCACTTCTTAGGAGCAGACAGCTTCTTTATGATGAGTTGGACAAAGTAAACCCACATCTTCGAGACCCTCAAGAGCTCTTTGCCTTTTTCTCTACCAGGGGGCCACTGCAGGCTCCAAGATGGCCAATAGAATGTGAGGTCATCAAGGAAAACATTCATCATATTGGTAACGTGATTTGTGTGTGGTGGTCTTGCTATTCAGCCAGACCTTAGAATTTTAAATGCTGTGTGCTTAAAGTAAAAGGCAGGACAGAGTCAACATCTATTAACTCACCCTGAAAAGATTAAACTCTGGGAAACTGACATACACTCACCAAAGTCAAAAGTTACACTAATGTATGAACTAGAATGCTTCTGGGTTTTTCAGAATGGGAGGATACCTTCCTAGAGGCCAAAATATATAAATACTTAAATCTGTTTTCTAGATTATTCCTGTCTCAGTATTAATGTTGAGTTGTAATTTTACCAGCCTTGGTATAATTGACAAAGACCATATATGCCAGAACATAGTTTTTACTGTTTTTAATTATATTTTGAGTTTATTGGAGTTTTTTAATGGGAATGGTGGAGACTTTTTTATGACATTGTTGATCGTATCTGTGAACTGTTGGTGCAAGTACAATCTTCTGCATCCATTTTATGAAGCATTTACAGAAGTGGGTTGCATTGAAAGGTGGGGACTTTTCTAATTACTAGAACACTTATATCTACCAAACATCATGTCTCTGCTTTAGACTGCTGGATAAACAACTGAATGTTTCTCATTTTCTTATTCCCCTCTTAAAATAGCCGTTCAATAACTATGTATTACCATATGCTAAGTACAATGCTTGGTCTAGAGATAATAGTGATGAACAAGGTGGAGACACCCAGAGTTCATTGACTAGTGGGGAAGTTAAACATTTTACCAGGCAATTGCATAGAACTTGGTCCCTCTGGGAACACCTAGCCAAGCTTAGAGATCAGCATGGGTTTCCAAAAGGAGTTGACATGTGAGCTGAATTGTAAAGAATGAGTTAGAAATGTTCTAATTGAGAGAGTCAGAGAAAAGTATTCCAGTTAGAGGAAACAAAAAGAGCGGTGCGTGTTTGGCAACCATGAAGCATTGATTATGAAAGACAAGAGATGAGGCTGAAAATTTAGGGAGGGGCTTGCTTCAGCATTCTCTGCTGGGGTCAACGCTGCTCTTAGGGCGTTTGGAAATGGGGGAGCAGGGCATTTTGAGTTGGCACAATGACTGGGAGTCCTAAGATCATCTGTCGCTACCCTGTATAGTTTTAAGATAAAAGTACAAGTTGATCTGGCCAGACAATAGGATTCTGCTATTCCCTATATAAAATAATGGAACTGAGTGGGTATTAGACAGAGACAGAATTCCTGTGAGGATTAGGGATTCAGTTCCAAGATGAAAAAATAAAAGTGGGAAATTGGAATTTAATTACCAAGTTATTGCAGTAGTAATCCACTAAGCCACAAGATCTTTCAAAAAAGCAATTTTTGAAAAAATTTCAAGGAAACTTATTAACAAGCACCTTATTGTTTAAACTAAATTGTCAAAGCCTCATCGCTTCCTATAACCTTTAAGAAAAGAAATTTGCATCATCTTTTACTGAGTTGTGCTTTCATCAGTGGCTACCTGTGCTTAAAATGATATTGAGAAGTTGCTCAAGTCCTATGAAAGAAATCTTTTTTAATTCAGTGCTAGTGAAAAAGCTTCATTTCCTCTGAAACAACTGATAGACTAATTCCTCTATGGTAATAAAAAAGTATGTAGCTGACAATATTTTCCTGACTTTAAGGAAGATCAGGGCCAAATTTTGAATTGCTGTTGTAGCAGCTATGTTGACCTTCCTGGCTTATTTTTAAGTCTTCTGTTTATAGTTTAGTATTTAATTGTATATGCTTTTTGTTAAGTCTCTTCATAGTCTTTATGGAAAGAAGCAAGACGTAATTTACAAACAAGCTGGAAACTTGGGGTGGGAATTTGGTTTAAGTCAACAAAACTAGCCATTTTAATAATTATTATTATAATTTTATATCAGTTCTGATAGTGCCTTTTATATTATTTATTTTGTACTTTTTAAAATGTCTCCTTTCAGAATGGGTTCCACCTCAACCAGAATATTTCTATCAACCTACAGGAAATGAAAAGCTACCAGAAATTGTAGGAGAGGAAAAAGGCACAGTTGTCTATCAGTTAGATTCAGGTACTGTCATTATATTGAACAGTGAGTAGTTAATCATGATACAGTTACAGTAAATGTATTTCCTATAATAAAAGTGATTTGAAAAATCCATAGTTTAGTAATAAATAAACTGTCTTTTCCAGACCAACCTGAATGGGAGCCCTGATAGTAGTCATGACTAGTCAGTTTTTAAATGTTAATAATTTTTTTAAATGACAGTACATTTTTCTTAATAGTTCTAAGTCCATTTTATAGCTTATCCCTTTTTATTCCCCTTCCTGAAAATCAGATGTTGGATCATCTTGGGGAGCTTACTCTTCTTTTTACCACCTCCTGTATGCACTTTATTGAGTACTTTATTGTATGTGCTTATGACTGTCATTTAGTATGTGGTTTCCTGCACTGAGTTGTGGGCTTCTACAGGTAGAATCTGTATCTTTTATTAAAAATATGCAGAACACTATACCCAACAACAAAATACACATTCCTTTCAAGGTCACCTGTTAGATTCCCCAGGATGAGACTACATGCTAGGTCATAAAGCAAGTCTTAATACATTTAAAAGGATTAAAATCATACAAAGTACATTCTGTGACCACAACAAAATTAAATTAGAAATAAACAATAGAATGAGATCTGAGAAATCCACAAACATTTAGAAATTGAACAACACATTTCTAAATAACCATGGGTTAAAGAAATCACAAGGAGAATTCAAAAATATTTTGAACTGAGTGAAAATAAAACCACAACATATCAAAATTTATGGGATGCAATTAAAAAAATTCATGGGATACAGCTAAAGCATTGCCTGGGAAATTTATGGCTTTAAATGCCTTTATTTGAAAGCAAGAAAGATCTCAAATCAATTACCTCAGCTTCCACCTTAATAAATTAGAAAAATAAGAGCCAACTAAACCCAAAGAAAACAGAAGGAAGGAAATAATAAAAATATAATAAGAATGCAAATCAGTGAAATAGAAGACAGAAAAATGATAGAAAATCAACCCAAAAGTTGGTTCTTGGAAACATCAAAAAAATTCACAAAATTTTAGCTAGACCAACAAAGAAAAAAGGAGGGAAGACACAGATTATCAAAATCAGGAATGAAAAAGGGAACATAGCCACCAAACCTGTAGAAATCAAAAGAATTATAAGGTAATGCTGTTAGCCAACTTTATGCCAACAAATTAGACAACTTAGATGAACAGGACAAATTGCTAGAAAGACACAAGTTACCATAAGTGACTCAGGAACAAATAAAAAATCTGAATAAACTATAACAAAGAAATTGAATTAGTAATTAGAAGTCTTCCCACGAAGAAAACCCAAGCCCAGATGACTTGAGAGGGTTTGTTTGAATTCTATCAAACATTTAAAGATGAAATAGTACCAAATTTTCACCAACTCTGAAAACAGAGGAGGAAGAAAAGTTTCTCAACTCTTTATGAAATCTGTATTGCCCTGATACCAAGACCAGACAAAGACATGACAAGAAAACTGCAAACCAATATTCCTCATGAATATAAATGCAAAAATCCTCTTCAAGATCTTATCAGACCTAATCTAGTAACATATAAAAAAAGGATTATACACTTTGACCAAGTGGGATTTATACTTGGAGTGCAAGATTCTTTTAACATCTGAAAATCAATTATGAAATACAACATTTTAATACAATAAAGGACAAAAACCATATGGCACAGAAAAGGCATTTGACAGAAATAACAGAGTAGTAGCTCCAAGAATCAGTCCCTCTACAGAAGCAACCATTAAGCTGGCAAAAGCTAACAGAATCAATCTTTTTGGAACTCTGGAATCTAATTATAAACAGCAACTTAGGGGAGCACTTAATGAAGAAACAAGCTGCAAAAAAGAGAGAGAAAGTTGGAGCTAGTTGTGGTAAAGCACCCCTGTAGTTTCAGGATTGCTTGCAGGCAGGAGTTCAAGTCCAGCCTGGGCAATAGACCTCATCTAAAAAAAAAAAAAGACCTTATCTCAAAAATAAAACAAAACAAAACAAAATACAAAAAAACAAAACAAAAAACCCATCTTAAAAAGAAAAATTACAAAAGAGAAAGTGTAGCATTTTTGCTTGCCCACCTACTATCCCCCGTTCCCCAGCTCAGCAGAGGCCATGAGCACAGCAGCCCACATTCCTAGTGTGGCGTACTGGTGTTGGGGAAGCACGGTTGGGGGAGAAGGACTGTGGTTCTGATTTTCTTTACCTGTCTCGCAATTCCCTGAGAAATCAGAGCAAAGGCTGGCTTTTGTTTCTATCCTTTCAGGATAGAGCAGTTTTTCCTGGTGGCATCTGTCAAAAGCATGTAAAAACATACACTGCCCATAGCCACATGGGGCAAGGGATGGCAAATGGAGCAAACAGCAGACAGACCCAAAAGTCAGTGAAGGAAGAAGCTGAGGAGAAATATTCTTGGGGAAATGAGGACTTGGGAGGGCTACTACAAATACTGGAGAACACAGAATACGTGGCTAGGGCTGGACCCATGTTTAGAAAAGACCTAAGAGGACCCTAGGCGTGCACCTCTGGTTATTCTTTGGGCTCTGTGTAAGCAAGGGGTGAAGGCTAACACTGAGTTGTTAGCAGCCTGCCTTAGTGTTGAGAAGTGCCCCACCTCAGAGCCAATCTGCAAAGACTAGGAAAGTTTTGTGGTTCCCCCGCACCCTGGGTATTTAAGGAAGTCTCTGTCAGGTCATTGGCTGACCACTGATATAATGGAACAGAGACTTAGTGACCTCACGTGACAAGGAATAACATCATACTCAGTGGTGAAGGACTGAAAGCTTTACCTCTAGGATCAGGAACAAGATAAGGATGCTCACTTTAGCTACTACCATTCAAGATTGTACTCGAAGTTTTAGCTAGAACAATTAGACAAGAAATAAAAAGTCATCCAAATTGGAAAGGAAGAAGTAAAATTGTCTCCATTCACCGATGACATGATCTGATATATAGAAAATCCCAAAGAATACATGTATATACAAATACTACTAGAGCTAATGAACAAATTCAGCAAAGTTGCAGAGTACAGATCAACACACACGCATCAGTTCTGTGCTTATACACTAGCAATAACAATCTGAAAAGTAAGTTAAAACAATTTTGTTTACAACAGCATCCAAAAGATAAAATACCTAGGAAAAAATTTAACCAAGTAGATGAAAGACTTGTACACTACAAACTACAGTATACTGCTGAAAAAAATTAAAGACCTAAATAAATGGAAAAGCATTCCATGTTCATGGATTGGAAGATTTAATTTTGTTAGATGGCAGTACTACCCAAACATCTACAGATTAAATGCAGTCCCTATCAAAATTCCAATAGCCTTCAAAGAAAAATTTCCTATGGGCTCTATGCAGAAATGGAAAAGCTGATCCTCAAATTTATATGGGATGTAAGGCCCCGAATGCCATATGAAAAGAAGTTCAAGTTGGAGACTCCTTCCATTTCAACCTGCAAACGTATCAAAGTAGACTGGCAAATAAATTATCAATGATGGATTGAGAGTCCAGAAATAAACTCAAACATATTTTGTCAGTTAATTTTCAACAAAGGTGCCAAGACCATTCAATGAAGAAAGAATGGTCTCTTCAAAAAATGGTGCAGGGACAAGTGGATATCCACATGCAACAGAATGAAGTTGAATCCCTATTTCACACTACGTTAAAAAATTAACCCAAAATGGATCAATGGCCTAAATATAAATGCTAAAACAATAAAACTCTTAAAACATAGCGATAAATATTCATGACCTTGGATTTGGCAGTAGATTCTAGATATGACATGAAAAGCATGATTCATAAAAGAAAAATTGATATAATTGCACTTCATTTAAATTTAAAACTTTCGCTCTTCAGAAGACACTACTTAAAAAAGGACAAACCACAGACTGGAAGAGTAGATGCAAATCATACTTTTGATATTTGATATGTAAATCATATATTTGATACATTGACTTGTATCCAAGAGCAATGATAAGACAACTAAAAAATGGACAAAAGATTTGAATAGATATTTTGCCAAAGAAAATACACAAATGGCTTTTAAGCACGTGAAAAGATGCTCAACATCATTAGTCGTTAAAGAAATGAAAATTAAAACCATGAAATACTTTTTCATACCCACTAGAATAGCTATAATACAAGATAGACAATAACAAGTGCTGGGGAGGATGTGGAGCAGGTAGTAACTACCATTTCAGATACAACAAAGGGGACATAATGCTAAAGATCAATGAGCCAAAGAATGTAATAGGAACCTTCCAGAGGGAGGGGAAGTAAATTTTGAATAATGGCAAGATAAGTTGGTAATAGGGATGGATGTGGGGAGGTACATACACTCAGGAACCACAGCTAATTAGAGCTTTTAAACAAGAGTTCTTGACAACTGGAAAATACTGTATGGAATAGAAAAGCAAGACGAAATTCTCACAATTTCAAAGTCAATCTTTGCTAAATAATAATGATCAGAAAGAAAATCTATTTTATTGGAGGAGGAATATGACCCAAGTTTAGTTAATAGAAACAGAGTGTGTTAAGTCAGTGAAATCAGGGGAGGCTTTTGGAGAAACAACCAGAAGTAGGAGGGAGTGACTGCATAGTTTTTACATTCCTGACAAATGAAATGAGCCAATTATAGTTTAGAGCCCCTCTGAGATGTAAATTGCACGTGCTCCACTCCCAGTTGCCTTGATTATGAGCTCTCCTCATGTTAATGTTAATTTTAATATGGTGAAAAAAGCAATCCGGACATGGTGACACATGCCTGTAGTCCCACCTACTCAAGAAGCTGAGGGGGGAGCTTCACTTGAGCCCAGGATTCAAAGCTGTAGCACACTGGGATTGCACCCGGGAACAGCCACTGCCTGCACTCCAGCCTGAGCAACAGTCTTTAAAGACTGAGAGACCCAGTCTTTAAAAATACTATGGTGTGAAATGTTATATGCAATGAAATAAATAAGGTAAAGCAATTCACTATCTAGCTCCACCTTATAGATGCAGTCATAAGTGAATAGACTTGATTTGTCTCCTCATATGGCAGCTCTTGGGAGTTGTCCTAATTGTCCTGTTAACACAGGGTTGTGACAGCTGCCTTGATCTTATCCCTTGGATTCATCAGGAAGAGTTGAGCCCAACCTATTGGAAGAACGAAGAAACAGAAATTGAGAAGATGGGGCTCTGAGGAGAATTCTGGTGTTTGTCGGTTTAGGGGCTCCAGAACAACTACATGAAAATATTGGGAAGAAACGAAAGAGGCTTTGTTTTTTGAGAAATGTTGTTGTGGGCTATAATTTGAATCACCTTACATGTTTCTTGAGAGACTCAAGAAAATATTGAAATGCCTATATTAGTGATATTTGGTTGCTAATCTGTACTTTGTAGCATGAAGAGACTGAATCACATGGGGCTCCAGCTTTTAATTGGATCACATGTGCCTTTGCTTCTGTTTCTACTCCTGCTTCCTCTGTGTTTGTTTTCTTCTTTCACTCACTTCTTTACATGTTTGCTTTCTCCTTTGCTCTAGTTTATTATCCAAGTGTTTATTATCTAAGTCTCCACAGTGAGACAAGGTTGCATATGGAAGCAAAACTCATCAAAATATGGACATGTTTACTAATGAATGGGCTAGTTATAAAATCAAGCCCTGCACATACATTACTATTTGTTTAATGGTAGGATCTATACTGCCCCATGGTCAACATCTTTGATATCAATCTCTCTTACTTATTAGTGGATATTGTTAACATCTGACAATATAATGCAAATTGAGTAAAAATTAATTGCAAAGTGAAATTGTGATCTTTTCAAGAAATGCAGGATTTTATGAAATTGCTGAATGTTAAAGAATTGCTTGAATCATTTACAAAGCCATGGAAAAATGAGGTGAGGATCTAGAAATCTTTCATCAGTTAACAAAGAGAAAATCAACAAAATACGACAAAATAGGTCCTTGGGCACAATAAGAATATTATGGGGCCAGGTGCAGTGGTCCACACCTGTAATCCTAGCACTTTGGGAAGTCAAGGTGGGAGGATCACTTGAAGCTAGGAGTTTTGAGACCAGCCTCTACAAAAAATTGAAAAATTAGCCAGGAATGGTGGCACAGCTACTCAGGAGGTGGAGGCAGAGGCAGGAGGATAGCTTAAGCCTACTAGTTTGAGGTTGCAGTGAGCTGTGATGACGCCACTGTACTGTAGCTTGGGGAACAGAGCGAGACCCTGTCTCAAAAAAAAAAAAAGAATGTTGTGGGACAGAGAGAAGTCCTTGTAAAAACTATGAAACCCTCAAATGGTTTTTGCAAAAGTAACTGCAAAAATTAAAGCTATCATGTGGTATTCCCTCTGAATTTGAGAAATTGCAACCCAATCAAAAAAAATCAACAATTGATTCTTTACTATTCAAAGGATTAGAAAGAGATTGTGATTATAACCTAAATTCTGAAAATTAGATGAAATATATTTCATAATTTTTTGTTTTAGCTTCATCTTAAAGGTAAAATGTAATCATTAACCTTTTATTTTCACTAATAACTATGATATTTTGGTTCCCATTGCCAACTACCCATGCCAGTTCTTTTTTGTTTTATTTAAATCTTGAAGGTTATACCAAAAAATTATATGGATTATAATAGAAAAAAATTAAAAGTCTCAGCAAGGATAATTGAAAATTTGAATATTCATTGTTGTTAGCCTAGAATACTGCTGACCACATAGAGTGGCTCAGTAAATAATTGCTTAATGAATGGATTTTTGAGGGGAAGCCGGCCGAAATATGTCTATTTTATCTGCAGTGCCCACAGAAGGTTCCTATTTCACCAGTTCCAGAGTGGGAGGCAAACGAGGAAGTATCAAGGAACTTGCTGTCACGTTGCGAGGACCAGAAGATAATACTCTATTGTTTGAATCAAGGTTTGAGAGTGGGAATCTGCAAAAAGCTGTCAGAGTGTGAGTAACAAGAAATTTCCCAAAGGGATGATAATTGGAGTGACTGAGAGGCCTGTTCAGGAATATTGGATCAGGAGCGCTCGAGAAAGAGAGGTGATGGGAAGTGGTTATGAGGGTGAAGAAGAAGAATGGAATAATTATGACTCATGTTTTTCCCCAGAATAAAACATCATCTAAATTGTTTCTTCAGCTTGTAAAAGAAATTAGAGCTCACTTAAAATTTGTTTTAGTAAAAGTACATAACATAAAAAGTCCTATAGTCACACCTCCCAGATGCAGCAACTACTAACAGTTTGGTGTAGCTCCCTTAATTTTTTTTTGTGTGTATATATGTAATATACACAAATTATAAATTTTTAAAAATAAAAATTGGATAATGACATACACACATTGTTTTGCAAATTATTTTTTTCCACTTAATAAATTTTAGGTGTTTTTCTATGGCAGAACCACGCATAGACCTCCTTATTTTTAATAGTGCATATTATTCTGTTGTAGGAGTATTCCACACCTTATTCACCCCATTCCTAACTATTGGGAAATTATGATGTTTAAAATTTTTTATTTAATGATGTAACAAAATTAACACCCATATACGTTATATTTTTAAGTATTTGTGGTTTTAGGGGATGATTTCTAGAAATAAAATTGTTGAGTCAAAGGGTTTGAACACTGTAAGTATTGCTACTTATTGCCAAATTGCCCTCCAACATTATTTTAGTTCCCATCAACAGTGTATAAGAGTGCCTGACCGGGTACAGTGGCTCACGCCTGTAATTCTAGCACTTTGGGAGGCTGAGGCGAAGGAGTTTGAGGTTGCAGTGAGCTGTGATGAGGCCATTGCGTTGCACTCTAGCCCGGACAACAGAGCTAGACCCTGTCTTCAAAAAAAAAAAAAAGATGTCATTTTCTACAATATCGGATCAGCATTCCAGCATTGGCATACAGACACTCTTTTTTTTGGACAGGGTCTCACTTTGTCACCCTGGCTAGAGTGCCATGGCATCATCATAGCTCACTGTAACTTCAAACTCCTGGGCTCAAGCGATCCTCCTGCCTCAGCCTCCCAAGTAGCTGGGACTACAGGTGCACGCCCAGCTAATTTTTCTATTTTCTGTAGAGGTGGGGTCTCGCTCTTGCTCAGGCTGGTCTTGAACTCCTGGCCTCAAGCAATCCTGTCTTGGCTTCCCAAAGTGCTAGGATTACAGGCATGAGCAACCACACCTGGCCAAAAATGACATCTTATTTTTATTTTTATTTGCATTTCTTTAATTATGTATGTGGGAGAGCATCTTTTCTTTTTCTTTTTTTTTCTATTTGTATTTCCTCTTCTGAGGGTTAGTCCTGCTTCTTTTAAACAAGGTGAATACATTTAGATATGCCTCCTCATCTTCAAACAGTTGATAACCAGAGATAAAAATAACACTGAAGCTTAAGGGTCTCCTCCACAGTGGTGATCTCTAAGATGGATATGCTAGCAGCCAAAAGAGGGCGCTGGCTCCACTACTGTTCAGTGTGTTTCAGATAAATATACTGCAGTGGTTAGAAACTGCTACTAAGCACTCTAGAAAAACACCAAGAAGCTCAGAGAACTTCCAAACACCCTATGCAGTAGTGCGTTTTGAGATTCTTTCTTCCCCATCCCAAACACTTTCCTTCCCCAAATTTCTACTAGTTCTGATATGTGAATTGGAGAACTAAGTAAATTAGAAAATAAACGTTTGATGTAGCAGGTTTTTCTGTTGTAATAAGATCTATTTTTACCGGGGGAAAACAATATTTTCCCAGATTTGTTTTTGAGGGGAGTGTGGGGTTACGGAGGTGTTCTTCTATTTTCCCCATTGCAGAGATACCTACGAGTATGAACTCACCTTGCGAACCGACCTCTACACAAACAAACACACTCAATGGTTTTATTTTCGGGTTCAGAACACCAGAAAAGATGCCACCTATCGCTTCACCATCATCAACTTGCTAAAACCCAAGAGCCTTTATACTGTAGGGATGAAGCCACTCATGTACTCCCAGTTGGATGCCAACACCCACAACATTGGCTGGAGGAGAGAAGGAAATGAAATCAAGTACTATAAGAACAACACAGATGACGGGCAGCAGCCCTTCTACTGTCTCACGTGGACCATTCAGTTTCCACACGACCAGGACACTTGCTTCTTTGCACACTTCTACCCATATACATACACCAATTTGCAATGCTACCTCCTGTCAGTGGCAAACAACCCCATCCAGTCTCAGTTCTGCAAGCTCCGAACTTTGTGCAGGAGCCTCGCAGGAAATACTGTCTACCTACTCACCATCACCAGTCCATCCCAGACCCCTCAAGAGGCAGCTGCAAAGAAAGCCGTGGTCTTGAGTGCCAGAGTCCACCCTGGGGAAAGTAATGGTTCCTGGATTATGAAAGGCTTTTTGGACTTCATCCTTAGCAACTCACCAGATGCCCAGCTCCTCAGAGATATCTTTGTCTTCAAGGTGGTTCCCATGTTAAATCCAGACGGTGTGATTGTGGGAAATTATCGGTGTTCCTTGGCTGGAAGGGACTTGAACAGGCATTATAAAACCATTCTGAAGGAGACTTTCCCTTGTATTTGGTACACCAGGAACATGATCAAAAGGTGAGACCTTTTATCTGTTGATCTTTCTGTGAATGCTGTGAACACTAGCGCCAGATATCCCTATCTGATGGGGTATGAGGTCTCTTCTGTTCTTATAGGAATCAAATATGGCTTTGGAGACAGAGTCTTTACCATTCTCTTTGCAGTCAAGTGGGTTTGTTAATTTTCAGATTTGAAGCCATGTCTTATCTTTGGGTTGAAACTGAACATGCAGCATTTTGGCTAGGGTCATTTCACTTATAAGTGAAACAACTGAATGGAAAAAGTCAGAGTTCAAGGGAGTTCATAGGTGTTCATGATGAGACTTGTGTAATACTAATAGTAACTAACAATTAGTGCTTATGTGGGAAGTGACAGGCACTATTCTCAGTGCTTTATACATATGACCCACAATCAATATCCCGTGTTATATGAGGAGATTAATTGCCTAAGATCATACAGCTAGTGACAGAATAGATATTTAAACACAGGCTCTCTGGTTCTAGAGTCTTAGTTCCTTATTACTATCTTATATTGCCTCTCATGAAGAAAAAATAACATCAGTCAGTAGTTTTCAAGCCTATGTTAAAGTAGTTGATAGCTATTGCCTTCATTAGCACCTACCTTGAAGAAACTTTCTTCATTCCATTGGAAATGAAAATACAGCGTATGAGAATATGTGCATGCACACCTTCTAACCATCCTGTGTAAATGCAGGGAGTAGTTTTGGGCTGGTGAGCATGAGTTTGGGAGTCAGACAGGCCTGGGTTTGAGACCTGGTTTTACTATTGACTGGTTCTGTGACCTTGGCTAAGTGATTTAACCTCTCTGAGCTTCTGCTTTCTTATCTGTGGAATGGGGATAATAATACCTGCCTTGGGTGGTTACTGTGAGAATTAAATGAGATAATCCATGTGAGCTGTTAGGTTATTAAGTATGAAAATATCCGATTTCCTTAAGTACTAAGTTTAACAGTTGATATCTCTGACATTTCACTTTGACACCTCTTGGGTTTTTTTTTTTTCATTGTGAAGGTACATCCTCATTCTTTCAAATGCACGTTTTGGCTTGTGATTATCTTTCAGAATTTTTAACAGCAATTTCTGTGACACCATGGATAAGTCAAAAATTCATGTTATTTTTGAATATGAGTTCCATCATGGAACCAATCCAGTGCAGACAGCTCAAAATATCAATGAAGTGTTTGGAAAGGATGTGGCTAATGAATGCACAGTATGTCGATGGTTTGAGAAGTTCCATTCTGGTGATTTTAATCTTGAAAATGAGCCACATGGGCTACCTGAAACCAAGATGGATAATGATGAGCTGAAAGCTATAGTGGAAGCAAATCTATCTCAACCTATGCGTGAGTAAGCACCACAGTTTGACATTACTATTCCAGCAATTTTGGACCATTTGAAACAAATCAGCAAGGTAAAGAAGCTGGATAGATGGGTTCCGCATGAATTAAATGAGCATCAGAAGAGAAATTGTCTCGAAGCTTGCCCTTCTTTGCTGTCACGACATAAAGGCAAACCATTTCCACACCGTATTGTTATATGTGATGAAAAATGGATTCTTTTTGACAATCACAAACGTTTGGCACAATGGTTGGATAAAGGTAAAGTGCTAAAACACAGTCAAACACTGAATATTCATCAGAAAAAGCTAATGGTGTCTGTTTGGTGGTCCAGCGCTGGTATTATCCACTACAGCTTCATGAAACCTAGTCAATCAATTATAACAGATGTCTACTGCAACCAATTGGATGAAATGATGACAATGCTTTTGCTTAAGCAGCCAAGATTGGCCAATAGAGACAGGCCAATCCTCTTGCAAGACAATGCTGAACCACATGTCGCACAAACAATGCTGCTTAAACTACAGAAACTGGACTTGGAAACTCTCTGTCATCCACCATATTCACCAGACCTTGCACCAACTGACTACCGCTCCTTCCAGGCTTTGGACCACTTCTTGCAAGGAAAAATATTCATTTCTCAACAAGCTGTGGAAAACGCCTTTCGCAATTTCATTGCCACTCACTCTCCAGGCTTCTTCGCTGCTGGCATAAACTGGCTACCATTAAGATGGCAAAACTGTTTCAATAGTTTAGGCGCATATTTTGATTAATTGTACTGCTTCTTGTTTGAGATATAATGAACTACACTTTTTATTTGAAATCGGACATTTCCTATTTAATGTCCTAATATTTAGCATAGTACCCAGCACATTATAAATGTGTAGCATTATTGTTATTATCCTCTTCATCTTACCATCATCATCATGGAGAAAGCGAATATGTTTGAATAGTTGGAATAGGTGTCCTGGGTGATCAGAAGACAAAGAAGAGCTGAGCTTTGTAGGAACTGGCCCTGGAAAGTCGGGAACCAAGGCTTTCTTTAGTTCTTTTTCTTTCCTGCAGCTGTGGCCTCTCTGGGCCTCCCTCCTCCCTCCTCTCTCCCAGGGTGGGCTTTTCTCAATAGGCTTGCTCCACTTCCTTGTCAATTTACACAAGGCCTACCCACCATCCCTTTCCGTATCAGAACTTTTTCATTTCAAGTCCCTCTGATTAACAGGGACAAGGCATGCTGGTGACATGTTTTTAGTGATGGCTAAGAATGGGGATAGGGTCTATTGAAGGCCATTGAAGTTGAGATTTTCTTAGGAGGGAAGGTGTCAACAGCCATACTTAAGGAAGACACCCCACATAACCCTTGATTATTTGCATGCATTTGATTGTCCACTGAGTCCTTTGTTTCCCCTCCTCAATAGACTTCTTGAAGAAAGAGAGGTTCTCTTGTATTGTGATTTCCATGGCCATAGCCGTAAGAATAATATCTTCTTGTATGGCTGTAATAACAACAATCGCAAGTACTGGCTTCATGAGCGAGTCTTTCCTTTAATGTTAAGCAAAAATGCGCCAGATAAGGTAAGCACATAAGATAATTTTCTGTCCATTGACTGAGGGACAAGGGAACTCACTGCTTCCTTTATGTGGTGTTTTATTTGGCACTTTTTTTTTTTTTTGAGACAGGGTCTTGCTCTGTTACCTAGGCTGGAGTGCAGTGGCTCCATCATAGCTCACCACAGCCTCGAACTGCTGGGCTCAGGTGATCCTCTTGCCTCAGCCTCCTGTGTACCTAGGACTACAGGTGTGAGCTACCACACCCGGCTATTTTTAAATTTTTTGTAGAGACAGGGTCTCGCTATATTGCCCAGGCTGGTCTGGAACTCCTGGCCCAGTGATCCTCCCACCTCAGCCTCCCGAAGTGCTAGGACTACAGGCATGAACCACCGTGCCAGGCCATTATTTGGCACTTTGCATTTCTTTTTATTATCTTGGGTAAATGCCAGAAACCTAGACTTCAAGAATTTAGAAAGATGTGGCTTTAAAAATTCCTGTGTCCATCAGCATCAATTGATGAACAGATAAATAAAATGTGGTAGATTCACACAATGGAATGTTATTAAAAATACTGATACTGTAGGACACGGATGAACCTTAAACACATTATGCTAAGTGAAAGAAGCCAGACACAAGAGACCACATATTATATGACTCCATTATTTGAAATGTTCAGGAAAGGCAAATCTATGGAAATAGAAAGTAGTTTAATGATTGCCCTGGGCTGGTGGGGGGAGAGTGAAATGAAGGGTGACTGCTAATAAGTACTGAGTTTTTTTGAGGGGTGATGAAAATGTTCTAAACTTAGATCGTGGTGGTGGTTGAACAACTCTGTGAATATACTTAAACCATTGAAGTGTGTACTTTAAATAAGTGAATTTTATGGTGTGTGAACTATATCTCAATAAAGATGATTTTTTGAAATTGTTCTGGCTGCTTCATCTGGGCATAAATTGAAACTCTTAGTAGGTAGTTATTTATCACCTTTAATCCTGTGGTTGACCCTGGAAGAAGAGATTGAAGGACAAGCACAACGTTAATGTCGTATGAGTTTCCACAGAAAAGGTTATATAGGCTGGGCACAGTGGTTCATACCTGTAATCCTAGCACTTTGTGAGGCTGAGGGGGGAGGATCGTTTGAGATTAGGAGTTCCAGACCAGTCTGAGCAACATAGCAAGACCTCGTCACTACAAAAAATAGAAAAATTAGCTGGGCGTGGTGGTGTCCGCCTGTAGTCCCAGCTACTGGGGAGGCTGAGGATCGCTTGAGCCTAGGAGTTTGAAGTTGCAAGGAGCTATGATGAGGCCACTGCACTCTAGCCTGGGCAACAGAGAGAGACGCTGTCTAAAAAAATTTTTTTTAAATACAAAAAAACCCAGAAAAAACTAAAACCACTCACAATATCTTTCAAAAAAGAAAGAAAGAAAGAAAGAAAAAATGTTATGTAACACAAGATCACAAATGGCTGGGTGTTGTCTGAGTTACGGGGGAGGCTGAGGCAAGAGGATCACTTGAGCCCAGGAGTTCTATGCTGTAGTGTACTGTGTGGATCTGGTGTCCACTGAGTTGGGCATCATTATGGTTACCTCCCAACAGAGGGGGATTACCAGGTTGCCTATGGAGGGGTGAACTGGCCCCTGGAAATGGAGTAGGTCAAAACTCCAGTGCTGATCGGTAGTGGGATCATGCTTGTGAATAGCCACTGCACTCCAGCCTGGGCGACATAGTGAGACTGCATCTCTTACATTAAAAAAAAAATCACAAATAACTGTAAGATATTAGAGAGCTAATGAAAACAACATAAAAGTTTTTAATCGTTTGCTAACAACTTTGTGACAGTTGGGCATATACGGATACTCTGCATTGGTTTAGAAGTTGATTTTTTGCATTATAAATAGATCTACAAAATGTAGTTTCAGGCCAGGTGTGGTGGCACATGCCTGTAACCCCAACTACTCGGGAGGATCACTTGAAGCCCAGGAGATTGAGGCTGCATTGCGCTATGATGACACCACTGCATTCCAGCCTAGGTGACAGAGAAAGGCCCTGTCTCTTAAGAAAAAAATGTAGCTTTCAGAAAGAAGAAAGTAGGTTGGATTTAGAAAAGTATTTAAATGATAGTGCAAATTTTCTCATGTAAGGATGTATGAGACAAATATTTTGTATTGCTCTTGTTTAAAAAAAATACAGAAGTTTTCCTTCCTTCCTCCCTCCCTTCCTTTCCTTCTTCAGATGAAATCATATGCAGAACCCATATCTAAAACAAATTAATTGAAGTGGGGAGAGAGCTTGGAACCCTGCCCCCTCTGCTTCCTCAGTCCTCAGTCCTCAAAGCTGAAATGCCCTGAGGCTCCTCACTAGAACCCTTGGATTCCACAGGGCACAATTTAAAAACCACTGGACAGTGAGATGCCTTCCAACTATAAAACCTTAGTAGGATAGGATAAGTAGGGATAGGTGGCAAGTACATGTTACAAACTCCAAGTGAGGAAAAGGGCTGGGGTGGTCATAAAAAACAGTGGAGGAAATTGAACTAGTGATAAGATGAGAGTTCCCAGCAGAGATTATCGGGGTAAGGAATACACATATTATACAGAGAGAATAAGCCCACTAGATCTAAGGGTTCAAGTTGGGGAGAGGCAGAAAATAAGTCTTAGAAAGATTGGCTCTTGCCTTGAATGCCAACCAGATGTTCTAGGAACCCTCGTCCTGCAAAATTCTCCTTGGGGGAGTGGGGAGGAGGGAAGGGGAAGGAAAGGTTCATGAGTAAATAAGTTTGGAAAATAAAATGCAAATATACTCCCTTCCCTTTGGAAGATCACAGTTCACAATAGCATATTAAATGCTCTGAGAGGTCTTGCAAAGGAAGCCTGTCTAATTTCGTTAACCCTTCATCTCCCTGACTAACATGACCATAGAATTCCTTCTTCCCCTGTAGTACCTATTAACATCCCTCAGAATTAATATTTTATGGAACATGCTTTGTGAAATAATACATAGACCCCAAGGGAACCATTCTTGTATCATACGAATGAATCTTAGACATTTTACATTTGCTGGTTTATGATTAACAGAGAATTTGGATTTTTCTTTAGTTTTCTTTTCATAGTTGTAATTTTAAGGTCCAAAAGTGCAAAGAAGGAACAGGACGAGTTGTGATGTGGCGGATGGGAATCGTAAACAGCTACACCATGGAGTCTACCTTTGGCGGGTCCACCCTGGGTATGCTCCCCTTTGAATATCATAGGCCAGCATGGCAAGGGAGATGAAATGCCTTTGAATGTTGGAAAGATAACTGATCTAGAGGATTTCCTTGTCTAGCTTATGCTAAATTTGAGTACCCAAAATATGAATGTGAAATATAATACTTGATGGGGCAGTATAGCATAGTGGTTGCTCAAGACCTGGAATTAGGCAGACATGGGTTTGAATTCCAGCTCCATTTATAAGTTTCGTGATCCTGGGTAAATTACTTAACCTCTCTTAGCCTCATTTTCCTTTAACTGGCAATAATAACAGTACCTGTATTATAGGTATTACTTAATGAACTAGTGCATGTAAAGCACCTGCCACAGGGCCTACCACAAGGTACAACCTCGGTAATTATAGCCATCCATCCTTATTATGAGTTTTTTCATGATCAAAGACTCTTCTGAACCAAAGTAAAACTAGGAGAGCTACCCTCTCCAGAAGGATAATATTCTAGAATCTGGTATTTTAAAAAAGATATTCATAAGTTAGATTTGCATTCAGTCATTAAGATTTAATTTAAAATGCTTATGAATTTTTTTTTTTGCTTATGGATTTTTTTCCCAGGTAGTAAAAGAGACACCCACTTTACCATTGAAGATCTGAAGTCCCTAGGTTATCACGTCTGTGACACTCTTCTTGATTTCTGCGATCCTGACCAAACCAAAGTAAAAATGGGGTTTCAAGAAATGTGGTGATGCTACTATGATCAGTTTCACATGGGTCCAAAGTCATCCCAGTGGTATTACATGTGATGTTTATTTTGCTTAGTATTTTTCTGAAGTTTTTATAATCAAAGAAAATAAGAAAGCCCCCAGCCTGCACACTGTCAGGGAATGATAAGACCTCATGATCCACTGGGAAGGTGGAGACATTCCTTCAGCACACCTCTCCCTCACTTCTAGGCTTACCCATGGCAGCACCAATTCTTACATCCTTTTCTCCTATTTCAGAAAATCAGATTCTCTTCTCCAAAACTAACCCTGCCTTTTGTGCACTTGTTGGCTTCCTCTATGGCCTTTCTGAGGTCTTCCCTTGTCAATTACATCCTTACTTTTCCGTGTCCTCAGTTTTTTTCTCTTCTTGCTTCCCCTCAACTGCAAGTCTTCTCAAGCTACCCTATCCTAAAACACAAAGGTTTCCTTTGGCTTTGCTTCTCTAGCAGGTTATTTCTATTTCCCTTTATCACTCAACTTCATAAAAGGGAGTCTGTGCTCATCTTTTTTTTTTGAGACAGAGTCTCACTCTGTCACCCTGGGTAGAGTGCAATGGCATCATCATAGCTCACTGCAGCCTCAAACTCCCAGGCTCCAATGATCCTCCTGCCTCAGGCTCCTGAGTAGCTGGGACGACAGGCGCATGCCACCACCACACCCGGCTAATTTTTTCTATTTTTGGTACAGATGGGATCTTGCTCTTGCTCAGGCTGGTCTCAAACTCCTGACCTCAAGCGATCCTCCTGCCTCAGCCTCCCAGAGTACTGGGATTATAGGCGTGAGCCACTGGGCTCATCTTTGTCTCTAACTCATCTCTCTAACTCATCATGAGTCTCTAACTCATCTCTCATACCCCTTCTGAAATGTTGGCCCCGGGAACACTTGATATGCACTACCCTGGATACAGGTATTTAATAAAAAATATTTACGTTTGGCCACAACATGTCCCATTAAATTATATTTTCCATAAGCCAAAATCTGAATTACCTCTTTCCTTGCTACTCAAAAAAATAAATCAGAGCATTGCATTGTTTAAGAAGTTGGCTATAGCCATAGAAAAGCCAGAGAAATGTTGGGAATGATGGCTCATGCCTGTAATCCCAGTGACTTGGGAGGCTGAGGTGGGAGGGTTACTTGAGCCAAGGAGTTCAAAACCAGCCTGGTAACAAGCAAGACCCTGTCTCTCTAAAAAAAAATTTAGCCATGCACAGTGGCACACACCTGTAGTCCCAGCTACTCAAGAGGCTGAGGTGGGACATGTCCTTACTAGCATGGGTTGCAGCTTATTTATCTTTTGTGTTCTCAGCAATAAATAAAGTGCCAGCCCAGCACGGTGGCTCAGACCTGTAATCCCAGCACTTTGGGAGGCTAAGGTGGGAGGATTACTTGAGCCCAGGAGTTCACGACAAGCCTGGGTAACATAGCAAGACCCTGTCTCTCTAAAAAAAAAATTTAGCCATGCATGGTGGCGCACACCTGTAGTCCCAGCAATTCAAGAGGCTGAGGTAGGAGGATCGCTTGAGCCCAGGAATTCGAGGTTACCATGAGCTACGATTGCACCACTGTACTCTAGCCTGAGTGACAGAGCAAGATGCTGTCTCTAAAAAAAAATAATAATAATAAAATGCCTTTCAGCATATACTTAGTAAGCATTTGATCAATAAATAAATGACTTATCAAAATCATTTTTTTTCACATTCACAGTTCACTCAGTGTCTAGCAGAGCTTAAGGCAATGTTACAACAGGAAATCCACAAGAAATTCAATGAACTTGGACAAGATATGGATTTAGAAGGAAGTTGGAGTGATATCTCTTTGTCTGATATTGAATCCAGGTAACAAAGAAAAACTGGAGAAGTTTATTTTTTAAAATAAATTTGTTGTTTTGTTTGATCTGTTGTTTTGTTGGTTTTGGTTTTGGACCACAAATGCAAAAAATTGAGTAAATCTTACTTTTCAATTCATGGTGCCCTTAAATACACTTCATTTCTTTGGCAATTATGTATTGATCACATGTTCTTTGCTAGACTCTGTTCTAGGCACTGGAAAGAGGTAGGGAGTTGGGCAGGCAACTTGTGGTCAACTGAAAAGCCTTTGTCGTTTACTCCAGAGGAGATGGGAAGACTTTCAGAGGTTTTGAGTAGAGAAGTGTCACAATCTGACGTAAGTTTTAGTTTCAACAGGAACGTTCTGGCTGCTGTGTGGAAAATAGATTGGGAGGAGGAAAGGTCTAAGCAGGGAGACGCAATAGGAGACTCTTGCATTAGTATAGGTAAAAGGTGATGGTGGCTTAGACCAGAGTAGTAGCAGTGGTTGGGGGAGGGGGAGATATATGAATTGGTTGGATTCTAGATATATTTTGAAGTTAAAAACATTAGGATTTGCTTATGGATTGGATATGGAGCATGAGAAAAAGAGAGAATGACTCCACAATTGGCTGGCTGGAGTTGCCTTTAACTGAGACGGGGAAGATCAAGGGAGTGGAAAAGTTAGGAGATGGTGAGGATTAGGAGTCTAGTGTTGGGCTTGTTAAGTTTGAGATGTCCATTAGACATTTAATGGAGATGTTGAATAGGTTGTCGGATATATGGGTCTGGAGTTCAGTGGAGAGGTCCAGTGGAGAGAGTCATCATTGGATAGATATTATTTAAACCTTAAGACTGGGTGGAATCCCAACGGAGTAAGTGCAGCTAGAGTAGAGAAGGGGTCCAAGTCTGAGCTAGTCATCACAACTTCAATAGGTTCAAAGAGATAGGGAGGAGCCAAGAAAGGAGACTGAGAAGAAGGGACTAGCGAGGCTGGAAGAAAACCAGGAGAGTGATTCTTTTTAAAACTTAAATCCAATCATGTCATTCCTCTGTTTAAAGCACTTCATAGCCAGATGTGGTGGTGTACACCTGTAGTCCCAGCTACTTGGGAGGCTGGGGCAGGAGGATCGCTTGAACCCAGGAGTTTGAGGCTACAGAGAGCTGTGATGATGCCACTGCACTCCAGGCTGGGTGACAGAGTGAGACCTTGTCTCTAAAGAAAAAATAAAATAAACAAGATGAAATAAAGCATTTCAATATCTCCCCCAATTCACTCAGATAAAAAGCCAAAGACCCTATAGTGGCCTACAAGGCTATAGGATCTAGCCACTGATACCTCTGTGGCCCCTACCCTTCCCTTTTCATATTCTGTTACTGCCACACCAGCCTCCTCATTCTTGCTCAGACTTGCCAGGCCCTCTTCTGCCTCAGGACCTTTGAACTTGAAATTCCATATGCCTGGAATGCTATTTCCCTAGATACCCACATGGCTAATTCCTTCACCCTGTTCAAGTCTTGGCTTAATTGTCACCTTTTTCAACATGGTCCACACTCATTACTCTAATACTGCAACTTGCCCTCCC
The DNA here is from genome assembly GCA_023783475.1 of Daubentonia madagascariensis. Lineage (NCBI taxonomy): Eukaryota > Metazoa > Chordata > Mammalia > Primates > Daubentoniidae > Daubentonia > Daubentonia madagascariensis. Next base: position 578,832 of record JAKFHU010000403.1, read on the forward strand.
CCTTCCCTTCCCTCTCTTCATCCCCCTCAGGTGCTCTACTTTTTTCTGTTGCATTAACACCTTCTTTCATTCTGAATCATTTAAGTCTTTATTGTGTCTGCTGTTTATTTTCTGTCTCCCCCTACTAGGAGGTAGGTTCTACAAGGTCAGAGATCTTTATTTTGTTCACCTCTGTATCTCATGCACCTAGAACAGTACCTGTTCTGTACCTAGCACAGAGGGAGAGCTCAATAAATATTTTTTGAATTAATTTAGTATGAAGGATCTCAGCTCCACCCTCAAAGTCTCCATGACTATTTCAGGAAGCCCCCAGATGGGTGGGTACCTCCTGAGTGTTTGAGAACATCTCCTACTCCGGCTTACTGACCAGTGTGCCTCAAGGCTGACTCAGATGCCCTCAGGTTTCTGGCTGGGCATGGGGGTCTTCTGCCAGAGGCTGCACTGTAGTCTGTGGTGGACAGTGGAAAAGGGGTGGCTTTCCCACCCACTCTGTGTGGCACATTGACATCTGGACCCTAAAGCTGTTCTAGCTGAGTCTCCTGATGGACCCTAAACCAGACCATCAGGCCAGGTAGGGTGCCCCATTCACCATGTCACCACTTCTACTCTCTCAGAATCCTTTGTCTAGACTTCTAAGACCACTGCACCAACCTCCCTCCACTTTCAGCCTCAAAAACAAAATGCCCTCTGCATATCAACTCATAGATACAGGGCCTAAGGGTAATCAACTCAGAAACAGCCAGACTCTGCATTCTAGCTGACTCAGCAGGGACATTCTGATGCATTTGATTAAGAATTATTGAAACCAATTTTCCAGCCTCTGCATTAGGAAGCTGGCTGTCACAAACCTACATGGGGCTCCACCTATCCATTCTCATGATTGCACAGAAAAGCAGACTGTGAGTGTACAAGCCCAGTTTGAGTTTGGTCTGTCTATGTGTGCATACATGTCGTTTTTGACACTTTCTGGAACACACTGCATCTAGTGCTTTAATCCCATTTGTTAAAACTTTCTGTTTTCTCCCAAAGGGACTTCTTCAGAAGCTATTATACAGTGGCCTCAGAGGCTACTCTTTGCCTGGAAAAGCCTTGTGAGAACAGGGAATTGGGAATTAGAGAAGACAGGGCTTTCTTCCTGTTGTCTTGCTATAGGGCTCTTTATTGTGCACTGAGGGGAGCGAGGGGAGCATAAACAGAATGAAGGGCTGGGCAAAATGATGGTTTGAAATGCTGACTTTTCCCATGTGATTTGAGTTTTGTGCCTAAGAAACTTTTTTGTGGAGCCCCTGTCATACAGCACAGCTCTCAGTTCTAGCTAACCAAACCCCAGGAAAGGGAAAACATAATTTTACACTTAAGCAAAGGACATGATAGAGAAAGAAAGGATTGATTATCTGAGTCTGCATTCATCTTAGCCCTTACAGAAAGAGAGAGGGAACAGTTTGTGGGGGAAGACTTTAGATTAGTCTAGATGTGTCTCCAAAACTTTTGAAAGCAGAATTGGAGTGATAAAAGTAATACTCTTGGTCTCTGACCTGCATATTCTTTATTAAATTTATTTGTTTATATATTTATTTTTTTTTTGTTTGGTTTTTCCCCCCTCCATTTTGGCTCCTTTATTTTCTTTTTTATTTCAAAATATTAAGAGGGTACATATATTTTTGTTACATAGATAGCTTTATAATGCTTTAGTCAGGGCTATACGTGTGCCCATCACCTGAATATTGTTCATTGTAACTGTTAGGTAGGTTTTTACCCCTCCTCTCCTCCCCCGTGTTTATATATTTAATATATTTTTACAGAGTATCTGGTAGGATCCTGGCTGTCTGAGCTGGTACCAGCCAGACAGGAATGAATGAGAAAAATCCCCTGCTCTCAAACAAATCACAGTCCCCTGCTGTTCTCTAGGATTGTTGAGAATCCTGTGGCCCCTCACAACCTCTGCCAAGGGCAACTTTACCCATCTGTCCAGTATTTGCTTTGCTGCATGGATTGTGAACGCCTTGGTGCTAAGGGTTCTGCCTTGTTCATCTGTGTTCTCTGTGCCTAACGCACTGCCTGGCATGCGGGAGGTGTTCAGAATGAATAAATGAATATGCTTGTCAAGAATTCTTAGTAATTGAAGCATAGACAATGAGGCAAATAGTGGACTAAATATCCTAATCCTATGCACTGGTCTGGTAAATATTATACTTCCTAGATATATTAATGACAGTTATTTCCTTTTTTTCTTTTCTTTTGGAAACAGCACCAGTGGTTCTGACAGCTCTCTCTCAGATGGTCTTCCTGTTCCCCTACTGAACATAGCAGATGAGGTGAGATTATATTAACTCTTATACCCAGGAAGTAGCAGTTTTAAAAAGATCACACCACTACTAGATAATTTAGTGACATTTTCCAAGTGTCCTAAGACCTACAGAAAATATAGCAATAGTGTTGTAACTGGTCACCTTGTCCTGGAGTATTTTATTTTGTCCTTTATAACTTTCTTGCTTAGGCTGGCACAGTGGCTCATGCCTATAATCCTAGCACTTTGGGAGGCTGAGGCAGGAGGATTGCTTGAGGCCAGGAGTTAGAGGCTGCAGTGAGCTATGATGACACTACTGCACTCTAGCCTGGGCAACAGAGTGAGACACTGACTCAAAAAAATAAAAAAGAAAAGAAAAAAAAAAAAGAAAGGAAAAAAATAACTTTCTTGCTTAATTATTAAAGCCATCTTATGGAAACAACCAAACTAATGATCAGTTTAACCACACATCTAATGATCAATGTTATCTGGACCTGACATTATTGCCATAAGTAATCTGGTTTCATTGTAAATCACAGAAATTTGTTTATTGGTATATGTTCCCCTTTGGCAGTGTATCTATTATAGTGGGATTTGGGGGTGTTATGTAGGGAGCAGCCTCTATTAAGGAGGTAACTGAACTGTTCATTGTCTGGGGAACCTGTGGCCTCAAGGCCAAGTGTGGCCCCAAGGCCGTTGCCCCCCCCGCCCCCCCCGCCCACCGCCATTGCCTTTGTGTCTTGAGTGTTGTGTGAAAAGAGTGCCACATGTGGGTGGACATAGCTCTGGAATCCTCAGTGACCAGTTTCTCTACTTTCTGGAATAGTTGAATCAGAAGAAGAAGGCGCTTAAGAAGAAAAAAAAGAAGCCACTTCAGACTAGGAAACACCGAAATGAGCAGTATCAGAAAAATAATTTGATGCAGGAGTTAAAGTTAACAGAAGATACCCCAGTAAGAAAGCCCTGCTACCTATTTCTACTGTCTGATCACAGAGTATTCTGTGGGAGCAGGAAAAGAGGTTAAAGTTTACTCCAAACCAGAAGAGGGATGGGGGTTGGGACAGGGGAAGGCTCTCTATTTTGAGGTCAGAGCCCTTCCATGAGTCTTCTGGACATCTCTGAGCAGGTTTCAGGCTTGGCCCGCTGATCCTCTCCTGTACTCTGGCTAACCAAGTCTGATTTCTAGAGGAAAGGGATGGTACTGGGAGTGTGGTGACTAGAGCTAGTCCGAGTGAATAGGTGACTGAGGGACCCAGCCTGGTCCAGGTAAAGGACACTGCATAGCTCCCTCTCAGTCTTTCTCTGAGCTGCCACACTCACACTGTATCATTTCCTTTCTAAGGACAAAAGTGCTTTCAGAGCTGGGAGTTTGCTGTTGGGTTAATTGGGTCAATTTTGAGTGGATCAATTCAAAAAGATTCTCTTTTCATTCATTTCTTCTAGGAAAGAGCAAGATATGCTTCTATTCTGCAAAAGCAGCCTACCTTTTTAAAACATTTAGAGAATTACCGTTCGTCAACAATGAAAAATGAAAAACCAAGGTTGAATGAGGTAGTATTTTTGTTTGACTTTTTGTCACACAGATTCTCCTGATTTCTCCAATTAGCACATCTTGCCCACAGGGTGAAGAATGCAATAGCCATTTATGTCCCCCTTAGCTGTCAGTGCCCCTGGGAGCAAGGGAACATTAAAATTGGGGGAGACACTGACATTGCTTTGGATTAGACACCACTGAATTCTGACATCAAATATGGGTGATTTGTGATTGTATACCAAAAACGTAAGAACAGGCAGCTTTACCATCCATTCATCCATCCATCCACCCATCCACCTGATCAACAAATTTTATTTTAAAATCAACAAATTTTACTGTGTACCTGCTACATGCCAAGCCCTTTACTGCATGCTGGGAGTGCAACATTGAACAAAATACTATCCCTGACTCAGGGACTTTAGAATCTGGTGGAGATTTTAACAAGTGAGCAGGAATTATATCACAGAATAGGATGCAGTGGCAACAGAGGAAAGGCACCTAATCAACTTTTAGTACTTCAGAGTTTTGTGGCTATAATATCCTTGATTTTTTTTCATGTATAAAAATAGGTTTTGGTACAATAGTAGCTAATTCTTAGCAGATAGGGTGCAAAATGGGCCCTCTTCCTATGAAATGCTACCCTGTGGTTAACAATGATACAATGAGGTCCCACTGTGCTACACGGAGGTAGGGGGCAGAGCACAACTGTCCCTGTTTGATATTGAGAGCCATTTAGTATCTACTGTAACAATGGCAAGAGCACAAGCTTTGAAGTCTATCCTGAGTTCAAATTCCAGCCCCATTATTTAATATTCTGTGAGTTATTTAACTTCCCTGGGATTCAGTTTCTGCATCTAAAGTATTATGGTGATAATATCTACATCCTAAGGTGGTTGTAAGAATTAGATGCAAAACTGTGTTAAGAACCTGTCATATGGTAGGCACTTAATAAATATTAGTCCCCTTTCCTTCTTTTCTTTGAATTGTTATTTGTTTGTCTTGCCTCTTTTTGTGTTAGAGTATCATAATGAATCAACATGCATGAATAAAAAGCAAACAAATAATGTAAATTCCATATAATCACACTGTTCAAGTGAAAAATTTAGTGAGGATTTGTTCATTTAATTTAGACACAGTTAATTGGAAGAAACAAAGGCACCTCCCTGGACCCATCAATGACCACCCTGATTCTGACTAAGAATAAAGAGAAAATGCAGGTACTTCACCTAATATACTGTATATACTTATATGCCAGCAATTAATTTTAATTAACTCTTAAATGTGTTATGTGATTTGGAGGGGTGATGATCCACAGGCCACACAGTTTTGCCTTCTCAGATTTGTTCTGCTCAGATGAAAGGTCTAAGGCAGTTTGTACCCTCCGGATACAAACAACCTCACCACCCTGGGGCACAGCCCACATAGTACTACAAGACTGGAGGAAGCCCACCCAGAGCTAAATGCTTGCCATGGAGAATTCAATTTTATTTAATATTTCAACAAATATTTTTTAGGCAGCCATTATTTAAAACTCCATGGGAACATGTCAGGTAAGACAGTGACAGTGAATAGTGCAGTGGTTCTCAACCCTAGGAGATGTCGCCATCATGCAGTGTTAGCATTGGTTATTCAATACCTAGGTTTGTGAATGATTTGCTTTTTTATTTTTATTCTTATATTTTTTTATTTTTATTTTTTTAGAGACAGGGTGTTGTTCTGTTACCCAGGTTGGAGTGCAGTGGTCTGATCGTAGCTCACTGTAACCTTGAACTCCTGGGTTCTATTGATCCTCCCACCTCAGCCTCCTGAGTAGCTGAGACAACAGGCACATGCCACTGTGCTCAGCTAATTTTTTTAAAATTTTAAATTTTAAAATTTTTTGCAGAGATAGGCTCTCACTATGTTGCCCAGGCTGGTCTTAAACTTCTGGCTTCAAGCAATCCTCCTGCCTTGGCCTCCCAAAGTATTGGGATTACAGGTGTAAGGCACTGTGCCTGGCCGTGTGATTTGTCTTTTTAAAAGAGTAAGAATGAATTCATATTTATCCCTATAATAACATCTCTCATGCTCATTTGCAGCACTTGCATATTCTTTCCTGAAATGGAGGAAAAAAGAGGTGGAGAAACAGCTAGTTAGCTGTTGTTTCAAATAACCCTGGGCACGTCTACAGGAGGGTATTGCTCACGTGGGTCTGGGTGGAACAAAGGTTAAGAATCACTGGATTAAATTAGATGTGCTGGATATAGAATCACGGTTCTCCCAAGGTGAAGTCCCTGCTGTCTTTCCAAGTCTGTTGCTTAGGAATTCTTGGATTGATGCTCTCGTTTACCTATCAGAGTCTTCTGGAGAACCTACTATGTGCAGGGCCCTTATAGGACAGTAAAGGCAAGATTCTCTAGGAGAGGCGACAAGACAGATAGATCACCGTGGTATGACAGAAACAGAGGAACAATGAAAAGAAAGATTTACGTAAAGTCAAATCCAAGAGGGTTTCAGTCCTGACAGACTAATAAATGACGAATTTGTCCTCTTTTCTCATCCAGCATTCATTGTAGAAAGTCTGTGGGTCCCTGAAACCATATCCCACAGCTGAAACATGCTAATTAACAGCTGTAAAATGTAAGCATGGGTGCAATTAAATTCAATGTAGTAGATGAATGCCATCCAAACCTTTACCTTTACTTCATTTTGTTAACATTTCCAGTGTGATATTTCTTTAACAGAGATGTGGGCATTTAACTTCTATAGCATGTCAGATAAACAGAATTTTAAAAATGGGGCAGTCTCCCACCTTGATAGATCAAGTTTTTCTCTTTCTTTGTGTAATGTTTCTAGACAACTTATAAAATGCAGTCCTTCTACTTCTCTGGGCAATTAAAATGTTGCCCATGAACCTTGATTTGGCTATCTGGGGGACCAGGACAAGTGCTTGATTTACCTCTGCCCTTTAACAATGTCAACTACTTTGATATTTGGGAAAGAAATACAAATACTTACTAAGTCCTTATAAAGCCAACCCCAACCCTAACTATAACTTTAGAAATGGCAACATAAAGTGAATTCAACTTTTTAATCTTGTTCGCACAGAGTAAGAAGCCAGGCTTTACAGTATCATGCACTCCAAAGAGAAGCACAAACTCAAGCCAAGAGCCAGTTCCAGGTATGAAGCCAAACTGGCCTAGGAACAGATACCCTGTCACAAAAAGGGACCGTGCTGCCATGGTGGCATACCCATCTTTGCACGTATATACGTACCCGTAGGTATACCTGGGCTATGCCACACAGGCGCTTCCTCACGGTGTTTGGGGTTAGATACATTTTGAAATGTGGGAAAGGTATCATTGGGGGAACCACATTCACTCGTGGTATACTGTGTTGTGTATTCATCATGCACTGATCTTACACTACCAAGTACAAACCTGAACTGTGTGCATGTGCTCAAGGTGTATACCTCATGAATTTAACTATTTTTTCATAAAATGAAATTTTATTATGATGTATAGAAAAGTTTCCTTTATCAGAAACTGAAGTATGTGCTCATGGAAATACAGCTCATATATCCTCATTTTAACCAATAGATAGTCTCTCTAAAACTATGTGTGAATCAATTTTAAAAGATCAAACTTTATTTTCAACATATTTTGGAAGTGTACTATATTAAAAAAAGCCTTGTGTCAAAGCTTTCTAGTGATGAATGATCAGACTGTTGTATATCAGGTTTGCTCAAAATGAGGTATTCCCACATAGTAATAATTCATGTATTATCCAGAATTTAATGTTGCATATATTATGCTCAACAAGGTTATGTAAATTTTTTAACCTGATGATTAAAATTCTTTCTCTCTGACAAGTTGTTTCCTTTGATTGGTTAACTGCATAATATTATCTGAACAGATATTTTATATCAGCTTTTTCTTTCTGAAAGTCCCTCATAAGCACCAAGCATAGTCTGCCAGCTGCAGTGTGTTATGTCAACATGCTGGAGTTGTGTTAAAAAAGGGTCACTCCAGCTCATACCAGGCGCCCTGTTTTGACTTTACCTTTTCCTAGCACATTGGATTGAAAGTTTTCTAGCATCTTTTTCATTATCACTTTTAAACTCTTAGCCAATACCACTGCCTGGGTGGCTAGTAATTAAAACCATATGACAACACAAATTTTATTACAATTCCAGTATGTCTTAAAAAAACTTTTTAGAACAGTTTTAGATTCACAGAGAAATTGACCAGATAGTACAGAGAATCCCCACATACAGCCATCCTCCCACCCTTTCACCCATACACACTGCATGAGTCTTTTAAAGGGAATGATATCTGCCCATGCTCTTTACGTAGGGAGTTAGCAAATATCCTTCTCCTATGCCACACCTTACTCACATGCTAAAACATCCTATATACACATTTTAAGTATCTAGAAAGCACCCAGCCAAAACCCCACTTTTTATCCCTAAAGTAGAAGACAAGTCCCAAAACCATTATAAACTCCTGAGGGCAAACCTTGTTTAAAAGTTGTGCAGAAATACTTGGTTTTGCTCCACGTAATTTTGAATAAAGTTTATAAAAAGTGCCCCAGTATGATGATAATATTTTTGGAATAAAAAATCAGAATATGTGATCAGTTGTTTTTAAAAGTGCTTTTTGAGAACACAAAGCTTCCTGGGAGATGTGGTTTCGATGTATGTTGAAGGGGCAAAAAGAAAAGAATCCTATGAAATCCAGGCACAGCCTCCACATCCAGTAATTGCTGAAAGGCCGTGAAAATTAAATTTTAAGCCCTGCCCAGCTCACATGAAGTCAATCCTGTGAAGGAGTTGTATTTGTTCTCTTTAGAAAAGAGTGGCAAATTTTTCTCCTCGGATTAGGAAGAAGTGCCCCACAGGAAATTTACATGCTGCAGCATCTAGAAGCCAAAGTGCCTGTCATTTTTCTTTAAGCTTTTGGTAGGAGTCTGAAGGGATGACTGACTCTGGCTAGAGATTTTAAAATGACAAACTAAGGTAATTCATGCTAACTGCCTGAACAGTATAAATAAATCTTATGCTGCTGGAGAAACAACCTGAAGCATCTTGATTGTTAAGAGTGAACTGTAAGAATGGAATCAGGGAGAAGTTGAAAAATAGCATTTTAATGGGGTCAGAGGATAAATAAGATCAACTTTACATCCACTAGTTGTTGATAAAAGTTAAGGATATAGGGGAAGAACAATGAATGTACTTTATGTTTTTTTTCTTTATAAACTTAATGTGCAGTCACTAATTTTTTTTGAAGTAATTTTTTTTGAGATTCAAATGGATTTCAGGTGAACATGTTTTTTAAGACTTACTTTTTGGACCACGTGGCCTAATGGAGGTCCTATCGCCATCTGGTGGTAGCATATCCTTTTCTGTTTTTGGAGAGGTGCCAACACCTCTTGAAAGTGATATAAACAATGTGAACAGGTAAGGTGATGACAGTAAATATTACTCTTAGGAAGTTTGTGATGGAACACTAAATATAGGAACTCTGTATAGACACAGAGGCTTTTTGAGAACAAAAATTGTAGGTGTTTTTTTCCATTCATTAAAAGGTACAAGAATTTTGAAGATCTACTGGGTACCTGGCCACTCTGAAACTACCATTGATCACTGGCTTTAGTTATGTTGTCAGAAAATTTGATCACAGTTATTGGCAAAAATGCTACACAAAATGCTCTGCTTTATAGAAGTATAACTACCATCTTCTGTTTTTCCAGGGTGTTCTCAGACTAATTCTGGTTTAATTATCTAGAATAGCAGAGATGTTTCCAGGGCATAGAGACTTGGCACCTTCTGTACAAGATGTCTTTGAAGCTACAAAGCACACTCTGTCCTTTAAACTACAAAGACAAACTGTATGGCTTGGCTAGGTTTAGTTGAACTAAATTCCACCAGTGACATTTCTATCCATTTCTTTTTTTAGAGACAGAGACAGGAGTCTTACTATGTTGCTCAGGCTAGCCTCATACTCCTAGGCTCAAGCAATTTTTCCCATCTCCGCCTCCAGAGTAGCTGGGACTACAGGCACATGCCACTGTGTATGACTATTTCTGTCCATTTATTAGTGTCTATTCCTTGGGAGGATAAGCTCATCTCTGTTAATGCTTGCCAAGGTCCAACATCTTCATCCCCTTTTCTTCACCCCGATGCTGCCTGATCAATTAAAAAGAAGCTCAGAATTCATTTTCCCCATTAAGTGGGTTCCACCTTGGCTCTGTGAAACTGAGTCATATGGTCTATGAAAAACAAGCTTCCTTATGAAATCAGGTTCAGAAAGGCATTGTTTCAATGAATGTGTTTACTGACAAAGCCCTAGTGACAAAGTACATACCACATGTCCAGAGTAATGCTTGCTTAATAAGGCTTGAAAGAAAGGAAGACCCTCTAAGAATACAGAAAGAAATAATGCTACTTGAAAATTCTGACTCCCTGCCAACACTTCTACCCTAAGATATGGTCTATTCCCACTAACTCATCAATCAAAAACAATGCCTTGAGGCGGTCCAATGGTAGTGGGTTATTAGAACTTATTAACATTAGTGTCACTAAAGTTGGTATACAACCCCTCACTGCTAAATTTGACTGGCTTAAAAAACAAAAACAAAAAACAATGCATTGAGCAGTGACTGACTTAGGAACTATGGAGAATGCACTGATGTGTAAGATTCCATTCCTGCCCCTGTGCTTAAAATCTAAATGGAGAACAAAGACTAGTATACAAAACAAACCAGTCAGACATTTTACCAGCTTCAGAACATTGTACTGGGTTAAAGAGCCACCAACTTGGAATTTAGAACACCTAGGTTTGAATCCCATCCAGACTGGGGGCAGGGAGAAGAGGGGGCAGTTGCTTAACTGCTCTGGACCTTCACTTCCTGACCTTAAAAGTGAAATGACTGTCCGGGTGAAATGATCTCCAACATCCTTTCATTTTTATGAAATCACATTTATTTGAACACTACTCTCAGCTGGTGATCATACATTGCAATAATGTGCCTGAAACAGTTTCCCTCTTCAGCCTAGGCCAACTAGGGTCTTCTCTCCCTCAATCTCTGGTCTTTGGGGAAACAAAATCCCTTTGGTTGCTCTGAGTACAATCCCCCATTTTGTCCCCAATCAATTTTGGTACAAACCATCTCTCCTCATAGCCCCCTGAGCTGGTTGTTCCCAGACTGTTGGATTCATTGGCCAGAAATCACATCAATAAACCCCTTCACAGCTCCAGTCACTCCCCTTTCTCCCTCTTGGCTTCACTTCCTCCCCTATTCAGCCCAAACTCCAGGGTTCATGACGTCAGCCACTCTCTTGCCAGCACCCCAGTGTCCTCACCTTCTGTCCTTCTGCCACATCCACCTGGTAGTTCCCAACTTTGGATCAGCCAGCCATCCCAACCATCTGTCTTCTCTACTCCTACACCCAGGCTGCCAAGATGGCTGCAGGAAAACATGCCATCGAGTGGACCAGGGCCACCACACATGTGTCTTCTCCAGCCTTGAAAACATCCTCTGCTTCTGAAACTGAAGCTCCTTAATCTTTCCCCCTCTGTAGCTACTTCAGACCTTCTCCATTTCCTCAAGTCCCCTGCTCCCTCTGTGCTACCACCTTCCTCACAGCAAACAACCTTGCTCAGAGGTATTGGTTAAGAAGCTAGGCTCTGGTGAGGAAAGAGTAGGGAGAAAACTGCAAACACATTCTGAACTATCTTTGGTAGGTTTGTTTATGTACCAGTGTTAACAAAACAATTCTGAAACTATTTTACATGTATTATATAGTTGAACAAATGAATAAATAAATGTGCTAATGTTGTTAAGCACCGGGGTTCTTTACTCTGGAAGAAAAATGTACAGATATTTAATGGAGGGAAACAAGAAAACAAAACCCTGTAGGAGTGGATTGAAATTGGAGGTATCAGTGTGAACTCATGATTTCTAAAATATGTGTATGTATGTATATGCCCGTGTGTGTATACAAGTATGTATGTACATATGTGTGTATGAGTATGTGTGTTCATGTGTATATACATGTGTGTATGTATATTCAGCTCTGTTTACTAAAAGGGTGTAAAATCAAATACAGTCCATTGTCAATAAGCACATTTTGCACTGATATCTTGGTCTCTAATACCATTCTTCACTAAAAGGAATCAGGGCTCATTAGAGAAATAGCTGATTTCAGGGCTGGAGCATTGTAGATATGAGATGAGGAGCCAGGAATATTTTGTTATACCAAAAAGTGCAATGCGAGGCATGTCACAGGACAAAGGAACCAGCTTGAAGGGGCGCTCACCAGCGTTGGGTTTAAGGTTAATCTCTCCACATTATACTTCAATTCTGTCTCCCCACTTTATCTTCCCAAACTTTCTGCATTGCTTTAATCCCCTCTTCTGTTTCTCTCCCTCTCTACCAGCAACTTCCCTGTGCCTAAAAAGATGCCAAACCTCTCCTATCTTTAAAGAAAGCACAAAACCCTCCACTGTGTCTCTGTAAAGCTTCATTTCTTACTGTCTCCATTCCCTTCTTTCTAAAGGTTCTTATGTCTTTTAATAATAGCCACCATTTATTGCAGGCCCACTATGTGTCAAGAGATTTACCTTCTGTGGGAGATAGCTATTAGGCCCTTATTTCAAAGATGAGAAAATGTGGACTCAGAAGATTTGAACTTAGAACTGCCTCAGTCCAGAACGGTCCAGTTTGGCAGCCTCTCACCACCTGTGGCTACGGAGCACTGGAAATGGGGCTGGTCCAAACTGAGATGTGCTGTCACTATAAATACAAGCCAGATTTCAAAGACTTAGTACAGGTCCCAAAAAATAAAATACTGTAGAAGATCTCATTAACATTTTTTATGTTGATTATATCCTGAAATAATATTTTGGATATTTTGGGCTAAATAAAATGTATTATTAAAATTAATTTTACCTGTTTCTTTTTACCTTTTTTTTTAGATGCAGGAACAGACTGGAATCTAAACTTTTTAAATGTAGCTACTAAAAAAATTGAAATTACTTATGTGGCTGGCATTATATTTCTATTGGACAGTACTGTTTAAGAATATTCATCCCACAGTGTAATATGGCCTTTTATCTTCCTTATCTTAGCTCCCTGAATGTGCCCCTGGACTCCGGGGCTTTTCACTCTACACACCTTACCTGGGTGATCTCAGCCCAGCCCTGATGATGCTGGGTCAGGGCTTTCCTGGCCCCCAGAACACTAGCTCCTCCTCCACCTCCACTTAGTCCCTCTTAGTTCCACTCAGCACCTCAAAGGCAACATATCCAAAAAGGAATTATTGCATTATCTTTTCCTTAAACCAAAGCTCCCTCTGTATTTTGTCTCTCAGTAAATGGTACCACCATCATTCTATACTTGTAACCTTAGTGTCTCTAACTTAGATCTTCTACAGTATTTTATTTTTTTGGACCTGTACTAAGTCTTTGAAATCTGGCTTGTATTTACACTGACAGCACATCTCAATTTGGACCAGCCCCATTTCCAGTGCTCCGTAGCCACAGGTGGTGAGAGGCTGCCAAACTGGACTGTTCTAGACTGAGGCAGTTCTAAGTTCAAAGGTTCAGACACTTCCCCTGAACCTCCATGTTCAGTTAATGACCATGTCCTATTGACTCTACCTTTTAAGTAAATCCATAAGTTTCTCTCCACCCTTTTAGTTTAGGTTATCATTGTTCCCCTAAGTTACTAAATCTGGTCTCCTAGCCTCCAGGCTTACAGATCCTGACCTTTCTTTGGTAGAGCAGCCAAGGTGAGCCCATATTAAAAGGCAAATCTGGGCCAGGCGCAGCGGTTCACGCCTGTAATCCTAGCACTCTGGGAGGCCGAGGCAGGAGGATCACTTGAGCTCAGGAGTTTGAGACCAACCTGAGCAAGAGTGACACTCTGTCTCTACTAAACATAGGGAAATTAGCCAGTTGCAGTGGTGCATACCTGTAGTCCCAGCTACCCAGGAGGCTGAGGCAGGAGGATCACTTTATCCCAGGAGTTTGAGGTTGCAGTGAGCTATGATTGTCAGGGTTGATTTTTTTGAGGGGTGTTGCCCCGGTTCTTTGGTTCTTGGCTTGGAAGAATCACAAGCAGGGCTGGTGTGATGGAGTGATGACAGACACTTAGCATTTCCACATAAGCAACTTTTATTGCAGGCTTGTCAGCATAGAATAGAAAACAAAAGTACATTTCCTGAGGGGAAACGGGTCTATCTTTGCAAGTGGTGAAGACCTTGTGTTGTTCCCACACTTCTGCTTTTATAACTACAACTTATGATATGCTAAATGGTGGGTGGAATATTCATTCTTACAGCTAAGGGCCCTCTCCAATTTTATCCTTATAGGGTAACTTCCCAGGGTTGCCATAACACTTGTAAACTGTTATGGCACTGGTGGGTGTGATTTTTACTATGCTAATGTATGTTAATGGGGAAAAGGTTACCTTTGGACATGAGCTCCTAGTTTCTGAGCATGCTCCTGGCTGGGAAAAGTCCCTAACCTCAAGTTCCTGCTGTTGTGGGTTTGGTTCTAAATGCTCATTGGCCTCCTCTTTTTGCCCCCCTCCTTTTTTTCTGTGGTTAGCCCTGCCAACCTACATCTGTACCTAACATGATGACACCACTGCACTCTAGCTGGGACAACAGAGTGAGACTCCATCTCAAAAAGATAAAATAAAATAAAAGGCAAATCTAATTGTGTTGGTCCCCCAGTCCATCTCTGATGTGGCCCTGCTGCTGCCTTAGCCACCATCTCTGAATTTCCCTGTTCCCTATGAATCTGCAACATTAACTGCCTCTCCCTGCTTCCTCTGTCCACCCACTCCCACCCTGTGATTACTTCACAAACACCTCTGTCATCTTTCAAGCCTCAGCTCAAATAACAGCCCACTCTGAGAAACCAGTCTTGAGGCTATTCCCCAGGCAGAACTCACTAATCCTTTCCTTTGCCTTCTACAGACTTCTGCCTCAGCACTTTAGTGCACTGATTTGTTTACTTATCTGTCTTCCTTAACTAGAGTAATTTCAACTAAAATCCACAGGAGAAAAAAAAACACTCAAATAATAAAATAGGCAGTTTTTGCTTTGCATAAACAAGAAATCCAGATGTAGTGCAGCTCCAGAACTGGTTAGGTGGCTTTTTTTTGGTTTTTTTTTTTAGAGACAGGGTCTCGCTTGGTCATCCAGGCCAGAGCGCACTGGCGCAATCATAGCTTACTGCAGCCTCAAACTCCTGGGTTTGCTACTGTGCCCAGCTAGTTTTTCTTCTTCTTCTCCTTATTTTTTTTGTGGAGACAGGGGTCTTGTTATGTTGCCCAGGCTGGTCTTGAACTCCTGGCTTCAAGTGATCTTACCACCTCAGCCTCCTGAGTCACTGGAAATACAGGTGTGAGGTACCACACCAGGCTCCTGGTTAGTTTATTCAGTAGCTCATTGGCATCATGTAAGATCCAGGCCTTTCCATCTTCCTGCATTTCACTGCTAACAGGCTGTGTGACTATAGCAGATCCAGGCAAACACCAGACCCAACAACATCCAGAGAAAGAACATCTATCCCTATAGGTCTTTTTTTAAATAACCTGTTTATTTTGAAATAATTTTTGATTTGCAGAAAAATTGCAAAGAGTACAAAGAGTTCCCTTATACCAACACCCAGTTTCACATTCCCCTGATGTTATCATCTTACATTACTGCAGTACATTTGTCAAAACTATAGAAACAACATTGGTACACTGTTAGTAATTAAACTCTAACTAAACTCTGTAATGATTGAGTTATATGCTATGACTCTAAACTGGATTTTACCAGTCTTTCCATTAATGTCCTTTTCTCTTCCAGGATCCAATCTAGGACACCACATTGCATCTTGTCATGTCTCCTTAGTGTCCTCTGGTCTGTGACTGTTTCCCAGTCTTTTCTTGTTTTTCATGACTTTGACAGTTTAGAGGAGTATTGATCAGGTATTTTGTAGAATGGTACCCTCAAATTGGGTTTGTCTGGTGTTTTTCTCATGATTTGATTAGGGTTATGGACTTTTGGAAAGAATAACAGAGATGAAGTGCCCTTCTCATCACATTATATCTAGGGCACATGCCATCCATGTGATATCACTGGTAAATATATGTTTCTTTTTAAGGCCAAGAAACCCTTCCCAAAAGCCCTGGAGAGGACTATACCTCATGTCTCATTGGCCAGAATCCCCCATGCCTATTCCAGGGGTGTGCGAGGGAAGTGAATCACTATGATTGGTTTAGACTAATTAGGATTTACTCCTCAACTGGGGTAAGTGAATACATAAACAAAACCAGTGTGCTAACAAGTAAGAAATAACAAAGTGGATGCTGTGTAGGCAACCAAAAGTGTCTGCAACAGCTAGGAGCTCCTTGTGGTGGGAAAGGATCTTATTCACTTTGGCCATCTGGGCTTCTAGCACAATGCTTGGCACATAGTGGACATTTAATAAATGTCAGATAAAAGGAATGACTGAGTGATTGACTTAATAATGAATGATGAATCAGTTCTTCTTCTTCATCTTTCTTAACCCACCCTCAGTTCTTCTGCTTCTTCGAGACCACCTTTCAAGCCCCCTTTTATTGAATATATCTGTTCACATGGTTGTCCTAGAGATTCTTGGCCCCAACATGACTCTGCCCCTTTTTGTTCCATCTCCAGTTTTGCTCTGCAGACTGAATACAAATTAACATTATCCAGCAGATATGTGCATATAACAACCATAACACATCTGCAGCAGGATAAAAATGTTTAATTATCATACAGAAAGGTTATTTATCTCATGGGACCCACTCTAAATTATTAGAGATGCTTAAAAAATCAAGAGATCCCTGTGAGTAGGAGTAGCTGGAGAAAGCTTTTTGAAGAGGGTGGGACTTGCTAACACCTGTTATATGGTTTGGTGATCCCTCAAGAACATTCCAGTGGCCATAAAGTTTTCCAGTGTTTGGGCAGCAGGAGCCCAATTGCTTTGTCCTGGCAATGATGCCCCTTTGAAATTAGGAATTGAAGCAGGCCAATAACCAGCCCATTTTTTATAAGTAGAAAATAAAATTAATTTATGACACTAAAGTCTTCTTATGCTCAGTTTCTCCCTGGGGCACAAGCCAGGTACAGGAGACATGCAGATTTATCAGGTTATCTACCATTGAGTAATGGAAAAAGTCACAAAACTGTCTAGCATCTCAATAGGATATCATTAATTTCTGCATCAATGCATTAAACATCTACTACTGTGTGTTAGGCATTGGGTTAGGCCCAATGTCGTTCCCAAACCATGCACTGTTCGGTAGCTATAGCAAACTCCAGGGGCATCATGGGATATTTTAAATTTTCCAGTGAACTACAGCAACATCTGTCAGACAGGGACAAACTTCTAGCTCAAAGTAGTTCACAATTTCAACATTAGATCATGCTACATCCTTTTTGGTGATGTTACATATTTGCAAAACTAGGTTTTCAGTGGTTGCTCTAATAAGAGGCAAGTGCCATGCAAAAGTCAGTATGGAACAGGGGACTAGATTAGCCCAGTGTGTGCAGAGCCATATGGTAGTCGTTGCCCTTTCTAGAACACAGTGCAGCAGGTGCCTGTGGGTCATCTGGCCTCCAAGTGAGGCAGATAGGAGAAGAATCTGCTCTGTGAGTCCAGTCATAAAACTTTAAAAATAAAACCATTTTATTTCTCTTTTGGTCCATTCCAATAGATGTTTATGCTCTGTCCCTTCCATCAAAGCAAGAAGATACCTTCAGACATGGCCCCAGTTACATTAAAAAAACTATTAAGAGATGTAGAAGAGGCAAGGTGAAGTCCATATGGTATTTTTATATTGATATTAATGCTATTCTAAAGACAATTTCAAATAAGATGTGAACCAACTTTCCACAAGAGGTAAATCTCATAATTTTCTCATTGTTGCAAGTGTGTATGGGTTCAATTTGTACTGGGCAAATCCAGGGGAATTTGTGAAACAGTGCTAGGAAAATTAGGTTTTTGGCTTCATTCCTCCCACTAACTCACCATATTAATTTGTTTCCTTAATTTATTTATATCAGGAAAGAATTAAGACAGCACACTTATTCCCAAAAATATGACTTGGGCAAGTCTCTTATCTCATGTGCAAAAAATTAAACTAATAACACCTTTTTAACCTACTTTGGAAGGTGGTTGAAAGGACAGAATAAGATACTGTGCAAAGAAAAATTATTATTAATTATTATCATAAATAATAAAGCATATCTTGTTAATTATACTGGGTAAGGATATCTTTGCTCTTATTAGTTTAAATATTCATTCAATCAGTCAGTTAACAAGTATTCATTGAATGACTTATGGTTTTAAAATGTCAGAGAAGGCCAAGCTTGGTGGCTCACACCTATAACCCCAACACTTTGGGAGGCCAAGGCAGGAGGAGTGCCTGAACCCAGCTGGAGACCAGTCTGGGCAACATAACAAGACCCTGCCTCTACAAAAAAATAAAAATAAAAAAATTAGCTAGGCCAGGTGCAGTGGCTCACAACTGTAATTCTAGCAATGTGGGAGGCCAAGGCAGGAGGATCCCTTGAGGTCAGGAGTCTGAGACCAGCCTGAGCAAGAGCGAACCCTGTCTCCACCAAAAATAGAAAAAATCAGCCGGACATGGTAGCATGCGCCTGTAGTCCCAGCTACTGGGGAGGCTGAGGCAGGAGGATCACGTGAGCCCAGGAGTTTGAGGTTGCAGAGAGCTAAGATAATGCCCTTGCACTCTACCCAGGGCAACAGAGTGAGGCTCTGTCTCAAAAAAAAAAAAAAAAATTAGCTGGGCATGGTGGTGTGTGCCTGTAGTCTCAGCTACTCAGGAGCCTGAGGCAGGAGGATCGCCTGAGCCCAGGACTTCTAGGAGTTGGAGGCTGTAGTGAGCTATGATTGTGCCACTGTACTCCAGCCTTGGTGACAGAGTGACACCCCATCTCTAAATACATGAATAAATAAAAATTTTAAAAATAAAAAATAAATAAAATCAAAATGTCAGAAAAAATTTGGCCATTCCCTGTTCTGACAAAAGTGGAGACACCTAAAATCCCAAAACAATAAATCTAAGAAAGAGCTGCCACATAACATGAAGACCAAAGAGATATATGGGAAGATGTTGAGAGACAAAGCAAATAGAAACTCATTCCTCCATACGCTGAAGGGCAAAACCAACAGTCCCCAATTAGAAACAGCGGGATCAGCCTCCGATACCATATCTAAGAAATCTTTGCCTACCCAGAGGTCACAAAGAATTTCTATTTCATTATAAAAACTTTATTGTTATGCCTCTCATTTAGGTCTATGGTCCATTTTGAGTCAATTTTTGTATATGGTATGAGGTAAGGGTCTAAGTTCATATTTTTACATATGGATAGCCAATTGTCCCAGCACCACTTTGTAAAAAGATTATCTTTTCCCCTATTGAACTTCTTGGCACCTTTGTTTAAAATCAAATCACTATAAATGTAATGAACTCTCAATTCTGTTCCCTGGCACCAATACTTTGTCTACCTTGACACTGTCTACAGTCTTGACTACTGTACCTTTACAGTAAATTTTCAAATAAGGTGATGTAAGCCCTCCAAGTTGTTCTATTTTTGCAAAATTGTTTTGGCTATTCTAAGTCCTTTGCATTTCCATATACATTTTAGGATCTGATTGTCAATTTCTACAATAAAATGCCTGCCAGAATTTTGGTAGGGATTGTATTGAATCCATTGATCAATTGGGGAGAATTATCATCTTATCAATTTTGATTCTTTCAATCCATGAACATGGTGTGTCTCGCCATTTATTTAGATCTTGTAAAAATTCTCTCAGCAATGTCTTGTAGATTTCAGTGTACCAGTTTTACACTTATTTTATTAAATTTATTCTTATATATTTATTTTATGCTTTTGTAAATTATTTCCTTAATTTCATTTTCAGATTTTTTATAGTATATAAAAAAAGCTAGTATATAAAAATAAAGTTGACGTTTGTGTGTTGATCTTGTATCATGTGACCTTGCTAAACTCATTTTAGTACTAAAAGGGTTTTTTTTAATTCCTTAAGATATTCTATACACAAGACAGTTTTATTTCTTCCTTCCAATCTATGCTTTTAATTTATTTTTCTTGCATTATTGCACTGGCTTGAAACACCAATACAATGCTGAATAGAAGTGGTGAGTGTGGGGGCCAGGTGAGGTGGCTCATGCCTCTAATCCTAGCACTTTGGGAGGCCAAGGCAGGAGGATCGCTTGAGGTCAGGAGTTTGAAACCAGCCTGAGCAAGAACAAGACCCCATCTCTATAAAAAATAGAAAAATTAGCCAGGCATGATGGCGCATGCGTGTAGTCCCAACTACTTGGGAAGCTGAGGCAGGAGGATTGCTTGAGTCTAGGAGTTGGAGGTTGCAGTGAACTATCATGATGCCACTGCACTCTAGCCTGGGCAACAGAGTGAGACCTTGTGTCAAAAAAAAAAAAAAAAAAAAGTGCTGCGTGTGGACATCCTTTGCTTGTTCTCAATCTTAGGGGGAACATATTCAATCTTTCACCATGAAATATAATTTTAGCTAAGGGTTTTTCACAGATGTCTTTTACTATGTTGAGGAAGATCCCTTCTATTCCGATTTGTTGTAAATGTGTTTAATGAATGTGTGTTGGATTTTGTCAAATCCTTTTCTCATCTATTAAGATGATTATGTGGTTTTGTTGTTTATTATATTAATATGATATGTCATGTGAATTGATTTTCAGATGCATTCCTAGAATAAATCCCAGCTGGTCATGGTGTATAATACTTACTGGATTCAATTTGCTAATACTTTGTTAGGATTTTTGCATCTATGATTGTTAGGAATATTGGCCTTAGTTTCCTTTTCTTGTAATATCTTTGTCTGGCTTTGGTATCAAAATAATACAAGCCTCACAGAATGAGTTCAGAAGTATTCATTCCCTCTCTATTTTCTGAAAGAATTTTGCAGGTTTGATTTTTTTTTTTTTTTGAGACAGGGTCTTGCTCTGTCGCCCAGGCTAGAGTGTATGTAGTGGCATCGTCATAACTCACTGCAACCTCAACTCCTGGGCTCAACCTATCCTCCTGCCTTAGCCTCCCGAGTAGCTGGGAGTACAGGCACATGCCACCATACCAGGCTAATCTTTTCTATTTTTAGTAGAGATGGGGTCTTGCTCTTGCTCAGGCTGGTCTCCAACTCCTGGCCTCAAGCGATCCTCCTGCCTCAGCCTCCCCGAGTGGTAGGATTACAGGTGTGAGCTACTGTGCCCGGCTGATATTATTTCTTCCCTAAAGATTTGACAGAACTCATAAGTGAAGCCATTTGGGCCTGAGTTTTCTTTTGTGGAAAGATGTTTAATTTCTAATTCATTTTGTTTATTTGTTAAAGTCTAATCAGTTTTTTCAATTTCTTCTTGTGTCAGTTTTGATAATTTGTCTCTCTTTTTTTTTTTACTCTGCCACCACCCTCCAAACAATAAACAATAATTTATGTCTTTATAGGAATTTGTCCTGATCCCAGCTTCTTGGCAGGCTGAGGCAGGATGATTGCTTGAACCCAGGAGTTAGAGACCACCCTGGGCAAAATAGTGAAACTCTCATCTCAAAAAAAATATATAGTGCTCGCTTCAGCAGCACATATACTAAAATTGGAATGATACAGAGAAGATTAGCATGGCCCCTGAGCAAGGATGACTTGCAAATTCGTGAAACATTCCATATTTTAAAAATATATATATATATATATACACACACACACACACACACACATTTACCAGTAGATCTGGAAGTACACGTTTTCAGTATAAAAAATAAAAAATAAGTATAGAAATTTGTCCATTTCATCTAAATTGCCTAATTTTTTGGCACAAAATTGTTCATCACATTCCCTTATGACTTCTTCATTTCTGTAGGGTCTATAGAGTGATGTCCCTCTCTTTCATTCCTGATTTTGGTAATTTGTCTCCTTTCTTTCTTTTCATAATCAATCTAAGTAAAGATTTATCAACTTTGTTGATAGTTTTTGAAGAACTAACTTTTGGTTCCATTGATTTTTCTCTATTTCTGTTTTGTGTTTGATCGATTTCCATTAGGACCTTTATTATTTCCTTCCTAGTACTTACTTTGGATTTGATTTAATCTTCTTTTTCTAGATTCTTGAGGTGGAAGCCTATTGATTTTAAATCTTTCTTCCTCTCTAATACAAATATTTGAAGCTATAGATTTCTTCTTACACACTACTTTAGCTGCATCCCATACATTTTGATATGTTGTGTTTTTGTTTTCATTCATTTAAAGTTATTTTCTAATTTCCTTTGTGATTTTTTCTTTGCCCAGTAGATTATTTGGAAGTATATTATTTAATTTCCAATATTTGAGGATTTTCTAAATTTCTTCTTGTTTTTGATTTCTAATTCAGTTCCATTGTGGAAACTATGCATTGTATGATTTCAGTCCCTTATTTTTTATTTTTTTTTCTTGAGACAGAGTCTCAGTCTGTCACCCTGGATAAAGTACAGTGATACAGTCATAGCTCACTGCACACTCCAACTCCTAGGCTCAAGCGATCCTCCTTCCTCAGCCTCCAGAGAAGCTTGGACTACAGGCGTGCACCACCACACCCGGCTAATTTTTCTTATTTTTTGTAGAGATAGGGTCTTGCTATTTTGCCCAGGCTAGTCTCGAACTCCTGGCCTCAAGCGATCCTCCCGCCTCAGCTTCCCAAAATGCTGGGATTACAGGCATAAGCCAGTGTACCCAGCCTGATTTCAGTCCTTTTAAACTTCTTGAGACTTGTCTTATGGCCTAGCATATTCTACAGAATATGTTTTCAAATAGAAAAGAAAGGTGAAAAATGGTGCATATAAGAAAATGCTACATTTTGTGTAAGAAAGAATGGAACATGAATATTTGCCTTTGCTTGTGTTTACACAAAGAAACCTGAGAGGACAAAGAAACTAATAAATTGCCTTAATTTTTAAAATCTTTTATTGTAAAAGCAATATAGATTATATTGTAGAAAATTAGAGAATCAGTTAAGCAAAAATAAGGAAATAAAAACACAATATTCACATCACCCAGAGGCCCACAGTTAACTCCTTAGTTCTTAATATTTCCAAATCTTTTTCTATAAATATAAATGTATTTTTTTGCTAAATGAGATCATATTATATAGGCTATTTGATTAATATAACCTGCTTTAATTAACGGTCCTCACCTTTCATGTTATTTTTGAATTATATAAATAGAATACCTACTCAAAACATAAAATTAGCAAGGAAGGGGGCTCGCACCTGTAATCCCAACTACTCAGGAGGCTGAAGGGGGAGGATCCCTTCAGCCCAAGAGTTCAAGACTAGCTTGAGCAACATAACAAGACCCCATCCTCAAAGAAAGGAAAACTTAAAATTAATTTTTAAAAGGAAGGTATAATTTAATCAGTCTTCCCAGCATTTAAAAAAAAAATTATTCGATCTGCACACTGAAAAATTGTACCTTTCCTGAAACTGAGCACAGGCTTAGCTGCTCACCACTTGCAAGGGCCAATAACAAGGAAGAGGTGTAGCAAAAGGAAAGTGACTTTATTCCAGAGGTAGCAGTGAGGAAATGGCCAAGGCTAGTGCCTCAAAGAAACCATTTCAAACTCTTGAGCTGAGGGTAGGAGTTTAAAAAGGGAATTTGGTATGAAGGGCATGCAGGAGTGGCAAGGAGGTGCTGGTCAGCTTGACTTGTCTTGATGACTATCTTGAATGATTGCGCCACCTGGTGAATGGGCTGGCGATATCTTGAAGGCTGTTTATCTATAGCTTAACTGGGACCTTGAGGTAATCTCCTGGTGGGGGTCTGGATTCTTTTGAGACTCAGTCTCTGGAACTTCTAAATAAGCACATAATTAGACAAGAGGAACTTGTGCAAGGGAATGCTTGGTGGAAAGAAGGAGGGTAAAGGTCAGTATTTCCTCATTAAGAACATAGCAAGAAACAGGCAGGAAAATTTCAAATGAGGCACTGAAAACCAGGGCACTGGTTATAGTCCCAGAAAAATTAACAACAACAAAAATAAAACTACACCTTAATAGTGTAGTTTTTTACATATCTTAGTAAAGTTATTGAAATTCAAAGGTGAAATTTGGGCATCCAGGCAAAAAGATAAAAAATTTTAATGTGCATATATTGAAGGAATATATTTTCCATGATTGTAAAAGAAAATGGCCTGAAAGAGGGTAAAAATATTTTCTGTCTCTTCAAAATCCCCTCACCCTTTTTGAGAACTAATACCTACGTCCCTGCCTCAGGCCAGTGGTCAGGAGGGGCAGGAGAGTGTCCTTTGTTCTTTGTGCCACAGGAGATGGCTCAAGGGAATTGTCCAGATGGAGGTCATGAGATTGTCTTAGCCAAAGATGGGATTAAACAGAACCTTTAAAAGCTCTGCACTTCTGCTCAGACACAGCATATTGGTGCTCTGAGATGGGAGTCTGCCAACATCCTCATTTGCTGGCAAATTAATAAACTCCTCTTTCCTTCTCCTCAAACACTTGCCCTCGTTCCAGTGATGTGGCCTCAGGGACAAGTGACGAACTTGCGGTAAAATGATCCTTTTTAAAAAAATCTACTAGAGAATGAACTTCAGTCAAGCAAGAAATGAGTGGAGACAACTACACCAAAAGAACTCATAGAGAATATTAAAGCCATCTTATTCTAGGCCAAGGATTTATTATTATTTTTATTTTTTGAGACAGGGTCTCACTGTGTTCCTCAGGGTCCTTGAATTCCTGAGGGACTTTTTAAAATATGAAAGTTTATTGTTATAGAATGGAATAAAAATATTATGAACCCAGTAATGCATAAAATATATTTATATAATAATACTATTTGAGGCCAGGTATGGTGGCTCAGGCCTATAATCCTAGCACTTTGGGAGGCCAAGGCAGGAGGCTCACTTGAGCCCTGGAGTTCAAGACCAGCCCATGCAACATAGTGAGACCCCATCTCCACAAAAAAATTTTAAAAATTAGCTGGGTGTGGTGGTGCACACCTGCAGTCCCAGCTAACTCAGGAAGCCGAGTCAGGAGTATTGCTTGAACCCAGGAGTTTGGGACCCTTTCCCAAAACAAAACAAAAAGTAAAAAGCTAAGCCAGGCATGGTGGCACACACCTGTAGTCCCAGCTAACTTGGGAGGCTGAGGTGGGAGGATCACTTCAGTCAGGCGTTGGAGGTTTCAGTGAGCTATGATGACACCACTGCACTCTAGCCTGGGTGATAGAGTGAGACTCTGTCTCCAAAAAAAAAAAAGCCTAGATGAGGCCAGCGCAGAGGCTCACACCTATAATCCTAGCACTCTGGGAGGCCAAGGTGGGAGGATCGCTTGAGGTCAGAAGTTCAAGACCAGCCTGAGCAAGAGTGAGACCCCATCTCTACTAAAAATAGAAAAAATTAGCTGGGTGTGATGGTGCGTGCCTGTAGTCCCAGCCTCTTGGGAGGCTGAGGCAGGAGGATTGCTTCAGCCCAGGAGTGTAAGGTTGCAGTGAGCTATGATGACGCTACTGCACTCTAGCTGGGGTGACAGAGCAAGACTCTGTCTCAAAAAAAAAAAAAAAAAGCTAGAAAATTCTGAAAACAAAGAGTAATAAGGAGAGACTGGCCCTACCAAGTATTAAATCATAAGCTGCGATATTTCAAACAGTTTGGTCCTAGCTCACGAATGGACAGTGAAATCAATGAAACAGAAAATCCAGCAATAGAACAAAATACATTAAAAATTATAGTATATGATTATGAGTCACTTCAAATTAGTGAGGAGAGATTCTTCAATAAGTTTTTGGAACATGTAGATAACAAGTTGGGGGGAAAATCAACATATACTAGAGTAAATTGGCAGGTGAATCAAAAATTTAAATAATAGAAGTAAATATATAAGTACTTGAATAAACTAGTGAAGAATTTTTCAAAAATATATTAGAGTAGAGGAGGGTCTATAAATATATGAGAGCTCTAAAAATGACTTGTCAAAAGAGAATTTACAACAAATTAAGTTTAAAGATCTCAATTGGCTTTATTTGCAATTCTAGAATTGGGCAATACCTCATTCCATAAAATAGAATAAGTATTCCAATGAGCTGAGCCAAAGAGATTGGCTTTATAGACAGAGAAAAGCTAAAGAAAGCAGAAGCAAAGAACAAAGCATATTATTAGTTACTTTTAGACAGAACAATAGAAAAACAACTGATTAGTCAACATCAGGTTACTTTAGGCTACCTTTTTTGTGTAAGGATTAAAGAAGAGGGAACTTCATTATCATGCCCATTGAAGATTTAAACTGGACTGTTTGGGAAATTGGCTGTAATCTCTCTCTTATGATTTCTTGGAAGGTCAGATAACAACTTAGTTTAGATCTGGTGAGATGGAACTTTAGCATAGGTGACTCCATTTTTATTTTTAGTTTAGTCTGTTGGGGCCTAGCGCAGGAGCTTAGTCCAAAACAATAGTCTCCTATAATTTTTATTTAACAGATTTAAAAATACTAATAAAATATGCTAAATATTCAAGTTGACTATTAAAATGGTTTATGTGTGAAATTGTAAGTGCTTTTGTCATTGTTAATGTTAGTGCCCAACTGGGTTTTGTGCCGTCTGCACAGGAGGAAGCCATTACACTGAAATAGCAGGGGTTGCAGTGGAGAAGGAGTTTAATATCGCAGGGTACAGAGTGAGGAGATGGGAGACAGGAGGAATTTCTCAAATCTGTCTCCATGGAAATTTGGGGGCCAGGTTTTTTAAAGGTAGTTTGGCAGGCAAAGGGCTAGGGAATTGGGTCTGCTGATTGGCTGGGGATGAATTCACAGTGTTGGGAAGCAGAAATTATCTTTTTATACTGAGATAATTCCCGGGTAGGAAGTCACAGGACCTGTTGAGTCAGTTCTCAAGTATGGCCACTGGTCCAGTTGGCATCAGTTAGTCCTCCTGAATGCAGAGTCTGGAAAATATTTCAAAGACCAGTCTTAGGTTTTCAATAGTGACATTATCTACAGCAGTGATTAGGGAAGTTACAAATCTCACGCTCGTCAGGGATACGTGACACATAAGCAGTAAGCAATTACAGGAAGGCAAGCAATGAAACAATGGCAGGTTTCATAACTTTCAGCTATGCCTATACTTTTGCAGAAATCAGACTTCTACCACAGTTCTTGTCTTATGGCCCTACATTACTTTAATGAAGGCAGTTTCACTAAGATAGGTACATTTATACCAGTACATCTCAACCTTAGCACTATTGACATTTTGGCTCAAATAATTCTTTGTTGTGGTAAAAGGAACTTTGCAGATATGATTAAATTAAGGATCTTGAGGTGGCAGGATTATCCTGGATTATCTGGATGAGCCCAATTTCATCACAAGGGTCTTTATAAAAGGAAGCCAGGAGGACCAGAGACAGAAAAAGGAGAGGTGAAGATGGAGGAGGTTGGACTGATGCTCTTTGAGGTGGAGGAAGGAGCCATGAGTCAAGGGACGCAGACGGCCTCCAGGAGCTGGAAAAGGCAAGACACAGTTTCTCCTCTGGAGCCTCCAGAAGGAATATAGCTTTGGCAACACCTTGATTTTGGTCCTGTAAGACTAATGTCAAACTTCTGACCTCCAGAACTGTATGATGATAAATTTGTGTTGTTTTAAGCTACTAAGTTTGTGGTAATATGGTATAGCAGCAAAAGGAAATTAATACAGCACCCATAAATTATACAATAAGAATTTTATCAATCTAATTCTGAAAAAATGGGATCCTTCATGTCCATTCTGGGAGCTGGTCAGGGAGTAGTAAAGAAATTAACAGCACAGTGGACAAGCCCAGGGCATGAAGAAGGGTAGTATCATTGGCACCTTTGGCAAAATCAGATTTAAGGTACCCCAGTGTAGCGTGCAAGTCTGTGTTGAAAACAAGGAATGATGCTGAAGGACAATTATTTTTGCCTTTCCTCTAGTTCTCAGGGTTGGAATCAACTTCTGTGACCCTGCTGCCAGGCAACATTCTCTCTGTCACTCCTCAGGCTTCCAAAGCGAGGAAAAATAGCAAAGTAATGTTGGAAGGCTGGTGGAACCCTAACCAAACAAGAACGTTCAATTTGCTATGCTTGAAAAGGAAAGAGGGGTTCCAACCTCAGCTGGATGAAAAAGAAAAAAGGAAAGAGGGGAAAATCACTTCCAAATACACCTTCCAACCATCAGAGAGATTTGAAAAGAGCACGTGAATTTTGCTCAAAAGACATGAGCCTCTCATGACACTTTGCAAAGCAACATCACTTGGCAAAAGATGTTCTCCCTGAGGGGCCTTCAAAGGTGCAAGACAGTTTCAGATACTTGTTAGGAAGCTTATGAAGGACAGGAGGGAAGCATGTAAGTTCAGCACAGAGAGTTCACCTGGCCCTTCCACTGGCTGACCCCTTTCAGTCATTCTCAGACAAGCTGACCCCGGCCGGCATGACTTCCCTCACTGCAGTAGACTTGTGGTTGGCTCCCCAGCAACCTGGATCCTTAGATCCAATTGCCCCTGTGAAGAACCAGTGGTCTAGGCCAATCATTGAGTCAGGTGGTGGGTGACTCACTTTTCTGTCTAATGATTCCTGAGGAGAATTCTGCTGGGGAGGTTTCTGGGGAAAGATTTCTTCCTCCAAAAAGAGAGCCATAAAAAAACACACTCTCTCTTCTTCCTCTGACTGGATCAGTGCTGCATGTACAGTCCAAAACTATCTTGCTACCAGCCTAAGGATGAAGAGCAGAGAGAGGGGAAGAATCTGGGTCTTTGATAACATCCCTGAGTCACAGACTCATCCAACTCAGAAGGCTGCTTGAACTTAGGTCTTCCTATAATGCAAAATAAATATATGCCTGTTTGAATCAAGATTTGTGTTACTTGAGGCAGAAAGTACAACACCAAGGCCTGGAGGGTCCTAAAGCCCAAGGAATAGAGAAGACACAAACAGAGACAGAGAGAGGGGGAGGTTGAAAGCTGAGGGAGAAGATGGCTCCTGTCTGGTCGGGGAGGGACAGGAAGAAGGGCTGGAAAGCAGGAGTGTAGATGAGGAGGGTGACAGCAAAGCAGCAAGATGGCATCATTGCCATCCAGTTCATCCTTGTCACAAGCCCAGGACCAGTGTTCTCCTGAAGCCATGTAGACGCACAGATCTTCACCTGTATGGTACGCTGGCACTCCTCGGGCTATTTCTTTTTTTTTGAGACAGGGTCTTGCTCTGTCACCCAGCTACAGTGCAGTGGTGTCATTGTAGCTCACTGCAGTCTCAAACTCCTGGGCTCAAGCCATCCTCCTGCCACAGCCTCCTGAGTAGCTGGGCCTACAGGCGTGCACCACCATGCCCAGTGCATTTTTCTATTTCTTTTTAAAGACAGGGTTTCGCTCTTGCTTAGGCTGGTTTCAAACTCCCGACCTTACGCAATCCTCCCGCCTTGACCTCCTAGAGTGCTAGGATTGCAGGTGTGAGCCACTGCGCCCGGCCAGCCTCCCTATTTTATCAGATGGGGGAACCCAGGCTTGGCAAGGGGCATGAACTCAAGGTCATAAAGCAAACAAGCAGCATTTCTGGGATTCTGACTCCCAGCCAGTGGCCTTCACATCTGTACTGTCTCTTCCCCATTTAAAAAGCTGCAGGGCTCCCTATGACCTCACAGACTAAACCTCCAGAACCTTCCTCCCTCCCTCACCTATCCTACCTCAGCTCCCAACCCTCCCTGCTACACAGATTTCTGTCTACTGAAGCCATGCTCCTGGCTGCCTCGAGCACTGCTCGTGTGGTTTCCCCCAGCCAGGAACGAGCAACTAGAGGAAGGGTCTCAAAAAATATTTGTTGAATGACAGAGTAAATGAATGAAGGAATGAATGAATGAATTTGCTCCCCTTCAAACCTCAGTTCAGTTCCTATTTCTTCTAAGGAGCACTCTCAAATCTATATCTCTAGCTCTCACAGATTTCTCCATTCCCTGCATGTAAGCATCTATGACACAATTCAGTCCTCAACGGCTTTGTGTCCCTAACTAGATTGTAAATTCTGCAGGATTCATGTGATATGTTTTTCCTGAAATTCAGTTCCCAGCGCTGTGTTAGAAGCCTATTTATAGTTGTAAGACAACAGCTTCTTAGCTGTGTGACCTTCATAGGGTCATTAACCTTTCTAAAGTTGTTTTCTCATATTTAAAAACTGAAAGGCTCCCTTGTCAGCCCACTTCACAAGGTTGTTACGACAATCAGATGAGATAATAACTATGTGAAGAAGCCCCGGAATCATAACCTGTTCTAAAAATGTGAAGTGTTGGTATTACAATAGGCTCAATAGCTGTGTTGACTGATTAAAGAAGCAAGAACCAACAAACATATTGAAGACCTATCAAATTCCAGCCATAGGTTAACTCTCTGGCACTACTGTAGTTAAGAAATACAATACTGGGTGTGGTGGATCCCACCTATAATCCCAGTGCCTTGGGAGGCTGAGGCAGGAGAATCGCTTGATGCCAGGAGTTCGAGACCAGCCTGGACAACATAGTGAGACCCTGTCTCTTAAAAAAAAGAACTATTTTTAAAAAATACAATACTGTTTTTGCCTGCCCCATGGTCATTTACCTTTCTTTTGACATCAGCACCCCAACTTTCCTTTGGGAGAAATTGTGCCGCTCTCAATCATGTACTTTAGGTGGGCTCCCTGCTAGGATATAAGTTCCATTCCAGCTCCAAGGGAGAGCATGAGACCTATACCTAAACTGAGCTGCATATTCCATCTCTCTGACCACAAGGATAGTTCAAGAGCATGTGTGCAATTCAATCCAGACCTCCAGGATGTTTGCGGGGCCTTTTGGGTTGAGAACATCTCCTTTGTCTAGTCTTAAGGCTGTGGCAATGTAAGGTAGGAGCTGCAGGAGGCCTCTCTAAAGAATGACCCCATCTGAGAATACAACCAATAAAGAAAGTAGAACTGGCTGGGTGTGGTGGCTCGTGCTTGTAATCCCAGCACTTTGGGAGGCTGAAGGGGGAGGATCACTTGAGCCTAGGAGTTGGAAGCTGTAGTGAGCTATGACCATGCCACTGCACTCCAGCCTGGGCAACAGAGCAAGCAACAGAGCATTGCTTAAAAAAAAAAAAAAAGTAGAACTGAGAGAGGGCCAGTCCAGGTAACATCTTTTAAAGATCCTGGATCCAGCCATGCCTGAAGCCAGAACATTTCTGTGAGTCAATAAATTTCCTTCCTCCCACCCCCACTCCAAACCAGTTTGGCTAAGATTTTATGTCACTTGCACCCAGAAAGTTCTAATTAAGACAATATATACATTTTTATTTTATTTATTATTTAAGAGATGAGGTCTCGCTCAGTTGCCCAGGCTGGAGTGTAGTGACTATTCTGAGGTGCAATCATAGCATACTACAACCTCGAACTCCTGGCCTCAAGCAATCCTCCCCCCTCAGCCTCCCAAGCAGGTGGAATTACAGGCATGCACCACCACAACCAGCGAAATGTACAGACTTTTTCACAGGGGAAAAAAAAGTATTTCAGTTGAGACTAAGAAAGTTTAAAAAGAATATACATGAGGGAGTACAGTGAGATATATAATCTCATCTATAGTTAACTGAAGAACATGAACAAACTCAAAGGAAAAATGAGCAACCTGGACATGGAAGGGAAACTGACACTCATCCACTCCCTAGTAAATTCCAGAGGAAAACCTGGAATAATTATTCCAACAAATATGTATTTAGCACCTACTGTGTGCATGGCACTAAACTAGGCACTGAGAATACAGAAGCGAACAAAAAAAAAGACAAAATCCCTGACCTCTTGGACCTCACATTCTAGTATTTGTGAATGGGGAGACAAATTTAAAAAGTGAATAGTAAGTATTTTAGAAGGTGATAAAGCCTAGGGAGAATAATTAAGCAAGGAGGGAGAATAGGGAATGCTGGGTTGCTTTTGAGATTTATAACAATGAGCCAGTGAAGGAGGATTTATTCACCCCAGCTTCAACACAAAGAGGTTAAATGTCAACCAGCAAGTGGCAGAATCAGAATTGGAATACAGGAAAAAGGTTATAGGACCTTTGGTCACTCTCCCAAGTCAAACTACCTCCCAGCTCAGGAGTCTTTTAACTAGTAAATCCACTCATCCTTCTCTGGGCTTCATTATTATTGACCTCTTAGAAGCTTTTGATTTACTGACCATCTCTTCCTTTTCCAAAGTTTTCTCTTGACTTCAGTGACAGTATGCTGTTCTAGTTCTGTTTCCCTTCCCAATTAGTTCTGACCCTTTTGACTTTCCTCCTCCCTCTCACCACTTGAATATAGGTTACCAAATATAACACACCTTAGGGTCACCACACTGAACTCTATCAAGGAACACCATTCAGATCATAGTCTTTGTGAATGGTCCCATTTGGAGCTGTGCAGTGCACACCCTGGGCAAGTGTACATAGCAGCTTGGTACCTTCTGCACTTCTCTTATCTATACTACTGACTTCAGTTCCCTATCCTCTGCAGATTCTTCCCAAAATTTCATGGGCAGCCTCTGCCTTACACCATTGGAAACTATGGTGGAGCAGTCCAAATCACCCACCCACCCTCCTGCCCTTGCAAGAGGGCACTGTGCCTCTCAGTGCCCACAAGCACCAGTGGGACAAAGGCAATAGATATTTTTTGATACCACCAATGTACAAATCCATGAATAAAGAGTCCCTTCACTAAATGGTCTCTCTGGTTCTGATCAACATCTAAAAAGTTTCTGGATTTAGTTAGAAGCAACTTGGAAGTTTCTTACAACTCTGAAAGTTATGATTTGATATATTTTGTGTGCCAGGCTAGGTAGGCACATTATTTCATTCAATCCTCACAGTAATGTTATGAAGAGACATTACTAGACTTACTTGTCTGAAGTTCAAAGAGGTAATGTGATCTGCCTAAGGTCACAGAGATAATACTTGGCAGAGGTGAAATTTGGACCAGGTCCAGTGAACTTCAAAGCCCATGTGCCTCCTGCTCTATAAACTGACTCCCAACATCACCTAGCCCTGTGCTGAGTACAGGACGATATTAATTAAAACTAATATTTGTATTTCAAAATACAGTTTAAAAAAAAAAACTCTTAGCCAGGCACAATTTCTCTTAATGCTTATAATAGCCCTGAGAGAGAGATAGTAGTTGTTAGGTCCCCCAGAGGAAGACACTCAAGTCTGGGGCATAGTAAAATACCGTTTATTCTGGGCGCTTGGGTGCAGGTGGGTGGAGGCTGAAAAGGGCGTCCACCCCAAGGAGGGGAGAGTGGTGAGTTTTATAGAAGGTTTGGATGAAAGTTTGGGGAGGGGGAGTGCTTTCTGGAACAGCTGCCAGTTTCTGCAGGCTCCATCCAAGCCTTTGTAGTTCCGAGTTATCTTTACAACCTCTGGAACCTCCGGGGGGCCCTTACCTGGCTTCTTCATCTACCCCATTCTTTCCATACATTTTTTGAGTCCCCCCCCGCCCAGTAAGCCCAACAGTAGTGTTATCCCTAGATTTAGATACAAAAACTGAAAATCAAAGATGATAAAATGACAAATGGATACAAAGGAAAAGCTAGGATCTAAATGCAAGTCTTTTCTCAGTAGTATTTCATTTTCTGCTCCATGCTCTGCCTCACTAAATGTTTGATATAGAACACGT
Organism: Daubentonia madagascariensis; assembly: GCA_023783475.1. NCBI lineage: Eukaryota > Metazoa > Chordata > Mammalia > Primates > Daubentoniidae > Daubentonia > Daubentonia madagascariensis. The sequence continues at coordinate 612,357 of JAKFHU010000403.1, forward strand.
AAGCTAATAATGCTTTACACATTCTTTAGGTTAAAAAAAAAAACCCCAAAGAGCAAAAAAACACGTGAGCTGGGGCTTAAGTGGTAGGATAATACCTTTTTCATTTTTGCCCTCAGATAGCCTGTAACCTGATAGGCTCCGAAGTATTTGTTCACTCGAGCAGTAAATATTTATTGAGCACCTGGTATGTGTCCAGCACTGAAAATACAACCCTGAACAAAGGCTGTCTGGGTTCCTGAACTCAGGGAGTTTCCATTCTAGTGGAGAAGACAAAGAGGTAATTTCAGACAGTGATAAGTGCTCTGGGGAGATGTGGTAGGAAATAAGGGGGAGGCAAATTTAGATAGAGTGATCAGAGAAGGTATTTCTGAGAAGATCGCATTAATCGAACGAATGCATGCACGAAGAGCAACCCGCTGACGGATTCACTATTCACACCAGACTCATCCAGTGTTTGTCAGCCATTTGTCATCACTCTGATGCTGAATACCTTTTGAACCTTATGTTGATGATGGCCAAAGGGCAAGTGCAGACGTGAAGCACAACGAAGTATCTCTTCCAATTCTTTCCATTCCTCCGACCTCGCCTTTGCAGTCAGGGTCACCTCCGCCCCCGCCCCCAGCCACTCCCATTCTTCGGTCTCCGCACACTTCCGGCCTGCGCATACGCAAGAGAAACCGTCGTTGCTCCGGAAGGCGCGAGCCCCCTACAAGACGCATGCGCTCCTGGCCCGTAAGCCCCTCCCCGACCCCGCGCCCGCTCGCGAGCTCCTGCCGTTTCGCGGGGCGGGGCGGGGCGGTGGGCAGGGACGGGGCGGGGCGGCGCGCGCCGGTGCGTGCGTGTGCGCGCGCCGCGGGCGGGCCAGTGAAGCCGGCGGCCCTGGCACGTGATCCGGGACCGGCTCGCTAGGTGGCTTGGTGCCTCGGTCGGTCTGTCCGTCCGCGGGTGCCATCATGGCGGACGCGGCCAGTCAGGTGCTCCTGGGCTCCGGTCTCACCATCCTGTCCCAGCCGCTCATGTACGTGAAAGTGCTCATCCAGGTACGAGTCGTGGCCGTTCCCTTCCCCGCCCGGCACCGTGTTCGGTCGCCGCTGCCCGAGGCGCCTGAAGATCGGCTCCAGCCATGCGGGCCCTTCAGTCTTCCGAGACGCTGCTCCTTGTCTGCTGCTATTTCCCTCCCTGCAGGGACAACTTCCACCGTCCCGCGGCCCCTCTCGTGGGCCTCCGCGAGGTCTCGCTTCCCCGCCCAGCGTTGGAGGCCCTCTCCTCCCGCACCCAACTGCCGCCCTACCCTGCCCAGTGGCTCCTCTGAACTTTGTTTTTCCTTCCCTGAGGTTGATCCTGGCCGGTCGCCACTGATTCTCTCCTCTCGCCCCTCTGAAATTAGCGTCCGCCTCTCCTTCCCCATTTAAAAAAAAAAAAATCTCAAAAGCAAGACGTGAAATACTCAGTTGAAGACATTAGAAATTAGAGAAGAGCCAACATTTTATTTTTTATTCCCTTTTTTTTCTTTCTTTGCTTCTGTTAGCACTGCTCTTCTGTTCCAAGATTTGAGCACCATATACCCACAGAGAACCAGATAAACACAAGGAGCTCATTGAGAAGTGATACTGAAGTGGCTGCTCACGCAAATTTCGGAGCGCTCTCCAGCAGCAGCCCATGTGGCTTATGACAATGAAAATCCCAATTGTCTGAGCTGGAAATCAGTTAAGCTGAGTTTTAGAGAGCTTCCACATAGGTGTTAGTTTCTAATCTACTGTAAAATAATTCTTAGATGGTATTTTATATTCACAGGCAGGTAGGCCAGGTGATAGACTTAGGAAGTATTTTCAATTGCTTTTCTAAATTTCCCTGTGCTGGGCAGGTCATTCATTTTTAAAAAATCTTTATTGAGTGTTGACATATTGAATGTTGCATTGTTCCAGAGAAGAGAGCAGTTTTTAGAACCCATGTCCTCACCATCTAACTTTCTGTAAAAATTAATGCAGGATACTAGGGAGGGCCACATTTCTTAGTCTTGAGTTGTTGCTAATCTAAATTAATTGTTGCTCAGTTGACCCGTGTGGATTCAGATTCCATACGTAAAAGGCTATTGTAAAATAAATTATTTGAACTTAGAACAGAGACTTTAACTGAAATGTGCTATGACATCTAAAACAGAATTGGCACATTTGGGGCTAGATAGCATCTGAGATGACAGTATTTTGCAGTACATTTAGTATGAACCCACTGCTCAATACTTCTCCAGGAGACAGAGTTTTCTAGTGACATTCAGGGCTGTTGCCTCAAAAACTTGAATATCCTTAATTCTGATTTCACAACATCTGTGTGTTGCTAAGTATCACAGGGGTTTTGGTGAAATTCCCAAGTACTTTGTTTTAAAAATAGTTGCATGGTAGCACTTTCAGGGAGCTCAGACAGGAGTTATTTAATAGGACGGATTACGAATCACAGCAACAGAGTCAAAATTATGTCCTCCAGAGTTCACTTTCTCAAATATCCCTTTATGATTACAAATCCTGAATATATTATATAACAAAAATGGTGATCGTTAATTTTATAAAATGGCCTTCATTACATTGTTAATGACAGTATGTTCATTTAAGATGAACTTAAGTTGTAATTATTTCCTAAGTGAATTATCCAGCTGTATCTGCATTTGCCTTTTGAGTGTTTTGTCTAGCTAGCCAAAATATGCAGTTTAATGCAGCTTAGTGTAAGTCTTCTCATTTTGTTAAAATATAAAAAATGCTCTGTGTTTTCTTGAGAAAATATTTTTGAGCCTCCTTAATACTGTAGCTCCCCTAACACAAAAGTTCCCTTATTCTGTTTTCAGTTTGGTAGTAGTCTATCTCTGCCTCATGGTTTACTTCATAGACTTTGAACCAAAAGGAAAGTTGGAGTTTATTGAATCTAGTCTTATCAGTTGACAGAACGAAAAACTGACAAAGATGATACTTCATCATTGCCTTGGAAAACTTAACTGCATTTGTACTTGTGTTAAAAATTATAACCCTAAATTTTGTTCTTTATTCAAGACATTGCAAGAAAGGCATTTTTGGAAATATTGCTTAATATTGATAAATTCTCTTTGTTAAAGGTGGGATATGAGCCTCTTCCTCCAACAATAGGACGAAATATTTTTGGGCGGCAAGTGTGTCAGCTTCCTGGTCTCTTTTGTTATGGTAAGTGCCTTTGGTTTATTTGGGATTGGATGACATGGAGGACTGTGATAGGCAGTTTTTACTGAAAGAAAATATGTAGAAGGCATGTTTCTTTTGAAATTTCTATGTGTCCATTTCTTTGAACTTAAATCTCTGACTTGTGTTCTTAGCTCAGCACATTGCCAGCATCGATGGGAGGCGTGGTTTGTTCACAGGCTTAACTCCAAGACTGTGTTCAGGAGTCCTTGGGACTGTGGTCCATGGGAAAGTATTACAGGTAAGAAGAAAATCAATTCATCTTCCCGTAGATTTTGCTTGCCTTTTATGCAGTTTGTTCTACTGATCAAGAGCAATTTCAATGATATTTATAACCCTGGCTTTTTTTCCTCTTGAAAAACATTTTCTTGGAATACCTATTCTTTCCTGGGAAGCAAGAGGAATGAATTTGTGCAGAGTGAAGTAATTGATTTGGTCTACATGACCTTCTTCCTCAGAACCAGTTGTTCTGAGCAGAAATTAAATACATTCACTTATTTGATCATCTGTATAGCTTAGTTTATTTCTTTGAAGGAAAAAGGAAGCTGGCTAAATCATACATTTTTTTTTTTCTGAAGTTGTTTTCCTCTTATTTCTATTATTACTCTAGTATAATGTTTTCTAATAAAAACTTACTTTAAGCCAGGCAGGGTAGCACATGCTTGTAATCCCAGCAGCTTGGGAGGCTGAGGAAGGAGGATTGCTTAAGCCCAGGAGTTCAAGACCAGCCTGGGCAATATAGGAAGACCCCCGTCTCCCTCCCCCAGAAAATAAATAAATAAAAACTTATTATAAAAAAAAAACAAAGTAAACATAAAAGTTAGGATAGTGGTTATTTATGGGGAAAAGGAGAGAGACCACAAGTGGGGGTCTGGGAAAATGGCAATGATTTTCTTTTACCTGGGTCATGGCTATTGGATGTTTGCCTTTTAATTATTTTTGTATATTTGTGTTTGTGCTCTATTCTGTATGTGCCTTATATTGCATACATTTTTAAAGATAAAGCCTCACCAAGTTGTACATCAAGGCAAGGTAGTAGTTCTTCTGGGAAGAGGGAAGGGATGAGAGGTGGAACTTCAGCTCTATCTGTGATACTTTATTTTAAGAAGGCAAGAGATTAAGCCAGAAAATGGCAAAATGTTAATATCTGTTTAGCCTTGGTGGTGGATGCATCAGCGAATTATTTTCTTAATTTTCTGTATGCTTGAGATGTTGCATAAAATGTTTTTTAAAATATCAAAGTTACATTTGTTTCTTTCTTGGTGATCTTTTTGTTTTGCCAGCTTATTTTTACTTCTGATGCTTAAGCTTGTAATATAATTTTGATTGTACTGGTTTCTCAGTTGCACCTATTACAATATAGGTCAAACTGAATTAACCTTTAAGGCAGTCTTAGTATTTAGATAGTGCTTCAGCAGATGGAATTTCCCTGTGCTATATTTATAAAGGTGTTATGAATAAGAATTCTGTACCATTTAGAATAATCCAAGGGAATGTTGTGCAACGTGAATATGGTTGAGAATATAAAACTAATGGGTTTTCTAGTTCATTATTCTGTCTCTTACTGGCACCAGGGGTATGTTATTCTTTCTGCTGTAACTCTTAAAAAATATTGGAATGTATGCTAACCAAATCTAGATAATATTTTCAGCCTATACAGTATATCAGATGTGTTAAATTCTAAATGTTTACTAACTGCTCATTTAAACAGTACTTCATAACAACGCTCCATGTACTTTTTAAGCCTTTAACATAGCTTCCAATTTTAGTGTTTTAACATCTAACATCTGATGAGCAAATCGTGACTTTTTGTTTAATCTTCTCTATTCTAGCAAAAGTCATGATTATGTTAAACAATTTTATGACCTAATTGGCTTGGATTTTAAATTCTCTTCAGCCTTCATTGATTTGAACTGCAGAGGTTTTTCAGCCAGCTCTTCACTTGGAAGCTGTGTCTCCCTTCGGTCATTTTGTTATTCTTAATACTTATTATTGTCGACCCTGTGGACTGAATCTAGAAGCACCATTTCAGGTGGCCTGTCGGTCAGAGTGATGAAGTCTTAATGGGCCCGTGTTGTTGGTGGATTGATTACTATTCTTTTTCAACCATATTCATACTCTGGGTTCAGTGAAAGTGTTGCTGTTACCCTAGTGAGGTTTACATATAGAAAGGCAATTATCATCTAGTTAAAGAAGTTTACGTATAGACTTAGAGCAAAAATAAAATTACTGCTTGAGACCAACTTCCTTTATGTAACAGAGAAGTAAGACAATATTGAGGTGACCAGGTACCCTGAATGTATTTCATATGTAGCCCAGTGAAATATAATGGTGTCGATACTACAGTTAGTATCAAAATCTGCATATACAGTCAAGAAGAAAGACATATTCAGGGCTGAGAAAATTTTAACTTTTACAAGAAAGAGTTCTGTATGTCTGAACACGAATTAAATTGAAATATGTTCAGAATAATGTAGAAGAGACAGGTAGACAATTTTATCAGTGGAGTAAAAAACAAAGTCTAGACATGAGTGTGAATTTTTAAAGAGGCCTGAAACCAGTAGAATTAATTCTAGCCAAGGACCTGGAATTTGGCCAAAAGACGGCATTTCGCTTAATATTTATTTATTTAAATTTTTAAAAGATGAGGGAAGGTCTCACTGTGTTGCCTAGGCTGGTCTCGCTCTCCCGGCATTAAGTAATCCTCCTGCCTCAACCTCCCAAATAGCTGGGATTACAGGCACAAGCTACCGTACCTGGCCATTTTACTTAATGTTGGCATTTGTTCTCTTGCCTATGATTTTTTTTAAAAGCATAATTCATTTTACAAAAGAAAGTGTTGTCTATTTTTAAAATTTGGTATGGCTAGAAAATAATAAACCTGATTGTTATGTAGTAAGGTGCTCAATTGTCTGATTCTTTTATTTCCACCTGGCCCACATTCTGTCTCTGAAATATCCCACAAATAATATATCCTCTTCCAATATCGTCTGGGTTCTGGCAGTATTCATGGTCTCTTCTCCAGGAGAGAAAAAAAACCTTGTCTCTTGCTTGTTTTAGAAACAGATACGAAAGGAAAAGTGCGGTAATTTCAGCTGTTCAGGCATAACACCAATTCTTTTGTTTTATGCAGTGAAGAAAAGCGTCTTGCCCTAATTTGGTATTGGGCCTGCTTTTTCCATGGGAAGAGTAGAAACCTTAGGCTACATTTTTACTAACTTATTTTCTGTTAAATGTGTACAGTAAATAATGTTCTTAGATTTTCTTTTTTGTTTTTCTTTCCTTTTTTTAAATAGGTGTTTTCATGAGCATTTGCTTGTTCCTGCAGCTGACCAATACATTAAACCTAGCAACAAGGTCATCTTGGAGACACTTATTTCCAGTTGATTAATTAGTAGTAGAAGTTAACTGGAGATTTGCAGAAAAAAATCTAAAGCTATTTTAATTTTACTCTCTGCCAGTAGAGTTTTCATTTTATGTCTTCTCTCACATGACATTGTAATAGCTCTAATCATCCTTTTTCTTTTCTTCTGTAGCATTACCAGGAGTGTGACAAGGGTGAGGTACGTTGGAGCTGATTTCTAAGCATGAGCGCCTTTCCCTTGCAAGTTATTATTGCTATTTGGGCCTTTTTAGGAACAAAGCCAAGCAGTCAGTTTCCCTTTCATCTCAGTGAGTGTTGGCATGTGGGGTGGCCACAAGTTTGGACAGTTCTATTTGAAACCATCAAGATCTCTGTCTTCTTTGGTTTTGATTTCCAGGAGTTAGGACCTGGAAATGTACAGAAAGAAGTCTCATCTTCCTTTGACCGGGTTATCAAGGAGGTAAGAGATGAATTATATCCTGCACTATTTCCCTAGATCAGACTGTCTGCCATGAGGCAACTGTGGAGTCAACTGAACATCAGGCCTATATGTTCGGTATCTGTCCCCAAATGAAATTAAACCTTCAATTTAATTTGGACTTTACTACACGTGTAGCATAAAAGAGAGAGAGTAGCAGTAGTTAATGTGCAGAATAGATGGATTTCAAGGAAACTCGTTTTGTCCACTCATTCCATCTTTAAAATTGAAGAGGTTTCTACTGAAAATCTTCGAATAGTATTGAAAACCTCAGGCACAGAAGTATTAAAATAGCAACCAGGCCCTTTGTATGTTGGATATTATCTATCCGGAAGTGCTTTTATGACATTATTCTAACTCTGAAATATTCTTCATCACCCATTTCCCACCCCCATCTTCTGCCGTTGGCATTTCTTTCATGAAACTAGCTTTCAGAACTGCTCTTCTATTTCTTAGTCTTCACATTGTCTAATTGTCATTAATGAAGTCACAATTTTCCAGGAAATGCTACCTTCTAAAATATATATTCCAAAACAAACGTTACTAGGCACCAGATAAATTAGCTCTGTTTTCTGTAAATTTCATGCAGTGAGTTTGTTTAAAAGTAGGGATAAATGTATTAATATGCATTTAGTATTTTCTTAACTTTAGTTAGCCCATCCTATCCCACAGGATCTTCTTAGAACTGCCATTGGAGGAGGGTTGAGGGGTGTCTTCATTCAGTGACTGAAGATAACGTTTAAATGCAAAAACAAATGACAGACCTGCTATATTTGCAACCCCAGGACCTATCTCCCAGGATTGTAGTTAAATTTTCCTTATTACTTCCTTATAGAATCCTAGACTGGAAAGATAAATTAGGATAAACACAGTAGCTTTAGGATACTGCACAGTTATTGGGTTGTGTTTGCAAAACAAATCAAAGTTGTTCTGTTCTTCCTGAGATGTTGGTATAGTTTAAATGGAACCTGACATTTGTCTGGCACAGGTATCAGTCTCTCTCCAAGATCACACACGATAAGAGAGCAACTTTATAATCTCAATACAGGCCTCATAGTTTTATTTCAACTCGGTGACTATTTGTTGGTTACCCTCCCTGTTTCCTTGCATTTTTTCTCTTATCTGTAAAATTGAGAAAATAACAGAAATCTGCTTTGCGGAGAAAGTTTGAGACGTGACTATAACAGAACATTGAAATCCATGAGTGAAAGGGATGGCAGAACGACAGTGCGTTATTTCATATCCCATTCAAGCTACTCTTCCTGACTCCAGGACAGGAGTGCTGTGTTGTTCACTTTCTTATCCTATAACACAATATCCACCCACGTTCCTTCTCACGGGAGTTTGAGTGTCATTTATTTAGATTTCAGAAGTGTGTGTTGATTGTTTCTAGACAACCCGAGAGATGATTGCTCGGTCTGCTGCTACCCTCATCACACATCCCTTCCACGGTATGTTTGCAGTTGATAACTGAAATCTGATTTCTTAGCTTTCTTTTATGACTTGATCTCTTCTGACCACTTAGATAGGTTGACATGGGAGTTGACTAAAGTGCCTTTCCTGCAGGATTTTTGTTTGCTTGATTGTTTTGGGTTTTATCAAATGTATAAATTTGGTAAAATCTTTTTTGGTCAGGGCTGTCAAAATCTATCTCAACATAGTGTGGGGTTTTTTGTTTGTTTGTTTGTGGGGTTTTTTTGTTTTTTTGTTTTTTGAGACAGGGTCTTGCTCTGTTGCCAGGGCTAGAGTGCAGTGGCATCATCACAGCTCACTGCAGCCTAAACTCCTGGGCTCAAGCCATCCTCCTGCCTTAGTCTCCCAAGTAGCTGGGACTACAGGCATACACCACCACACCTGGCTAAGTTTCTCTTACTTTTTGTATGTACAGGGTCTTGCTATTGCCCAGGCTGGTCTCCATCTCCTGGGCTCAAGCAGTCCTCCCGCCTTGGCCTCCCAAAGTGCTAGGATTATAGGCATGAGCCACCGTGCCTGTCCTCAACATAGTTCTAAAAATTTTTTCTCTGTTCCACAGTAATCACTCTGAGATCTATGGTACAGTTTATCGGCAGAGAATCCAAGTACTGGTAAGTGTTTTTGTTTTCAAGTGCTCAAGGAGATCTGTTGAAGTCGAAGTTTTGGAATAATACTACTTTATATTTTTGTGATACTTTAGATTTTATAGAACATATATATAAATTTATATATCTTTTATCATTTAATCTACTCAAAAACCAGTAATATTGGAGAAAACAGGCCCAGGCAGGTTTAGGAGCCTACCCAGGATCTCAGAGTAAGTTGTAGAGACACTGAAGCCAAATTCACCCTGACCCCATATTAGTACACCCTTCACTTCTAACTCCAAATTTAACTATCTTTGCTGAGACAGAGGGTGCTAGAAGAACGTGAGGGAAGAGGGTTATAAATTTGACCTTTTCCAAAGTGGTAATTGAAATTATTTTGTTTATAGCTGCAAAATAATCTTAACGTATTTTACCATTCCTTCTTGTGTACCTAGTGGACTTTGTGACTCCATAGTAACCATCTATCGGGAAGAGGGCATCCTAGGATTTTTTGCGTGAGTAAATGTTGATTTTTATGTAAGGGATATTTGTGTGAGTGAAAAACCTTCCTGAAAATAAGGACAGCAAATCTTTGTTTAATCCCTGAGGAAAATGTACTCCCTGGGTTTGTTTCATGTTAAGCTCTATTTAGGTCTCTTCTGCCTTGAACTCTCTTGTAAACATCCCAAACCTTTGCTTCTAGATATTTAAAACATTTGAAATGAGGAATTTGTTTTTTTAACAGATATACTATTTCCAAGTTTCTACCCTTGTAGTAAGCTCCCAATTATATATGGTTAATAAAATGAGGAAAATTAATTTTTGAAAAATAGGAAAATAGTCTTTTGTTTTATTTTGTTTTTAAAGAGACAAAGTCTTACTTTCTCACTCCAGGCTGGAGTGCAGTGGCATGATCATAGCTGACTATAGCCTGAAATTCCTGGACTCAAGCTATCTTCCTGCCTCAGGCTCCTGCCTAGTCCTAGCTATTCGGCTACTACCTGCCTAGTAGCTGAGTATAGGTGTGCACCACAATCCCTGGCTTTTTTTTTTTTTTTTTTTGGGTAGATAGGGAGTCTGTGTGTTGCTCAGGCTTGTCTTGAACTCCTGGCCTCAAGCAATCCTGCTGCTTCGGCCTCCCAAAGTGCTGGGATTACAGGCATGAGCCACCACATCCAGCCGGGAAAATCATCTTAACATTTATTTTCCTTATCCTGAGAATAAGTTTTTGCAAGGCTTGAATTTACTTTGGAAGAACTCATTCTAGTAACAGAAATTTTGGATTAACCAAATGGTCCCTTTTAATTTTCAGAGCGTTTCCACATACTTAATTTTTTGAATATCATAGGTACTTGGGGAGAGCAAGGCACATTGGCGTGTGCCTATAGTCATAGTTACTCAGGAGGCTGATGCAGGAAGATCGCTTGATGCCAGGAGTTTGAGGCTGTAGTGCACTAGGATCACACCTGTGAATAGCCATTGCATTTCAGCCTGGGCATCAGGGTTTTTTAGAGACTGCATCTCTAAAAAAATAAATAAATAAATTGGACAGCTATTATCAGTCTCTAAAATTTTAGAGATTAAAAAACAGTCATTTGCTGCCTCTCACGTAGCTGATGAATGATGGAGTTGGCATTTGAACCCTGGTCTTCAGTCTGTGAGGTAATGTTCTTCCCACTATTCCAGGTTGCCTCACCTAGGTCACTCACATCCTGGAAACGTGTTTTTGGTGCTTCTCATCTATATCTGTGCTTGGACCATTCTTACTTTATAGTTTTTCTCATCTTTTGCCCTGCCAAATTTGACTATTGGATAGTTAAACAAAACCATAGTTAAGTCTCTTCTCCAAGGTACCACATAAACATTTTGCCTCTCTGTTTATAGTTATTAATGGTAAGATAGGGCATTGGCCATAGTTCAGAGGGGTATAGCTTACCTGCATTTTAGGTGACAAAAATCATTAGAAATCAGCTTCAAGTATAGCTGTGTTAACTAGAATGAACTAGGTATGAGGGCTGGATTCTGGGGTTTGAGATCTTCAGTTCCCTGGAATGTTTTGAAATCTCTAATTCTTTGAGAAGTATTTGTACTGAGTAGATTATCTTTTTACTGATCACATTTTTTGGTTCTTCTTATTTTTATTGTTTCTTCATGTAGGGGTCTTGTTCCTCGCCTCCTAGGTGACATCATTTCTTTGTGGCTCTGTAACTCACTGGCCTACCTCGTCAATACCTATGCACTAGACAGCGGGGTAAGTTGTGACCTTGGTGAGATGTGCTAGTGCTGGCTTTTTGTATTCACCTGGCTGCTAGGTTAGCTTTAAAGTAAGATGACAGTTTGCTACATGCCAGACTGAACATTGTATAGCTAAAAATTACCAGTCGAATTTTCAAAGGCTAATGGAGTGACCCATACTGTTTACTGTAGAGAGATGTACCCAAAAGTCCCTAAGATGTGATAGAGTATACCCAAGAGATTTAGCCCTGTCACAGTGCAGGGCTCTAAGGAAATCACTTCTTTATTGATAACTAGTTTTAGAGGACACAGTGAAGCAGAAGGACAGCTTTATGGTGTATCTGAGGCTTTTCTTCTAATCTAGAATGTTAAGGGGACTCCTGTATTGGGCTTTCTAGAAACCTCAGCCTGAGAGGTTTTGAGAATCAACCTTATCTAGAAGTTGTCTCTCCTGTCTTAGCAGTTGTGGGGCCTCTTTGTACATAGCTCCATAGCATGGTGAAAAATTGAACACACCAAGAGGTATGTGACTGAATCCATCTAAATCTTCTTGAGTACAGAGATGGATCTTCTCCAAAGCATCTGGTACAAAGCTAGCTGGATGCAGAGGTAGGGAATTGTCCCTTGGATATATTTAAATATGGTTTTCCAGGGATTATATTTCTAAGGCATGGGAAAGTTCACCAATCTCATTTTCTTTTGTTTTTGAAGTCCTGAGGCTATTACATTTGTTCCTCATATCAGACTAGTCTAATATGAATTTGTCTATTAATGTTGAATCAGGTTGATCGTTTGGATCACTGCCTTTTTATTCTCATAATTAGTTATTTTTTATGATTTTATTCTCAGTTAATTTTCAAGCTGTCAGAGAAACTGATAAATCAGAGATAGAATATGTTGATATAGTTGTGGGCAGTTAACTGAAGGCTCTTTTCCTATTTTAGGTTTCTACCATGAATGAAATGAAGAGTTATTCCCAAGCTGTCACAGGAGTGAGTTTTTTTTAATCCTTCTAACCTCCTAGGAATAGTTGTGTTTTGTCTTGTTTTTCTTTCAAATCCGGCATGTGTTGTCACTGCTTTAAGGGAACCAGATATCTCACTGGGAAATCTCCCTCAAATTTGGTAATGTTTGTCAAAGGTAAGAAGGATGCAGAGCTCCTGCCTCAGAGCAGCAGTAATAACAGCCCACGTGGTTTGGTGCTAGTCAGCTTTTAAAGGGGTGTGCTTTTTCTCCTGAATAATGCAGTTCAGTTTGATTTGAATGAAGACCCTGTCACAACATAAGAGAAGTCTTCTGGCCTTTAGTTACAATGTTGAATGTAGTGGTATGTTGAGAGGGAGAAGCAGGCTGGTCTGAGTGCAGTGGTGTTTACAACTAACTGATCACAACCAGTTACAGATTCCTTTGCTCCTTCTCTGCTCCCGCTGCTTCACTCGACCAGCCTTAAAAAAAAAAAGGAAGAAGTGTTTCCAGGCTCAAAAATGTGTAGCTTAATCTTTCCACGGGTACTGAGAAAGCAAGACCAATGTTAGAGTGTTTGACCACAATGGCACTGGGCCTTTAAGGGAGAGGAAAGAAGAGAATAAAGAAGACTAGGAGTGACCTAATAACTTAGCTATCATTTTTACCATTTTACAGTTTTTTGCCAGTATGTTGACCTATCCCTTTGTGCTTGTCTCTAATCTTATGGCTGTCAACAACTGTGGGTAAGTACTTTGCATTTCTTATCCTAGATGTTGGCTGCCTTTATGCCTGACAGGCAGCGCAGTCCTGGTAGAAATTTGGGAAAGAAAGATACAATTGATGCTATTGTTAGATTCCTAAAGACTGGGTGAGCGGTGGCTCACATCTATAATGCCAGCACTTTGGGAGGCTGAGATGGGAGGATTGCTTGAGGCCAGGAGCTTGAGACCAGCCTAGGTAACACAGTGAGATCTTGTCTCTACAAAAATATTAAAAATTAGCCCAGAATGATGGCACGTGCCTGTATCCCATCTACTCAGGAGGCTGAGGTGGGAGGATTCCTTGAGCCCAGGAGTTGGAGGTTGCAGTGAGCTATGATGACACCGCTGCACTCTCGCCTGGGAAACAGAGTGAGACCTTGTCTCAAAAAAAAAAAAAATGATTAATAATTTTTTTCTCTATATGCCCCATGCTGCAGCAGCCTCAATTTGTATTTATAAGCAGCCACCTTGTATCCTTTTTTGGAATAGAGAGAGGCCAAGATAACATTTCTCAAGTACTTATAATTAATATGCATTTGCCAATAGTATAGGTCCTTCCTCTAAAAGGTGAGATACCCCATAAATGTATACAAATAAAAATTATAAATATAATAAAGCTGCTTTAAAAAGGGATTAAAAATAATTATGAAATTATTCTATTTTTACATCTTTATTTTAAATCTTTATCCTCTTTTCTATGAAAGTGATAAAAGGTATGTTCTGGATTAAATGACAGCCTGTACCTGTTTTTCCTAGGGGTTTCATGGAGAAAGTGAGCTTTAAAGAAAGAGAAATAGGAAATTCAGTCTATGGAAAGTTTCTGTCAACACCTTTAACACCGTTATTTATTTAATTATTTGTCAACATGGTGTTGACAGCTTTCCCTGGACTGATTGGGGAGGGCAGGTGGTGGTGTGGTGGCAGATACCATTGATCTCCAACTTCTAGATGCCAAGTGACCCTGCTGAGTTGGGCAGAAGTTTTGCCTTTTGATTTAATTCAGAATTTTTCTCCCTATGGTACATGACATAGTATATCATTAGACATGTTACTGGGTAGAGTTTTGAACATGTTACGTTCTGTTTTCTGATTTGTAGAGCAGCTGCCACGTTTTAGCCCAGAGCATACTTGAAGGATAAGTTAAATGTCTTATATTTCTTACAGTTTTTTCGATAGGAAGTGATTGTGGGTTATACCGGAATAGAAGCATGTTGTCACCACGGTTTCTATCCGTTGTCACATTTAGGTTCTTTGTGAACACCAATTAGTTTTTAAATCCCCTTTCCCTGCTCTTTAATCATATACTTGCTGTGTTCTAGAGTTTCGTCTGTTCACAAATGAAAAACCTAAATGTTTCAGAAAATAAGATTGAACTTTCTCTTTATTTGTTGATTGAAACCTAAATACACGGGAGGAAATCCCTTTTGGATACTCGATCTTTCCCTTGCTCCCATATAATTTGTTTCATTAGAACTAAAATTGCCTCTGGGGGAAGCCTTCTACAAGGGAGACTATTTTGATGAAGGTTTATCAAACTCTTGAGAATATTTTATAAATATTAACCTGAATAGCTAATCTTTTCTATTCCAGGCTTGCTGGTGGATCTCCTCCTTACTCCCCAATATATACTTCTTGGCTAGATTGCTGGTGCATCCTACAAAAGGAGGTATTTATTTCTATCTCTTTCTTGTTTGATTTGGTTTTGGTTGTTTGTTTTCTTAAATGTCTCTGAAATCTCACGTTAACTCTTGTAAAATGTGATGCTTAGAAGTCATCAGCAGGGGTGATGAAGAAGTGAGACTCCCTCAGTGTGATGGTCTAGCAGCCATTTGCCTGATCACATTCAAGTTACAAATAGAGTCCAGGTAGATAATTAACCTGGTTGTTAAAATCATGGCCTTGATTTTAGACTCTTTTTTTCCAAACTCACCTTTTTTAAACTCAGAATCTCCTTATATATTCATATGTTTCCCCATAGTATAGATGAGGAAATTGAAAAATGAGAAATTGGTGGCGGGGGAGGGAGCGAGAGCGGGGTCTTCCTGAGGTTTCCACTCCGGCGCCCGCCATCGCAAAATTAAAAAAAAAAATTTTTTTAATTAAAAAAAAGAAAAATGAGAAATTATTTATTTATGACAAATTATTTGTCACAATGGTGTTGACAGTGCTGGTCTCATACTTCCAGAGTCTTATTAGTGGATGATTTTGTCCAAACTGCAATTTATGGTTTGTTGTTGCTGTGAGGTGTATAAACTACAGCCAGAAATTCTTGCTTGATCTAGGCAAAGCTTTATTAGAAAATAAAATAATGGCCAGGCGCGGTGGCATGCACCTATAGTCCCAACTACAGGGGAGGCCGAGGCAGGAGGATCACTTGAGCCCAGGAGTTTGAGGCCAGCCTGGGCAACATAGAGAGACTCATATCTTACCCAAAAAAAATTTTAAAAAGCATGGGCTGTGGGCTAAATTTAGCACAGCATCCCTTAAAATGGCCATCAGTTTAAAGCTGTTTTTGAGTGGGAACCACTTTTTAAAGGATTGCAGAAGAGAGCGTATAAAGAAGCTCTTTGTTGTGTTATTTTATAGCAATAGTGGTACATATGAGAAAGGCCTTTGTTCACAGAGCTCAGCTTCCCCAGTCTGAACTCTGAATGAAAAGATCTAAGTGTCACTTGTGGTTGCCTTTGTGCAGCATGCATGCCCAACAAGCCCCTCTGGGAATCCAAGCTAGAACACTTGAATGATTTAATTTTGGTACGGACCTGTCATGAACATTCTGGGTTTCATTCTGAGTTTTACACTCTTTATTGGATATCCTCCTAATGTGATCTCTGTTTAAAAGGAAAGATAACCTTTCTTTCTCTACTTTCTAACTAACCCCCTGTTATAGGAATAAAGCAGACAGAAAGTGGGTTAGGGTGTTAAATATACCTTACCTATGGGATAGTTGATCCTGTGGGTGCTAAGACAACAGCAAATCTTGACTGGACATTTACTATACTTCAGACACAGTATGAAGAGATTTCCATCTATCAGCTCATGTAATTTTCAAAATAACTAAATAAGGATAGGTACTGTTCTCTATCATCCCATTTTACATACAAAGAAAGTAGGGCTTAGAGCACTTTAGTGCGAATTATGTAACCCAAGGTCACAGAGGGTATATTTGGGAGAGCTGAGACTTATACTTCAGAGTGTATTCAATTATTACTTTAATTGTAAGATTTTATAAGTACTCCTTGGAAACCTGATTATTTCATTAAAAAATAAATAAAAGCTAGCGCTTTTATTATGAGTGGCCCTGTTCTAAGTGCTTTACATATATTGACTCATTTGATAACCCAGCTAGAAAGTAGCAAAGCCAGAATCTAAACTGGGCATCCTGTCTGAGTAAGTAAGAAATTCTTGCCTTATCGATGATGAGGAGGAGTTGCAGTTATTTAGTTCCACAGTAGCTCAGCCTGTCAGGGAATACAAATCCCTATTATGCAGTGACCATCCCAGTTTTGTCCTGGTCATTTACTCATGTCTCCCTGAAACATGTCCAATTGGATCTCTCACTGATTTGGATTGGCTGACCTCATCTTCACACTAGACTTTATTTGTGTTTATTTTTTTTTTCCAGGGAAATATGAGCCGAGGAAATAGCTTGTTTTTCCGGAAGGTCCCCTTTGGGAAGACTTATTGTTGTGACCTGAGAATGTTAATTTGAAGATGTGGGGCAGGGACAGTGACATTTCTATAGTCCCAGATGCACAGAATTATGGGAGAGAATGTTGATTTCTATACAGTGTGGCACGCTTTTTTAATAATCATTTAATCTTGGGAAAATGGAGGTGTTTGGTGTCTGCCTTTTTTGTTCCTTTTTTCAGCACAACAGAATTTACCACTGCTATTTCCCCTTTAGTTATTCTGAAATGAGATGATTTTCCTCCAGATTCTTATTTTACTTAAACAAAAAACAGTTGTATTTTCCTAAAGGTAGAGGCAGGTTGTTATGTGATTTGAGTCTCAGTTTAAGGGTTTGTAAAATAAAGAGTAGAATCCCAAGAAGAAAGAATTTTGTAAAACTTGAGAAAATTAATAAGGCAAACTATATGGGAGGTTATGAATGACTTTCTCTTGGGTAGACCCTAGACATTCAGCAGCATCCACCAGAGTCTGCCTCCTGTCATATATTTCTCAGCACATTTGATTAACCTTGTCTCTCACACTTCAAAAAATGACAGTATGTTGCCAAATTACCCTAGCAAATCTCTATGGGAGGCATCCACACCTTCAGTCTATTACTGCAAAGTAATAAAGTGTCACCAACAACAAAGAAAAAGGACAATGATAGAAAGTAAGCAAGATTTGGATAGGAAATGTATAATGGCTTGTTTTTTTCCCCGGAAGAAGTTTTTGTTTTCACCTAAAATACGAAAAGCAAATACTGCAGCAGCAGCCCCCATCTTGAAGAGCTAAGTCTTCACCAATCCCTAAATTGCATCATTATACGGTTCTAATTGTATATAATCTTTTGTTCTTCAGTTTTTCATTTTGTTACCTTTTTATTGTTGCGGAAGGTGAGTAGTTTGTTTTTCATTCCTGACGACAGCCTTGGAAAGTGTATTTGTAACTCCATATCTGGTAACGTGGACTTACGTCCAGAGAGGACTTAGGATACTGACCACCTCGCATGTCAAACTCTCAGTTAGGCGTATTAACAAACATTTATAGGAGGGAAAAAATCACTTTAGAAAGAAAGAAAATTCAACTCAAGCATAAAGCTCCTATTTACTCAGGCCTTTTAAAAGCAGGTTAAAATGCTCTAAAATGAGAAAGCTTATGGTTTCACTTATATAAATAACCCACTGGGATGTTGCCAAATGAATAAGCACTTAATTTGCTGCTTCTGAGACTTCTCTGTCAAAGCAGCAGCACCCATAATGTTAGATAGAATGAGCATGCAGGGTTCTCCTCCCCCCCTAGGGTTTAGGGATACCACCTGAAGCTCATGAGTAGCTTAGCTTGAAATGTCTTTGATGTCTCTTGTCTCAAAAAGTAATGTAAATTTTATATACCATTCAATATTATCTGCATTTGTTTTAATATAAAAATGTTTTGCATTGCCTACTTTTTTTCTCCCAAAAAATCTTCAAGTAAAGACGATCTAGGAAAACATGCCATGTTTATCCTGTGGCTTCTATGCACATACACGCGTGCCTGTTCCTAGTTGAGAAGCATGTCTGACTGTGATAACCAGTCTACCACCAGAGGGCGCCAAGGCTTCGGTTTTGCCAGCGCAAGTTGGGCTGCTGAGAAATTTCACCAAGGCCTGGGATTGCTCAGAGTACCAGTCCATCTGTTTCAAGCTTCCTGCATCCGAGCTATAGGTCCAGTAACATAAGAGGCTGAAGTTTATTCAGGGTCTGGTAAATGCAGATAGGTGCTCTTTAATATTAACTGCCATGTGAGTTGTATTTAACTCACGCTAGTTTTGAGCCTAGGGCCTCGTGAAACATATGTAACTCACACGTGTCTTCACCGTGGGAGCCGCAAGAACTATTTTTCAAGTTGCATGTAACTTACACATAGGAAACAATAAAAAACAACAAATTTTTCATTGAATTAGAAAGGATTGTTTTGTTTTTGGAGTTTTTATTCTGTTTTCATAATAAAACACTGTGGCCCCAAGGAAAGAAATTTTTTTTCTAGTGTGACAGTCAATGTGTTAAGATACACATGCAAGAAATAGTGAACTGACTCAGTTAATAATATAAACTTAGATAAGGGGTACCAGTAAGCCACACCTGTAAAGCTGGGCAAATGCTTTTTCCGTTGGTGGTACCAAGCTAAGTTGCAGGGAAATATTCCCCTAGGGAGTGTGATGACCACTGAAACCTTGACTGAAGAAAAGAATGTGGGGTTTCCTGGTACTTTGGGGGTGATTGTTAAAATGCCTGGGTAAAAGAACAACCTTAGGATGAAAGAAACTTTAAACATACCTTGGCTTTGTTGTCATTTCCTATCTGTGAGAGTCCTCCTTTCCTTCTTCCCATTGAAATTTTTCCTGTAATATAAGATTCAGTTCTAGCACCATCTCTTTGTGAAGTCACTCATAGTCCTCCCAACTGGAAGAGGGCTTTGCCTTCAAACTCTCCCTCCCATATAGCATGTAATTATAGTACAGACTCAACTGACAAAACAAACTACATCCAACACCAAGGTCAAGTTTTACACAGCAGTGGCATTACCTCTCTCTACTTTGAAAATCTGTGAAAAAAAGAATGTGTGTGTGTATGCATATATTTAGCCCTTTAAAACAGGCCCAATAGGGCAAAGCGGTGCCTCCTGCCTGTAATCCCAGCACTTTGGGAGGCCCAGGCAGGAGGATGGCTTGAAGCCAGGAGTTTGAGACCAGCCTGAGCAACATAGCGAGACCTCTTCTCCATGAAAAAAAAATTTTTTTTAGTTATCTGAGCATGGTGGCACACGCCTGTAGTCCCAGCTACTCAAGAGGCTGAGGCAGGAGGATCACTTGAGTCCAGGAGTTTGAGGAGTGAGCTATGGTCATACCACTGTGCTTCAGCCTCAGTGACAGAGCAAGACCCTGTCTTTGAAAATAATAATAAAAACTAGCTGGCCAAGTAGTAGTAAATGAAGGTGGTTGGCCGGGTGTAGTGGCTGTCACCTGTAGTCCCAGCACATTGGGAAGCCGAGGTGAGAAGATCCCTTGAGTATAAGAGTTTGAGACAAGCCTGAGCAACATAGCGAGACCCTGTCTCTACCAAAAAAACTTTTAAAAAAAGTTAGCTGGATGTTGTGGTGCTCACCTGTAGTCCCAGCTACTCGGGAGGCTGAACCAGAGTTGTACCTACTCTGGCTTTCTATCCAGTCTGGGGCCCTGCCCTCCTGGCGTGACAAAGACTGGTGTGAGTGTCCTTTGGCTAGAAACAAAAGGGGAGAGTAAAATGAGAAACAGCAGAAGCACCTCTCGTTTCAGACTGCTCACCTCCCGCTGGAATTCAGTATCTCGTGCCTTTCCTCCCGCTGGGGGCCGGAGGCAGCAGGATCGCTTGAGCCCGGGAGTTCGAGGCTGCGGTGAGCTGTGATCGCGCCACTGCACTCCAGCCTGGGCGACAGAGCGAGACCCTGTTTCTCAGAAATAGGGTGCTCGGTTTAAAGTACTGTAGCAAATGAGGGAGCAAGAGGCAGAAATAAGTGTCATGCTTGTCGTGGACGTTCTAATTCTCATAAGCGTCGGTAGGTAGGCGTCCCCACGTTAGAAATGAGATTGAGGGTAAGTAACTCACAACCACATCGCCAGTACATTCCAGGCTAGAGCAAAACCTGCGTTTGTCGAATTCTAAGGCATTTTTATTGCTCATGGAGGTATAAAATGCTGAGAAAAAAGTAGCCAATAAACCAAATGGTATGTAATTCCTCCATCTGAGGAAAAGGGCCCTGCATTTGCAGTCAAAGCGGTGAGCTAAAGAACAAGGCTCCCAACAGAGTAGAATCGCCTTAAATCAGGAAAGACAGCTCGTGCCTCTGCGGAATGATAAGTAGGTGAAGCAGCTGAAAATAGAAATGACCACCATTGCTTTCCTAGGCTATTATAATGGTTTATGTAGATGAAAAGCTAAGTTACCACGTGACAGATTTCCTCCTAGAAGGACCATTAGTTCAACATGTTTGGACTCCCAGTACATTTGGAGGGTAGCATTTCTTAAAAGTGATCTATGTGTCAGTGCTTCTAATGAGTTCGTCTAAAACATCCTTGCAGATCGGATGGGTTCATTAAAGCTGCCTCCCAAAGTGCCCTGGTAGTTTCTATTTTGGCATTTTTTGTTTTTTAAATATAGGTGAAGATAAGTGTTTTATCTTTTCAGAGATGTTAGGCTTACCTAAAGTCACAAGTGCCATCTAATTTTATTTTTTCCCCATCTATTGATCCCTCATCTTATTTTCTCTTTAGACTTGAAAAGAATCAGAATTTTGATTTCTGATTTTTGTCCTGGGGGGAAAGTTGCAAGGGAGAGGTTCTCTTGCTGCCAGCCAAAATACAGGAATGTCTTAGGTGGAGACAGGGATTGATTTTCTAAGGCAAGTGGGAGTTTTCCTTCCAACCGAGTTTGTCCGTCCATATGACAGCTTTGTCATCCATTTGCTGCCTGGAGAGATGTCGTGGGGAGGTCCATAGCAGTGCATGAGTTAAGTCTCTCTACACACCGTTCTCGTCTGCCATCCTGTGGCCATGAGACAGGATCGAGAAGAGCCTTTTACTCGTTGGTCTCATGAGTGGATTCCTCTGTGGTCTGGGCACCAATCTCTTGTCTGGGACCAATTAGGCAGATTTTTTATTAAAACCACAATTGTTCTGGAACCAACTTACTGCAACCCTGAAGAAGAATGTTTTCGAGTAGATTCTGATCAGTACCTCACACCAAAACAGAGTCAGAGGATGGTACTTGAGAGCACAGAAGCAGAAGAGGGAGAGACACCAGTGCGACCTGGGGGTGCTCTTCAGGATTCACCAGCTTGCTGAGAGGCAGCAAATAAGGAAACAAACCTTGCCCTCTCCCCAAGTCTCCAAGATGACACGTGGATGAGAAAGTTTTGTAGCACCAACTCTACCTCACTAAGGCAGCCAAAAGCATGGACTATTCCCTGGTAATGCCACATTTCCATGGAAAATCTATTAAGTATTGCATTTATTTCCAAACAGAGTAGCATGAAGAGCCAGAGGTTAAATCAGGACAAGAACCAGAATTATACCTACTCTGTCTTTCTGTCCAGTCTGGGGCCCTGCCCTCCTGGCTTCACAAAGACTGTGAGAGTGTCCTTTGCCTAGAAACAAAAAAGGAGGCTAAAAACAGAAGCGAGAGAACCACTCCTCATTTCAGGCTGCTCACCTCCCACTGGAATTCGATATATCATGCCTTTCCTCCCCCTCAGGGACCTACATTTAGAGTTTATAAATGCAGCTGGCATTAAGTGAGTAGCTTGGGCAAAGTCCTATGCTAGGGGCAGTGGAGGATGCAAAGGTCTGTAATAAATCTCCCTGTCCTGCCTGGCGCTTACAGTTCACTGAGAGGGATACAGAATGACAAGAACATAAACTAGGAGTATTGGGAGGATTAAGTAAAACCATGTGTAAAACAGCAAGGCCTGGTACACTGAAAGAGAGTACTCAGTGAAGCTCTTTCAGACACTCTCTGATGACTTGTACAAAGCTGTGCATGCCATGAGAAGTTGGAATCAAGCACCATGGGATCTACGAGAGGGAAAGCTCATAACAGGTTGGGGAAATCAGAGAGGACTTAATGAAGGAGCAGCATTGAGTTGGGTTTTTTGAGGATAGTGAGGATACTGGAAGGCAGGATGGTGGAACGGGAGAAGTTTCTAGCTCTGTCACCAGCTGCAAGACCTTGTTAAGCCCCCGGCTCCTCAGCTCTAAGATGAGAAGTTATACTTCTCTTACTGGAATATTAAGTTGAGTACACTTGAGTGCTTACATCAGGGCACTAAGAAAAAACTAAAAATAAACAATAAATTTAGTGCAGTGCTTGACACAGTAAATATTTGGTCTGTGGTAGCTATTTTTATTGCTAGAATTTTAAGAACTAGAGGGGGAGGGGATCCTTTACAAGTACAGACGATAATGTGGGCAAAGTCCTGGAGCTGCTAAAGGCTAAAGCAGTTGAGGGCAAGTGGAATCACATCTCTAACTGCCCTAACCTTTCTTCAAAGCAGTATTTCTGCCATATAATGAACACCTAGAACAGTGACTAGCACACAGCAGATACTCAACAAATGTTTGCTGAGTGAATGTCCAACTGCCTCCTGGATGTATCCACGTGGATGTCCTTCACGATCCTCAAATGGAGTGACATCTCAGCCACTCTTTCCAAGCCTGCAGTGGTACGTGCATTCTCAAACTCTGTTAAACACAACATTATCACCCTATCCCCAAGCTAGAAACCCTGGAGATGACTTTCAGTCCTCTCTACCCCTCCCTCTGCTTCTAAAAAGTCACCACTAGATTCTCAGAAATGTCTCTTAGACTTGTCATCTCCCTTCCCTCCCACTGCCTTGATGCATCATCTCTGCCCAGCTGCTGCCACGGCCTCTATCTCATGTTCCTGCTGCCAGCTTGGGGCAGCAGGCAGCAGATAAAGCTGGAGCTTTGCCAGCTTTGACCAGAGTGTGCAGGATGGCCACAACTCTCCTGCCTGCACGGGCTTCTGGCAAAAGAAAAAAAAACTTCTCTCTGACCCAAGTTTCTTAGGAAACTTCTTGTCCTAGCATCCTTTATCCTTATACCCGAGCCCAAGCCAGACAGTCCCAGTCCTACAGCCTCCCCTGCTCTGCACGTTCATACTGCTCTAGCAGCTGCTATCTGTGTCTGTTATCTTCCACCGAAGCCTTGTGCAGGAGGAGCCGAGCTGAGAGACAGGGCTATTTATAAATAGGAAGTGGGTGTAAAGTTCTGCAGTCACAAATGTTTTAAACAAGGCTAATTCCATCTCTCCTCTATTCGAGTTTTGAAATTTCTGTCCACCCCCTCATCTTCCATCTTTTCCCAAAGCGTGTAAGTTCCTGCCCTCTCCTTGGTCAAAGCCACAATAAACCTGGACACCACGGTGGCTTAGAGATACGACACAGAATGAAGTGTGGGAATTACCTGGATTCAGCATCTATAGACAACTGTACAAAGTCAGCGCTCCTGAGAACATAAATGTTCCTACCACGTAATAATAGAATATTTATTGATGGCTCACGACGTGCCCTGCCCATATAGCCATTAACTCCAACCCATAAACAGCCATATAAGCCAAATATTGTCCCCATTTTAGTGGTAGAAAAGTGAAGCTCCCAAGGGTTGACTGACTTGCCCAAGACTGGTAAATGGCAAAGCCGGAATTCAGACCTGGGTCTGCAAGTCTGGGATTTCTAATATGCCACAAACGTGTATTGAGTCCAAGCATTTTTCTGCGTAATGATAGGAGAACAGGTTATAACAGACATATATAAATATGAAACTTAATGAGAGGAGGGAACTTGTGATTTTATTCTAACAATGAAAGGATCAACATCGTATGTTACAGTTGCATACTCAGAAGCCCAACTAAACTGGCTTAATTAGGACGAATTTATTGGCTCAAGTAACATAAATGGCCAGTGGTTAATCTGGTGGTTCATAAAAGGGCGTCGGGACTCTCACTCTCCCCATCCCTTGGGTCTGCCTGCCTCTCTCTGGTTTCCCTCTCAGACAGGCTCTCTCTACGTGGCAACAAGATGCCAACTGGCTGCTCCACTCATGGCTTCTTCGAGCTTGTAATTCCGGAGAAAGAGCAAATATCTTTTCTGAGAGCTCTGGCAAAAATCCCCAGGAGAACTCTGGCTTGAAACCCACACCCATCTGTAAAACATTTGGTGTGGCTGGGAGATGCTGGCCAGGCTTGAGTCATAGGCCCATCCTGAAAGGGTCGGAGACCAGGGTCAGCCCCAGCAGAAGCATATATATTGAGCTGGACTGTTTTCTAACGTGGAGGGGCATGGCTCATCAAAAGAAACTCACTGGGCAAAGACGTGTTACGCCCTGTCCAAAAGAAACAGCTTGAGTAGAAAGGGAAAGAAAACAACAGTTCACCAAGAACATGTAACACGTGAGAATCCGTGAACCTAACTAAGAGAGCACAGGAGTTGGTGTGTTTGAAATCCTCTGTGCATGGGTATATACATATATTAGCTCAGTCACCGATGAGCCAGATAATATCCCTTTTTTCAAGTGAGAAAAATGGAAGTTCAGAGATTTAAACAACTTTCTAGTAGGTGGCAGAGGTCGAATTCAAACCTAGGTGTGTTTGACTCCAAATCCTGCAAGCTTTACACCACGGCACACTCCCAGTCCAGGAGGAGCTAGAAACGGGGGCGAGAGTGATAGGAGAGTGCGTGTGGGGGGACACATCTGACTGATGCTCTGAGGGCAGCATGCACCCCATCGATCGGAGACCGTCCTGCCCTTTCACAGCCACCAGCTGAACAGCTGATTAACTCTTCACATGCATCAAAGACAGCATCCTCTCTCGGTGGCGAGAAAAACCTGCCAGGGAGCTGCTCTTCAGCCTGACTTCTGACCATGAGAAAGAATCGCCTGGTGCTGTGGGTGAGACTGGAACCACTGGGGAAAGGTGGATTGAGAAGGGAGGGCATGTTGGACCTGGAATGAATGGATAATTGAATAAATAGTCCTAGAAAAATGATTTGGAAAGTTATGAGACAAGATGGGAATACGGCACAAGAGGGATAGGAAATTAGGACATCCTGTTTGCAGAAAATCCCTGTGCACAAAGAGGGGAAGAGCTGAAGACACCACCGTGGCTCTGACAAGCTCAAAATTTAAAAGGTAAGGTACAAGAGATGGAAGGAAGAGTGAAGTTCTTGATAAATTGGGACTTCGAAAAGGTGCAGACAATAAAAGACATTGTTGGTTATGGTCAGAGCAAGAGGAATAAAGGACAAGATGGGGTTCCACTGGGGGACGGAGGCATCAGGTTGGCAGCTGTCAGAGAAAGCAGAATACTCAAACCTGAGTTTCTTCTTTCTCCTGAGGAAAAGCATTTTCAAACTGGGACGAATAAAGCAAAACACGGTTAGAGGAAATTGAAACCCCAAATAACAGAAAAGATAAGAGAAAACCTAAGCACCTAGCCGTTCGAAATGAGTTGCAAATCCCAAGGTGTTGATAAATCTTTGCAGATACAATCCTGGGGCCCTTGCCAATGTGGCTGAGAAAGCCATGGTGAAAAGGACAGGGGCCACAATGCAGGACAGCTGCAAATGTCCTGACATGCAGAAAAGAATAAAAAGTAGGCCAGGCGCGATGGCTCACGCCTGTAATCCTAGCACTCTGGGAGGCTGAGGCGGGAGGATCGTTTGAGCTCAGGAGTTCGAGACCAACCTGAGCAAGAGTGAGACCCTGTCTCTGCTAAAAATAGAAAAATTAGCCGGGAATGGTGACGTGAGCCTGTAGTCCCAGCTTCTCAGGAGACTGAGGCAGGAGGATCACTTGAGCCCAGGAATTTGAGGTTGCAGTGAGCTGTACTCTGTACCACTGCACTCTAGCTCGGGTGACAGAGAGACCCTATCTCAAAAAATAAATAAATAAATAAGAAATAAAAAGTAGATTCTGGAAACTAGGTGGGCACATTTGAGGTGAATTCCCTCAAAATTTATTCTAGACTATAGTACTAAATTGGGTTTGAGAACACCTAGAAAAAGAATTGGTACCTTCTCAAAGAACAAGATAGGGTGAAAATAATTTATTATTTGTTTGGAAGGCCAGTAGGAAAATTCCTTGGATCATAGTGTTCCTTGTTTCCAGTTAGACATTGAATGCCTCATGATTGAGGAGATAGCTAGGAAAATAATGATCTCAGAGCTTGCTCAGTTGGGTGGATCTATGTAACGACTAGGCCCCTTCACCCCGGTTGGTTATTTAATTGATGCAGCTCTGGGACAAGACTCAAGTTGCGTGCTACTAGACTCTGTTTGGTCAGCTCAGTAGAGATCAGTGTCCACCACACTCACCAAATTTGCAGACGGCACCACTGTTGGAAGGAAAAGCTAATATTTGAATGTCAGAATCAAGATTCTAAAATAACTTGAAACACTAGACTGAAACCAGAAGGATGAAATACAAAAGAAATAAGTAAAAAGATCTGCATTTAGATTTTTTTTAATATATCAGCTGCACAAGCACAGGATGAAGGAAGTTTGGCTTGCCAATGGTGCCTGAGAAAGAGACTGAGGGCTTTCAGCTGATCTCAGGTTAAATAGAAACCAGGGGGAATGAAGTACCTGCTTAAAAAGATAGTGGTTCTCCCCACCCATTTTTATTTTAGGTGCAAAGGTGAGAAACAGGGAAAAGTATGTCTCCCAAACCATTCCCCTTCCCATGAGGCAACAACTGCTAATGGCTTCTAGTCGATCCTCTCAGAGGTTTTCTGTGCACACATAAGCAAATGCATACTTTTTCTTTTTTCACATAAATGGTAGCATATCATACACCTTGTTTTTTTCACTTAACTAACAATATATCCAATGATTCCTTGTTCTTTTATAGAGGATGCATAGTATTCTATTGTATATTTGTATAATAATTTATTTAATTGGTCCTCTATTGCTTAACTTGTTTGCAATATTTTGCTATTACAAACAATGCTGCGATCAATAACATGTCATTTGCTATTACAAACCATACTAAAATGAATAACATATAATTTCAAATATGTGGGCATGTATCTGAAGAACGTCTTTTTAAGAAGTGGAATCACTGAGTTAAAGGGCATGCGCATTTTTTAATTTGGTAGATGTTGTTCAATTGCTCACTTGTATCAATTTACCCTCCCCACTAACAATGTATGAATGTCTGTTTCTCCACATCCTCACCAACAGAATGTATTATAAGTTTTATTGATCATTGACAATTTGAGAAGTAAAAATAACAATGGCGTCTTACTGTAATTTTCTTATTCTGGTAGTTGTTTGTATTTTTTAATTAATTAGTTGTTTACATCCTTTACCCATTTTTCTATTGAGTGTCTTAGAGTGCTTTATATATTAAAGAAATTTGCTCCTTGTGATATGAATTACAAATATGTTTTTTAGTTGTAGTTTGTTTTTTGATTTTATTTCTGGCAATTTTGCCATGTAAATGTGCTTTCTTTTTA
This sequence comes from Daubentonia madagascariensis, assembly GCA_023783475.1. Taxonomy (NCBI): domain Eukaryota; kingdom Metazoa; phylum Chordata; class Mammalia; order Primates; family Daubentoniidae; genus Daubentonia; species Daubentonia madagascariensis. The sequence continues at coordinate 640,141 of JAKFHU010000403.1, forward strand.
AGCAGTAGTAACATGTATCCATCATTTTTTTTTATAACTTCTGAATTTTATCATACTTCAAAGTCCTTCCTCACTCTGAAATTTTTTTTAAAAGCATCTGATTTTTTTTAGTGCTTTTTTCGGTATAATTTATACATTTAAATATTTGATCCATCTATCCAGAATTTGTTTTTGTATAAGGTGAGATGTATGGATCTATTTTTTTCCGGATGGCTACTTAGTTGTTCCCATACAATTTATTAAATCAAGTATCTTTTCTCTTCTGATTTAACATCCCACTTTTACAATATTCTAATTCCAGTATGTATTTGGATCTAATACTTGATTTTATATTCTGTCCATTGATCTACTTCTTTTGATACATTTGAGAGAAATTATAGTTTTTATTGGTGTTATAAATTAATTTTCAAGAAAGCAATAAATAATCATTTATGGTAGAGTTTGGGAAATAGAAAACTTATATAGAGAAAATAAATATCATCCCTGAACCTATCATAAATAATCTACTAAATATTTTGGTGTTTACCCATCCAATCTTTTCTATATAATTTTTTTTTTTTTGAGACAAGGTCTCACTCTGTTGCCTGGTCTAGAGTGCAGTGGTGTCATCATAGCTCACTGCAACCTCAAACTCCTGAGCTCAAGCCATCCTCCCATCTCAGCCTCCCTAGTAGCTGGGAATACAGGTGTGCGCCACCACACCTGGCTAATTTTTCTATTTTTTGTAAAGATGGGCTCTTGCTATGTTGCCCAAGCTAGTCTCAAACTCCTGGCCTCAAGTGATCCTCCTGCCTCGGCCTCCCAAAGTGCTTGGATTACAGGCGTGAGCCACTGTGCCTGGCCTATAATTATATTTTTTACCCAATTAAAACGATACTATGTAAGTCAATTTTGCCATCCCCAAAATCTGGTATAATCTAAATGTCCAAAGCAGAACTAGTCTGTTTTTACCCAAAATGAGTCCACTCCTCCCTCATCATCCTCGTGGATGCCCAGTGCAGGAGATGGAGTCAGCCTTGATTCCTGCAGCTTCTTCACGCCCCTTCTCATTCCTAGTTACCAAGTTCTCCATATTTTTACTATGTCGACTCACAGGCCCCTAAATGTGAAATCCTCTCAATGTACAGATGAAGAAACCAAGACCCAGAAAGGGGAAATAACTTGTAAATAACTTGTAAAGTGGTTTTAACTGGAAGAAACAGTGGACCCAACTCAATGGCTTCACCAAGAAGGGGATTTATCATCTCCCATAATGAGAGGTCCAGAGAGAGGATAAAGCTAGGGTTGGTTAACTGGGTGGCTCAGTGATATCATCAAGGACTCTGATTCTTGCCATCTGTCCATCCTGCCATCCCCAGTGAATTGGCTTTTGTCCTCAAGTTTTTCCCCACGTGGTCACAAAATACTGGCAGTAGCTCCAAGTGTCATCTTTTCCCATAATATTACCTAACGGCCAGAAGTGAACATGCTCCTTTCTAGTTCCATAATTCCACAGTGCCCAAATTGGGACGCAGAGGGTAGTTGGGAAATGGGGGAGGGTATTTTTGGATATTGCAATGATTGGGGACACTACCAGCATTTAGTGGGCAGGAGCCAGGAATGCAAGATGTCCTGTAATGTTTAGGATGTCAGTTAAATGACACATTAGCTTAAATGAAACATGAGAATGTCTCACAACATTCATGCAGGTGGAAAACCCAGAACCTAGCTCTATCTTTATATACAAAACAATTTTTTGTAAGGCTTTCATATACACTAAATTTTTCAGAAACGTAACTTCCATATAAATTGAAGAAAGATTGTAATTTGTTTTGTTTGGAACGTCACTGGGTGTCATTCATTATTTTAGACATCAGTGCTGCTGGTGGTATTGGAGTTCGTGGTAGCACATCCTTATATCAGCCTGTGTCTGTAGCTGTTGCACTCGTGATACTACATAGAAGTATATAAACATCCAGCTTTTATATTTTGTTATTTCTTCTAGTGTAGCAATGCCCAAGCATTTGCATATTGAAAAACATTATTTTGTTTAAATTACTTTCCTTTTTTTTCTCCTTTATACCACACTTGGAGCATTATATTGATTTTTTGAAGTTATGTGTCAGGAGATTCCATTCTCTGTGAATCTCATTTCAGTATAGAAAAGGAAGCATTACAAAATACTTGTTATAAAAGAAGTTAGGTCTGATAGGATTGGCATCCACTGGCTTCCAGAATAAAGTCTAGGTGGTGTAGCCTGGCACTTAAAATCCTTCAGGATTGGATTCAACCACATTTTTCTCGACCTGTCCCCTATCAACATCCACAAATTTCACACTTCAGCCACACCAATACTATTATTCACTTTTTAAACACTCCAAGAGGTGGTAACAGTCGACACATACTGAGTGCTTACAACATGCCAGGCTCTGTGCTAACTGCTCTACTTCAAGTATGTCTTTAATGCTTGCAACAATGAGGCATAGATACCTTTATTATCCCCATTTTACTGCTGGGGAAACTGAGGTCATGCAACTAATGATGGAGCTGGTATTCAAACCAAAGCAGCCTGATGCCAGCTGCGCTCCTGAGCTGCCTCCCAAGAGTGTTCCTTTGTGCTCCTTGGTCCCTCCTCCCAGAATGCTCTTCCCATCTATTTTAACTTGTCAAAGTCCAGTTCAGCCTTCACCACTTTACTTTGTTTAGTGTCACCTCTTTCATTAAGCCTTGCTGGATCCCTCCACTTAGAATTAATTTCTTTTCCTAGTGTTCCCATTGCACTTTATCTGTGGTTTTTATTTATGGCTACTCTTTTAAAATCTGAGGGGGCAATGAAAAATTGCTATATGCCTTGCATTCCTGTCCCTGACCCTTCCCTCCTCCTCCAGCAGCTACTCAGCTGGCCTGTGGGTTATGTTTACATCCCAAGCTCTCTCTCCAGTCACTCAGGACTTTGCTGACCCACCACTGGCTGGCACTGCACTGGGGTGAACACAGGCAAAGCAGTTCACCACCCCCCCACCAGTCAGAATCAGAATGCAATGCCTCTGTCATCAAAAGGCACTTCACTCTTCATCGTGCGAAACAGGGATCAAAATGCCACAGGAACCACAGGGATTCTCTCCCTTACCTACCTTGGCAGGACATATCTTCCTTTTTCTTTCCCTTCCTCTTTTCCAGGGACTATCACTCCCTGAGGCTCCTGCAAGCCCTGGAGACCTAACCACTGTCTCCACTGTCTCCTGCCACCACTTTCAGCTCACAGAAGAGTGGGTCTCCTCCCAGCCTTCCCCAGTTGAAAAGCTTGACTTTTGCCCCCAAGGATGTGCAGATTATGGTGTCAGCATGCAGCATCCCGTGGCCAGACACACAGGATTTGGGTCTCCTGATAGTCTGGAGTTATTTATGTCTCCAGTGTCTTCTGCTAACGTGAGTCAAGGAGAACTTGCAGTAACAGCTCAGGTAATGAGCCTGGCTATAGGGAGAGACTTGGTGTCTGTCCTGCATCTTCATCCAGTTTAGATGAGTTCTGGTTCCCCCAGTGTTCCAACTATCTATTGCTGCAATAACCCAAAACTTACTGGTTTAAAACAACAATCAATTTTATTCCTTGTGGGTCTGGCAGTGTGCTGGGTTTGGCAGCGTGCTGGGTTCAGCTAGGCCATCTTTGTTCAGGGTCTCTCATACAGTTGCAGTCAGACAGTGGCTGGGCTTGGAGTCTTCTCGAAGGCTTCCTCACTCATGTTGCTGGCAGTTGATGCTGGGACCTCAGCTGGGGTCAGGGCTAGCTTCCTGGGTATGCAACTTGTGTAGCTGCACACAGCCCTATGCTTGGTTTAATGCTCTGTTGTCACCATCTAAATTCCTAATTTTTAAACAACAGGCTCCACATTTTCATTTTGCACTGAACTCTGCAAATGATGTAGCTGGTCCTGACTGGGACTGTTGGCCACAATATCTATATGTGGCCTTTCCATGTGACCTGGACTTCCTCACAGCATGATGGCTGGGCTCTCAGTGTAAGAGTTTCAAAAAAGAAAAAAAAAAAAAAAAAGTTTCAAAAAAGAGAGATCCAGGCAGAAGCAGCATCACTTTTTTTTTTTTTTTGGAGACAAGGTCTCTGTCACCCAGGGTAGAGTGCAGTGGCATCATCATAGCTCACTGCAAGCTCAAACTCATGGGCTCAAGTGATCCTCTTGCCTCAGCCTCCTGGGTAGCTGGGACTACAGGTGTGCACCACGACGCTCGGCTAATTTTTCTGTTTTCAGTAGACACGGGGTCTTGCTCTTGTTCAGGCTGGTCTCAACTCCTGGCCTCAAGTGATCCTCCTGCCTCGGCCTCCCAAAGTGCTAGAAGTACAGGTGTGAGCCACCATGCCCAGCCAGCATCACCTTTTATGACCTAACATAACTCCTCCTTTTCACTGGGAGTGGCAAGGTCACACTGTAAGAAGAGCAGGTGGGATGGGAGATACTGTCACAGCCATCTTTGAAAAATGCTGTCTGCCACATCAGGTCATGAGCAGGTCACCTCCCCATTCTTCTGCAGAAGGAGCCTGGGGATTCAGTTCTGCCTTCTATGAGGGCTGGTCTTGGAACCTTTGAGCCCTGCTGGGAGAAGGGCCAAGAGAGAGTTGGGAACTTGGTCCTCACAGCCACTCCCAGCTTCCCCCTCCAAGGTCATGTACCATGTGCTCAGAGGAATTGGAACCAGGGCCAATGGGGCCAGGAGTCTGACCCATGAGCCCTAAACCCTGTCCACCTAGAGGGCTGAAATCTCCAAGGGAGGCAGGGACTCAGCGCCCTGACATCTGTTCCTCCTGCCGGCGTCTCTGCTCCACTACATTCCTCTCTTTCATTTCTCCCTGGGGCGTGTCGTTGTCCTTCTCATTAACTTCCCCTCAACTCCCAGCAAGGTCCCTAGACTCCGAGCTCTGCTAATTCCCCTGTAATCCACTGGCAAACCAGGAAGCTAATTAAATTGTGAGCTTGGGTGCTCACTCCCTCTTGTCGTCATCTGAATCTCTCTCCTCGGTCCCTCTCCCGTCTGTCTCTGCCTTTCTTTTCCTTTTGTATTGCCCCTGCATAGTTCACATTCATCTCGACGCTTCCAGTGTTCTCTCACCCATCTGCCTGCCTCTCCTCTCTCTGTCTCCTGTCTTTCAGTCTGCAGCCAGAGTAATCTTCTTAACACCTAGCTCTGAGCACGCCTTTTTTCCTCTCTGCTGCAAGATAAAAGCTGCTTAGCTGGGCATTTAAGCCCCACACACCTTACCTGCCGCAACTTCCCTTCACAAACCCTTCTCTCCTCAACCCAGCCCTCCCCAAGCCCCGTCTCTGCCACCTCCACACCTTTGTTCACGTTCTTACCTTTGGCTGGATTCCACCCCCTCACTCTTCCATCTCACCGTCATTTAGAAATAGCCCCCTTTGTGACGGTCTCCCTGATCCCCGCCCTCAGCTGGGATTCCTTCCTCCTCGAGCTCCCATAGCACTCCGTGGCTCTCTGCTGGCGCTGATGTCTCTCCCATGGTTCTTTATGTCCACATCCTGCCACCCCCACTAAATGATTAGCTCCTTGAGGGCAGGGTCAAGGTCTTGTTCATCTCAGCTTCCTACCTAGCACTGTGCCTTAGAATACTTCATTGTTGTCTCCCTGCTGGAAGTGGCAACTGGAGCTTCAGCCTTCACGCCCACATTCCCAGAAGAGGGAAGGGAGGGCAAAAAGTGTGGGCCTCCCAGCTGAGATGGTCCCTTTAAAGCACTTTCTCTCCCAGTGACTTCTGCTTATATCTCATTGGCAATGCTTAGCTGCGGGAGGAACTGGGTACATTGCCTCCTTTCAAAGTCAAGTGTCATCTCTTATTTTACAGATGAGGATCAGAGAAAGGGAGGCTGCAGAGCACGGTGGCTAAGGGCTGGTTCAGGGCTGGATTTTGGAGCCAGACAGAACTAGGTTTGAATCCTACCCCTGCATCATCCTCTTTATCCTCATTGGTAAAATTGGGTTAATGATACCTACTTCAGGGGGTGTTAAGAAAATTAAATAAGGTAATGGATGTGAAAAAGCACTTAACACGATACCAAGCACACACTTATAGTTCAGTGTCTAAGTCTGGATTCCCCCAAAAGCAGACTTTTGAGACAAGGATTCCAGTGCAAGTAGTTTATTTGGGAGGTAATCCCAAAAAGTAGGGTGAGGGAGTGAGGAAGTGAGACAAGGAAGAGAGGAAAGAAAACAAAGCGTACAGATGTGAGTGGGTTTTCACCACGGAAAATGCATTCGGTTCTGCCAGAGTCTGAGACTGGAACTTGCCTTGGAATTGGGAATCGCAGTTGTCCCACCGAAGGCAGGGGACTCGAGATGTGTGCCTGTAATGCCAGCTACTCGGGAGGCTGAGATGGAAGGATCGCTTGAGCCCAGGGGTTCAAGATCAGCCTGAGCAATATAGTGAGACCCCTTTCTAAGAAAAGAAAAAAAGAAAAAGGTTCTTGTCCCACCAAAGGACCAGGAAGCTGGGATATTTATCCTCTAGCTCTGGACCCTCATTGGCTGAGGCTTGCTCAGGCCGTTAACTCTCAGCACTTCTGCCTGCCCCACACTCACTTCCCCAGCAGAGCGCGGAGACACTGGAAGCACAGGCCTGGTCGGGAGCTGTCTGCAGGTGCCCTCCAGGTAGGCCTGGGGGTGTGGGTGGGGCACTGACAGCATCTGCCTACACTCAGTGAAAGGAACCTGCTGTTAAAATTATTGTGGTTGCTGGGTGAGCAGAGACTACAACCTAGCTAGGGCTCTTCTCTGAACCCTGCTGCCACCGCCTCCTAACTCCCATTCTGGTGTACCCCTCACCCTCCACCCCACTCTGCCCTATGCCACCAGCTCAAGTCATCATCTTTCTCCATATTCCCTTCCCAATGGCTTTCTCCCTGCCCCTTGAGGCAAACCCTGCCGTCATCTGCTCCTGCCACCCTGAATTCTCTGGTGAGAACTCCTTGTGGATCCAGGGAGAGTGTCAAATGGTTCCCAGCCTGAGCCTGACCCCAGCTGGGATTTAATTACTTCACCTTCTCCTCTCCCCTCCTACCGCTGGAATCATACCTTTGAGAGGGCAGCCCCACCCTTCTGGTCCAGCAGGAGTGCAATGCATTAAAAATGCAGTGACTGTACATCAGATCTGTGGCAGAGAAAGGACTAGAGCCCAAGCCTCCCGAGTCAACCAGAGGCAGGTGGGGGACACCCAACTCCTGGCAACTGAGAGTGAGCATCTACTGAGTGCCAGGCAGGTTGTCACCTCCATAGCTGTCATGGGAGAGAAGAGCAGCTCAGAGGAAGGGAGTCCTAGCTCCCCTCCCCGCCATCGTGGGATCCAAGCCCAGAATGGAGGCCATTGGAAGGGGCCTCTGGTGAGTGTTAAGGTGGGAAGATGGCTGTTCCCAGCCCTGGTGCCCTGCTAGACTCCTGCTAGCCTGGCTCCAGCTAGGCAGGGCATCAGTGTCCCTAAACAGAGGACCCTCTAGCCCTCCATCGCCCTTCAACCCTCTCCCTTCTCCCAGGCACAAACTTTCCAGCAGAAAATTCAATTCTGCCCCAAGGACTCTCCTCCTCACTTACCCCCTCACTAGCCCCCTCCCCAGGGGCACACGGGCTGACCCCTCTGATGCCTGCCGACTTGGCGTGCCTCTGTGGGCTATGGGCATTTGCTGACTTGCGGGAGAGGAGGAGAAACTGGGTCATTTTAAGCTCTCCCTTCACTGGCAACATCGACCCATTTATCCTCCTCTTCCTTCAGCCCCCTACCCCAAGCCACTCAGCCTGGACATCGGTCCCAGCCAAAACCTCGCCTTCCACCGTCCTTGCAGCCCAAAGGCTAGTCCAGTATCTGGGCCCCGCTCCAGTCTTCTCTCCCCAAACCAGGGAGGAAGCTGGTCTGTGCAGTGGCCCACCCCTAGTTTGGCCTCTGCCTCGGGCCTCAATTTCCCCATCTGCTAACTTGGATTAATGATGCCTGCTCTCTAGAACCAGAGGTCGGAGGTCACGGACGAGGAAGGGTCCGGCGCTCGGCGCAGGCTCCGTGCGGTGCCCCCAGCCCCGCTGCTCGGCTGCCCCTCCTCTCCCTCTTCCGCCTCGCCCCTGCCTCCCCTCCCGCCTCTGCGCTCGCTCGGCTCCCTCCGTAGCTGACCTTCCCTCTCCGTCACGCCCTGTCCCGGGCCCCCCGCGCCCAGCCCGCCGCCGCCTCGGAGCCTGGAGGAGCGGCCCGAGCCCCCGCCGCCCCCGCCAGGCCCGGCCCCGCCGCAGCGCGGGCGGCCAGTGCGCGGCCCCGGCGCCCCCGCGGAGCCCGCAGCCCGGAGCCCGCAGCCGGATCGCGGGCTCGAACCGAACCCGACCCGCCCGCCGCCCCCGCCAGGTGAGGGCAGATCCGGGGAGGGGCGAGCCAAGGTTCCCCCTTTATTGGAAGCGGGGACGGGGGAAGGCGCAGGGAAGGTCCTCCTGGAAGGGAGGACCTGGGAGCGTTTTCATGAAAGAGGCTCAAGGGCTTTCACGCCCAAGGGATGGATGGAGGGAAGGTCTGCGTAGAGAAGGTTTGGGGTACCCCTTCCTGGGTGATTTTTTTTTTTTCCGTGAGAAAGGACTGGCTTCTGTGAAAGTGGGATTTACCTCCTTGGGAGGATGAAGGGCTTTCAAGGTAGGTGAGGAAGGTGGTTCTGGCTGGGCTGGAGGGAGGGTTACCTGGAGAGTGGCGGGGAGAGGGGGCTCTGAGGTCCCCTCAACCTGACATCGCTGCACCTCCCGGTTCGGTTCGTTCGGGGCTTTGGGTCAGCCCAGCTGTGTCCTAGTTTTTCTCTCTGAAGATGACTATTTTGAGCCCCACCTGGACAGAGCTAGGACAGCCATTTCCATCCCTGGAGCTATGACGCCCACCTGCCACCCTCCCACCTCTGACCTGCTCAGGGAAGGGGCTTCAGGGAAGGGTGGGGACCCAGGGACCCGGGAAATGGGCACTGGCGGATGAAACGGAGGCTGGGTACCAGGCACACAGGAAGACGCTTTGGCACTGGTGGAGTGCATTAGACATGACAGGGAGGTCGCTGGGGGTAGGGTGGGCAGGTGCTTCTGGGGCCTGACTGCTAGGAAAGTAGCAGGGTCAGGATGAGTTGAGCTCTTCCCAATGCTCCCAGAAGACAAAACGCTGGAGGGTTTTTTGGTTTGCTTGCTTTTGTTTGGTTTTGCTTTCTTTCTCCTTTCCCCTGAATCCCAAGGCTCATTCCCCTTGTCTTCTCTCCTATTTTTTGCAAAAATGGAAACTGAGGCAGAGGACAAGTTGGCTGGAGGTACCATGAGGGAAGAGTGATGGAGAGGCAGGCACGCTAAATTTGGAGTAAAAAATCCTCAGTTAAAGGCTTGCTTCATTACTCCATGGGTGACTTTAGGCCAAAATCTTCCCTTTTTTGGGGCCTTCAGCTTTCTCATCTATAAAATGGGAGAGGGTCCACCTATCTCACAGGTTTGCTGAGACCAGATGCATCTTAAAGAGCTTTGTTGGAGGGAATGCACCAGACACTTTTGAGGTGCAGTCTTCGCCACTGTAGATGGACTCCTGCCCTCCTCCTGGCCCTCACCAAGGGTACTGGTAACCCATAGGGTGTCTTTGTGAGAATTAGAAAAAGTGTCTCCTCTAGAAGGAGACAGTGTTTGGCTGGGCTAGCGGCTTGGGGTCCTTATTACGAGAATTATTAGAAGGCACACTTTACCACAGGTGCCCCTCCCACAGCTGGACAAGTGGAATGTGGGCTAAATTCCAGCTCCCACCTACCCTCAGGTGAGCATCCTTGTGCAAGACACCTCTGCACAGCTGTACCTGTCAACCCTTCTCAGCAGGCCCTCAGTGTCTCTAAGAGACACAAAGCTACACACACTCCCAGGGTATTTTCTAGAGAAGCCCACATCCCAGGCTGCCTCCAGCTCATTTTTTCCTGCTTTGTCTCCACTTCAGGGCCTTTGGGTATCAAGCCCCAAAGCCTGTGCCCTACTAGGAAGCAAGATGGAATCCCACCCTCAGAGAGTGACTCCTTTGAGTTAAGCAGTGCCTTCATCAAGCTCTCAGCAGGAGCTGAGAGTTACTGAGTCCCTAACCTCTCATGTGAAGAACTGGATCAGGTTGCTTTTCTCAGGGCCAAGAACAGAAGCCTCTCCACACCTGTGTAGCACTGCCGTTTGCAAACTGTGTTCACATCTGTTATCTCAGAGCATCCTCACAGCAAGCTCGTGAGGCAGGTCTCTTCCCCATTTACACGGAGGAAGCCATGCCCAGAGAAGTTAAGGAACTTGTCCAAGGTTTCACAGAGTGTAAGTGATAGAGCCAGGACCCAAGCCCAGATCTAGCTGTCTGCCCGCTCCACTCCATCACTACTGAGGAACAAAGTTGCTGACTTCACAGCCTTGCCAAACACCTGCTGGAATTGCTCTCCCTCCTTATCCCCAGCAGCCCCTGGCTCTTTCCTTCCCCTCAGTGAGCAGCCCCCAAGCAGAGAGGAAGGAGTCACCTTCTCTTGTACTCTGAGTTCATGGGGGAGGGAGCTCCCACAGGGCCCAGCTGTTCTGGTCTCCCCAGTGCAGGAAGGGCCCCTCAGTGCAGAGGCCCAAGGTCTAGTGTGAGAGCTGACCCCTGAGTGGGTCAGAGGCCAGGAAAGGGGTCAGGGAGCAGCTATTTAGTTTCCTGCCCTGAGTGAGGGGCAGACCAAGGACCATCAAATAGCCATAGGAAGATGTAACCAACTGGAGGTTGAGAGAAACTCAGAGACCCTTGGACACCTGCTGTGTTACCAGGGCCCCTGGGGAGAGGCAGGGGTGACCCTAGCAGCCAGCCAGAGCATTTCTGCTGGTCTGTGTATATGCATGTAAGCTTTCACTTGAGAAAAGGGTTTCAAGCGTGTGCACGTTTTGAAAATCATTAGCCTAATCCAATGGCTCCCGAAGTGTGGTCCCTAGACCAGAAGCATCAGCATCACCGGGAATTTGTAAGAAATGTAAATTCTCAGGCCCTATCCCAGACCTACTGAATAAACTCTGGGGGTGGGGCCCAACTATGTGTTTAATAAGCCCTCCCGGTGACACTGAGGCACGCTGGAGTTTGAGAAGCAGTGACCTAGTTCAAGTATGTAAGAAAACCGAGACCTAGTTGTGGGTCAAGGGCAGGGCTGGGAAGAGAACCCAAGTTTCCCAGTCCCGGACGGCCGGGCGCTAGGAGGCGGCCCCTGTCCAACCCTCCTCTCCTTCCCCTCCGTCTCCTTCTCGCAGGCGCCATGCTGCCGCTTCTGCTGAGCCTGCTGGGCCCGGCGGCCTGCTGGGCACTGGGCCCGGCCTCGGGCTCGGGCTCTTCCGAGCTGCGCTCAGCCTTCTCAGCGGCGCGCACCACCCCCTTGGAGGGCACGTCGGAGATGGCGGTGACCTTCGACAAGGTGTACGTGAACATCGGGGACGACTTCGACGCGGCCACCGGCCAGTTCCGCTGCCGCGTGCCCGGCGCCTACTTCTTCTCCTTCACGGCTGGCAAGGCCCCGCACAAGAGCCTGTCGGTGATGCTGGTGCGCAACCGCGACGAGGTGCAGGCGCTGGCCTTCGACGAGCAGCGGCGGCCCGGCGCGCGGCGCGCAGCCAGCCAGAGCGCCATGCTGCAGCTCGACTACGGCGACACGGTGTGGCTGCGGCTGCACGGCGCTCCGCAGTACGCCCTCGGCGCGCCGGGCGCCACCTTCAGCGGCTACCTGGTGTACGCCGACGCCGACGCGCCTGCGCGCGGGCCGCCCGCGCCCCCCGAGCCGCGCTCGGCCTTCTCGGCGGCGCGCACGCGCAGCCTGGTGGGCTCGGACGCGGGCCCCGGGCCGCGCCACCGGCCGCTCGCCTTCGACACCGAGCTCGTCAACATCGGCGGCGACTTCGACGCGGCGGCGGGGGTGTTCCGCTGCCGCCTGCCCGGCGCCTACTTCTTCTCCTTCACGCTGGGCAAGCTGCCGCGCAAGACGCTGTCTGTGAAGCTGATGAAGAACCGCGACGAGGTGCAGGCCATGATTTACGACGACGGCGCGTCGCGGCGCCGCGAGATGCAGAGCCAGAGCGTGATGCTGCCGTTGCGGCGCGGCGACGCCGTGTGGCTGCTCAGCCACGACCACGACGGCTACGGCGCTTACAGCAACCACGGCAAGTACATCACCTTCTCTGGCTTCCTCGTGTACCCCGACCTCGCGCCCGCCGGCCCGCCGGGCCTCGGGCCCCCGGAGCTCTGAGTCCTGGCCGCAAGAGGGGCCCGGGAGGGCCAGCGGGCGCGAGGGGCGTGCATGCCAAGCCGGGACCACCGCCGATCGCCCCCCCCCCGGCGCGAACACGACGGCTGCCTCCCCAGCGCGCTGGACTCTGCCAATAAAGTGGGCGCTGTCGGCCCAGGGTCCTGCCTCTGTCTTGACTGCTGCGACGCCTTTGCTTCGGGGCAGGGCGGGGCCGGGAAGTCACTGACTACTGCAGGCCCACAGGCCGGAGGTGGGGGTCGGAGGTCAGAGGGCAGGATTGGGTCAGGCCCTGGGAGGGCGAGGAGATGAATTTGATTAAACCATACTCGCCTAGTCCGTTGTGGACCTTCCCTTCATGTCCCTGTCCGGTCCGTCCTTCTGTCTGACCCCTCCCCGTTGACCTAGGACCTCATTCTTAGGCCTGGGCTGATTCCTTTCTGTGACAGCATCCGGCTACCCCACGGGGCCATGGTATTCAAGGAAATGGCTTATTATTTTTTCCAGTAGGGTGTGGGAATGGGTTGAGGAGTCGATACCTGGTTGCCCTGACCTCTGCCCTCCCAGGATGGGGAGAGTCATTTTTGCTCAGGGCAGGGGTTAGACAACTTACTCTGACATAGAATGACACAGGCTCCAGGAGGCCAGAACAGAACATTTTATGGGAAGAGCTACAGAGAATCAGGGCTACACCTGCCCCAGCCCACCTCAGTTTGTTTCTCTCTCCATTGGTCTTCTCCCAGCCTCACTCCCTCCTCTGAGGTGTTCATCTGAGGCTTGTTGAGATGGACCAAGACATTTTTTCCTCCCTCCCCCAAAAGAGGTAATGTTCCGCCACCTGCTTCCCTTTACTCCTCCAGCAGACAGAACTCAGTAAGTCCAATCTGTTCTCCCAGCCCAGATGGGGAACTTGGAGGCTCAGAGACCCCAGAGCCTTGGTTGTGCTTAAATGGGGTATCTAAATTAGGACTGAGTGCTGAACCCTTACAGCGTTCCTGTAAATTGCACAGAACCTGTCACAGACTGCCAGGGTAGGAGTTGGAGGGTCTGACTTGGACTTACTTGGGGGCAGCTTCCCTTTCAGCAACTCTTAAACAGATTTCTCAACCCTGACCCCTGACTCCTGATCCCAACACACACACACACTCACACACTGCCTGCAAGTCTTGCCCTTAGCTCTGTACCTGCCCCCTGGGACCAGGGAGTAGACCCATGCTGGGTTCCCCCTCCCCCTAGCAGGCCCACCCTGAGACATCCCCCTTCCCAACCCTGAGCTTAGGGATCTTTGGACATGCCCACCCCCATATCCCAGGTTGGGAGGAAAGACCTCAAACATCACTTCCGGGGCCTCTGGCTCCTGCAGGCCACCTCCCAGCGCTGCCAGGCTGCCTGGGGCAGCGGGGATAGGGCTGTCCCTGAACCCCAGTAGGAATGCCATCTCATGCCCCTTTCTCCCCTCCCCCACATGCATACACGTGCACATTGACATTCACCCTCCCAGGCATAGTTCTTGTGATCCCAAAAGCATCACGCCAAGTCCAATTACCATTTCGGCAAATGCCCAGGACTCCTCCTTTAACTTGCACAATGCCCTTGCTAAAGAGCTCCGGGCCAACAGGTCACAAGACCCTTCCCCTCCCTATAATCATCTGGGGACAGCGTCACCTACAACAGTGCCAGTGACCCTCCCCAAAGGATGAGGACCTTTTTGGGAAGAGCCTATTCTTTCCCTGCTCCTCCTCAGTAGTAGATCCTGTGCAAGGCAGGAGGACAGGGCCAGGCTGGGCAGGGTGTCTGTTGCAGCTTCCTCCACCCTATACCCTGGGGTGTTGCCTAGCCCTTGCAATGATTGTCCCAAGCCCAGGGCAGGTCAAGAGATCCTGCTTTGGGCACCAGCTGGAATAAGCCCAAGGCCCAACTCTGGTCAGGACCAGCATTAAGGGACTATCTCCCTAGGAGTCACCTGGATCTTTCCAGTTCTGGGGGTGAGGTGCACACCATTACCCACCACTACAACATCAAGCTGGTACCCGTCATGCCCACAGTTCCTATGCCCAGCTAGGCTCAGAACCAACTGTACTGCTGTCAGCTGGCAGCCTTCCTTGGCTCCTATCCACCCACCCTGAAGCCCTGGTACCTGCACGGTGCTGGGTCGTAGTCACCCCATGGAGACAAATGGCTCCCATGAGGCAAGCCAGGAACTGCAGTGTCACAGCCATGCTCCACCACGTCCTCTGAGTCCCACTCTCCTCACAGCTCTCTGCTCCCTCAACTGCCTGCCACAACCATGGGCTCCAACTTTCCACTGCAGGCTGTTCCCGAATTCCGTTACGCATGTCAGTCTTCAATGCTGAACAGGGAGGGGCCCGCTGTGGCCTTGGTCACCTCCCAGGGGCTCATTCCATCCCTTAGAAATGGGGAATCTTTGGTTGTTGGCAGGAACCTGGCTCCCTGCTTGTCAGGCCTTCAGCCTATTCCTGCCCAGATGGGCAGGATGCTTAGTTAATAGGAAAAAGGTGTTTGGTAGCAAACAACTCTAGCTTGGCCCTCTGCAGGGGTAAGAGCGAGCCTGGGCAGTAACACTACCTTACCGTCTGTCCTTACCCTCAAAACATTGTGCAGCTAAGGCCAGCCCCAAACACCCAGCCCAGCCTCCAGGGAGCCCTCAGCTGCCAAGAGCATCAGCTGCAAAGCCCAGTCTTCCAACTGCATGGCGGGCTGGCTGGGCGGCCCCCTGGACAGGCAGAGCCAAGCACTCCAATCTCAGGCACTCAGCCACAGGCTGAACAGACCCTAGACTAGCTGGGGTAGGGAGCATCGTCCCCTGGAAGACAGGCAATCTGTAGCTCCTGAGTGTTTTTTGCCCCAGCCCTGGGACCTCCTCTGTTTGCTAACAATATTCTCAGCTCAGAGCAGAAACTGAGACGATTCCTTAAGCCCAAGAGTGATGGGAGATCAGGCTACAGGGAGCAGGTCACAGGGCTCAAGACTTAAAAATGACTTGAGATTCTTCTTGGCTCTGACTCTTGGCTCATAGAACCCTGTGGATGTTTGGGTGGGATGAGAGGGGATTGGGATTTCCTTGGTTCCACCCAGGCCCCTGGTTCCATCAGCTGCTACCAGAGTGCTAGACAAGGGGCTTTCTTCAGCAGTTGTTGAGACGCCCTCCAGTTCTCATTAGAGGCCATGCCACACCCATCCTAAGCCTTGAGGACTGTAAGAACTTTCAATTACACCTCCAGAATCCCTCTCAGAAATACATCCAGGCCTGCAGGTCACCATGTCTTGCAACTGCACTATTTAATCCCATTAAAACAGACTCCCTGGTTTGGTAGGGTCTCTCTAAGGAGCAGGGAAACACCCCTGCCTGCATCTCCCCTCTCCTGAGTCAAAGTGTCACTTCTACCCTTATAAGTACACAGGAAGTGGTGAGTCTAAGTAGGAATTTATTTACACAGACACTCAATTATAGATAAGGCGCTTTCTAGGACCAACATGCCTTCCATGGAGCTACTTGGTTTCGGGCTTCTTGGCTTCAGGCTTCTGGTCTCCAGCTTCCAGTTTGAGACTCTCAGGGGGCTGGCGATAGGCAGGGAAAGCCTCCCAGGGGCTGTTCAGGTCAAACTTGCGAAACTCTTGGGCCAACTCCACCGGCTCAGCCACCACCCGCTTCACCTCATCGTCATAGCGTAACTGCAGGAACAAAAGGCAGGCTTGAGCACCGAGGAATGCCTTGTTATAGCCAGTAAGAAGCCCACTTTCACAAGGCCATGGGTGAGACTTCCCCAGCCCCTGTCCCTCTCTGTTCTTGACTCCTATTCCATCCTCTTCCCAGGCTCCATCTACATCTGTGTTACCTATCAGGTCACATCCCAAACTGCTAGTGTGTGGGATTCCAAAATGGCCTCTACCTCTCATGCCCTGCCCTAACAGCACCAGTCAGACTTCCCCGCCCACCACCACCACATCATGAGCTCACCCCTTTCCCAGCAGAAGTGACTCTGCTCACCCATCCACACACTCTTGTAAGGTAATAGTAAGCATTTGCCCAAGGTTAGGAAGCAGTCAGTGGCTGTAAAGAGTAAATCTGAACTGCAGACACACAACTTCAGGCCCTATGGCCTTGGTATTTTCACTGTGAAGATCTAACACAGTACATCCAGCATGGCTCTTGTTATTGGGGGATCAGATAAATAAAGTAAGGATAATCAGGTGCTGGGGTGAAGAGGCAATCCAGGTAAGGGAGATGGCAGGGGTGAGTGAAAGGGAGGAGAGAGGGAAGTAGCCCTCACCAGAAGTAGCCCGAGAGAGAAATGGGAGCATGCAAAGCACTAAGAAAACAGGAGCATTTGGGGACTAAAGGAACAGGGCTAGAGTGCCACAAATCCCAATATTTCTAAAAAGTTACTTTGCTACAAAATTCAAATGTATGTATATAATAGAATATCTTCCTGCTAATAACTTGCAGTACCACTGAAATTCTTTATAAGGTTCTTGTAATTATTAGTCCTGCCTCAGTGGCCATTCTTGAGGGCTGAACATTTAGTGTCTTCCCAGTCAGCTGTCTTCCCAGAGATCCAGGGCAGGGTGAAATAATCCTCTACTTTCAGGTCTCAGGGACAGACTGTGTCCTCAAGGCTGACTTGATCATTATAACAATGGCTAGCATCAGTTGAACACTTGTAATACACCAGGCTTTACACATACATCATTTAATGCCTGCCACAAATCTATTAAATGCTATTATTATTCCCATTTTATAGATGAGGAAACTTGAATCACAGTCAACTAAATAAAAGGAAGCTAGGATTTGAATCCAGAGGCCATGCTCTTAAACCACCATAATCCAGAGACCACATTTCCTGCCAAGCCCAGGATCCCCCAGGTTCCCTGCGAGTCCCTCCCTGAGGATGCTGCCCCAGTTCCAAGGCTCCTTACCTCAACATAGCCAGATAGGGGGAAGTCTTTCCGGAAAGGATGTCCCTCAAAGCCATAATCTGTGAGGATCCTTCTTAGGTCAGGATGGTTAGCAAAAAAGACTCCAAACATGTCCCAGATCTAGAAAAGAGAGGTTCTCAAGCAACCAGTCCATCAGGGCCAACAACAGGGGTAAGGGGCTACACTGCATCCCATAGTTTCAACCAGTTCCACAAATCTGGCCCAGAGGTAGGGTCCACTATGTCCAGTAACTCACCTCCCTCTCATACCAATTGGCTGCCTTGTACACAGAGACAGTGGACTCCATGGGCGTCAGCTCATCTGTGTAGGTCTTCACACGGATCCGTGAGTTGAAGCGCAGAGACAGTAGGTTGTACACAATCTAGGGAGAAAAGAGGGAGCTGGAGGACCTAGATGGCCACAGGCTGAGGGGTCTGGAGTGGGAATCCCTGGTTGGGAGCATCAGTATACAAGAGGATACAGTGTGGCTTTGGCCTCCAGCCTGTGACCCTGCCTTCTGTTATGAAGCTCAAAACCTCAAGATGCTCCTATGCTTACAACTACTTCCAAAGGCCTAGGCCACAGCTGTAGCTCAGCATGTCAGCATGCCTGTCTTTGCTCATGCTATTCCCTTTGTCTGGGGTATCTCCCTAGTCCACCCAGCCCCAACCCTCACTAGGCTTCCTTTCTGGTCTCCTGCTCATCTGTTAAGATTCAGCACAAATGTTCTCTCTTCAAAGAAGCCTCCCAGACAGGGCCAAGTGCCCCTCCTGCATTCTTAAAACATCCCTCTAACATCCCGTGTATTATATGTTACTACAGTAAGCTGTTCATGTGTTTATGTGTCTCTCTCCCTCACTAGAGTGTGGAGGACTCCTGGAGGGCAGATAGTGGGTGTTATTTCTCTTTATTTTTTGTTTTTTAATTGTTTTAATAAATCAAAATATTATTTATTTTTTAAAATTTATTTTCTTTATTTCTTTCATGATCCCAGGGGCTGGCAAACAGTAGATAATCAGTAAATATTAATAGCTAAATGTATTGAGAACTTCTTGTGTACTAGCAATTTACCTGCACTATCTCATTTGATCCTTACAACCACCCTAGAAGACAGGGACAACTTTATACTTATTTTGCAAGTAAGAAAACTAAAGCTCAGAAAGACTAAAGAAAATGTTTGAGGTCATACAGTCTTCTGTGGTACAGCCAAGGATTCATACTTGAGGTCTGCTTGATTCTGAAGCCTCGGTATAACTGCTGTCTGTGTTCTACTGTTTGACCCAAACTGAAGTTGAGGTTATGGTTCCCATAGGTAGCTGTCACCCTGAAACTACTCTGTCCCCTTTCATGCCTGTACTCCCCACACCTTCTCAAATCTCCTGACTGACCTCAAAACGGTTCTGCCGAGTTGGGATATCCACTGCTGTCAAGTCAGCCAAGGATCTGAATTGTGCATTGGTGTGATCCCTGAGGAAAGTCAGCACTGGGATGACTCCATCAGGATGGATGCAGATCTCTAACTCATTGAAGCAGGACACCTGGAGACATGGAAGGGAAGGGAGAGGGAACAAACAGCTACTGAGGGAGCAGCTAACTTTAGCTGGGATCACCTGGTTTAATGCAATGAAAGAAGCCCAAGTTTGGGATAGAGGAGTCTGTGGTTTCTTTGAAACGAGGCTGCCCACTCCCACATGCCCTGAGAACATGGTTCTTTCTTGACCCAGACCCAAACAACAGTAGTGAACATTACCTGAACTTGTTGGACATACTTGGGCAGGATTTCAGCCACATATTCTCCAAAAGCTGAGAGTTGCTTGTGGGCCACATCATTCTGCAGTCTGATAGTGGCTGGAAGGAAAAGGCATATTTGACAAAGGAATGGAGAAGGTAGCAGCCAGCCCTGCATCCAGTCTCTTGGGCTTGTAAGATATGTCATCATCCAGCAGGGCTCCCTGTATAACCTTGAGAAAGGTGTAGATGCAGGGTTCCTCTTCCAGAGAACAAGAAGTGATGAAAATTTGGGGAAAATGTCACCTCACTATACAGTCCACAAAGACTCATTACTGCAGCTGGCGTGTATGCCTCTTCTCAGAATTATTTCACAGTTCTTCCCACATACTGCCTGTATTTCTGCTAAAGCAGCATAGTGTCAGCTCTCCTATCAGACTAGGAGCTCTTTGAGGATGGGAAATACAACTTTTGCTTCTCTGTACCTCCTTAGCACTTAGTTTATACAAGCTATCAAGCTAAGAACTTCAGGGCTGAAGAGCCCTCAGAAAATGTTTTGTTAAAACTTTTTATTTATTTTTTTGTATCAGTGAGAAAACTGAGGCCCAGGGAGGGTGATATGCCAGGTCTCCTAACTCCCAGTCTGCTTATGTTGACTATAACATAACGTCTCCATAGCTCATTCATGCAACCCTAAATCACTGAGCACTCACACATCACAAGCTGGGGAGTAATGGTTAAGTGTTCTTTGCTTTTGGTAGCTGGCAGGCTTGCTCTGTCATTCACTAGGACTGTGACCCTGGGTAATTTAATTCTCTGGACTGTTTCCTGAACTACAGTATAGAGAGAAAATACTATCTATCTCATAAGGTTGTTGTGAGGACCAAATAAGATCATTCACTACAACGCTTATCGAGGTGCCTGGCACGCAGTAAGCACTCAATTAACGTGAGCTACTATTATTACTGGACTCTGAAGCCCAAAAATTATGTTTCCTGCTCTCAAAGAGCTGACAGTTTAATCAGAGAAAAAGAGGATCATGGAAATGAATAAAGGGACAATCAGGGCCGTAACAGAGAGACCTGAGGGCACAGCGAGGTCTCGATTCGGCCTGCGGAGTGAAGACCACAGCAGTCAGATCTCCAAGGACAAGCAAAGATTTGCAAGGAGGACGCAGGGAAGGGCATCCTAGGGCAAGGACAAACATCTAACGAAAGGAAAGATGACCCCCCCACACCCCCCCGCAAGTAGTCCGGACAAGAGCGCTGCCCCAACATACTCACGGCGCGTGTCAGCCGCGGCGCTCTCCCTCCTCACTGGCAGCAACAGCACCGAGGGTCGCCCAGCTCCTGCACAGGGAGATAAAAGGCACAGACGCGAGCGGTGAGGTCTGAGAAGCTTTCTGCGCTGGAAGCGCCGCTGCTCCCGACCCCGGCCTCAGCCGGCTGCCGCCTGCTCACCCTTGGCCAGCGCCGCGGCCCCCACTAGCCTGCGCCACCAGACCCTGGCCGCCGTCACCGCCATATTCCCCGGACGCAGACCAGGGAGCCGAGGGACAATCCACAAGACACGGAGCCCCAAGGGCACGGACCGGAAGTGGAAGTGTGCAGCGCCACTTCTTCCGGGCGGATCGCGGGGCCGGAAGCGGAGGTTCCGGGATCCGGGCACCGGGATGAAAGGAGGGAACGCAGGTGAGAAAGCGAGACCGACAGGTGGGGAAACCGTGAGGTGAACGTAGCCCTAGCTCGGTGTGGCAGAGGCTGGAGAGAAGGCGAGGACGCTGAAGAACCGGACGGGTGAGAGGAGGGGCGGGGGCGGGCGTTCCGGGTTCTACGTTCCATACCCCTCCCCCGCTTCCTGAGCCAAGCTTTTGACGAAGGCGGGCGGGTCTGAGCGGGAAGAACAGTTTCCCTGGCGACCGATTCCCAGGCGACTCCAGGTGGAGCGAGGATATTGTACTTGGAGATGGGCCCCCTTATGCCCCAGGCTAGGGAAGGCTGGGCTCTATCTCCAGTTCTGGGACGGAGCCTTTGGGAGTCATTAGGGCGAGCAGGGAAGTAGGGGAAACAAGCTCAGGAGAGACCAAATGTGGCACTGACGGATATCCCAGGGCAAGCCTCATATTGGAGAGTCTGGACTCCGTGCGCGGGGCAAGAGGGGACCTGGCCACAAGGACATGGGGGTCTTTTTTGTCTGGTTCTTCTGCCCCTGAGATTCACTAGTTTTATGCCCGAGTTATGTGATTAGTAAGGTTTTAAAAATCATAGGCTTACTCCAGTCCCCTTCATATGTTGACCTAAATCCCAAGTATTTTACATCAGGGAAAGGAATTGGAACTTTTATTGATTTTATTGGGGGAGGGGCGCCACTGCAGGAGAATGAACCCGTATTTGGTTGAAGGAGAGCGTCAGGGACATCATTGGCAGGGTCAGGACTAAGGCTAATCTGGACCTGCTTTGCTCTCACTTTTTCCTTTAACCTCCCTGAGTTGGACAGTTGGATTCATAGCTTATGGCTGTGAATTCCCCAAGTTACCCAGGGTGCTGTTGCTTTGCAGACATCTGGCAGAGAGAGAAGTTGGCTACCATGGAATCACCTGAGGAGCCTGGAGCATCCATGGATGAGAACTACTTTGTGAACTACACTTTCAAAGATCGGTCACACTCAGGCCGTGTGGCTCAAGGCATCATGAAACTATGTCTGGAGGAGGAGCTCTTTGCTGATGTCACCATTTCAGTGGAAGGCCGGGAGTTTCAGCTCCATAGGTTGGTCCTCTCTGCTCAGAGCTGCTTCTTCCGGTCCATGTTCACTTCCAACCTGAAGGAGGCCCACAACCGTGTGATTGTGCTGCAGGATGTCAGCGAGTCTGTTTTCCAGCTCCTGGTTGATTATATCTACCATGGGACTGTGAAACTTCGAGCTGATGAGTTGCAGGAAATTTATGAGGTGTCAGACATGTATCAGCTGACATCTCTCTTTGAGGAATGTTCTCGGTTTTTGGCCCGCACAGTGCAAGTGGGAAATTGTCTTCAGGTGATGTGGCTGGCGGATCGGCACAGTGATCCAGAGCTCTACACTGCTGCCAAGCACTGTGCCAAGACCCACTTGGCCCAGCTGCAGAGCACAGAGGAATTTCTCCACTTGCCCCACCATCTACTCACTGATATCATCTCGGGTAAGTTTTGGAAGAGGGCATTCATATCCAGCTACTTGTTCAGTGTATATTCTAGTTCAGGAGAAAGGAACCTTCAAGCTTCCTGGTGTTAGTTTACATTATTATTCCTACGGTACTATTGAGATACCTGCCGAGAAAGGTTGAGTTGAGATTCAGTGTAATTGTTGTCAGAGACAGTCCCTTACAGAGGAAGAAGCCAGCACTCACCCACAAAAGGTAGTGAGGAGCTATTCGTATTATACTCTAATCTCTCCTGTACTTTGCATGTACTTAGGGGTTTAATTACCTATGTAAGTTGATGATGAGTCTAGATATCTAACAAACCTGACCCTCCAAGTGAGGGATAACTGTACTTTAGGTTTGAGCTCTACAGCCTAGTAGGTTGTTTCCATGGCAGATGGGAACACATCAAGCCATCCATTTTAATTTTAAAAAGCAAGGCAATTTTGGGTTAATCTTGTGTATATATGTATGTATACACACATAGACACACACAGTGGTAGTCTAATAAAATGGTTCGCATCTTTAAAGCCCCTTACTCCAAATTTGCCTTTTGGATTATCATTGACTATGCCTTTCTTCTGGCTCTCACAGATGGAGTTCCATGTTCCCAGAACCCAACAGAGGCCATAGAAGCCTGGATCAATTTTAACAAAGAGGAAAGAGAGGCTTTTGCAGAGTCCCTGAGGACTAGCTTGAAGGTAAGGAAGATTTCTTAAGAGTTGGGACATCATACTCTCCATACATACCAGCCATCAGTTGGCCTGGCCTCTTTTTGATGGCTGTTGAGTAAGTCATTTTTGGCTTGAAGTTGATATGAGGTGGGGAGAAGGATGTGTTTGTGACCCCAAAAACCACCAATCTATGAGCTTTAAAGTTCCTTGAGAGAACTACTTTTATCACAGAGTTAACAGTCTTAAGCACCCTTTGAAGTACCAGCTTATGATAGTTTTTATAAACCTGCAAGGATGAGTAACAGATTCTCTAACCCAACATAAAATGTGTAAAAGAAAGTGATTAGAGGAGACTCAGGATGACATATAGCCAACTAGAGGAGATTATATTAGAGCAAGATACAAATGTGAGGGCCAGGAGTTTAAGAATATTTGTCTTAGCTGATTCTTAGCCTAGAACTGATAGCTGTAATTTATAATTTTAATTTTGCCAATAGGAAATTGGGGAGAATGTGCACATTTACCTGATTGGGAAAGAGTCATCTCGTACCCACTCGTTGGCTGTGTCCTTGCACTGTGCTGAAGATGACTCCATCAGTGTAAGTGGCCAAAACAGCTTGTGCCACCAGATCACTGCAGCCTGCAAGCATGGTGGAGACTTGTATGTGGTGGGAGGCTCCATCCCACGGCGCATGTGGAAGTGCAACAATGCCACCGTTGACTGGGAGTGGTGTGCACCTTTGCCTCGGGACCGGCTCCAGCACACCCTGGTGTCTGTGCCCGGGAAAGATGCCATATATTCATTGGGTGGCAAAACACTGCAGGATACCCTCTCCAATGCAGTCATCTATTATCGGGTAGGTGATAACGTGTGGACAGAGACAACCCAGCTAGAGGTGGCTGTGTCAGGGGCTGCTGGTGCCAACCTCAATGGGATCATCTACTTACTGGGGGGGGAGGAGAATGATCTGGACTTCTTTACCAAACCTTCCCGACTCATCCAGTGCTTTGACACGGAGACAGACAAATGCCACGTGAAGCCCTATGTGCTACCCTTTGCAGGCCGCATGCATGCAGCTGTGCATAAAGATCTGGTGTTCATTGTGGCTGAAGGGGACTCCCTGGTATGCTACAATCCCCTGCTAGACAGCTTTACCCGGCTTTGCCTTCCTGAGGCCTGGAGCTCTGCCCCATCCCTCTGGAAGATTGCCAGCTGTAATGGAAGCATCTATGTCTTCCGGGACCGATACAAAAAGGGGGATGCCAACACCTACAAGCTTGACCCTGCCACTTCAGCTATAACTGTCACGAGAGGCATTAAGGTGTTGCTTACCAATTTGCAGTTTGTGTTGGCCTAAGGCTGTGGGGGGAATGCAGCTGACTCCTTTGCCCTCTCCCTTTCCAGCACCTCCCTATCCAAACTCAAAGTCCCTTGGCCCCAATTCAGAGTAATGTTGTCACTTTTTTGGCACGGATTAAAAAGGCAGCGACTGTCCTTCCCCAAACCCACAGAAGTGTTCTGTTTGGGGCTTTTTAGACTGCTGATGCTCAGCTGGCCGCTTGAACTGAGAGTAGGCCAGCCTGTTCTTTGTCATCCCCTGGTAATCCTGTGCCACACTGCAGATTGCTTAGAGTAAGCCTCTTCTCAGACCTTAGGCACAGCCTCCCCTCTTTACCTGATCAATGTTGAATAGAAGCACCCCGATCCCAGGGCAGAAGGAAAGATGCCCAGTCGTACTTTTTTTCTGTAGCCTGCAAAGTGGCTAGTTGATAATTTTTCCACAAAGAATTAGGTATTAGAGTTTTCCTTCAGGTTTTGGTTGGGACAGTGGGCTAAGATGAAGATGTGCTTCACCAGCAAGAGTCAACTCTAGAATTCAGGACGTTCCTTCTATTGTTTTCTCATCTATCTGTCAGGAAATGTAATTTTGGTTTTATTTTTGGCTTATTTCAAGAGATAAGCCAGAAAGTTGAAAGGATTATTTCTGATTAATAGCAGAAACTATTCAATGCTAGGCTATAAAAAAAGGTAAAAAAAAAAAATAGAAACTTTTTCAAACTCAAAAATACAAGGTCTCTTCTCTTTTAAAGGCTCTAAGTTAAGTCAAGAGCTAGGAACTGTTCATACAAATAAAAGTTTTTGAAGGGATATGTGTGTCTTGTGTTGAATTCTGAAGGAGTAACTTCCTAAGGGGAACTGATTACATGCCCACACATTTCTGAGTCAGCAGCAGTCCTAACTGCAGCCTGTGCTTCCTTTTCTACATACAGGAGCACTGCTTTAAAAGTGTGAAGGGAGCCCCACAGGGCCAGTGAAATTGGGATTTTTTGTTTTTTTTTAAGAGACAGGGTCTGTCATCCACACTGGAGTACAGTGGTGTGATCATAGCTTACTGCAGCCTGAAACTCCTGAACTCAAGTGATCCTCCTGCATAGCTGGAACTATAGGCACAGGCCACCATGCCTGGCTAATTTTTAAATTTTTAAAAATCCAGACAGGGTCTTGCTTTGTTGCCCAGGCTGGCCTTAAGTGATTCTCCCACCTCGGCCTCCCAAAGTACTGGGATTAGAGGTGTGGGCCATTGCACCCAGCCAAAATTAGGATTTCTGATGGTGGCAAATAGCCAGACCTGAGTATTCCTTCTCTCTTTTTCCTAGTGTTAAATGTCTTTGAGTTATGGTGCTATATACCATTAGGCACAATATTAGGTATACAATAGATTTTTGTTAAAATTAGTAAGTCCTTTGCCCTATTCAAGAAAAAAAGATACCCCCATCCCTATCCTCTATCCTATAAAAACAAGCCACACTAAATCTCTTCCTCTCTAGCTATACAACAGTGTTATTTCAGGAAAATGAAACAAGACAGAGGAAGCAAAATTACCTATTACTTAGCACACTTCTGATATGTCAAGTTTGGACCTAAGGCCCTTAGGTCCCGTTAAACTTTTTTATTCTGTATCAGGCAGGGATGTTTTCCTTCTTTTTCCTGACAAAGGGATTCACATCACATTGAGTTCTTTCTAATTCACATAATTCATGTCTTTGATGTGTCACGTGTCATATCCTTGGCTGCCCCCACAGTAATCTTGTAGAACTCTTTTAGAACATCCAACTGACCGGGTGTGATGTGGATGTGTGACCGGATCTTGGCAATGGCTCTTACAGCCTCTTCTGGACTCCAGTTGTGCACCTGAAGTACAGGGTTGGGGGATCAGCAGAGAAAGAAAGGAGCAGGTGTTAAGGTGCCCTTGATCTGTGGGCAAGTGTTAAAGGACTCAGAATTTCATTTCTTTAAAAACTCCATTTTGGGAGGTGTTAAAAACTGTCATAGATGGGAGAGCACTTTAATCACCACAGTTACAGTGGGACTTCACAATACTATGCATCAGGCCAGGAGGACAAGTCAGTCAGTCTATCCAATTCTTGCTCTGCCAAACCCCAGGAAAAAAAGGTTGCATATCCTAACGTCAAAGACTGCCTAGGCCCTAGGCCTCTCAATGTCCTGAGCTGGGATTTTGGTTACAAGAATTTCTAGGAAAGAGTATATGGCAGATGTTTTTATGCAAATCATCACCATGGCTGGAAAAACAAGTACTTTTTAATTTAACTAGGAGAGTTATCTGTGTCCTGAGGATACTCATTGGCTTAGAACTCAACAGAACCGGCTGGGTGTGGTGGCTCACGTCTGTAATCTACCACTCTGGGAGGCCAAGGCGGGAGGATTGCTTGAAGTCAGGAATTTGAGACCAGCCTGAGCAAGAGCGAGACCCCGTCTCTACCAAAAATAGAAAAATTAGCTGGGTATGGTGGCACGTGCCTATAGTCCTAGCTACTCGGGAGGCTAAGGCAGAAGGATCACTTGAGCCCAGGAGTTTGAGGCTGCAGTGAGCTTTGATGACACCACTGCACTCTACCCAGGGCAACAGAGTGAGACTCCAAAAAAAAAAAAAAAACCTCAACAGAACCAAGAAAATACAGATTTCTAGCTGGCTGGTTCAACTCTTACTTGGCACAAAAATACCCTCCTGAGACCTTGTTTCCAGTGAAGAGTCCTTATGACCAAAGCTTTAGTATTGTTCAGTCAGACACTCACCAGTCCACAGTAACACAATCAAGGCCAGGCTTAACTATTCACATGACTTAGAAAATGCAGGGGTCAGACAGGTTACTAAAATGAGTCAAGCTGGGAGGGTAGAAGACAACAGGGAATGATGAAGGACCACAGGGTATTTGCTTCTAAATATTTTTAAAGCATCCCACCTGTCAATCAAAACAAACTGATAGGCAAAATTCAGTTTACATCTTCTGTTTCTAGAAACTAATGTCCAGAACTTATACTCTGAAATACTTGAAGAAACCTGAGTACTACAGATCTGAAAGTCACTATTATCTATGGTACTAGATTTCCTGACGTGCTGTTTATAACAAGTGCTTCTAGCCTTTTGCCTGGGACAGACACCCTTTGCAACTCCATTTTTCAAGTGCCTGCTGTAGGCCAGTGCTTGATGTACTTTCTCAATTAAGCTTCCTAACAAATTTGAGGAAACAGCATCAGAGAGGAGAAGCCATTTTTGCCTATTCTAGCTGCCAAGTGGCAGAGCCAGGGATGAGCCTACCCACAAAGCTCAGGTGCTTTCCACAATACCACACCACCTCCCAACAGCCTGAAACTGGGTACATGGCTCCTTCCAATGAGGCCCACCAGTAGGCCATGCTATTGAAGTTTGGAAGTCTGCTATAAATGGGGCCAGTCCAGAAAGACCTTTCCTACCTGAATCAGATATGCTGCCACCATAGTGGCACTCCTGGAGCGCCCAGCCTTACAATGCACGTAGACAGACTGGCCCAGCGACTGGTACACGAGAGCAAACTGGACTCCTTTCTGGAGGTTGGCCAAGGTGGGAATCCCAGTCATGTCTACTGTGCTGAGCCGCAGCTGCTCAACTCCTACTCTCTTCCACTCCTGGAACCAGGTCCACCGGCATAAAAAAGAGAATGGAAAAAACCTGATGGGGGTGGGATGACAAGAGGCTCCCAGGAGGGAGCAAAACAACAAGGAAGTTTCAGAGTTTACTACAATATGAATATATTGTTTTCTTAAAAAGAAACTTCTTACAGAAATGCCTTTAAAATGGCTTGCCTACATGGTTGGTCTTTCATCAAACAACAGCTATGCTGCTGAGTTAGAATTACATCCAAGAGTTAAAGTATTCTTAAAGTACACATTGGGTACTTGAATATTTAGCTGCAAAATACTAGCTGTATAATTTTCAGCTGCAAAAGTTGTGTAACTATGTTTTTGCATGACCTTGGCACCTATGCAGTGATCCATCTGCAGGGTTGGGGGTACTATATTTTGCCAGGGCTATTTCCCTGTCCAGAAGTCTTTTTTTTTTTTTTTTTCCTTTGAGACAGGGTCTCTCTCTGTCGCTCAGGCTAGAGTGCAGTGGTATCATCATTACTCACAGCAACCTCCAACTCCTGGGCTCAGGGGATCCTTCTACCTCAGCCTCCCATGCAGCTGGGACTACAGGCATTGTACCACCACACCTGGCTAATTTTTCTATTTTTTGTAGAGACAGGGTCACCCTTCCTCAGGCTGATCTCGAACTCCTGACCTCAAGTGATCCTTCACCTCAGCCTCCCAAAGTGCTAGGATTACAGGCATGGGCCACGGCACCAGGCCGACAAGTCTCCTCTTTTTTACCATTTTTTTTAAAGAGAGTACATGGCAGAAAATAGGGTTATCCTATAATCTCAGCACTTTGGGAGACTGAGAGGGGAAGATCCCTTGAGACCAGGAGTTTGACACTAGCCTGGGCAACATAGTAAGACCCTGTCTACAAAAAATAATTTTTTTTAATTTTTAAAGAAAATAGGGTTATTTTTAATGCATCTACCTTCATTAGTGCAATATTATCTCTTAAAAAGGAGAAGTAATAAATAAGGCCTCTGGCAAACTGGAAAACTTTATTTTTGCTTTAAGACTTCAGATATGCTCCAGCTACTCTTGTTATAGACCTCTTAAGTACCAGAGATTTTATGACTCTGAATGAAGGTCAATATTTAATACTGCTCATGAAATTAACAAAAGGGAATGCAGAGTTTTACAGCATGTGGTTTATGTATCAATTGCACCAAAAAAACCTAAATACTCAGATTCCTGGGCCCCACCCTAAAGTTCCTGAGTCAGAATCTCTGGTGCTTGTATGTAGGAATTTGCTATTTTAGCAAAATTGCCAGATACTTCTTAGGCATATTAAAATGTGAGAACCACTGCCTTGTGATTTCTTTAGGCTACTAGAATGATAGAGCCGCATCTTACAAATGTCAGCACCTCACACCTACAGACCAAGCATTTTCTTTAGTTTCCCAGTAGTTTTGGACTTCCCTTGCTCCACGGGACTGACCACACTAGTGAACATTTCCTATTTTGGCTAATAACACCTTTGCCTTGTGGCAAAGTACTTTGGGAAGTCCAAGCAACTGTTAATTCTTTAAAAATGTATGCCATGACTAATGAATATATTTTAAATGTGAATCACAAATATTTTTAAGGTTTCAAAAAAATCTTAGGGTTAAAGGGGGGCCTGGCATGGTGGTGCATCCCAGCTAATGGGGGGAGGGGCTTAGGTGGGAGGATTCTTTGAGCCCAGGTGTTTAAGTGCATCCTGGGCAACATAGAGACCCTGGTCTCTTAAAAAAGAACCTATGGATTAAAATAATAGTATATTCATCAGCCTATATCAGTACAGTAAATGAGAAAGATAATTGCTTTGTACTAATAGATGTCAAACACTATAAAGATAGGGCAACATCTTCTAATAACAATTGTCGAAGGTTCCACAAACATTCACATTTAATGAATTATGTTTTAGGCCTGAACTTTGTTATGAAAGTACTTTGGAGTGCCACCATGATCTCTAACACGTGAATAAAAATGCCCCCAAATCAGAGCCGAATGAACCCTTTACAATTTTTCAGTGGATAGTTTTATGATAAAGTTGGGGAGGGTGCGAGTAGAGGGGGAGAGGGGATGGTTTTCTTATTATAATTGGCAGGGTCTTCATCTTTTTTTTTTTTTTTTTAAAGCACCAATCACAGAAAGGGCCTTCATCTTGAATGCCTAACATAGTACCTTACCCATAGTGCTCAATAAGTGTTGAATGAATGAGTGAAATCAGCAAAGTCCAGCCAAGTTGCCTTTTTATTTTAGTTACTGATTTTAGTTACTGAAATTAAGAATACACTTGTAAACAAAGGAGTAATCAGACTTTGTCCACTTTTTACTTTTAAATGTCTTTCACAATTAATTTCTATTCTACCTCCAGCTGCAGCCATTTAAGCTTAGAGGCCCAGACCCTCCTCCTAAGGCAGAGAAGCCTGGGACACCTGTCTCTGGGGAACGGTCGCCTACAGCGCCCCTCCTCCCTCAAACCTCTCTAGCTGTCCCAGACCCAGGGTGGGGGCCGAGGCTGGCGGGCGCCCCTGTCCCAGCTCCTGCCCGCGGGTCCCGACCCTCCACTGCGGCCGGGCACCTCACCTGCGAGGAGTTGCACAGGAACCTCGTCTCATACTCCTCGTTCATGGTGATCACCCCGCGCACGTTCTCGTCCTGTACCAACTGCCGAGGCAAAGAGCGGGCTCAGCAAGGGCGGCGGAGACCCCCGCAGCCCGGCGGGCCGGCGGGGCGGCGGGGCGGGGGTGGAGGCCCCGGCCTGGCTCGCCGGCTGCGGCTCTGGGCCCGGCCTCCCGGCCCCGCTCACCTGGCGCGTCATGTTCCGCAGCGGCAGCGCGCCCAGCAGCACCGTGGAGTCGATGCGGTGGTACCAGTCGCGGTGCGCCCGGCCCGGCATCTTCCCGCGTAGCAGCGTGTAGAGCAGCGTCGGGTAGAAGAGCACCCGGGCCAGGCCGGCCTCCAGCCACGCGGCGGCCGCCATCCCGCCCCACCCGGCCCGGCGCAGCGGCGACCCGTCTGCCCCCGGGCTCGCGGTCCGCGGCCGCTGGAAGAGCTGGCGGGGCGACGGGACAAGGGGGGCGAGCTGCCCGGGGGCCCCCGCGAAGGCGGTGCGGTCTGCGCGGGCGCAGGGACTCCGGACCCGGAGTATTCCGGGGAAGGGCCTGGAGCCCCCGGGCGGGCACAGTGGCTCTGGGGGAGGGGCCTGGGACTCCTGGGCCGGAAACTGGGACCCAGGCCGAGGGAGAGTGCGTCCTGGGCCAGAGGCCTGTGAACCTGCCGCGAGTGACACTCCTCCCCCGAGGGAAGGGGCTGTGACCCCAGGTGAAGGGGGGCATGACCCCTGCATGTGGAACTATGACTCCAGCTGAGGGAGGAGAGGGCAGTCTCCCCAACTCCCGGCCAGAAAGACGGGGCAGTGACCCCAGGTGAGGATGTGACCCCCCCAGAAGGGAAGACAAGACTAGGATGAGACTCTGTGACACTGAAGAGGGGAATGGAAGGGGCTTTGAGCTTTCCAGCAGAGGAGCTACCTGGTGACGAGGGCCAATGGGGGAACAGGGCACCTGGGTTGTTGCTGCCCTCTCTCTCCCCTCCCCAGTCTCAATGCCTGGCTCAGTCCTCCTGACCAAACAGCAGTATATGCGCAGTATGTACATAGTATGAAAACACAGGAAACCATATATTAATATATCATTAAGAAAAATGTTATGACAAGCTCAAATATAAAACCCACAACCTACAAAGAGGTAAGGAATGGTTGTAATGTTGGTTATTTACATTTCATTAGTTGCCTGAAACGGGCATCTGGTGCTTTTTAAAAGGTTTATTTTCTCCTTTTAAAAATAATACAAACTCATAACAATTGGAAAATACAGAAAAGTAGGGCAAATTTATTTATTTTTCTATTTCTTTAAAAAAATCTTAAAACATGCTCCTCAGAAAAGTAAGAATTTACTTATCACTCATAATACTACCACCTCGAATACATTTATTTTTTTCCTCCATTTTCTTTTCCATGTGTACCATCGGAAAAAAAACAACCTTAGAGGCCGGGAGTGGTGGGGCGCACCTGTAGTCCCAGCTACTTGGGAGGCTGAAGCAGGAGGATCCCTTGAGCCCAGGAGTTCCAGGCTGCAGTGAGCTATGATTGCACCACTGCACACCACCCTGGGCCACAGAGGGAGACCGGGTCTCAAAAAAAAAAAAAAAAAACTTATATAACAGCTTTATTCAGATATCATTCACATGCCATACGATTCACCCATTTAAAGTGTGCAGTTCAATGATTTTTATTACATTCATTGAGTTGTGCAACCATCACCACAGTTAATTTTAGAACGTTTTCATTGCCCTAAAAAGAAACCCCAGACTCATTAGCAGTCATTCATCATTTCCCCCAGCCTCCCAACCGTAGGCAAGCACTAATCTATTTTCTGTCTCAATAGATTTGCATTTTGGGGGCATTTCAAATATTAATAAATGGAATCATACAATATATGCCCTTTGCATCTGGCTTTGAATATTTTCAAAGTTCATTCATGTTGTAGCATTTATCAGGACTGTATTTATTTTTATTGCCAAATAATATTCTATTGTATGGATAGACCACATTTTGTTTCTCCATTTATCAGTTGATGGACATTTGGATTGTTTCCACTTTTTTTTTTTTTGAGACAAAGTCTTACTCTGTCGCCCTGGGTAGAGGGCAGTGGTGTCATCATAGATCACTGCAACCTCAAACTCTGGGGTCAAGAGATTCTCCTGCCTCACCTTCCTGAGTAGCTGGGACCACAGGTGCACACCACCATGCTAATTTTCCTATTTTTAGTAGAGACAGGGGTCTCACTCTTGCTCAGGCTGGTCTCGAACTCCTGAGTTCAAGCAAGCCTCCCACCTTGGCCTCCTAGAGTGGTAGGATTACAGGCGTGAGCCACTGGGCCCCGAGCAGAGACAGAGACTCACTTTGTTGTCCCAGGTAGAGTGCAGTGGCATCATCACAGCTCACCTCAACCTCAGCTGGGCTCAAGCAATCCTCCTGCCTCAGCCTCCCGAGTAGCTGGGACTACAGGTACCTGCCACCACTCCAGGCTAAGTTTACTTTATTTTTTGTAGATACAGGGTCTTTCTATTGCCCAGACTGGTCTCTATCTCCTGACCTCAAGTGATCCTCCCACTTCCCAGAGTGCTAGGATTATAAGTGTGAACCATCACGCCCAGCCTGTTTCCACTTTTTGGCTATTTTGGATAATAGTGTTGCTGTGGATATTTGTATGCAAGTTTTTGTACAGACGTATGTTTTCATTTTTATTGTGTATTTACCTAAGAGTGGAATTGTTGGGTCATATGGTAATGCTGTTTAACCTTTTGAGGGACTGTCAGATTGTTTTCCAAAGCGGCTGCACCATTTTCCATTCCCACCAGCAGTGTATGAGGGATCAAATTTTGCCACATGGTTGCCAACACTTATTAACTGTCTTTTTTAGTATAGCCATTTCAATGTGTGTGAAGTGGTGTCTCATTGTGGAATAAACTTTTAAATTTGGAGTAATTTAGATGCACAGAAAAGTTGCAAAGATAGTACAGAGAGTTCATCATGCCCTCCCCCAATTATCTTTTTTTTAGTAATAGCTTTATCGAGATACAATTCATATACCATATAATTCACCCTTCTAATTGTACAATTCAGTGGTTATTTGTATATTCACAGGGTTGTGCAACCATCACCAAAAGCTTATTTTAGAACATTTTCATTGCCCTAAAAAGAAACCCTATACCCATTAGCAATCATTCCCGATTCCCTGGCAACCACTAATTTACTTTCTGACTCTATGGATTTGCCTATTTTAGACACTTCATATACATGATTCATACAATATGTGGTCTATGCATACTTATTTTACAGATATTGATAAAGGTCATTCTAACAATATTGATAAAATTTGGGGGCCAGGTGCAGTGGCTCATGCCTGTAATCCCAGCACTTTGGGAGGCCAAAGCAGGAGGATCACTTGAGGCCAGGAATTCAAGACCAGCCTGGGGCAGCA
Source organism: Daubentonia madagascariensis (assembly GCA_023783475.1). Taxonomy (NCBI): domain Eukaryota; kingdom Metazoa; phylum Chordata; class Mammalia; order Primates; family Daubentoniidae; genus Daubentonia; species Daubentonia madagascariensis. Next base: position 673,920 of record JAKFHU010000403.1, read on the forward strand.
TAGCAAGACTCTCTCTCTCTAAAAAAAAAAAAAAAAATTAGCCAGGTAGTACTAACACCCATAGTCCTAGCTATTCCAGAGGCTGAGGCAGGATTGTTTGAACCCAGGAGTTACAGTTTGCAGTGAGCTATGATCTGGCCACAGCACTCCAGCTGGACGACAGATCAACACTCTCTAAACAATAAAAAATAAATAAAATAACAAAATAAAAATTGTGAATCACATTTTTTTCACTGAATCATGCTATAAACACTTTCCATATTGTTACATTGCCTTTATAACTATCATTTATAATGAACCTAATTAGTACACCATAATGTTGTCATTCTCCTATTATTAGACACTTAGGATATTTCAAAAGTTTTGTTATAAAATATTCCCAGCATGATCATTTTTTCTATATTTATATATTTTCTATATTTAAAATTATTATACTAGGAGTTTCCTAAAAGTAAAATTACCATGTCAAAGGATCATTTCAAATTTTTGCTTTATATAAAGTATATAACCTGAAAAGTGTATACCCCCAAACCCACTCCTCAGAGATAGATTTTTATACACATATATTTTCCAACATTTTCTTATGAACATTTGCATAATAAAATAAATAAGAAAATGAAAAATTGAGTACACTGAACAGTGAAAACTCATATAACCACCATCTAAATTCTACAATTAGCATTTTATTATTTGTTTTAGCACATATTGATCAATCCATCTTTTTTTTGTTGTTCTTTCAACTTTTGACAGCATCCTTTTTTTTTTTTTTTTTGAGACAGAGTCTCACTCTGTCCCCCTGGTTAGAGTGCAGTGTCATCATCATAGCTCACTGCAACCTAAAATTCCTAGGCTCAAGTGATCCTCCTACCCCAGCCTCCCAAAGTGCTAGGATTACAGGCGTGAGCCACCACATCTGGCCTAGCATCCTATTTTTAATGCATTTAAAATATACATGTTTTATAAAAATGGACTTATCCTATATTTACTGTTCTGGAACTTGCTTTTTTCACGCAGTGATAGTTATGAATGTTATGCTATGTCAACGCAGATAGATGTAGATTTACTTTATCCTTTCCAGAAAACTACATAGTATTCCAATATATGGGTTTCAATTCAATTCAAAAATATTTGTTGAGTAGCCTGTGTCTTCTCTACAATCTTCCAGCACTTGGACTACATCAGTGAACAAAATAGACAAAGATTCCTGCCCTTTCTTGCCTTTCCTCTATTAACTATAGGTCAGGGTAGCCAAATATCCCATTGGTGAGGTAGAGTTGGTGAGGAGACATCCTGCTGATAAATGTGGAAGGAATGCTAGAATTAGAAACTCAGCATTTTGCAATTGTTGGTAAAATAATTGATCCAGTCAGTAGTTATCTAATAGTAAAAGCATTAGATGAAACGCTGATAGGAAACATGAGCATGGAGGGATCAGGCTGACGCCACCTCAACCACCGATTAATCTGTGTGTTGCCAAAAGCAGGGCAGACAACCTGACATCACAGGCCTCCAGAAGTGATACAGTGTAAAGCTCATAGCACCACCCTCAAAAAAATTGAACCTGAATGTAACCAGGCCTCAAGAGTTAACTTTCATTTACAGGAAAGTTAGGGGATAGAGGGACCAGTTAAATGTTATTGTGGGGAAGCAACAGACAAATCCAGAATGTGGGATACTCCACAGCTGCCGTCCCCAACCCCTGGGCCACGGACCAATAGCGGTCTGCTGCCTGTTAGGGTCAGGGCTGCAGAGCTCCATGACACACACTCCCTACCCTCCCCACACCCCTCCGTGGAAAAATTGTCTTCCATGAAACCGGTCCCTGGTGTCAAAAAGTTTGGGGACCTCTGCTGTACAGGAACAACCGACCTAGTTTCTTCAACAAGCCAAAAGCATGAAAAGAGAATGGGGGAGGGGCTGCCTTAGTTAGGAGAGCCCTAGAGACATGCTAGATGTAACATGCGGACCATTTGGATTTTGATTCAAATAAATTAACTATTAAAAGTCATTTTTTGAAATAACTGGACATATTTGATTATGGACAAGATAATACCAAAGAATAATTGTTAATTTTGTTGATTTTGGTCATGGCATTGTTGCTATGTAAGAAAATGTCTATAAATTTACTCATGCTTACTAAAATATGTAGATATAAAATGACATGTGAGATTTTGCATCAAAATACTTTACCAAGTTTGCAAAAAAGACATTAGACAAATATGGCAAAATCTTCATCATTGTTGAATCTGGGTGATATTCTCTGGGAATTCATTATGCCCTTCTGATTACTTCTTAAAAAATATTTTCATAATAAAAATTAAAAACAATATGGTTTTTACCACATACGTATTTAACAAAAATGATGAATAAAGCAAGTAGTCTTTTATGACTTTTCATCAAAGATTCAACCACATTGTTGTTTGTAGATATTGTTCGTTAATTTTTACTGCTCTATAATAATCCATTATATGATTATACTATCATATATGGGTAAATTTTCTCCTGTGATGGAAATTTAGGTTGATTCCAGTTTTTATCAATTAAAAATATAAGTGGTTTTACCTTTTATGCAGCCAAATCTTGTGTTGTTACCTCCATCTTCCATTTTGCTTTATAGTTTTTTTTAGCGTCCTTTAGAAATTACCTTTATGGTTTTTTATTATAATAGTAACACGTGCTTGTTATAAAAAACGCAAGCACTTCAAAATTATATGCTGTAAAAAAACAAGGCCTCCTGTAACCTTACCTGGGGAGATAACCAGTATCAGAGGACTCAGGTGCATATTCTCCCAGTGACTTTTTCCTTGCCTTTTCAGGGACTGTTAACTGTCCAGCCAAATCCTTTATCCACTTCTTCTACAGTATCTGAGTAGACATACGCTCAGTGTACCCTGTAGTTAAAGGTGACATGAAACCCAGTTTTCTCCACTAGAATGTGAACATGTACAGGCATCACAGGACCAACACAAGCCTGGTCCATAAAACCTCCACAAATCTGTTCCGTACTTTTTCTCTTCTTGTGGGCTGGATTGGTAATTACAATGGCTGGAATAACCTCAAGAGGCATGAGTTATAGATGACAGCGTCCCCCTTAGTCTGGGTCACTTATATAATTCCTTAGAGCAGAGGTTACCTCTCCTCATTCTCCTGCTAACTGGGAACATCTACCCTAATCTGTTAAGGGAGAGAGAAATACACTCCTGTTTTGTTTCAGCTGTTTCTTTTAGGTCTAATTGCTACAGCAGTTTAACCTACCCTAACTAATATATGTGCATTATCAGGGTCTGAGTTGCAATATGAAGCCCATGTCTTTTTTTAAATTACTATAAAAATTTATTATTTTAGCCATTTTTTTTTCAAACAGAGTTTTGCTCTGTTGCCCAGGTTAGAGTGCAGTGGTGTCATCACTGCAACATCGCTCACTGCAACCTCAAGTGATCCTCCTGCCTCAGCCTCCCAAGTAGCTGAGACCACAGGCACACACCACCACGCCCCAGCTAATTTAAAAAAAATTTTTTGTAGAGTCGGGGTCTTGCTATGTTGCCCAGGCTGGTCTTAAACTCCTGGCCTCAAGCAACCCTCCTGCCTCGGCTTCCCAAAGTGCTAGGATTAAAGTCATGAGTCACCATACCCAGCCCATTTTAACCATTTTTGAGTGTATAGTTTAGTGGCATTAAGTACATTCACATTGTTCTGCAACCATCACCACAATCCATCTCCAGAACTTTTTTCATCTTCCCAAACTGACTCTCCATTCCCATGAAACAATAACTCCTCATTTCCCCCCTACCCCAAGCCCCTAGCAACCACCATTCTACTTTCTGTCTCTATGAACTTGACTACTTTAGGTACCACATGTAAGTGGAATGATACAATATTTCTCCTTTTGTTACTATTTCATTTCACTTAGCATAATGTCTTCAAGGTTCATCCATGTTATAGCCTGTGTTAGAATTTCCTTCCTTTTTACCTTTTTAAGGCTAAATAATAGTCCACTGTATGTATATGTCACATTTTGTTTACCCATTCATCCCTCGATAGACAGGAGTTGGAAGCCCAACCATTAACTATCCTGGATAAAAAGGATGATCTATCGTATCATACAATGAACCTCAGAAAGGCAAGTGGGCAAACGCCAGCAGACACAAGGGGAACCAGGGACTCAAATACTGCCAGGATTTTTTTGTCTCTCACCATCCCTTCCTAGGCCCCCATCGCCCCTTATTTGCCCTTATGAGGGACTACCTCTCTTCCCTTAGTTATTGACAAGGAAAGAATTTACACTATATATGTCTTTTTTTTTTAAGCCTACAGCACCCAGTATGCCCAGGTGGTCTTGTATATGTGTTTTTATAAAAAACAAAAATGGGAATTTTTGTAACTTATTTTTTGCCACTTAACCATATATTTTGAACATCTTTCCATCTCAGAGTGCGTGTGTGTACATAGAAATTTTTTTCTAATAGCCTTTTCTTTTTAGCGGACTGCAAGAAGTATTCTAATAGCTTTTGTATGCCAACATTTAATTATTTACTTGTTGTATCATCATTTTTTCTTTCTTTCTTTCTTTCTTTTTTTTTTTTTTGAGACAGAGTGTTGCTCTGTCGCCCAGGCTAGGAGTGCCTTGGAATCAGCCTAGCTCACTGCAATGTCAAACATCTGGGCTCAAGCGATCCTCCTGCCTCAGCCTCCGGAGTAGCTGGAACTACAGGCGTGCACCAACACACCCGGTGAATTTTTTTCATTTTTAGTAGAGACGGGGTCTCACTCTTGCTCAGGCTGGTCTCGAACTCCTGAGCTCAAGCTATCCTCTCACCTCAGCCTCCCAGAGTGCTAGGATTACAGGCTTGAGCCACTGCATGGCTACCATCATTTCTTTAACCAGTTCCCTATTGATGGATAGCTGGGTAACTTCTACCTTTTTTTTTTTTTTAACCAATAACAAATATAGTCAACTGAATGAGTGCAGAGACCCTGTCTGACTTATTCATGCCTATAATCCCATTGTCTATCCCAGCATGTGACATAGCTGGCATTCAATAAACACTAGTTGGTTGAATTAAAGAATGCTGCAGAAAATGTCCTTGTACATGCTTCATCCACTTGTGTTTCTGAAGGAAACATTTCTAGAATTACAATTGCTATATCAATGGATATGAGTATCTTTTTAAGAGGATCACAGGGAATTTTTTATAGCTTTGTTTAGTATAATTGACACTCATTAAAGCACACATATTTAAGATATACACTTTAATACATTTTGACATATGTATATACTTGTGAAACCACTGCCACAATGAAGATAATGGAACATATCAATTACCCCCAAAAGTTTTCTCATGCCCCTTTGTAATCCCATCTTCCCACACCTTTTTACCCCCTTAGCTCCATTCCTTGGCAACCGTTAATCCATTATTGATTAATTAGCATATTCTAGAATTTTATATAAACAGATGTGAATATTTTTAACTTTAATGATTATTTTAAAATTTCCCTCCAATATGCCTATATCTGTATACATTGAGAGTGCTTGTTTCTCACAATCTTATCAGCCTTTTAAATTTAGTTATTTATTTCCCAATTTGACAGTCTAAAAAAACCCACATTGGTTTAATTTGAGTATTTTTAATTATTAGTGAGTTGAGACTGAACATATTAGGTTTATTGGCCATTTGTATTCTTCCTATGTATTGCCTGATCATCTTCTTTGCCCATTTGTCTAATGGGTTATTTGTTGCTATTCTTACTAGCCATGGAAAGTACACAAATTAAAAGTGTATGACTTGAATAAATTTTACACATTTATATGCCCATGTAACCACCCGCCCAGATCAAGATATACGACATTCCTATACCCTGAAAAGCTCCCTCTGTTCTCTCCAGACAACAGTCAATCATTTCTCCCTAGCAAAGGTAACTTTTATTATTTTCACTTGTGCTCAAACTTTAATTAAATGGACTTGTACAATACATGCTCTTTTGTGTCTGATTTGTTTTGCTTAATATTATGTCTGTGCAATTCATCCTTGTTGCCATATGTATTAACAGTTCGTTCCTTTTTATATAAGTATAATGGACTACTATATAAGTAGTGTATTATAAGTATATTCCATAATTGATTTATCATTTCCAGTTGGGCTATAATTATTGTTAATATAATAAACCTGCTACAAACCATTCTTTTGGTGGAAAGAAGTAGTACTCGTTTCTGTCAGTAGAATTGCTGCATCATAGGGTATAAGTCTATTTAGCTGCTTAACTTTAGTATAATAGATACTGTCAAAAGGGTCTTCTACAGTGGTTGTACAAATTTTCACTCCTACCAACAATATGAGTTCAAAACAAAAGGCTTCACTGCAAATCTCAGTACAGAAAAAATGGTCTCTTCAAATGGTGATGGATCAACTGGATATATACATGAAAAGAAAGAAAAAAAGAAACTTGACCCCTATCTCATACCATACACAAAAATTACAGATAGATCTTAGATCTAAATGTGAAAGATTAAAACAACAAAGGAGAAAATTTTCATGACCTGGGTAAACAAAAATTCTTAAACACAACACAGAAAGTAATAACCACAAAATAAGGATCGATAAATAGGATCTTATTAAAATTAAGAGATTTCATTCATCAAAAGAAACCATTAAGAGAGTGAAAAGCAAGCCACAGACTGGGAGAAGATATATGCAATACATGTATCTGACCAGGAACTTGTATTTGAAATACAGGCTGGGCACAGTGGCTCACACCTATAATCCTAGCACTTTGGTAGGCCAAGGTGGGAGGACTGCTTGAAGCCAGGAGTGCAAGACCAGCCTGGGCAACATAACAAGACCCCGTCAATACAAAAAATACAAAAATTAGCCAGGCATGGTAGTGTGTGCCTGTAGTCCCAGCTACTCGGGAGGCTAAGGCAAGAGAATTGCTCGAGTCCCGGAGCTTGGAGGTTGCAGTAAGTTATGATCGTATCACTGCACTCTAGCTCAGGCAACAGAGCGAGATCCTGTCTCAAAAAAACCAAACCAAAGAAAACCCCCCCAAAAAACAAAACATATAAAGAACTCCTACAAACCAATAATTTAAAAAAAGATATCCAGTAAAGAAAAAAAAAAGGGAAAAAACCCTGAGCACAAAAGAGAATATCCAATGGTCAATAAGCATAGGTAAAAGTGAATAAAATCATTGACCATTAGGGAAAAAAATTTAAACCACAGTAAAATACCACTATACTCCTACCAGCATGACTGCAATTAAAAGGACTGATAATACCAAGTGAGGATGTACAGTACTGTTTACATTTTAATATATATTCTGTTTTTTCCCTCTTTCTGTCAACAAACAGTCTTTAACAAAGGTTAGATCATATTATACCTATTAATTTATTGCCTATTTTATTTACTAAGCTTGTAGCATGAACATTTTCCCACAATTAAACAATTTTCTCTGCCATTATTTGGAATTATATATAATATTCTAGGTTATGGATATACCATAATTTATTTTAGCAATCTCCTTTTGTATCAAATTTTATGATATTTAAACAATGTTATAATCTCTGCCCTTATCCATGAATATTTTCTTGGGATAAATTTCTAGAAAGATATGTAAAATTTCAAATTCCTCCAGAGAGGTTATCTGAATTTTACTCCCACTAGCACTTGGAGAGGGCTGTTTCCCTGCACCTTTACCAACATTGGCTATTTTTTAAAACAAATCTTTATCTGTAAGGCAAAAAATGAAACAGGAAGCTTTACATACTCCTTTTAATCTCACATCAGGTTTTTTTTTTTTTTTGTATTTGGACCGTTCAGTATTTTGTCTATGCTGCTGAAATCCTTTGGAGAACACCTATTTGTGTTCTTCATGTAATTGTTCTTCCCCCCAACTTTGGGCTAATCGGCTGTGGCCTTCCTTGGTAACTAAATCCAAGAATGACACTAGTATCCTACAAGGATTCCTCCCCTGCAAATGGGAGCCCTAAGTCAAGGGGCAGATAAAATAAGGGACAGTTTCTGGTTGCCTTTCAAGAAATATCTATTGAGCCAGACATTGTGAAAAGCACTGGATATACAAGAGAATAGTATGACAGGTGTGGTCTCTGCTTTTATTTAGCTCACAGGCAGGTTCCAGGAAGCTTCTAAAGGCTAAACAATTCATTCTCTTTCCATACCTAGCACTTAGATATGCCTATTCTTTAATTCAACAATATTGATTGAGCACCTAGTATGGATTAGGTATTATCCAGGCCCTGAGGAAAAAGCAGTAAAATAAAAAAACAGACAAAACCCCTATCCCCATAGAGTTTACCTTCTGGTGGAGGCGACTGCACATAAAACAAGTGAAATATTAATGTACAAAATATACATACTGTGTTGATGATAAGTGTTTTGGATAAAAACGAAGCAAGAAAGGGGGATTGGAAGCATGGTATGTGTGTGTGTGTGTGTGGTTTTAAATAGGGTCAGGGAAGGGAGGGCTAAGGAGGTGACCTGAAGGAGGTGAGGAAGTGAGCCATGTGGCTATCTGGATGATTCTATGGAGCACAAAAGAAGGAGACATTCTCTGCTTGAAACATTTCTATAACCTGTGGCAGCTAGGAGACAAATACAAAATGGTAATATTTGTGACAATTTTCTGTAAGGTATAATGGTCTATAAATATAGGATGTTTTCAGTCAATTACACATAAAAGTATTAACAAGAACAAGATCATATATCAGGTATATAATGTATATAAAACTACATAGTACAATTACAGAATATGATAATGTACAATTTAGGGGCTAATTGTTCTGGTCTATATGGTATTAGAAAAACTGTGGTTAGCTTTTTTTTTTCCCAAAGGGAGAAAGAAAGAGGTGCTTCCAACACAGGGAAAACCCTTGAGGCTTCTGCTTGGGAGCCCACTTGTTTTTTTGTGGTAAGGTTATGTATAATCAGTATTTGTGGGTAAGTTTTCTTGGGTTTTTTGGGGGTTGGTTTGTTTGTTTGTTTGTTTGAGACAGGGTCTCGCTGTCGCCCAGGCTAGAGTGCAATGGCATCGTCCTAGCTCACTCCAACCTCAAACTCCGGGGCTCACGCTATCCTCCTGCCTCAGCCTCCCAAGTAGCTGGGACAACAGGCATGGGCTACCACCACGCCTGGATAATTTTTAAATTTTTTACAGACAAAGTCTCACTATGTTGCTCAGGCTGGTCTCCAATTCCCGGCCTTAACCAATCCTCCCGCCTGAGCCTCCCTTTAAAGTGCTGGGATTATAGGTCTGAGCCACTGCGCCAGGCCCAGAATTTTCCTTCTCAGTCTGCATTTCACTGTCTCACAAGGTCTAGAACCTATGTAGTAAACAACGTTGGCTTAAACAACAATAACAAATTGTACTGTTTGCATTCTATCTGGATCCAGGAATTCCTGAGTAACTCTGAAGGAGGTCTTTAGAGACCTAACCTGGGTTGTTACAAATTTTTTTTTTTCTGGGAAAAGCAGGTTAGGGCTGGGCAATCAGTTTCTTAATAGAATCCTTATGCGCTTCCTGGCATCGCAGGGATTTTTGCGAGATTGTGCGTTCACACAGATCATCCTGCTAGAAGGCACTCCCCTAACTCAGCCGGCAACACACATATTCCCCAGCCCAGCAAAGGGAGGCCTGGATGCTGTTGCTTGTCGGCGGCCACAGCAAAAAAGGAGGGTGTGTCATATGCCCAACGCTGGCCAAGTACCATTCACTCCTTCCTTCCTTCATTCATTCATCAAATATTTTATTATGCGCATATTCAGCGCCAAGTAGGGGCGCTTGCTTGCCCACCAGCGTCATCCAGAGCTCCTGTGGGTGCGGCGTGCAGATTCCAGAACTTCAGATTCCCAGGCCCGGGTCTTCCCTCCGGCAGAGCTCAGAGACAAAGAGATGCGCTCCTGCGGCTCCCTCGGCCCCAAGGACTTCGGCGCGCCTGCTTCTCCACTCTCCAGCCGGAGGGGGCGCTGCAGCGCCGGGCGCTCGGATCGGCGCTGCGGGCGGCGCCGCGGTGGTACGTTCCCCCTCGCCGCCCTCCCCCTCCTCTTCGGCCCTCCCCGCCGGTGGTAGGTGCCGGAAGTGCCGCCATTTTGGGGTGTTCTGCTCTGGCGGCAGAAGCAGCGGCGGCGGGACGCGGAGGCTCCCCCGGGACTCGGCCTGAGCAGCGAGGCGGCGGCTGCGGCGGCTGCGGAGGCGCAGGCAGCAGCGGAGGCAGCGGCGGGCTCAGGTGCAGCCGCTGGTGAGTGCGGCGGCCGCAGGATAACGGGTCACGGGAAGGAAGGAGGGAGCGAGGGAGGGAAAGGAGGCAGGAGGGAGGCGCCGCGGGGCGGGTCCGGTTCGGGCGGCCGCGGGTCACAGGGCCCTCCGGGCGCGACTGCTCCTTGTTTCCCGAGCTCCGGGGGCAGGGCTACGATCTCCTCCCGCGTGTCAAGGTCCTCGACTTCCCGGGTCCTGCCGCGCTTGCCCGGCGCGTGCCCCCGGGCCCAGGGAGACCCGCCCTCCTCGTGGCCTTGCCCCCTCTTCCCGCGCCCTTTGCCTTCACCCTCTGGTCCCAGAGGGATTCTTTTCCTGCCCAGGAGCAGCTCCGTCTTCCTCTTCTTTCCAGCTGCTGTACCGGACCCGGGCTGCCTGCCTGGGACACCCCATCCCTGTCCCTGTTGCCCCACGTGTTCTTGGTGCCCACCCCTGGGGGTGTCCAGGATCCCCGCCCCTAGAGGGCAGCGCTTCTCCGGAGCCTCGAGGGCCCCCTGTTACTTGCCCCACATCCACTAGGGCCTTGGCTTGCCCTCCCCCCACATCAGGTGCTCACCCAGTCATGGCATACTAGTGGGGCTGGAAGCTCGCACCCGGGAGCGCGGAAAGCACATTCAAGCGCTTTCTTCGCTAGGGACGTGGCGGGTGGTGTCTTGGTTGTGGTTCTCCGGGCAGGATGTTGTTTTAATTCTTTAAGACCATTGCATACTCTAAGGAGCTTCTCATTGGTTTAGGCTCATCTCCACAGTTGAGGGGAATGTGGTGAGATTTTATTTGGAGCCTGTTTCAGCAAAATGAAATCTCTTTCTCGCCAGCAGAGTTAGTGCTGTAGGTTTATTACCCTCGAGGAAAAAGGCTGTGTAACAGTTATAAAGAGCACAGAGTGCTTTATAGTGTCTGCAGTGTAAGAGGTTACAAACCCAATGAATCCTTTACAGGAACTTCACCTTTTAAAGGTGCTTTCACTGTCTTTGATTCTCCGTGAACTGCAGAGGCTTTATCACCTTTTCCACAGTGTAGCTTCTTTTAGAGTGCTGTGGAAGTTCCAACTTTTCCGTAAATCCTTGGTGAGAATGAAGGCATCTCTGTATGGAATTACCCTTTCTGTTTTAGTATTAGTGAGTCCACTTGGAAAATCAAGGAGTTACAATAACATGCGCGAACTATTGCTACAGTGATCTCCCCGTGCCAATTTTTGTATTCTTCTAGCTTTACTTCCTATTATGTGGTTTCTGATCTTGAGTTAGCCAAGACTGAAGCATTGTTGTTTGGTAAAGCAAAGCTGGAACTTTCAGCTGTTGCCTTAAGGAGAAAGGTTATGGTTACTCTAGTGGTTCTTTTCCTCATGACTGTCCACCACCTGTTTCCATTAAGAATGGCTTTTGGCTCAGAACATAGGCCTCAACTTCTTCTCTCCAACCATTCATTCTTACCTGTAGGGTTTTCTTCTTTTAAGTTAGTACTATCTAGGCTTAAGGTCCATTAGCAGGAGGGGTTGTTGGAGGTGGAATATCTTTTCTGACCCTTTCACTTTTCAGCTGAGGAAACTGAGGCCCCTAGAAGTTGAGTGATATACTTGCCCAAGGTTATATAGCAAGTGCTCTTAAAAACAGTCTCATCACAAAGGATTTTTTAAAAAAAACAATTATCAGGAACAGTAATGCAAACTGCTCTTTCAGATGTGATGGAATGGCAAGGGCCCTGGGCTTGAAATTAGAAGGCCTGGATTGTAATCCTTGCTCTGTCAGTTACTAGTTATACAACTGTGGCAACTGTTCTGATGATCTTCAGTTTATTTTCATCTGCAAAATGAAGGAAGTAGTCTATCTCACATGGTGCTAGTTCAGCTTCATTGCAGTAATGTGTGAAAGTACCTGTGGTGTTTCATACGTTAAATTGACATTTAACTATTGTTTTATGTTTGTATTTATTGTGGTTAAAAAAACACTTAAAAATGGCTAAGATGGTAAATTTTAAGTCTACAGTTCTGTGACATTAAGTACATTCACGTTGTTGGGAAACAGATGTCCAGGCAGACAGGGAAATTTTGAGCCAGAATGATTTGTTCTTCTAAAGATTTCCATGCATTTTTCTTAATACAGAAGTTAGAGAGTCATTATAAAAAAATAACAGATAAGTCAAAAAAGGAAGAAACTCACTCATAGTCCTACCACTCAGAGATGGTTGTTAATGTTGTTTGTATTGTTAATCTTGTCCATCCTTTTTATATGCTCTAGAAATGTTTGTTATTTTACCAAAATAGGCTTACCCTAATCACAGTTTTGTGATGTGTTTTTAAGATTTAATAAGCGGTGCCAGGAATGGTTTGCTTTAACAACCACATTTTAATTGGTAATCTGTATTTAATAACTTCTGCACAAATGAGGTAGGCCAGTGGATATCACAGGACAGAAGCAGAGAAGTTCCTCTTTTAAACATAAGCTGAGCTGGAAGAGGAGGAGGAAATGAAAGTGGCAGAGACCAAACACTTAATGTATGCCTATTGTGTGATTATTATTTTTTTAAGTAAAGATTTGGGCTCTGCTGCTAAATGTAGAGTGAGAGTCCTGAATTCCATGCCCCTTCCTGTGACTGTCACTGCAGCTTCCTTAACTCTATTTTCCTGTGAAGCTGTATCTAATAATGAAGATGGTGGTCCTCCTTGGAAAGAGAAGAGCTGTTTGTTACCTGGAGGCCAGGGTGAAGTCAGAGAAAGTGGGAGCATAGGTTCCTGTCTGCTCAGGTCTTTGGGTACTCCCAGCAAATTGCTCTGTTCTCTTTAAACCAGTGAATGATAGGATTTGGTTAATCTGTTTCTTGTTCTTCTGTTTCTTCTCCTCCTCCTCCTCCTCCTCCTCCTCCTCCTCCTCCTGTTTCTTCTTCTTTTTTTTTTTAAAACAGCTTTGTTTACGTACCATATAATTCACCCATTTAAGGTGCACAATTCAGTGGTTTTTGGTATATTATTAATTTTTAAAAATTGTGGTAACAAAAATTGCCATTTAGCTTTTTTTTATATTTGCCTTTTCTTTATTGTAAAAAACACTTAAAAATGGTAAAGACAGTAAATTTTGTTAAGTTTACAGTTCTGTGACATTAAGTGCATGCACATTGTTGGGAAACAGATCTCCAGGAGTTTTTCATCCTGCATGTCTGAAACTCTGTACCCGTTAAACATCTCACCTTTTCCCCTTCCCACCATTCTTTTTGTTGTTGTTGCCAGACTGGCCTTAAACTCCTTGGCTCAAGTGATCTCCCCACCTTAGCCTCCGGAGTAGCTGGGATTACAGGTGTGAGACACTGTGCCTGGCTTCCTTTTGTTTCTATGAATTTGACTACTTTAGTTACCTCATATGAATGAAATCATACAGTGTTTGTCTTTTTGTGATTGACATTTGACTTTGTGTAATGTCCTCAAGGTTCATGGTGTAGCATGTGACTGGATTTCTTTCCTTCTTAAGGCTGAATAATACTCCATTGTATGTACATACCACATATTTGACCACTGCATCCACTGATGGACATTTGAGTTGCTTCTACCTCTTGGCTATTGTGAATAGTGTTCCTCTGAATATTAGTGTGCAAATATCGGCTCAAGCCTCTGCTTTCAATTCTTTTGGATATGTATCCAAAAGTGGGATTGCTGGATCATACGGTAATTATATTTTTAATTTTTTAATTTTAATTTTTTTAGAAATGGGGTCTGGCTCTGCTGCCCAGGCTGGAGTGCACTGGTGCAATCATTGCTCACTGCAGCGTTGAACTCCTGGGCTCAGGCAATCCTCCTGGCTCAGCCTCTTGAGTAGCTGGGACTATAGGCACACGCCACCATGCCCAGCTAATTTTTCTATTTTTTTTTGTAGAAATGGGGTCTCACTCTTGCTCCGGCTGGCCTCGTACTGCTGGCCTCAAGCGATCCTCCCGCTTAAGTTTGGTGTAGTCCCACTTAATCTGTTTTTGCTTTTGTTGCCTGTGCTTTTGGTGACATATCCATGAAATCATTGCCAAATCCAATGTAACCATTAAGCAACAACTCCCCATTTTCCCTCCCCCCAGCCTCTGGCAACCCTTTATCTTTCTGTCTATGAATTTGCCTATTATTTCGTGTAACCAGAATCATGCAAATATTTGTCTTTTTGTGTGTGGCTTATTTTACTTAGCATGTTGTTTTCAAAGTCTGTGCATGTTGCAGCATGTATCAGGACCTCATTACTTTTTTTCTTTTTCTTTTTTCTTTTTTTTGACAGGGTCTTGCTCTGTTGCCCAGGCTGGAGTGTAGTGGTGCAATCATAACGCACTGTGACCTTGAACTCCTGGGCTCAAGCATCCTCCTGCCTTAGCCTCCCCAGTAGCTAGGACTACAGGTGCATGCCACCATGCCAGGCTAAGTTTTTTAAATTTTTGGGTCTTGCTATGTTGCCCAGACTGGTCTTGAACCCCTAGCCTCAAGTGATCCTCCCGCCTTGGCTTTCCTAAGTGTTGGGATTACAGGCATGAGCCACCGTGTCTGGCCCCTCATTCCTTTTTATGGCTATGCTCCTCTGCTTTTTGAGGTAAGGGATACCTCCTTTATTTTGTTATCTTGCCTTCTCTTAGAGTTCTATAGTTTTCTGAATTGATTAGAATTCATGCTCTTCACATGGATTGCCAAGCACAGAAGGATGGATGACCACTGACATATTCAAACCTCTTGAAAATTCAAGGCCAGGTGTAGTGGCTCACGTCTGTAATCCTAGTACTTTGGGAGGCTGAGGTAGGAGGATTGCTTGAGGCCAGGAGTTCGAGACCAGCCTGAGCAACATAGTGAGACTCTGTCTCTACAAAAAGTACAAAAATTAGCTGGGCATGGTAGCGTGCATGTGTAGTCCCAGTTACTGAAGAGGCTGAGGCAGAAGGATTGCTTGAGTTCAGGAGGTTGCAGTGAGCTATGACGACACCACTGCACTCTAGCCCAGGCAACAGAGCCAGACCCTGTCCTAAAACAAAAACAAAAAGAAAATTCAAACATGTCAGCTTGTGTAAAAGTAGTATATAGGATAATCCAAATCACAGTTTATAGCACCATTTCTAATTTCTAAACTAGATTCGGGCATGGTGGTGTGTACCTGTATTCCCAGCTATACTGGAGGCTGAGGCGGGAGGATTGCTTGAGCCCAGGAGTTCAAGACCAGCCTGGGCAACATAGCGAGACCTTGTCTTTAAAAAAAACTTTAAAATTAGCCTGTGCCTGGCTGTGGCTTTTTTCCTACGATTTTACTTATCTTCTTGGAGATGTACAACTGATTTTGGTCTCCTTGATTGTCTATTTTTTCTTTTTTCTTTTTGGACCTAGCCTCCCATTCCATTTTCCTCCTCTCCAGTAATAAAGGAAGATTGATATTAATCATTGGGCATAGAAGTTTTATTCCATCAACTCTGTTGCCCCAAAGAGGTATAGCCTTCGCAGTACTTAACACATTGGACTTAATGTCTGAGAGGACATAAATACTTTTTTTCCAAACAACATGAATCATTCTTTTATTGAAAACTATTCTTTGATTCTTGATTATTTTTGATAATAGTTAGAAATAGAATGTATCATGGAAGTTCAAGTATTTCAGAGATATAATTTGAACCAGGAATTAACTTTCTTTGTAGCCTTGCTGAGCAGAATGTCTGACAGATCTCAAAAAGTTGATTGCTATTAATAAAATCCTGTATTTATCTGCACATGTTTGCTAGAGGTGCTATGGCACACTGAAGTGGTCAAAAGGCAAGTAGAACAGAAACAAAAAAACCTTGATTAGGATCTGGACAATTAAGTCTTCCCATAATTGAGTGTTGATTCTTTTGATTGTGGAATCCTTAAAATGGAAATGGTTTGAAAGATTGATGTGACTTGAATGGGGTTTATAAGCACAGCCTGGGAAGGACAACTGTGACAGTTCAGGACAGTGGGTTTAGGTACCACCATTTAACACTTCTGGGCCTGTTTTCCTGTCTCTTAAAATGGAGATACCAACTTGGAATGGTAATGTGAGGATTAATTGGGATAACTTGTGCTAGGCTCTGAACAGTGCCTGGTACAGTGTTGATAATGCTGTTTCCTTTTCCATCTGTAAAAATGGGCCTGCTTCTTTTCTCATGGATCAGTAATGCAGTTTAAACAAATGAAATAACACAGGTAAAATGCCTAGGAGTGCCACACGTAGAAAAGCAGTAGCTACTAAGTCATTGTTCCTTTTGTTCCCTCTTTTGAGTATATTTTATTTTGCCTTTTCCTGTGTCTCTTACGGCTTAAGGCTTAAGGATTTATGGATCTGAAATGCATCTGAAATGTTGTGCTAAACAGGGCATTCTTCCCTATAGAATCTTTTACCTCATTGTTCCTTGTGGAATACTTGGATAATATGGTTTCCTAGATTCATCTTCACTGCCTACTTCATGTGAGAATCTGTTGATAAGAGGTTTCTGTGTTCAAAGAAACTGAAGAATACAAGTGAATAGATTGGATTTCTAATAGGGGACACCTGGGTCTCTTTAATTGGGTAACTAGAATTAGGAGTAGGGGGAAAGGAATGCTCTAATATTTAGAGTTGTAATGTAGAAGAAAGATTTACTCAGTTTTAGCTATTTGCTTTGTAAACTGTATTGAATCAAGAATCCTTATCTGAGTTTTGTAATTTACTGAAGACAGTTTTCTTGATGAGATATTTGTAATTGTAATTTTGTCCTTGTCATCAAATTGGCTGTTAGAATCTTTTTGAAGTAGAGGTTTCCTTAAGGAATTCTATAGTTCTGTAGTTACTTTTTAACCTCTTCTATGCTATGCGATGGAGGCCATGAGTGTGTATTTGTTTATTTTAAACTTTGCTGTGTTCCAGACTTATAAAGTTTTTCAGAGTGTTTTGTGGCCGTCATAAACTCTGTATTGACTTTCCATAATCTTTCTGCGAGGGAACTCTTTAATTCTCCTAAAACTTTTTTTTTTTTTTTTTTAATTAATAAAAAGAGACAGGGTCTCAATCTGTCACCAGGCTGGAGTGCAGTGGTGTGATCATAGCTCACTGTAGCTCTGAACTCCTGGGCTGAAGTGATCCTCCTGCCTCAGCCTCCCAGATAGCTGGGACTACAGGAGTAGCTGGGATTTACAGGCGAGAGCCACTGTGCCTGGCTCTCCTGAAAACTTTATCTCACAGGCTGGAAGGATAAATATGAAAATTTTCTCTGGGCCTTTGGGTGATTTTCTCTGGGTCATATATGGGTGATTTTTTTCCTTCACATTTATTGTTTTCAAATTTGTATATGACAACGTGAATCTTATAAAAATAGAGTTATATTAAAATACTTTTTTCCCTCAAGGGATGAGAAAGCTTAGTTAAGAGATACTGTGTGAGTATAAGTTATTTCAATATCTTAAATTATTTAAAGCATTTTAACTCTATAAAATGCGGCACTGAATCAGCTGACCTTTTCTCCACCTTACAAGAAATTGACTCATTTTCAGAACAGCTTTTGGTTTGTAACACTTTGATTTTTCTTTTCACTTAGAAAATATGCCAGCAAATGTGAAGAGGAGTGACGAGTTAGTTCTTCTTTAGTGATTGCATTGAGATCTGACAGATCTCACTTAACTGGTTTTAATGTGCCACTTTGGGATGTGTTCGTAGGTGTAGAGTGTGGCCTTAGAACTGTTCACTTCCTTTGTGACCTCCAGCTCCTCTTTTTACAGCTATGTTCAGCTTTGACAAAATGGAGTTGAATAATTTTACTTTTTCCCCCAAGTTCAAACTCCATTGAAGTTACTTTTGAGGGAAAATGTCTTCAGTTTGGGGATTATACAAAATAAGGTTTTTTGGTTCCAGAGCCGTTCAGTTTTGTAGTGTTATACTTTTAGTTTTGAAAGGTCAGCAGTTGCATTTACATAACATTGCTACTCTTCAGCAGAAGAATCATTAAATTAGAAACTGTCACTTTCTCATTGTTCTTTTACCTTTTTGTTTCCTGTGAGATTGAAGTAAGCTCTTGCAGAGACTGTGGGAATGTGTGTGATATTTGGTGATAGTGTGGGATAACTAATAGTCTACTGTGAATAGACTGTCTTTTTTAACCCAATATTATTTGGACATCTGTTAAGTTTTTGCTAGTTTCTGATTTGTACAGATAATTTACTGTAGGCTTTTTCCAGTTTCTTTGTGCTTCTAGCTTTTGTGTGTGGGAAACGTTCTTTTCTGCTCCAGTCCCTTTCCCCCACACTGCAGGCACATACCTCAGCTAGTGTTTCTCTCCTGGATGAATTCCGTCTGTCTGGGTGATGCTGCTTCTAACTTACTGTGCTAGGTTGGGTGGGATATTACCAGTGAGAAACACCTGTGCAGTTTATTGGCTGCTTGCCCGATTCTTAGTGCTGTCTGAGCAAGAGTCTTGTGGGGACCAGGGGGTGAAAGGAAGTCAGGGTGGTGGTGACAGCTTGAAAATACATAACTATTTGACGTTTGTCAGCTAGCTGGTGATTACTGCATGAAGCAGTACCACTTTGTTGTGGTCAGTCATTTTAAGCCTTATAGCAGGCTTTCAACAAGAATATTGCACTGGAAGCTGTTGATGTGGTAAAAGATTATTTATGCCTTAGGTCCATATTTCTTAGATGGCTAGAGCAAGAGGAACAGGCATCACATTTTGTGTTTTGGAATATTCTTCAGCCCCTCCCTGCTCATGATTCAATTCCTATTTATCTTTTAGTGTAGAGCTAACCTTTTTCATGAAGCTTTTCTTGTCCATTCTTTCCAGTACCAAATTATAGGATATGATTTAGTATTTTATTAATGATATTATTCTTTTCAGCAAGATTTTAAGCCTTTTGAGGATGGAAACTGCCTCATTGCTTAATATATTGCATACCCTTTTGGGGAGGGGTGGTTCAGGCACATAGTCCCTACCCTAGTTATACCCTGTGACCTCGTTCCTCTTGTTGGACACCTGGCCCAAGCTAGGCAAATCAGTTTCTCTAGGAATTTGAGATTGGAACTGAGATTCACATCTTTAGGGAACAAACAGGTCACCCAAATTCAGAGAACTCCCAACATATAAACTCAGATGCCGGCATGCAGCCAAGTTCAGGCTCATACATGTGGAGGCAGTGAAGGCCAATCTTTAGAGAGGGATAAGTAAGTAGACTCATCCAGAAAGAAGCGTAGATGAGAAATGCAGCTTGAGGGAAAGGGCCTTGCAGGGTAGAAGCCTGGATGCCTAAAGGCTTTCCAGGTGTGGTCCTGTTTGAGGTTCCTTGAGATGCTCTAGTATCCTTTCAATTAATTCCAGTTTTTTCGTAAGCTGGTTTGAAGGTGGTTTTTGTTGTTGAGAACCAGAAGAGCTTTGATTAAGACTTAGTACAGTGCTCTGCATAGCACTTCTAAAATTTAGAATAGTTAGGTCAGGGATCATGCTCTTTGGAAGATTGCCCTTTTTTTCCCCCAGCAGCCTCCCCAACCCCAGGCAAAAAACTGCTAGGGGTCTTAGCTCCTTCTGCAGTATAAACATTTGTTTATGTTGTTGCTTTTCGCTTTTGGTGTATAGAATGTTTCTCTTTGGTACTTTGCCAGATCAAGATTATGAGGTTTTTTAAAATCATGTTTTTAATGATTATTTGTTTATAACTAGTTTTTAGGTATACAAGACTGATAAAATAATACTGCTATTTCAGATAGGAAACTTAAGGTGAGCCATCATTTTTAAAGAATTTTTGTTTGTGAGGCATATGGATTCAGTGTTTTCTTCATTTCTAGTTAAGTAACACATTTGTTTTAGTTTCCTGATTGTTTCCTCTTTAACAAAAATGTTGATAGGCTTGAGTGGAACACAATAATGTGGGTTGAATGGCATTTGAGACTTTAAACAAAGGGTAATGGTGAGTGGCTGTGTGCCCAGTTGATGGAGTCTGTCTGGTCCCGGCTGAGTTAGTAACTTCATGAATGATCTGTAATAGGAGCATCACAGTGGTGTTTTTCTCTTTGAGAAATGTTAATGAGGGAGAGGGGGAAGCTCTGAGAAAGATAGTTTAGTGCTTCTAATTTGATTTTTTTTTCTTCCTGTGATCTTTTGGTTTGTGTTAGGTTGAAAGACTTTATTCCAGAGAAATATAAAAATTCCCTGTAATACTAATGAGCAGGAATTAAAAAGAGACAGGAGCTAGTTTTGAGATGTGGATTTGTACACAACCAGGAAGGAATAGGAATAGATTTGTAGGGTAGAAAAACCTAGGAGACATTATTTGATATCAGAGGCCAAATAGTGATTGCAAATATGTATCTAAAAAATATTATGCCTTCATGAAGTCTGTGTATAGTATTAAACTGAATGCTGTGCATAGAGGAAGCTTTACAGTCCATAGTGTACTAAGATTTGGCACCTTGTGTAAAGTAGACACTTGGTAACTATTTGTTGAATACTCCATGTCTGGTTTTATGTTTTGAAACAGTTCAGTATTATAGTAATAGGAAGAAAACTTAAATTGAAGTTCTGTGAATTTGTTTAAGTCATTGTCTTCTGAAGATAGAGTACTTTAAAGCTCCAAGGAATTTTCCGGAAAAAATGTAAGCAGCTTTCCATAGAAAGGCATTATTACATTGGTTAAGATTTGTACTTACAAAAGCCTTTGTGGAGCTCTGTAATCTTAAAACCTCATATTGTGTATTGCCTGAACAAAGTTAGAAGGCTCCTAGACAACCCTGATTTGGTTCTATTTTCCGTAGCTCCAGAGAATAAGAAAAGGAGAACCTGATACTGCTGGCATTCTGTGCTCTTTTGCTTTTCTGGGCCAAGACAGGCTTTTCAAAATAA
This sequence comes from Daubentonia madagascariensis, assembly GCA_023783475.1. NCBI lineage: Eukaryota > Metazoa > Chordata > Mammalia > Primates > Daubentoniidae > Daubentonia > Daubentonia madagascariensis. The sequence goes on from JAKFHU010000403.1 coordinate 695,001, forward strand.
AATCAAGGAAATTGTAAACCAATGAACAAAGCACCTAGGAGTTTGCCTCCTGTGGCCTGGGTCTGTTCTTTTTGTCTCTAGACTGATAGTAAACTAATGTGGCCAAACTATCCTCTGGGCTTGTCATTCCTACTTCCCCTTTCAAGTTTTTGGTAAATAATCATGGAAAGACATTACATTTATTATATATTGATTGTTTTTATTGTATGCTGTTTATTTTTAATAGCATCTGGGTACATTTACAAGTGCAATTTTTAAAACTTGCAAACCTCTTTCCTGAGCTAATTTGGGTTATTATAGATGGGATTGGAAAACTATTTTAAAACAAACTCTTGTGGACCTGCTACAGGAAAGCTTAGGTGGGCAAATACAGCAAAATTAGATATAATATTTTCGTGGACTATGTTGATGCCCATTGCCTATATTTAGTTAACAGTACATCTTACCTCCTTAGAGCCATTTTTTCCCCCTTTTGGCTTGTGAATTTGAGATTTCTCTTTTACTTTTATAAAATGGTTGTGAATTTGGTTTTCCACACATTTTATTCAAGTGACGTTTATATTTAGGGCTTTTCAGTAGTTATTAGTTTGAGATCAATGAAAAGATTTTTAAAATGAGTACAGGGACACTTCCAGGTACTTTCCAGCTCTCAAGTTATTGTGGATCAGGGCTAGGATAGCTGAAGTTCTAGAGTATTACTATGAAATCAAATGTTGTTTTTATTTGTCTGGTATAACTTTGCTCTTAGCTAAGCCAGATCTATAGAAAGATTTCACCCTGTTCCTTGAAGCTTACAACTTAAAAAATGTTTTCTTTTGAATTCTTACTGCTCCACTTCTCTTAACAAACCAGATCCACAGAAGACTTGTAAATGATCTGTTTTCTTAAGATATCTTCTCACAGAACTGGTCTCCAGGGAGTTGAGTGGCAGCACACAGTTAGCTGGGAGTGGCAGTTCATCTCGCTGAATTACGTCACCTTTGTCTATGCACAGTAATTTTGGAGGCAGACTTGGAGTTTGAACTTAGATTTCTTTATTCCAGTCCAGTTTTTTAAATTAATATAATTTTGTATATCTGATATATTTCTAACATAATCGTGTAGAGAAGCTGAAATTTCTTGAACTTTGGAGAGCTTTGAATCTTGATAGGAAAAATACTAAATATAATTTATACAGTGTGGTGGTCTGGAAAGAAATAACAGTATACAGTGGCCGTTGACAACTTCAGTTGAGTCTGTATTTACGTAATTGTTTTTATGAATAGGGAGGGGAAAGAGTACGACTTGAATTAGTTAATTTAATTAATTTTATCCTACTCTACAAAGCTAAGTTTTGAATATATTTATTTTGCGAGAGAGAGCCACTAAAATAGTTAATATTTCTTCAGAAATGTATACTATATGGTAATATTTCTTGGAGGCAGCTTGCTGAAGAAAAATTAGATCAGCCTTCTGAATTGCCAGATCCAGAACATCAAAAAATGCTTTGACGGGGGGGAAAAAAAAAACTCACGGGATCCACCTCCAGGAATCCTAGTGGGTCCCCGTGGTAACAAGCTCCTTGCTTACAACTTGTCACTGTGTAACTGTCACTGGGGTTCAAAGAAAAACCAGCATATCAAGAACTGTGTGGCATTAACTACTCCTTGATAAAATGCTGTTGCACGTTTGCAATGAGCCAGAAATAGAAAAGAAAGTTTAAGGTTTTAATTTATGTGTTCCATTAATTAGAAGCTTTAAAAAGCTGCCTAATTATGGTAAGGTGCAGCAGTGGGAAGGTGGTGGGTGGCCAAGCAGGCATAGGAGGAAGTGGAAGTAAGCCATAGGCTCAGAATGTCAGAAGCTTCAGAGGGTTTTCTTCTCTAATCCTTTCATTTTGCAAATGAGGGAATTGAAATGCCTTAACTTAAGTTCACATAGCAGCAGAAGCAGGATTCCAGTCCAGGCCTTTTAATTTTCTCAGCAGTCTTTTCTGTTGTCTCTACCCACATTTTGGATTTACCTTGCCTCTACTTTTCATAGTGAAATCTTGGTTTCTGAGGTTAGGAAGGGACCTTAGAAGTCATGCAGGGAAACTTCTGTCCAGCGAAGGAATCCCTTCTACAGCATCCTGGGCAGCCTGCCTCTGCCTCTGCCTCTGCCTCTTCCCTCTGGTGGGGTTTACTTGTCTAATTGGCAAAAGCCCTACTGCTGGAGTTCAAAGAGAAGATAGTTTTACATGGGATTCCCATTTTAAAGCTATGCACGTTGTTTTTCTCCCCTTGTAAGAGAGCAGTTGTAAATCAGAATAATTCAAATGTTTTTCATTAGCCTATTTATCTCCATTTAAGTCATGCTTGTCAGTCATGACAAGACATATAATTCTTTAAAGGAATTATGTCATGCCTAAACTCTAGAACTTTGAAAAGATAATGCCATATTTGGAACAAGCTAGTCCTTTAACAGGTGGGAGGTAAGAGATGATGATAAATGCTATATTGAGCTTAAACTACTTTATAATGTGTTTAATAAGATGAGATGATTGTGAGCTAAAGAGGGCTCAAAAATATTTTTAAAGCAAAATCAAAAGTCACATAGGCAAGTTTAGTGTTTTTGTGGTATGTTTGTGAACGCTTTTGTTGTTTGGAGTAGGTATGCTTATACAAAAGTGAGTTTTGGGTTCAAAACCAACATTGTTTTGGTAGTTATTAATTACATATACCAAAAGATTTTTAGGTCCATTTTTTGTATGTCACATTGCTCAGTGTGCCAGTCATTTAGTGCCCTTGTCAGTGGGTGCTTCAGCTTTTATTTCATGTTTCTCTTTCAGAACTGCTTGAAAGGTAGTAATAGGTAAACATTTAAGATTATTAGCTCGAGTCTTTTAATACCTTTTAACTTAAGCAAAGCACAGATGTGTATTTTCTAATAAGATAAACAGAAATGTTTTCAGTTTCTTATAACCACAGATTTTTTTTCCTCGAAGAATTTGCCATGCCTAAAAATGGAGACTTTGGCTCCAATATTAATTTTTTTTTGTCTTACCAGAAAATCAAAGTGAATATACTGTTGGCAGTCTTTTGCTGTCTTGACTTCAACTCAGTACAGAATTCTATAATGAAAATGTGACTGAGTTTTTAATATTCTGGAATTTCATGACCACTAGCACTTCTTGTTGTACAGCCAGGGTAATTAAAGTGACCAAATATTTTAGTCATAAGCAGGTGTGTCATGGCTCTGAAAGAAATCTCTAATCCTAGCCCCATCTACAGTCCCCCTTTCCCTCATTTTCTCTAAAACATTTATTATTTAGTTGTTTTTCTGGTTCCTAATCTGACCAGTGAATTTTTGTAGAAAAATTCATTGTACAAAGTTTTCCTTGATAAGAAAGTATGCTAAATTATAGTGTAATGAAAGGAACTAGCTCTGTTGGACTTTACATTGACTGGAGTGGTGGAAGATGCTGCATTGCCATCATTTTACCAACAAGGAAGCTTCAGGTTAGGAACCTCAGGATAGTAACTTATTTGGGGCATCTGTCTATTAAGTGGTAGAATAGGACTGGGCTACCAGTCATCTCACTTCAAATGCTATGCTCTTGTACCTGTCTTGCTTATTGACAGTCTTACCACAGTAATGAAATAATTTGATTTTTGTAACCACCTCTTTTCATGTGGTAGTATAACTTTTAACTATTAATCAGCAATGTAAATTCTCTTATTCCAGGAGTTTTTACGTTTGAGAGAGTTAGAAAGATAGACATACCTGTTAACTGCCCTGAAAGATACTGTTTGTGTACTTTACCTGTTTACTTGTTTTCTTATTGAAAAGTAGGAGTAATTTAACCCTAACAGAAGTGGCATGAAAGTGTGATTTTAAGGTAGGTAGTATTCATAGCATGTTCATCTTTCAAAAGACATGCGTGGATCATAATGGAGTTCCTATGGGCAGATAGTTGGAGGTATCCCCCCCCCCACATGTCATTTAGTACAGGGGTCCCCAACCTATGGTGAGTTGTATAATTATTTCATTATGTATTACAATGTAATAATAATATAAATAAAGTGCTCAATAAATGTAATGCACTTGAGTCATCCTGAAACCATCCCCCCCGCCCCGTCTGTGGAAAAATTGTCTTCCACAAAAATGGTCCCTGGTGCCAAAAAGGTTGGGGACCACTGAAGATGAGAAAATTGGATGTTGTATTTTTATTTGATTCCTGAGTGAGACATGATATGACATAAAGAGCTGCCATCTCCTGACTCCTAGGTTTGTGGTCATTTTTTTTTCTTCTTCTTCCTTTAAGTCTAGGTCCTCTTTCCCAATCCCCATGCCCTACAACCATTCTTTTGGCTGTTATATTGTTTCTTAATTCTAAACAGCCATAGTCTATGAGCTCCTAGAAAAGAGAAAGAAAACACCATCCTCTCTAGACTGCCTTGGAGTCGTTGCTACATTACCAAACTGCCTGGTCTGTGACCATGTCCTCTTTTGACTGGGCCCACATTAGAGAGTGTCCCAAATGCTATCTTTTTCAATTTTTTTCCAAGCCTGCAGAAGATTGCAACCAAATGCTATCTTGATGTATGTCCTCACTAGCAGTCTTGTTTTTTAAATCTCCATTTTACAGGTTGATTCACAGTGGGAGAGAGCCATGTTCAGAAATTTTTTCTGATAGCCTTAATTTTCTTCTTAGCTTTCATCTCTTTGCTTCTATTTATGTTCTTTGTACCTCTTCTTCCTTGAGCTTGCACCTTCTGCATAGCTGACTCTATTATATCATCTTTGGGGCTGCAAAATAAAATTTGGAAGATTTTAAAGTTAAGGTTCCCAGAATAATGATGTCGCCCACATTGCACATATGTCACATTTTGAGTTTACTAGTTAAGCCTCTAAATATGCACTTTATATACAGTATGTGCAGTGTGATGACTTAGGTTGCCATGAGAACCTAAAAATTTTAGGCTTAAATGTTTCGGTAACAGACACTTTTATTTTATTTTTTTATTTTTTAAAATTTATTTTAAGAGGCAGGGTCACTCTGTTGCCCAGGCTGGAGTGCAGTGGTACAATCATAGCTCACTGTAGCTTCAAACTCCTGGGCTCAAGCGATCCTTCTGCCTCAGCCTCCTGAGTAGCTGGGATTACAGACGTGTAGCACTGCACCTGGCTAATTTTTAAATTTTTTATAGAGGTGGGGTTGCCCAGGCTGGTCTTGAACTCCTGCACTCAAGTAATCCTCCTGCCTTGGCCTCCCAGAATGCTGGGATTACAGGCATGAGCCACGGTGCCTAGCAAACAGACACTTTTTAAAATTGTCTTAGATGAAGGCTAATTTTTTCTTTTACCTGATGCGCTTTTTACAAACTGAGGCATAAGGCAGTGGCCATTCTCATAGTGCCTCTCTTGCTGACAGGACGTGTAGGCTTTGTTTGCCTGCCTGTTCCTCCCCTTCATTCCAGTCTTCCATGGTCTAGGTTTTTTTCCCCTCTGTACCTGTCTCCTACTTTCTTTGCTATAAGGTAGCATTAGAAGTAGGAAACTGGAACCTGTACCTTTTTTAAAAAAAGTAAACATGCTAAGAGAGGAACTGTCTAGTGGGGTATCCCTCAGCACACCTAAGGAATTATGCTCTCATATAAGCTCCATGAGATGAGCTATAGTGGTAACTCGTAAGCTACAATTTTCTTGAAAACCTTTTTGAAAAAGCACTGTGAAGTTAATTATTCTGTCTTATAAAAACAGTCTGGTTCAGTTTGAATTGGAATGCACTATTTCGAAAAATTTCTTGGTCAGGGTGAATTGTTTATGCTTGACTGACTGGGTTTAGTCATGAAGATTACCTTCCTTATGCACCAGGATACAAGAGGAGACGTTAGGATGTTAGAGATGGAACAATTATATATTGTTTAGTCTTGGGTTCTTAAACTTATTTTGGATCATGGATCCCTTTTGAAAATCTGGCAAAAGTTATGGACCCACTTCCCTATAAATGCTTGTATATGGGCTGGGTAAGGTGGCTCACACCTGTAATCCCAGCACTTTGGGAAGCCGAGATGGATCGCTTGAGCCTAGGAGTTCAAGACCAGCCTGTCTCTACAAAAAAATAAAAATAAATGCATATATATGTAAAATGTTACACATAATATAAAGTACTTTTTAGAATTCATGAAATGTCTGTGGATTCCATAGGTCTGTGGACTGTAGGTATGGACCCCTGGTCTGGTCCATCCCATTTTTCTTTTTCTTTTTCTTTTTCGCCTCCAACCACACCAAGGTTTCAAGACCCATTTTTCACATGAAACAGAAACAGGGAGGAGAAATGACTTGCCAAAGGCCATACTCTAGGTTTTTATAGCCATTTTGATTCTGAGGTTGGTTTGATTTTGATTAAATTAATCACCCATGGTGTATATAATAGTGGTCTTTCGTTTTGTGTTCTTTATTTTTACTTAGTTGCCTTCACATAAGTAATCTTAGTAAAGTATGTATAGGTAATTAAAGCTGTGATCTTATACAAAAAGTACTATATTAATCCACAATAAGCTACTCTTTGGGAAATGAAAGTTACTATGATAGGGCTGCTCAGATTCTTAAAAATTTAAATACATAAGCCACTGTATTCAGTTAAGAGGCTTTTAATATGTTGAACACTTGCATGTCTGTTTTGTGGGACATGAATGTGCCTCTATTGTTGTAATCCTGTTGTGTTTTTTTTTTTTTCAGTACATCAGGGTATAGGCACAGCTTTGCCTTGTGCTAGGAGATCTTAGTAATGGGATTGAGAATTCAAGTCTGCTGTCATTTAGCATTATTTGCTTATTATTAACCACATCACCTACAAGAGGCAAAGAGAAAATTTCAAAATTCCAAGTGGTTAATTTTGCTGATAAAATATATTAAAGTAAGCACTAAGTACTTATGGTGGACCACTTATATCTTAAGAATTTGGTGTGCTTTTTTTTTTTTTTTTTTTTTTTTTAAAGCTTTAGGGAAAGTGTGTTCCTGGGGAGCTACCTAGTCTGTTTGTGTATTTATGGCCCATCAGCTTGGAATTGCACACGCATATCCACCAGACAGTTCAGTGATGGGTAGGAGCTGGGCAGTGCTTTTCTCTGGAGCTCCCTTTGATGACTAGATGACTAATTTAGCAGTGTTTTGTAATCAAGGATCTCAGAGTATGTCAGCATAAACATTTCTATTCCCACCATTTTGTTTCCCTGTGGCTTTTTTTTTTTTGATAGTAGTTTAAAATTTATTCAAATGGCTAGACAGAAATGTCTGAGATGGAAGAATATTTTCCTGAAAGTGTTATGTGAGAGATGTTAGAGTAGATGCTGAGTTATGGTCTGAAATTATTTTTATCTTTCTTTAGAATATATTTTCTCTAAGATAGGCAGAAACTATAATTTTGCTTCCATAAGTAGTGTGGTATTAATCGCATACTAGTGAGGAACATTTTAGGTTGGAATTACAGACTCAAAAGAGTTTCAGAAATGGAGGGACCTTAGAAATCATCTAGTCCAAATCCTGTGTTCTCTCATTTAAGATACTGCAGCACTCTTCCTGTGAGTCTGGTAGATGGGTCTGTCTTTCCTCAGTCTCTCTTCTCTTAATGTGCATAGCATTTATATTTTGTGTCTCACACCTTAGCCCAGTAGTCATGTACTGTCAGCCTTTATTATCTCATGTGTTAATCTTATCTAGGAACTAGATTGGAGGTCAGTGACAGTATGGTTTTCATTTGTGCTATAGCCCCTGTGATACTGAATAAATACATAAACAGTGCACACTAAGTACTTGGTTGATTCAATAAGAGCTGAAGAATAGAATCATTTAAGCCAATCAACCATGCACTTTTAATCATTGGAGAATTCACTGTGGTCAGAAATTAAGCTTTTCATATATTTGACATTGAGATGAATCTGAATGAATTGTTCTGAGTAAAATAATTTTTGGAACATAAATACTTGGCTTTTGATTACATAAACCAGCATCCTGGGAAATATATTTTAAAAATTATATCAGAATTTATTTTAACCTGTGTCAACCGGGGGAAGAAAAGACCCCAAAACATAGTCCGAGAGTTGGAATGAGACCTTTATACTGAAAGGACCAAAGGGCCAGTGTAGGTTAGGATTGTTCACAGAAATGAGGGATAATCTTTTTTGCATGTTTAGTATTTAAATGATAGATTGAACCTCACTACTACTGCTGATCTGGTAAGAATCTGACCTAGTAAAGTTTTTCACAATGTCTTTCCATTCCCATGGCTGAGGGATTCTTGGTGTAAGTGACTGAAATTATTGGGAAGTTCCTTGACTGAAATAGAATCTCTTAAACCTTACTTCAAGTACCAGCCTGTGTATTTCTGTTTTTTGTCTGGAGCATGTGAACAGAATGCATGTGTGTGAGATAATTGGGCTTTCACTAATGGCCCCCTTTCAGCAACCATGTATGGGTAAAGCTGTTCAGTTCCCTGCTCCTCCCTCTCTGAGCACGGAGCAGAATCTGTTCTGCTGAAGCTGCTGTTCCACTTTTCAGCTTTCTATATTTGTACAGCAACAGCAGGAGCGGCCCACTAGCTAGGCCGTGCGGCTGCCCTGCGTACCCACCCTGGCTCAGACCTGCTCAGGACTCAGCCAGGGCTCGAAGTTTGTGTTCTTACGTGCGTCCATCTGTCTGTCTGTGTACATTTCTGTGGAGGACTGAGGTTTTCAAGTGAAAGAGGTGACCTGTTTGTCTTTTTTGTTTGCTTTGTTTAGGTTTGTCAATTATAAATTGTAGAGACTGCTTCAGAATCTCAAGGATAGGGTGAGGAGACAAGATTTGTATTATTTAACAAAATAACATCTTGGGGAGAGGGTGCCAAACTGGTAAAAATAATGTCAGAAATGGGCTTTGGGTTCCCTTAGAAACATATCTCATTGAAGTAGTAGTGTTTTTTTCCCTTTTTTTTTTTTACAGGTCACAGTGATCAGCTCTTAGAGGTGGAACAGAATTCCTTTCCTGGCACACAAATTTCCTGACATAAAATTTGAGTAGAAAAAGACGAGACACCCCCACCCCCTTAAGAAATGATTTAGTGCACATCTTTTTGGAAACGGGTGCAGTAGGAGTTAAGTGTGTTGACTTGACTGATTGCTGGGAAGGGAACTGTGGAGAATGCCCTGTTGCTTTGGGCTTTGTAGCCACCTGTGTTATGTTTGCGTTGATTCAGAGTGCTTTGTAAAGTTTGGCCTTACAGAGAGAGGCCTTATAAATGCCTTTTGGTGTCATGTCTATTTAAGGAATAGTAGGGGACAGAAAATGTAGGTGGATTTCAGGCTATTTTCAAAACATACTGGATTTGTTACTGTATCTCCTAAGGACCCTTTTCTTGGTTTGTTATGAGATATTCTGATTAAACAAAGATGAATTCCTCACTCTTGATCAATTTAAGTCTAAATTCAAGTTTGTTTCTTTGTTTTACAGTTTCCTTTTGCTCCCCTCCCCCACTTCCCCATGAGTCATAAGCATGCAGAGTTGGGAATAGAACTTGTCAGCTGAGTGGGGATGAGACAGTTCTCTGCACATACTGTTTGTAACTATGGCTGATGAGGGGAGGAAAAGACTAAATGCTGGAGAGACACCTTCTCTGGGGCAGCTTCTTCCTGTGGCTATGTGGTGTGGATGCAGAGTTCTGTGTGACCGTTTGCTGTATTCTGGCCCTGAATTGCTTAGGAATCTGTTCTGCAACTTGTCCATTGTTGGCTTTGAATGTATGTGTTTGTTTAGGATCTAGGACCTGGTGCTGAGTCTCTCATGGCGCCTGTATACTTAATGACTTTCTAAAATTCTATCGAGTGCGGCTTTATATTGGCTTCCCCTTCTCCTTGACTAGCCTTAGTGCCCGTCTTATTTTACTGTCCTACTAATGTTTTCCCATTTGCACTATGAAACATTGTGCACCCTATGTAGGGGTTGTTTTTGGTAATTAAAATTAGTGGTAGCTCTTTGATTTTATAGGTCAGTCTTGGTAAATGACACTTGTGATTAACACATCTGTATTGCAGCTTTCCCTTTGTTGACCTTTTTTTAAATTTATAATTTCCCTGGTCTCAATAGTTTATATTTTTCCACTGTATCCATTTTGAAAGCTTCCACAAATCCTTTTTTGGTATGATGAGGTGACTAAATAAATGTTTAAAAATAAATAAATGTTCTTAGAATAAGTGGTTCAGTATTCCATAGCGAAGAGGATGCTTATACTGGACATTGACAGGCCTGTTGGAGTTTGAAGATCTGTTATGTTAGCCTGTCACTGCCTTTTTACCTACTCCACTCTCCCACCTTCTAATAGGAAATATTTCTGTGGAATCTCAGGTACCCCATTTCAAAGAGATACAATCATTGTGTCAAAGACTAAAACTTTCCAGGACTCATCCTCTCCTACCGAAGGCACCAAGCTTAGTGCCTGGAATAATAATAGGAAATACTTATTGAGCACTTTCTGTGTGCCAGGCATTGTTCTAATGCTTTACAGATATACATCCTTTAATCCTAACAAATACTCTATAAGGTAGATACTGTTTTTGTAACCATTTTCAACATAGGAAACAGAGGTAAGTGTAAAGAAGTTAAAGAGTTTGCCCGAAGTTACGTGGCTACTGAGTGGCAAAACGGGGATTAGAAAGCAGTGGGAAGACTCCAGAGTCTGGGAGTGGGGTATATCATAGGCTTGCAGTAAATATTTGTCTGTGTTATTAACACACTTGGAATATTATTTGGGATTATTGAATTATAAATCAGTCTAACTCAGTTTCATTTTAGAATTTCCTAACGAAAATGACTGTATGATTTTGGTTTTGCAGGTCACCGTCAGCTACGTATATTCATTTATTGATGATAAATAGCAGCAAGCGAAATAACAAGCTTATGGGACATGCCCAGAATTACTAGTTTATCTCTGCTAGTACCAGACTATTTCCTGAAGATGTTGAGAGCAGAATTAATTTTAGCTTCTTTAACTCTTGTTTCCTGCACCCCACATATGGAGATGCCACCACAGGGGGAGCATGGGAGGGGAGAACCAGCAGGTTTTGCCTTATCCATAAATGATAATCTGGGTGAATGTAACAGGAAAATAGGGAGATCTGTTCAAAAGAAGTGATGATAGAATTATTGGTCAGTGGAGGGTAGCAAAAATATTATTCTCTCATGGACAATATGATTAAATAGCATAGAAATTTGATTTAGACAGAGAAATAAGAATCACCTTTCCTGAGATTTTTTTTTGTCTCTCAAATTTATGGCAACACTCTCCCTTGGATATGTGCTGTCCTATGTTTTGTTTTGTTTTGTTGTTTTTTGTTTTTGTTTTTTTTTTGGAGACAGAGTCTTGCTTTGTCGCCCCAGGTAGAGTGCAATGGTGTCATCGCAGCTCACTGCAACCTTAAACTCCTAGGCTCAAGTGATCCTCCTGCCTCAGCCTCCCCTGTAGCTGGGACTACAGATGCATGCCACTGCGAGTGGCTAATTTTTCTATTTTTAGTAGAGATGGGGTGTTGCTCTTGCTCAGGCTGGTCTCGAACTCCTGAGCCGAAGCAGTCCTCCTGCTTCAACCACCCAGAGTGCTAGGCTGGGATTACAGGTGTGAGCCATCACGCCTGGCCTGTCCCATGATTTTTGTTTCTAGTGCAAGTCATATTTTCTGAACAAAACCATAAGCTCCTCCTTGAGAACGGGGATTGGGCCTCTTTTAAAATATCCTCTTTAGTTCTGTTCTGGGTATATAGTAGATGTTCTCCAGAAATGTGGATGGTTTTTGATTGATAGATCTCCTATTTTCTAAGGAGCCTGTTTTTGTAAAAATGAAGTCAAAGCACTGACAAGTTTAATTTTGTGGGACAGTTAAGATTTTTTTAGGAGTGATTTGAAGGAGGTGACAGATCATTTAAGTAGGTATTTAAATGTGAGAAGCACTTTTAGGAGCACAATTGGAGAGTGATGAAAGCATGATAATTGAAGTTTTTTTAATTTTTTTTTTTTATTTTTTGGAGACAGGGTCTTTCTCTGTTACCTGGGCTAGAGTACAGTGGTGTTGCCATAGCTCACTGCAACCTCACATTCCTGGGCTCAAGCAGTTCTCCTGCCTCAGCCTCCCAAGTAGCTGGAGCTACAGGTGTGTGCCACCATGCCCAGCTAATTTTTCTGTTTTTTGTAGAGACAAGGATCTGGCTACATTGCTCAGCCTGGTCTCAAGCTCCTGGCCTCAAGCAGTCCTCCCATCTTGACTTCCTAAAGTGCTGGGATTACAGGTGTGAGCCACCACACCTGGCCTGAAGTCACTTTTTTAAAAAGTGGTAGAATATAAAGACATCTTTAGAATTTGTCCTAGAGCTTTGCATCCTTTGGTGCGATTCAAGCTTCGCCAAAATACTCCTTGACTGACTAAAGCAGAGGTGTAATTTTTGTACTTCCTGACATATAACCTGTCTCAGGAAGTGTCTCCACAGAAAGGTTTTTGTTTCTGGTTTTGTAGAATTAAGAAATTAAGATCAGAAAGAGACTGAACAAAGTTTCCTACTTCTCTACAGAACAGGACAAAGCTCCTGAGCTTCTGAGACCATATGGTAGCATCCTGCTTGAGTGCCCATGTGTCTTGGGGTGAGGTTGGGGCAGATGGTACAGGCAGGGTTCTTGGCTGCTTGGCCAAGGATTTTGGAGATGATAGAAGTTAGATGCTAGGTGCTGTGGAAGGACTGTTGTATATTGTGTGTGTTGGGCGACCTCAGTGAGAGGAAGGATATTGATATGTTGGGTAGTGTGGAGGTAAGATAAGGGAAGAGGCAGGGGAAGTGCTGGCTTGGAATGATAAAGCCTGCAGTTGGATCTAAACCTCTCTCTGAGATTAGAGAGAGGGAGAAAAGATATAGTATGAGAAGCGAGATTCCAGATCCCTGGCCTCTTCTGTTTTCTAGAGCCTTCAAGTAAGATACTGCAGGACTGTAGGGTTTTTCTGTTTAAGCTTGAAGCTGTTTTGATTCCATTTTGAGATACTAGGCCAAAAGCTGTATTTATAGAACTTGTTTTGACATATTATCTCACCCTGTTGCTTGCCTTTCTTACTGGAATCCAGCTAATGTTGCACTCTGCCTTGGCAGGAAAGGTTGATTGAAGAAAATGTACACATAGATATATGGCTGAGTGATTGAAAATAGCCCCAAACTTTGTAAATAGGCCATCCATAAGGTTTGCAGTCCAAGCTGCATAAATGTCTTTTGGGTTGCTGGGATAATTTCAAATGGTGTGATGAACCAGCTCACATATGATATACTGCTGGTTCACCTGGACAATGGCAGTTTCCACACAAAAGTTCAGGTAAAGCAGGGGAAAAAAATACAAAAACAAAATGCTTGTTTTGGAACAGAGCATGAAGTTGGGATTTTTCTTTACTTGTGCTATTTTTAAGAGTTTTCTTTTAAAAAATTTCTGTAGAATAGGTAGCATATCCACATGTAAACAATTCAGCTACTACTCCACCTCTACAACTGTTATTAGTAATTATTTCTTTATCTTTCCAGAGATAAATTCTGTTCATATACAAGCCATGTGTAATTCTTTTCTTACATGTCTTGATCACTCAGCTGCCTTATTCTCTTTATTAGTAACAGTGTTCTGTTGTATGGATATATTATAATTTATTTAAATAGTCTTCAATTGATGGGCATGTTTCCAGATTTTGCTGTTGTAGGCAATGTTCTTATGAATGCCCCCATCGCATATGAGGGCATGTCAAATTTTCTATATTGATGAGATATGATCCCTTTTTATATTATGTAAGTGATTGAAGAATATTATTAGTGGGAGGGAGGCTACAATTATGCAATAGCAAACTACCACCCTAAACAGTTACTAAAATGAACATAGGATCTGAAATACCTGGAATATTTAAGAAACCTTCTTGAGATGAGCTTAGTGATCAAATCTAGTAACCATTAATATCAGAGAAGAGGCAAGTTGCCTAGAGGAGGTAGGAGCAAGCAGCCCTTCCTTTTTTTTTTTTTTAAAATAACTTTTGGGGAATTTGGTGATGGTAGCTGAATCTGCAGGTCATCTCTCTTTACTCTTGAAGTATTAGTTTCGCTCATTTGTGATCTCTACCAATTAGAAAAACATTTATGATCCGTGGCCCATTCAGTCCTTTTCTCTTAAAGCTACTCAGATGAGTATCATGAGACCATCTGATCATCAGAATTAGTCTGTAAATTCCAGGTAGTTGTGATATCTAAAGTTGACTAATCACCTTAAAAAATAGAAGCAAAGTAATATTTGAATTTCCCAATAAAAAGCATTTTACAAACTGCCTTATTTTACCAAATATAGCACTGTGACTCAAGAAAGTCCAAGTCCCAGTGGCTGGTTGTGGAACCTGGGTCACTTAATCTATTCTCTTCACTTTAGTTCCCTTATCTGAAAAATGGGAGTGAAAATGCTGAAGAATCTCCTTTGAGCACTCAGAAAAATATTACAAAGTCACTTCCAGAAGATTATGTATTATAATGACTCTTCAGAGACATCAAGATTATAAGGTAATTTTAAAAGTAACTCTGACAGTGTTGTAGAAAAAAATTAGTCACATTCTGCCTACATGGTACCAACATATGGTGCAGCCCTGATGAGCTGCACAAGTGGGCTGAAATCAAAATGCAGTTGGAGAGAAGAGCAGTAGTGACTCACTAGATGAGACAGATTTGGCCTTAGGGCAGGGCAGTGAAACTAAGGAGGAACCAGTGGCCTTCGAACATGCCAAATTTGAACAAGTGATACATGAATATTATGGAAAGGTCAAAAGACTGAGCCCTGTGTTTGGATTAGGTACTTTGTGTGGTGTCACAGTCCCTGTAGCTGGTCCCCCTCTATGGCTTCAGAGCCCCCACTTCTTCCACAGTGGGGAACCTTTGCCACCTCTGCCTCTGGCTTCTGTGAAACATCATTCCCTGTATCTTTGAAGGAAGAAGCCACTAGGCAAATACTTAACACTGATATGCCTGGAGTATTGGGTTCAAACTAGAAAGATAGGTAAAAGTGTTAGTAATTCTGCCCAGAGAAAGCTGTACATTAGCTTAGCTACCATATGTAAATTGCTACTGCTACATCCAGCAATTTTTTGCCCAGTACTGAGAGTGCTGCCATGGGAAGGAAACAGGAGGAGCCATGGAAAGAGTGAGATTCCTGCCCGCTTCCCCACACCTTGTTGTATGGGGTGGGGAAAAGGAATAGTTAATGGGGATTTGAGAATTACTTTGAGAGTATGGGCATTTGAGGGAGGAGGTAGGAAAAGAGATTTTTAAAAATGGATTTTGCATTCCCTGTCTGCCTCATCTGAGTGCCTCCAAAATAGTGTGCCTCTCAGGTGAGATGACCTCTTATTTAGGTGCATATATAGTCATGGGACGATCATACAACTATAATAGGACACAGTGAGATAACAGATCAGACAGGATGAAGAAGAATAAAGAGCCCAACTCATCCATTCCCATTCAATTTTTGTGTATTACTTTTTTGTATAATTTTTTTGTCTATTTTTTTCTCTTAAGAGGTCAAAAATTAGCAATTAAAAAAAATTTTTTAATTGTTTTTTGAGATGAGATTTGGCTATGTTGCCCAGGCTGGTTAAACAGGCCTCCTGCATTAGCCTCCCAGATAGCTGAGACTATAGGTGTGTGCTACTGTGCCGGGTTAAATACATGTTTATATTTATTGGTTGTGACATGTAGGCAAGGATGCTATTGGCAGAGTCAAGCTTTTAGGCCAGTTGCAACTCTGATCCTTAAATATGGCTGATCAAAAGAAAATGTTTATAATTGTTAAGTGAAAAAAAGGTTATGCAATAATATAATATATACAGTATGATATTGAATTTGATAATTATGTATATTTATTTGAGTGTGTGTCTATATGCATAGAAAAATCCTGGTATAAAATGAACCAAAATGTGTAAAAATAAAACATTTAAATTGAAGTAGAAAAAATTAAAGGAATGAACACTTAATAAATAAATACTGTAGTAAAGAGGGGGCTGCATACCATGTTGCTTTTACCAAAGTATCAACAATATGAAGGGGGAAAAATGTTTTCTTAAAACTAGGAAGTACAAATATTTATGTGCAAATATGCCTCAGTTTAAGAAAAAGTTCATGGAGGCTCATGCCTGTAATCCTAGCACTCTGGGAGGCCAAGGTGGGAGGATCTCTTGAGCTGAGGAGTTTGAAACCAGCCGAGCAAGAGCGAGACCCCCATCTCTACTAAAAATAGAAAAATTAGCTGGGTGTGGTGGCGCACGCCTGTAGTCCCAGCTACTTGGGAGGCTGAGGCAAGAGGCTCGCTTGAGCCCAGGAGTTTGAGGTTGCAGTGAGCTACGATGACGTCACGGCACTACCTGGGGTGACGGAGCAAGACTCTGTCTCAAAAAAAAAAAAAAAAAAAAAAGAAAGAAAATAAAAATGTTCATGGAAACTTTACAAATTACAGTGGAGAAACTGGAGAATTCAGTTCAACATTTGAAAGTCTGATAACATGTTATCTTTATTCGAGGTGTTCTGGGGATATGAATATACAAGATGGAGGGACTTACTGCTAATTTACAAAATGGTGACAGTTGAAACATATTTCATTACCAAAAATTTAGAAATGAGGTTAAAATTAAGTTCCTCCCAAGTGTATCACGTGGTAAGGACTGGACTAGATAACTGTTTAAAATCTGTTTGGAGAAGATATAATTATACTTTTAGATGATTTAATGATAGTCTAGATTAATCTAGTCTTTTCCTCTAGGGGAAGGATAGGAAGTCAAAGGGGGCCATTTTAAGTATGGTTGTGAGCCCCTTAGAGAATCTCATGAAAGCCGGGGGGGATTCTCTGTTCAGGAAACCTCTCGTGTCCATCTTCACACAGTTTAGCATAAACTAGTGTAGGGTTAATAGACCTCTTGCAACTCTGAAGAGGTCTTAAGGGTACCAGGTTAAGATCCTGATGAAAGAGGAAAGTTTTTAAAATTGTTGCCACATTGTGCAACAATGTGAATATACTTAACACTATATATAGCTCAGTAAACTTTGTTATGTACGTTTTCTACAGTGTGAAATAAAAAGCTGGGGAGAAAATGGTTGCCACTATAGACAGGATGAGCGTACTGGCCAGTGTGGAGAAGATGAGATTAAGATCTATTTATAAACTTCTCTACTAGGGTCATGGGGAGGACACACATAGATGACTTATTAGTCAATAAAGAGTCAGAAGCCCCAGACTTAAGCCTAAACCATGGAAATAGACTAGTTGAGTAGTCCAAGAGCAAGTGTCACAGAGAAACTGTTAAATCTTATCCCTGCTGACCAAGACAAGTCAGAACTAAGCCTGATGTGGGACAGGACCTAGACTGTACCAACATAGAGCAGCTTATTACAGTGGAGGGGGAATAGTGGGACTAGAAAGAAGAGATTTATTGTGTGCTTTATAGGATCTGTTTAATCCACCTCTTCATCCCCATTTTACAGATAAGCAAAACATTAGTGGTTAAATAGTTTCCGTAGGCTCACTCAGTCTTGGGTTCACCTATTTGTTGTTAAGTATTTTACATGTTTTATTTCATTTAGTACTCTAGCCTTTGAGGTCCAGTTTATCCACTAATAATTGTGATGTGTGTGCCAGTGATCTCATATTGGAGTCTGGTGGTGGTTGCTATTCCTTTGCTACAGGTTCCCAAAGAGAATAGGTTGATTGGCTACTCCAGGCAAACTCTGCTGGATTTTAGCACCAGTCTCTGGTCCAGTTTTGCATCATGGTGAACTGGGCTAGTCAGGAAAGCTTCCCAGTTAATCCTTTTATCTGGTTACTTGGATTTCTAGAGTATAGGGGTAGGTGAACGTGCAATTTTCCAAAGCAGAGAGCCCAGCTTTCTTATTGAGCCAGCCATACAATGGAGGAAAAAGAAAGACCCAGGCAGGGCAGGGTGACTCACGCCTGTAATCCTAGCACTTCAGAAGCTGATGTGGGAGGATCGTTTGAGGCCAGGAGTTCAAGACTAGCCTGGGCAACACAGCAAGACCCCGTCTACAAAAAATAAAACAATTAGCTGGGTGTGGTGGCATGCTCCTATAGCCCTAACTACTCGGGAGGCTGAGGCGGGAGGATCACTTGAATCCAGGAGTTTGAAGCTGCAGTGAGCTATGATGATACCACTGTACTCTAGCCACAGAGAGTGGCTAAACAGAGCAAGACCCTGTCTCAAAAAAAAAAAAAAAAAGAAAAAGAGACATTGCAAAGAGGCTAAAAGGTAACATTTTAAAGAGTACATTTTCCCCAAGTCATTTTTATCACTTGTCTCTTTCTTCTACTTAAAAGTGTGTACAGTGGCTTGATTGTGTTCTGGGCATCCATTTGGTGTTTTTTTGTTTTTGTTTTTTTAGTGTAGTTTAAGGTCTCTTTTACAGGTGAAGAACCTGACACTTAAGAGATGCTAATTAACTTGCTGTAAGTCACACATCTATGGAGTAACAGCAGGAAGTTTTCACTACCCTTAATCTTATTTCTTTAGAGGCTCTTTTAACAGTTGAGACTTTGGATGGTTACCTACTTACAAGATTCGCCTCAGAAAAATGGTCAGACTAAAAGTTATGGCCCTCAGCATTTAAACAGTCTTTTCTGTAGTTTGTGTGCATGGGCTTCTTTGGAGACAGTTTTTAACCTGAAGCAGCCTTCTCTGCCTAGATCCCTGTGATTTTGAGAGAGTCACTTCATCTCTTTGTGTCTTTTCTCATCTGCAAAAATGGAGATAGGATAGGTATGAGGATTAAATGTAAAGCACCCAAAATAGGGCATGGTATATGAGTGCTCACAAAACGTTAGCTCTTATTTTTTGCCACTTTGCAAATATCTGGACATTTCTCTTTACTTTTTAGGTGATAAGGGTTTACAAACTTTAAATATCATATATTATCAATTCAAGGATGTACATTTATTATCATTGATGGTATCTTAAATTCATTAATTCCAAAGATAGAAAAATGTGTTTTAAAAACTATTAATCTCAAACCAGGATATAATATTGGTAAATTATCTATTGTTTTGAATTATCTAGACTAAAGTCCTATTTCTCAGAAGATGTGGGTAGTGATTGCTCTTTTCTATCTTCGATCTGAACAGCCTCATTTTCATGTTTAGGGGGAAGACACTTCTGCTTTTAAAAACGTCTGAAAACTTCTAATCTGGATAGTTTAGATATTAGCTCCCTGTCTTATATAAAAAAAAGTTTTTCAAGGAATTATTGAGGGTACTTACTAATATTTGTTAGTAAGAGCGAATCTTGCCAGTAAGGCCAAGGTCATGGGTTTAGGATTTATGTAGGTCATTGAGCATCACTGTGCCACCAGGCCTTGTCTCTGGAGTTTGTGATTCAGTGTGTGCTGTGTAAGAGCAGCTGCTGATGACTGAGTCAGTGTCCATCTTCTTAGGAAGGACAGTGTTTTGTCATTTACTCAGCATACAGGCTGTATAGGCCAGCAGAAAACTGGAGAGAGAGAACAAAAAAGGGGGGCGTTCATTACCTTGCCTGGTCTGAGGAAGTGTGTAGGGGATCTGAGAGCTTTTTTATCAGTCAGGTACAATTTTAAAACTTCAGATGAGGTCATATTTTAAACATCTTAATATTGATCACAAGCAGGTAGTTCTGTTTGTTACCCTCACCTAGCTTGCCCTTTATCCTGCTCTAGCCACCCTCCCCCCTTTCCTTATATTTTTGGTGCTCCTTTCCCCCTTAGCTCTTTCACTCCTCTTTGGAACCACCTGTATACCTCCTGGTCCCTGCATGGTGATAGAGAAAGGTGGAGGTAATGTTAATAGAAATAGATGTCTGTGTTGCTCCAAGGAAATGCAGTACAAATGTAGTTCAGACTTCCTCACAGAGTTTGCACTTTGGTTCCCCACAGAAATGAAAGACGTAAAAAACTCAAACCTAAAGCTTTTGATTTTCATTCAGCCTTCCTCTCTCCCCAAAGCATTTCTGTTTTTTCACAGAACAGGCAACAGAATATAGGAAAAGCAAAACTAGGAAGACAGAGCTTTTAAAGAAAATACCTTATTGTGTGTTGGACTACCCACTGTTCTCCAGGTGACAAGGGCCTGTGTGGAGGAATACAGTGTTGTTTATTTAGAGAGAAAGAGAGAGAGTGAGTGTGTGTTTTCCTTTAAAAAGTCTTTGGGTGGTTTAGGAGTAGGATGATTAATATCCTATTTACATGGATTTTTTTTTTTCTTAAAGGGATTCATTTTTCTCTTTCTCTCTGCTAGGTGTTATGGTGTTCCTTCCCCCCTCCTCCGCCCTCCAAGGGCTGCTGTGTTCTCTGGGACCTTGATATGTATCCCTACTCTTTCATGTATTGGTCTTTCTTAACAACCCTGGGCCTTCCTTTTGCTCTATCTTGGAGATTCCCTTACTAGCTAGCATGCAGTCTGAGTCTGGTCTCACAGGGTAGAGGTGATGGCTGTAAAAACCAGTCACATAATAGCACTGTTTCTCAAACTCTGTTCCATGCAACATTTTGGGAAACCTGGTTCCCTGGCCTTTTCTTTGACCTTTACATCTTCCAGAATAACAAGCAGTAATTTAACTTGCTCCCTACTCTCCTCGGTAACCACTACTCCAGAGCCCTCTCAAGACACAATACCTCAATAAAAGTTGGTACTTCCTAGATTATGGTCACATTTCTCAAGAGAGACAGACCTATGTAGAGGCCACGTGTAGATTATCTTCCTAAACATCTGAATCCTTAGAGTAGTGCCCACTTTATACAGTTACAATGATACAGGATTGAATGAAGTATTGTGAACTTAGTAAATGGAAGTTCCTTTCCTCTTAGTAACTTTTGATGGTATAGGCAGGTCCAAGTAAATGCTTTTAGAAATTTCTTTTGTTAGTATAGACTTTGCTTTCTTTAAAATTATTAGAAGTACCACTACTTCATTAGCAAAATTGGAAACTAATTAGGTCCATATGAAAAGTCAAACACTTGAGCACCAATTTTTTTTTTTCCCCCTCTTGGGAGACAGAGTCCCACTGTGTCACCAGGTAGTGTCATCATAGCTCACTGTAACCTCAAACTCCTGGGCTCAAGCAATCCTCATGCCTCAGCCTCCCAAGTAGCTGGGACTATAGGTGCACACCATGACACCCGGCTAATTTTTCTATTTTTAGTAGAGACGGGGTCTCACTCTTGCTCAGGCTGGTCTTGAACTCCTGAGCTCAGGTGATCCTCCTGAGTCGGCGTCCCAGAATGCTAGGATTACTGGTGTGAGCCACCGTGCCTGGCCCTGAGCACCAATTTTGTGCCAGTTAAGAAACGTCTGTGTCTTTAGGGAATGTAGGAGGGTGTGGTGTCTCATAAATTAGTTCTGGGTCTGGCTTTGTCTTTCAGAATTCTTATAATTTCCAGTGTAGACATTGTCCTTGATGACTTTGAACAGTTCTTTGTTTATAGCTAGGGCCAGACAGAAGTACAGCTGGCAGGAGTTGTAAATGGAAGTTTGTAGGAATTTGGGCAGCTTTATAGAATCAATCTTTACTTGCAAGATTGTTCGATAAAGTTCAAAAATAAAACAAATTGGTTTTGTGGTTCCTGTGTTTGCTTTTACCTTCAGTTAACTTCCCCATTTTCTGATTTTTTTTGGTTTCAGTGGTTCACCACCACCCCAGGGCCATCAAGATGCATTTACAGAGGCAGGAACTTGGTTGCCTTTGAAGAGTTTCTTGCCCAGCACCTACTTATTCAGGAAGGTTGCTTTGGGGACATAGTGTGGTGGCCTCACATGATAATAACGTGATCCTTAATTGCTAAAAGAATTATACAGCCTTTAGCTTTTTTGTAGTCTCCTTTCCAAGAACAGATGTTAAAAATGATTGTTTTGGTCACCTAGTACTGAAATTCACCTCATAAATCCTAGTTGTGCTATTTTTTGTGACGTTTGAGGGCAAGCCTCTTTTAAGCCTTTTAGTTTTTTACTTCTCTATCTTTTAAGTTGATGTTTTAAATTAGCTTTGAGATATTAAATGCAATTTATCTTTAAGGTATTGTGTAAAAAAATGGAAGAGGGAGGAGTACTTTTGTATTTTCATCTTCTGCCGTGGTGACAACGAGCTTTTCTTTGGAAAGAGGCTATGTGTCTGGAGTCATGAGAAGTGTAGTAGGCATGGCCCACTTATTTTTCTTTCCTTGGTTTTTTTTAGAGTGAAGACATAGTCCAGAGAGGGAGGTGTAAAGCTACAGGTATGGGCTAACTGCTGGATGGGTGTGCTTCTTGGCCATCTTTTTAACCTTCTTGCATGAGGCCTGCTTTGCAGATATGAAAAAGTTACTTGCAGAAAGGTGATGGCTTATTTTCTATATTATGGGATAAAATTTGCAAAATGTTTGTCCCTAGGGAGCTAGAAATATTTTCTTGCCCTCTTTCCCAACTCTTCTCCTTAGCTGTTTCCCAAGGCAGACTTATCTCCTATTAGAACTATCTGCTGCCTAGTTCTTACACCTGTGGGGGTGCCTAAGTGTGTGTATGTTTGTGTGTGTGTGTTTGGGGGGGCGGTTGGGAGCAGTACTCTACACACAACAGCTACCCAGTTAACTTCCTCTCCCTCATTCCACCTCATAATTGGGAGATCCCAACTAAACTAGAACAAAGATGAGGACAAAACTTAGTGGATACCATGCAGATAATATTACCCTCCCGGAACCAGAATTTGTTCAACACAGTGATTTTTTAATCAGCACTGGAGCTTAAATAAAGTGTAAACTTTCAGTATATTGTTACCAACAAAGAATCACACTTAAGTTCCAGAACTAGTTTGGGATCTGAAAATAGGACTTGATTGGAAGGGTGGTCACAATTTGAGAGGACTGTTTGTTAGGTCAGGGTTAGTCACAGAAACTCCAGCGGGGATGGGAGGGCTCAGAGCTTATACTTTTGCTGATAACACTAATCACAGAAGAGGGTGTTTTCTGTTCATCATTATTTTTGGCACCGATTGGGGGAGGAGATGGTAGTGATGTGATTAAGGATGGGGGGAAATGGAAAACTTTATAGCTTTCAAAAAAGGTGATGATTTTCCTTCCTTCAGCTGTGTCATATCCTCTCAATATATCTACAGTATGTGATAATTTTATAGGCAGAGCAACTTGCACACAACAAAAACTTAGTGCATTTTAGTACAGTGATTTTAGATTTGAGATTGAAAAGATTTTTTACAAGATTTCTATTTCTTCTTTACTTAAAGCCCTGCCCCCCATCCCAAGTTCAGAAGTTTTTACGTTGTCTAGACTCTTATTGAAAACTCACAAAGATTTTTTTGTTCACATTATTCTTAACTGCCACATTTCACAACAACAGAAAACTCCCACAAAGTGAGATACCACAGAGATAATTACCAATTTCTATCAGCATATTTTGCTTATGCAATGTACTGGGTTAAGAGTTCTAGGAGACCCACTAATAATATTAGAAGTACTCAATTTTAAAAGTGAAATTTAGGGCCATAAAGGTTTTAAGGTAAATTTTTAAGTTACTCTGGTTTGTTATTTTCAAGTGGTGTCAGTTGCTTACTTCTTTTCTATATCCCTAATATCATCTCGCTGCCAGCAGCCCTGGGGGGAAAATACTCAGTCCACTTAGCAGTCTGAGGTTATAACTGTTCCCTAGATTTTTGCACTTTTAGTTTACTTATATATTATATAGCCCAATGGTGCTTTTTAATGACATAGGTTCTCTTTTATAATTCATTAGTAGTCTCTAACCTCCTCTGTGTTCATATAACCAGACTTCACTTTATTACCCTTTCAAACACACTTAGATTATTGAGGTGGAAGTATAAAATCTGTTTACCTGTCACCAAATTCCCTGGTTATATCAATCAAGATAGATGTTTGCACATGCCATGTAGGCATTTTTTGCTCAACTATGCTTTTCTTTGCTCTCTCACCCTTTTGGCAAAACAAATACTGTGGTTTCTACCATTTCTCTTATCTGGTTTTACATGTTCTTGTTAAGTTTATTCCATTCCTATATTCTAAATGCAGTGTATGCTATTCTCTTGAGTGTTTTCATCTATATTGATCATTTTTAATGATTTGGGTTTGTAATGTTATAGCAGGCTGATTGCTCCTAATAGAGGAGGCTTTGAATTGTTGCCCTTGCATAATTAGACTTTGAATTGCTGCCATTAAAAAAGAAGTAGAGAATATTCAAGGCAAAGGAAACTGAGACAGACAACCAGGGGAAAGAAGAGGAAACCATGAAATTAAACTTAGAGTGAAAGGAACAGGTGGTTAAAAAGAGACTGAGGGAAAGTTAAGGCTTTCTCTTACAGTGGACCCTTGGTTATAAAACCCCACCCCACTCCCACCCCTGGCCATCTCTTTATTTCTAATGCATCCTTTGTGGAAAAAGCTTGGAATGTGTATCTAATTAAGACATTAAAAAAGTCTTACGGGCAGTTTTTTGTGAATAACTGACTTTTAATTCTACTTTTAATTTCCCTGAATACCTGTGTTTTTGTATTCCCATAATTGTTTTTGTTATCTGTTAACTTTATAACCCTTTTCTAAAATTGAGTGACTTGCAATTAATTTCTGTGCTTGCTTTTCCCAAAGCATGTTGAATTTAATTATATTGAGATAATTGTTGTGACCTGCCTAAAGATAAGTGCCCCCTTTCATGTAATAACATTTCCATTTTGTAGGTTTTTAAAGCAATGTTGCTTTGTAAATCATAAAATGGATTTTAATAGCAGTGTAAACACAGAGAATTATTTGTGAGCCCTCTACTCCCTGCTTTATTTTTTTTTAACTGTTTTATAAATTGGGCTTCTAGAAACTTATTTTGAACAAAAGTTCTGTGAATGAGAAAAAAGTGGCCTTAAAATACTACTCTAAATCAGTGTTTCCCAACTTTTGGCATGGTAAAAATTATTGTAAGGAGTGTACATCCTTTTTACATACTGCACAGTGCCTGGCAACTCAGTAAAGTCTCCATTTAAGTACTCTTTCATTATAGATGTGATCCTGATTTAAAGTAGAGATATAATTAGAATTCATATATTTTTAGTGAATATTACAAACACAATAACTGGTGGGATTCCTTGAAATTTTTTGATTCCTGAATTTCCCCCCCCCCCGCCCCGAGACAGTCTCATTCTGTTGCCCGAGCTAGAGCACGATGGCATCATCGTAGCTCACTGAAACCTCAAACTCCTGGGCTCAAGTGATCCTCCTGCCTCAGCCTCCCAAATAGCTGGGACTACAGGCACACACCACTACGCCCCACTGTTTAAAAAATTTTTTGTACAGACGGGGTCTCACTGTGTTGCCCAGGCTGGTTTTGAACTTCCGGTCTTAAGTGACCCCCCCCCCCCCCCCGCCTTGGCCTTCTGAAGTGCCAGGATTACAGGCGTGAGCCACCATGCCTGGCCTGGTTCCTAATTTTTAAAGGAATTTTTGAACTAAAAGATGTAATTTGGTTGTTGACTCACAGAGTTAGTTACTCTTGGTCCAGGCAGCTTTCTATAGGAAGAGGCATGTCATGAGCTCCCATGTACATAGGAGAAACTAGGACAAACATAACTAGTAATCTAACCAGTCCCGGCTAGGGTTACTGTCTTCTGCCTGTCTGACCATCAAAGCTGGGTGAACTGGGTACTGTGTGTCAGTTGCACAGTTTCCTCTCACTTGTAGCTTCTTTTGCTGCTTCCTTCAATGGATGGAAAAGAGCTCCTGCCACTTCTACCTCCAAAGTAGTAGATCAGATGAGCTGGAATCTCTGACAAAATAGAAAAAGCAGTTAGCTGCTGTTATAGTTCTAGATTTTGGATGCTTATGTCTGGACATTGGACACAAGACAGTTTCTACCTTCCTGGGTCAGATGCAGACAGGTATCAACCATTGCTACATAGACTAGAACTTTTAGGCCTATGCCATCATATGTTACCTTTCATTATTATTATTTTTAAAGTAACTCTGTGTTTAGGAGTTCATTCGTTTACTTCTTTACAGGCTGAACATAACTTCTTTTTTTCAAAGTTCCCTGTGTTGTGAACTGAGCTTGGGTGAAGTGAAATCTTTGAGGTAAGGCAACCCTAATGATAAAAATGGAAAGAAAGCCTGTGAAATTTGGAAGCCTTCAGAGATATGGTTTTAGAGTCACTGCCTAAATATTGAAATGCCACCATTTGTTGTTTGGAGGGATGTGGAGCTAAATTGAGAATGGGAGCACACATCTGCCTTGACTGCTAAGTATATCCGTCTCACTGCTCACCCATAATAGAATTTTTATGTGTGCACTCATTAGTCTTGGTTTTAGCAGCAGTTTGAAGGAGGAAGGAGAATGAAGAGACTTAATCTGCAGTTCTCAGTTTTTCCCTTTTATGTTTAAGTTGTTTGTCCCAGGTAGGCCCAAGTTCTTTTTTGGCATCACTGTGGTGGCTTTTGTTTGCTTTTGTTTTTTGTTTCTTTAGAAAGGATGACACATAACTGCAAAGACATCATTTCCTAATATGCTATCAAGAGGCAGAATATTACTATTCCACTTTTATTTTCTGGCAAATTAAGATTCAGAGTTAGTATATAAATTTTGTGTTTGCCACCTAACGAGTGTTACTGAACAAAAGATTTTTAAAGTCCTTCACCCTGATGAGGAACCATTAGATAACACACCTTGCTGTCGATATTAAGAAAGCAAGGTAGGTCCAGTGTAGGAAGTAGTATGTGAGTGGTGAGTTTCTGGCCGTTATTCAACCAGCTTGCCTCTGGCCTGCCTTCTGATGGTCTTAACCATTCCTCCTTATGTGACTGTTCTGAGGTTAGTTTGGACCCGAGCACTGTGCTCGTTGCTGTCTTTGGCACATGGAAACTAAGTTTAAAACCAAGGCTAACAACCCAGTTCTTTAAAAACATTTTCAGACCACACGAGGTGAGGTTTTTTTGTTTTTTTTTTTTTTTTAAACTTCAGGTAGTTCAGGCTTTGGGGGACCTCAAAAACTGATTTGCAGGGAGGAGTTTGGAGGATGTGAAACAAGTCTGTGTTTCTTCTGCTCTGTTAGCCACTGCTATCTTCATGGATCTGACACTCTATTTATCTGACAGTGCACTTAGTACTGCTTCGCCAGGGAAAATCACACAAAACAAGCCTGGCGCATCAGCACTTTCATTGTGTGCCGGGCTGAGCCTCCCTTCACATGGTCACATCCCCATTTTAATCCAGTATTCCCTTTCCCTACCCCTTCCCCAGTCCTGCCTCTTTTCTGTGGCACTTATTGCTGGTTTCCCTGAGCTCCTGTTTCCACTTTGTGTTTTTTGTGGGGCCCAGGAAGCTAAGCTGTGTGTATTTGTGGATCAGACAAGTGCAGCAAGTTAATGTCATTGGCTTCTGAAGGTGAGAGTGAGGTGATGGCCGCGTTTAAGTTGGATTTCCTTCCAGAAATGATGGTGGATCATTGCTCTTTGAATTCCAGTCCCGTGTAAGTATTTTTGTTGTCTAATTTTTATCATAAGCAGAGGAACTGGGCTGTTTTCTTTGTTATTTGATGAAACCGGTTCCTTTCCTTAAGAGGGGGAAGAACAAATTGGGCAAGGAAGCAAAAATCCAAATTCTCTCATGCTATTATTTCCTATTGCAGTCTAATTCTATCTCATTAATGTTGATTTCCTCAAGGCTCTAACTAAGTTCTTTACATAAAGGTGCAGTTCATATATGACCAGCAACATCAGGCCAGGTGTGCTGGCTCCAGTCCCTTTAAGCTGTGGTGTTTTCCCATGTGATAGATTCCAAGGCATTTTTTTTTTTTTTTAACTGTAGCTTTATTGCTTTGG
Organism: Daubentonia madagascariensis; assembly: GCA_023783475.1. NCBI lineage: Eukaryota > Metazoa > Chordata > Mammalia > Primates > Daubentoniidae > Daubentonia > Daubentonia madagascariensis. The sequence continues at coordinate 722,867 of JAKFHU010000403.1, forward strand.
GTTGGGTGTGCAATTTAAAATAATCTTCCGGGAAGGAAGTGTTTTATTTATTGTTATTTTTAATTATCAAATTCTTAGACTGCTATCACAGAGGAGACTGGTAGCTAGAGTGTATTTAGTATTGTCTGCAGCATTCTGTATTGACATACAAAGTGTAATCCTGGATCTTGATTTTTTTCCCCCCCAATCTAATTGAAAATGCAGCTGAGCACATGATTTCAGGAACATCATATTGTCCCCCACCCTCCAAAAAAAAGCAAAACTGGATCAATCTTGACTGACAATTTGCCCAAATAAATTGTGGGAATGAGAAACCTTGTTAGCTTGCAATACTGTCCAAAAACTGCTATTGTACACAGCTAAAATGCTAACCTGGCCCTCGGTTGTAGCTGCAGGGAATTTGAATTCTGGACTTTGTACAGAGAAGGACCCATTTCCAACCCCTGATTTCAGTGGCTTTAACCAGGCTTCAAAAGTATCTTGGAACCTCAAGCAAATGAGCCTTAGGCTATTCAAAACCAAGAATATTAAATGGCAGAATATTCTCTAGATAACAGTTGTTAGTGCAAGTCTGAGGTTAGGCCTCCACGTACAGATCAGTGTACCCTGGGATTGGGTGTAACAGGTGTGGATATAGTAGCTACTGAACAGTTTTTTTGGGAATAGATGGGGGTGGGGTGTGCTGGCCCAGAGTTAGCCATCTTGCTCTTTTGAAATGGATCCTATGCCTTCTCTGTAGTCTCCAAAATAATGGTAAATTAAATATCTTTTTATAAGAGTTGTTTACTACTAAAATTTTATTTTAGCAGTATATAAGAGGTGAGATTACAATGAAAATCATCATAGAGATTTGATACATCATAAAGGTATTCCCATATCCCAGGATATATGATCCCTAGGAGTAGGTCTTTGTGGCTCAAATTATCTTTCACTGTAACACTTTCTACGCTTTGCCACTGCCTAGTGTTGAACCCAGCATCGACACAGCATTTTTCTCAGCCTCTTTTCTCATCTTTTAAGGGGTTGGAACTCATTCAATATCTTGTGAACTCTGGACCATGGACCAGAAGTCACTTGCAACTTAAAAATCTAGATATTCTCATGCTAGAGTAGGGCCGAAGACTCTGTATCCTGTGTAGTTTTTGTGCATACTAAAGTTTGAGAGTGAATGCACTTAATGCAGGTCATTCTGAGTTAAAGTTGATCAGGTAATGGGTTTTCATACCATTTTTTCCAAGTACATTTGCATCTGTTTTAGTCATCCATCTTCACCAGACCTTCGTGAGGCTAACTGGGCATAGGTTTTTGCCCTATTTTGCAAACGAGATACCCAGTTGAGAGAGGTTACAGCTGACTTGCCTGAGGATAGTTGGTGTCAACCTTGGGTCTAATATACAAGTTTAATGATAGCTTTTTACTTTTGCCCGCTAGATCAGATTGCCCCGGGTGTCCATGAGCAGTTACGCATCACATCTTCCCATTGTGCACATCCTTGGGTTACTCCCATAGGCACCTCCAAAACACCACAGGGACAGTAAGGAGCTGAGAAGAAGAAAGTTCTTGAGAACTTTCTTGGTGTGTGCTTGCCACTGCTTTCTTAGATTCTCAGCCCTTTTCACTCTTCAGGGATGCACTACTTTAGCAGTAGGCTTAATGTCAGTGGTTTTCTTGCTGAAGTGATTTTACCCGAGAGTGTGATCTAGCGGTGTATTTTATTTCAAAATTTTTTCACAACAGAGAAATGGTGGAGGAAGTCTGGAAGGGCTGGGGGATTGGGCCCTAGTTCCTATTCTTGTAATCAGTGTCCTTGGTTCTACCTTGATCACTCTTACACTTCCACTGGTTCTTCTTACTTTGCTTGTGCCCTAGGATATTGGTGTTCTTCAGTGGTTGTGTCCCAGGCCTTTTTCTTATCCCTCTCTCATTGCTTAAGGGGGCACTGATGTGCTTTTGTTACTCTCAGATGTCTGTATCTGTCCCTCAAACATCTTCTGAGCTCTATGACTTTATTCTAAAAACTGCCCTTTGGTCACCTGCATCTGGAAGCTTCCCCACAAAAAACATTTCCCCATATTGTTTATACTAGAGCCCAAGAGTTATTAATAACTTCATCCTCTTCCTCACTTGGAGTTCAGGTGAACTCCAAGTCCTAGTGGATCCTGACCCAAAATTTCTCAGTATTCCCTGAGACTGGGCCCTAATCTTAGGTGTTAGTTTATGTAAGAGCCTTCTGATCTCTATGTTTCTCTACCATATTTCATCCATCTAGATTATTGTCAGGTAATCTGATCACACTTTCTTATTCCAAAATTTTGGGATAAAGTCCAAGCCTGCCCCAGAGAGCAAGCCTGTGATTTAAAAAAAAAAAAAAAGAAGAAGAGGGAAAGTCCAAGTCTGTCGGAATAGCATGGAGAGCCCTTCACTGGTCTCTCCAAACTACCTCTTTATTCTTGTTAACTTTCTAATATGTTCTCTCTTTTTTTCTGTTGCTATACTCTCATTGCAACTTTCTCAAGTCCTGTTTTCTCCCGCTCTAATGTTATCTTGTTCTCCCCTCTCTTCTCAGTCCTGACTGTCTCTTCATTACCCTGAGGCTTCATTCCTCCATTCCAAACAGCACCTTTTCTAATTGCCTGGTCCATTCAACTTAAATCTCTACACACACCTCCCTTCTCTCCCTCCAAATAAAGTAAAACTGTGTTAGCCACTTCTTTCACAGAATTTTTATGCATCTGTTAAAGGATTTGTAGAGCATTATAGTTGTCCTTCCACATTTTCAGTGTCATTGCCTCTGGGGTATTGCTCAATCTTTTATAGAGCCCTATGGTGTGCATCTGGCATCATAGTACGAGCTTGGGAACTACAGTTGAATGATTGATATGCCCTTTGAGGGATTTTTTGGTAATTAAAGATGATTGCAGAAGTAGGGTTTACAGATATTATCTCCGTTCCTCAGGGAAGAAGGCTGAAAACCTTCAAAAGCAAATTGTTAGCTGTTCTATTGTTAGATGGTAACTTTAAAACCATTACTGATAGCTTATTCTAGTACCTAATACTCCACATGTCAGAGTGATTACCCTTTATCCAAATGAAATTTATTTCCTTACAGCATAGACATACTCTGTCTTATTCTCACTCTAACAGCTGGTAAGTAACTCATGCCAGTGTTTCTGGGCCCTTTTTACTCTGATACACTTCTGTTCCAGTTTTTCCACATCTCAGTATATAAGCCAGAGGGACCTTGTAAGGGTGGGTGGTGGCTGAAGTTTGGAATGCAGCAAGTATTTATGCCTGCTGGGGAGGTGGAGGGATTGGTAAGTATCTGAAATTTTTCTTTTTTTATAATGATCAAAGGGAAGTCAACAGGTAATGAGAGAGGGAGAGAATGAAACAATGAATAAGGAAAGGTTTCAGAAATGCTTTATTTATTTTAGAGACGGGGTCTTGCTCTGTTGCCCAGGCTGGAGTGCAGTGGCATAATCATAGCTCACTGCAGCATGAAACTCCTGGGCTCAAATGATCCTCTAGCCTCAGCCTCCCGAGTAGCTAGGACTACAGGCACATGCTGCCATACCTGGCTAATTAAAAAAATTTTTTTGTACAGACAGGATCTCACTATGTTGGCCAGGCTGGTCTTGAACTCCTGGCCTCAAGTGATCCTCCCACCTCAGCCTCCCAGAGTGCTGGGATTACAGTGTGAGCCACCACATATGGTCAGAAATGATTTTTAAACATGTGTGAAGGTCATGTTTGCCAGGCTGTTTGGCTGTAGGAAGGAGGTGCCCACTCAAGATAGCATATATGAAAGGGCTTTCATGTAAGGACACATGTGGACTGAACTATAATGTAATCAGGAGCTCCAAAGCTAGAAGAGCTGGAAACTCCATCTTTCGGACCCCAGGATACACATTCTGCTCTCTGTACTTGTGCCTCATCTACTCTGAACTACCTTACAACGTTGGTTGCAGCATGGCCTGGCTTTGCCACTGTTCTTCCAACCTGTCTCTGATCCCCTTCCCCATTGAGATATAATTAACACATCATAAAGTTTACCCCTTTAAAGTGTGTAATTCAGTGTTTTTTCTATATTCACAAAGTATGTAACCAGCACCATTATTTAATTCCAAAACATTTTCATCACCCTAAAAAGAAACACTGTACCATTAGCAGCCATTCTCCCCCTTTCTCCCTACCCCTTCCACCTCCATTCCTAGGCAACCACTAACCTACTTTCTGTTATAGATTTGCCTATTCTGTACATTGCATATAAATGGAAGCGTGTAGTATGTGGCCTTTTGTGACTGGCTTCTGTCACTCAGCATAATATTTTTGAGGTCCATCTATGACTCGTTATCTCTTGCCACAGCCCTTTGAGCTTGTCCACTTAACTCATGCTATCTCTGATTGCAACTATTCCACTTCTGACTTCACTAATTGCCTGTTTCTGTTAACCAGTTTCAGATTCTGTAGAGCAGTGCTGTCCAGTAGAACTTTCTGTGACGATGAAAATGTTCCGTATCTCCACTGCCTGACGCAGTAGCCACTAGCACTCACTGCAGTTGTAGAGGAACTTGGTTGGCCAGGCCTTTCTTTCTGGGGTTTCAAGGGGGGGTTTTTTGAGACAGAGTCTCACTTTGTTGCCCAGGCTGGAGTTTTTGGGTGTGATCATAGCTCACTGCGGCCTTGAACTCCTGGGCTCCAGCGACCCTGCCACTTCATCCTCCTGAGTAGCTGGGACTACAGGTGGATGTCACCACAGCCAGCTAATTTTTTGTTTGTTTTGTAGAGACTGGGTCTCCCTATGTTGCCCAGGGTGGTCTCAAACTCCTGGGCTCAAGCGATCCTTTGGCCTTGGCCTCACAGAGTGCTGGGATAACAGGCATGATCCATCACACCTGGGCCCTTATCTTTCTGTTTTAAAGCATAGGTCAAGGGTCTTAAGTTTCTGGCCAGCCAATGGATCAGCTTGCCATTGGGTTAAGACCTACCCCTGGTCTAATCAGCTGGGGCCAGGGGATGGGGAAAAAAGTAGGATAGAACATTTATGCTGCCCTTGAGATGGGCCCTGGGGTGGGAAGGTTTTAAAAGGAGAAAAGATAGGAGAAAGAGATCAAGAATTTTGAACATATGTATGCTTTGAAAATAAAGCTCTTACTGAATAAAGTTGTTCCCTGTGTGCCTCTCTTCCCAATTGGGTTTATTTTGTCTTTTTTTTTTTTGGTGAGACGGGATCTCGCTGTATCGCTCAGGCTGATCTTGAACTCTCCTGGCCGTGGCCTCCAGTGATCCTCCCACCTCAGCCTCCTAAGTAGCTAGAATATTACAGGCTCAAGCCACCGCACTTAACTTGTGGCACGTTTCATCAAGTATCAAGGTAGCCTCTGGTCCTGATTTTTCACAGTTACTCATTCTTAATGGTGTACGTCTTCCATAGTTGCTGTCTTTATTGCTTCTGCTGCTAGAAGTAGAAACATAAAAAGAGGTGGGTCTGTAACCATGCCTTTCCCCTAAAACATTTGTCACCTTCTCATCTCCCTCCTTCCTCCGCTGTTGCAGGTCCTTAACTTTCCTCTCTTCCATCCTACTCCCAGGTCAGGGCTGGCAGTACTGCCACAGAAGATGAGAATTTCTAATAGACTTGCCTCTTAAGAATGACAGGGACACTATAAATACTTCTCCAGGGGGCTGCTGAATTCACTTGTACTTGAATGGGCATAATAAATAAACATAATTCATGATCACTGACCCTGAGGAGCTCTCCATAGAGTGGGCAGGTAAGGCACAGATTTGCGAATGTATTTAGTAATATATAGAGTAAATGGATTATGTAGGATCCTTGGCATGTCACACTGGGAGTCTTGTCCCCAGGTGGCTTTTTTATGCAATGGTTACTTTTAACCTTAAGGACAAACATGCATACTGGAAGTATATGTGGAAGAGGGAGGATGGAAGAGAATTGTTGCACATCTCTTTAGACACAATAGAAGTTGTGAAAGTTAGTGACTGTTTATTACACATACATGGGTATACTTGTGGTTCTTGCTGTATCTGGACAATGCTTCTCAAACTGTGGGAAAGGACCATTTCTCTCCTCACCCCTAACTCCCTTGTGAAATACAATAATGATTTAGTACTAATAGGAAAACAAAGTATGAGCTTATATTTTACATTTATTGTTATTACTATCATTATTAGATTGTGTAAATACAAAATTGCTCAGTCTAATTTCTGTAAAAATTTCTAAAGAGTTAAGTTTGAAGATTGCCCCTGGTCCTTGGGTGACACTTTGAATAGCACTGTTCTAGGGTATTCTCCTGGCTATCAAATTGGTATACAAAGGGGAAAAGGGTGGCCCTTGGCATAGGTAGACATGAAGAAATAGAGAAGGATTTGGAGAGTCAAAGACAAGAAAAGGAAGACATTTGTCTAGAATCCTGAGTGTCCACTGAACTTTTGGAGAAACTGTAATCCACACTTAGGTGTTTATGCTTTTGCACTGAACATTATGTAGAAAGTTTAGAAATGGCACACAACAGAAGGAAGGGCAAGCTGGAGCAGTTGCCTCCAATATAATATAAACTAATAAACCCTTGCCTCTTTTCAGAAATATTTAATAGCTGTCAGCTTCTCTATCATCATAATATAATATATTCTGGGCACCACTGGGGCTCTATGTTAACCCTCCCTAGAATAGAAATATGATGAAAAATTAGCAACATTTTAATAAAATCTTATTCAAACTGGTAATTAAAGTTGTTGGGGGCAGGTTGTGGGGAGTAACACCTATTGTTTCACTAGTCATAGGGCTTTTTTCATCATGGTAGCTGATTTCTGTTGGAACATTAGGATTAAGCTTCTAAAAGCGGGTACGTTATATTTGTGCAACAACCTGCCACACATGGTTTTAAATTAACAGATTAAAGGAAAACCAATAAAATGATGCATTCTAAAACCTTAAAAGAAAAAGAAAAGAGGGCAGATTGATCCTGTGGCAGTCAAATAATCATAGGAGATAATAGCTGCTCTTAAATTTGAGAGCCCTCTCAAATTTTATCTGGGTTAATTGCTTACATAAGGGGAATTGTTGAGACTATTAACAAGAAATTCCTCCCATGCCACATTTGAGTGCTTACTTTGAACCTTGTAATACCAGGTGTGGTTACAAGAGTGGTTAGGGAATAGTTTCTGCCTTCAAGGAGCTGTCAGTCTAATCGGGAGAGATGGATACAGTCAGATTATGCTAAAAAGGTATTAAATACTATAAAGAATGTGGGAATTTAGTACTGTTGGAGTCCTAGGATGTGTAGCTGACTGGTTAACCTGGAAGAATATGGGGAGCCTTCACAGATGAAGAGATAAGAATTGGTCTATATGCCATTTGTCTTAACAGCTGTGATAGATAGTGCTAGATTAATTGAAGGTGTCATGAAAATAGCTCCTGTTCAGTTATAAGAGATTTAGGAATTTAAAGATAGAGGTTGAACTACTTTCATAGATTCAGCATTCTTAAAGATCTTCAAATACTGTTCAGAATATTGCAGTGGTGGAAAAATTGTTTTTCTTTCCTTTTTTTGTTTTTGAGATGGAATATTGTTGTGTCTCCCAAGATAGAGTGCAGGCGTCATCATAGCTCGCTGCAACCTCAAATTCCTGGGCTCCAGCCATCCTCCTGTCTCAGCCTCCCAAGTGGCTGGGACTACAGGCACACACCAGCACATGCAACTGATTTTTCTATTTTTAGTAGGGACGGGGGTTTCACACTTGCTCAGGCTGGTCTCAAACTCCTGGCATCGGGAGATTCTCCCACCTCAGCTTTCCAAAGTGCTAGGATTACAGATGTGAGCCACTGCTCCCAGCCTATTTGTTTAAAGAAAATTAGCCTTTTATTTAAGGATTGGATATTAGAACCTGGAAAATTTCAATATGATGATATGATTTCTGGATTAAGCAACAAATACTACTAGGAAAGCTAACCAACCATTCTAATTATTGGAATTTAAGTTATTAATGGTTTAGATAAATGCAAGAGTTAGGTCTTGAAACAGTCGTAGAGGAAGGACTTTGAAAGAGATGGGTATGTTCTCAATGGAAACATTTATAGTGTAAGAGTCCCCCTAGTTCTTGGCAGTGGCAGGGTAGGAAAGAAGGCATTTAAATAGGAACATTACAAGTTTGGTGTGATAGGACTGGAGGAATTTGTGGACGTTTAAATGGTTGCAGTCAGTAAGGGAATCAACTGGTAAAGTCTTGGAGAAATAGCAGTAAATTGGATAACGTAGAAACAAAAAAAACTGGAATGATGGCAACAGTGTGTATATTTGTAGCACAGTTGTTTGGAAATTTAAGAGGCAAAGCTTGGTTTTGGTCTGGAGACCTGACTCAAGAACACTAGAATTATGCATGAGACAGCTACATTCAAAGGCTAGCATTCTAGTCAATTCTTAGTTTAGGCCTTGGAAATCAAGTGCTCTGTTCTAACATCTGAAAGGAAACTTCACCTGTTATTTTATGCATTGAAGAATATTCAGTCTTACCTGTGATCAGTAGTCCTCTGTTATTTTATGGACATGTAAAAAAGTGTTTGTTTTGTTAACTGTGCTTAAAAATTATTAAAACTTGATCTTGCTTTGGGAGCTTTATCTTTTAAGTTCCTCTGAGAATTCTCGTAAATGAGTGACGTTGTCAGTTCCTCAGTTAAAACATGAGATGTCCCAATCAGAATGGTCACTTTAGTTTTGCATCTAATGAAATGGGTGGCTATGGCAAGGAAGGACTAGGGAACTCTGGTAAATCGAAGGGAAGTAATGAAAGAAGTAGAATTTTTTCCCCCTACTTTTTCAGAAAGTAATTGAGATCTTTAAAGAAAAGAAAACTCCTCTGAAAAGCAACATGATTATATAATAGAAGTGTTATTTTATCTTATGCAGCTCAAAGAAAATGAACGGCACCCTGGACCACCCAGACCAACCAGATCTGGATGCCATCAAGATGTTTGTGGGCCAGGTTCCGAGGACCTGGTCTGAGAAGGACTTGCGGGAACTCTTTGAACAGTATGGTGCTGTCTATGAAATCAACGTCCTAAGGGATAGGAGCCAAAACCCTCCTCAGAGCAAAGGTCAGGGCTTTGGGTTTTTATATGTAATTTTAGCTGTGTGCATTCTGTCACTCATTGCGAGAATTTTCCTAGGTCATACAGGGGAAAAAGTCTGTCTTTTTATAATAGCTGTATCTTCTAACCCAGACACATTTAATGACATAAAAATAAAAAGTTAAGGTGACATCATGAGGATAATTTGTAAATTGGGTCTTGGGCAATCCTTTGTGACAACTCTAAATTCAAGAGACCAGACCCCATGTGAGTGTCTCATTTGATCTCGGGAATGGAATGACAGAAATAAAATGTAAGTAAACCAACCACATAAGGTTTTCTTTAGTGCTTTGACTAGGGTAAACTGAAAGAGAAAGACTATGAACCCTGGATGTTTTGTTAGTATGACAGAGGCCTTGCAGGATGATTTATCAACTAAGAAGGACTTGTTTAGGCAACTTGTTTGTTGTAGCTTACAAAATGAACAGGAGAAGAAAGGCTGAGCTGCTTCCAGAAATACCCAGCAGAGTGGAAGTTTCATGGGACTGCTTTGCCCCATATACACACAGACATGTGCTTACTTTCCAGTTGACCAATTTCAGAATAATTTTCCGGTGAAAGCTGTTCTACAGTACACATGTGAGCAAGCATGATTGTAAATTTGAAACCAGCTTCATAACAGAATCTAGAAGCAGAGGAATTGTTTTCTTTTTGTGACATAATTAACTAAAAATATAAAGTGTCATAGTTTCTGAAAATGATTAGCAAGATAACATTCAGTAATTTAAAATCCTAACTGCAGCATGATTTTGAAAGAAATATATTTTGTATCTCACGGGAGTATGGGAGCATCAAAACATTGAAGCCCAGGATTTACAAGATATACTTCCTTCCTCCTATTCCATGTGAAGATATAAAGCATAAAATCTACAGATGTGAGGCAACATTATGCGCTGTTAGAAGCTTAATTATATTTGATGAGAACCAAGAGTCCAAAAAAAGGTGTTAAGAGGTTCTTGCTCTTAAATAATTTTGTAATTAAATAAGTGATAATTATGTTTGAAGCAAGTGGTAGAATCTGGCTACGATGTAGGGAGTGGTTTATTCTGAGAGAGCAGGGAAAGAAAGAGTTCCTGATAGACTACAAGCTGCAAGAGTACAGGACCCTGTCTGTCTTGTTTGTGGCTGAGTTTTCTTGCTTAGCACATTATTTGGTGCTCTAAGTGGGGTGGATTGAATGGAATGCACATGACCTCTGTAAGGGAAGTCATCTTTTCCAGAGATTTATATGAGCACGTAAAGAGGACTTTTAATATATCTAGGAGGAGACTAAAGCAATAAAGAAAATGCATAGAAAATAATCTTTTTTTCCTGTTAGACATTCATGTTCATCCTCTTCCCTCCTGACAGTTTTAATAAACCCCGCCCTTTAAGTTCCAACATGGCAGTGGAGGAAGGAGTGCTCTTGGAATTGTCTGTTTTCAAAGTTTGATTTTGTGAAATCTGTTTATTGTAGGGTGCTGTTTTGTTACATTTTACACCCGTAAAGCTGCATTAGAAGCGCAGAATGCTCTTCACAACATGAAGGTCCTCCCAGGGGTAAGAAAGCTCCTACTAGTAAATGGAACTGTGGTAGTTTTGATGCATGGGACATACTTACTCATATCATGCACACACTGAAAACCATTTTGGGAAAAAGGTAATTGTAGCAGGAATTGATGTAAAAAGGGAGCATTCAAAAAAAGGCTGAAAGTTTTCTCTCAGCCAAGAGTCTTGGGTATTTTGACTTCTTGACTCCCATTCTGTTATATTTTGTGGGGAAAGATCATGAGGCAGACATGAGTTTAGAGAGAACTCTTAAGGCTCAGGTTTTGGTATTTATTTTAGGGTCCTCATTTACATTTCTGAATGCCATCGGTGTGTACAATGATAATACTCATGTGTTTTTCTTTTTAGATGCATCATCCTATACAGATGAAACCTGCTGACAGTGAGAAGAACAATGGTAAACACGCATATAAACTCTTCCCCTTATAAGATTTCTTCCTAGTTTGTTTGCTGTTCTTAGGTTGTCTGGATTGAATTGTGCTCTAAGTAATCTGTCCTCTAAATTGTCTCAGTTTTTTATTTTAAATGAGTATGATAAATAAATGAGGAAAACAGTTGACAGGGAAACATTACAAGAACATTTTAGAAGGAACTGAGATATACTTGATTAATATAATTTCTTATGGGCAGGAGTAAGGGGAAAAAATGAACAAGTTAGGAAGGAGAACTTAGTCCTCAAGAAAATAGAAAAGGAAAACAGATAATTACATTCACTGAAAGATGTGTTCTTTTCCTCTTGTCATATCAAGTAAGTGTGAAAACCTCTTCCTCTTTCTTCCTTGGTAATATTGCTAGTAAGAGCAAATAATACTAAGTACTAGGCAAGATACTAAGCGCTTTCCTTTTTTTTTTTTTTTTTTTTTTTTTTGAGACAGAGTCTCGCTCTGTTGCCCAGACTATAGTGCCCTGGCATCAGCCTAGCTCATAGCAACCTCAAACTCCTGGGCTCAAACAATCCTCCTGCCTCAGCCTCCCAAGTAGCTGGGACTACAGGCGCATACCACCACGCCCAGCTAATTTTTTCTATTTTTAGTAGATATGGGGTCTTGCCCTTGCTCAGGCTGGTCTTAAACTCCTGACCTCAAGTGATCCTCCCATCTTGGCCTCACAGAGTGCTAGGATTATAAGTGTGAGGCACCGTGCTTGGCCAGCACTTTTCATTTAATAGGTACAGCTAGCCTTTGAAGTAAACCCTATTAATTAGATGAGGAAACAGGCACAGAATGGTTAAGTAAATTTCACAAGATCACAAAACTACCATATTTCATCTAAATGCTTCCAGTTATAATTTTAAGATACCATTGGTTGTAAGAGGAGATGTAAAATTATGGAAAAAAAAATGTGTTTTGGAATCCATGAAATAATGGTATGAAGGGACAGAGCCAGGATTCAAACACAGGTGGTCTGGCTCCCAAGTCTGTGCTACACTGCCTCTTTTAGTAATAATGTTTAAGCCTTTTGTGTTTTACTCTCTCAGCAGTGGAAGACAGGAAGCTGTTTATTGGTATGATTTCCAAGAAGTGCACTGAAAATGACATCCGAGTCATGTTCTCTTCATTTGGACAGATTGAAGAGTGCCGGATATTGCGGGGACCTGATGGCCTGAGCCGAGGTAGGTACAATTTTAGCTTTTAAAGATACTTGTTTTAAATTTGGAGTCTCCGTTTAATTGGACCAGTGGAAACCAGTGATCCCTGGCCAACATGGTCTTGTCATCATGTTGAAAAGATTGGGCCCATTTTTCCCTGCTGTACATTTATGTCCAGTCTTGACTCCTCTTACTAGTTGATTCCTTTTGTATTCTTCCAGCCACTCTAAGGAGTCTACACATTCTGCACTTCAGTGTCATGTATTAAAATTTTCTCTTTTTGTACTTGGAGAGGTTCTTGATGCCAAAATGGAAACACTTCCTTCCCCTAGTTTATTTTCTTTTCAAGAGGAACTAGAGGGCCAGGCTCTGTAGCTCACACCTGTAATCCTAGGAGTTCAGGAGTCTGAAGCAGGAGAATCGCTTGAGCCTAGGAGTTTGAGGTTACAGTAAGCTTTTAATCATTCCACTACACTCTAGCCTGGGCGACAGAACAAAACTCTTTGTCTCTTAAAAAAAAAAAAAAAAAAAAAAAAAGGAACTAGAGGATATGATTCCTCCTTTCTCCTTCAAGCACTTTCTTCCCTGTCTGTGCGTCTCTGGTTCTTCATTATAGCGCTTATCACTCTATTGTAATGTATCTGTCTCCTCCACCAGCTCACGAACCCCTAAAGATAGGGATCCTGTCTGTGTCACTAGTATGGTAGTCAGCACATAGTAGGTGCTCAGTAAACGTCTGTCAGATAATTAAGCAAATGAATGAATGAATGAGTTGCTGATTCTTCTCTTACCAGGTTGTGCGTTTGTGACTTTTACAACAAGAGCCATGGCACAGACGGCTATCAAGGCAATGCACCAAGCACAGACCATGGAGGTAGGGAGTAGATAGGTGAAACGGGGGAAATTCCTTAGCTTCAGAATGTCAGGACAGTTGACCATCAAAGTCCAGCAGTATGTATAGCATCTAATTGTCCAGAAAGTTAAAAAACCAGTCTCTCTTAAAGTTAAAACACAATGCTTTCCTTAAAAATAACATTGAAAATAGTTGCCCTTTTATTAATTAATTGTCTCTTGCCACTCGTGTCTATCAGAAGGAAAATCATTTGGTGATGAATGAAATTAGATTGCATCCTGTGTGTCACCAAAAAGGAGGATATTTCCTTCACCCAGAAGGGGGAGTTTGACCCTTTGGTTTTGGTGTTTTCATAGGGTTGCTCATCACCCATGGTGGTAAAATTTGCTGATACACAGAAGGACAAAGAACAGAAGAGAATGGCCCAGCAGCTCCAGCAACAGATGCAGCAAATCAGCGCAGCATCTGTGTGGGGAAACCTTGCTGGTCTAAATACTCTTGGACCCCAGTATTTAGCAGTGAGTCTTTGTGGTTTGCTTTCTGCAGATTGTGCAAGCTCCCAGCCTGTTTCTTCTTCTGCTATCCCTAGCTAACAGACACAATGGCATTTACAACTTTTGGCATATAGAAATTTTATGTAACTATTCAGGCAATGCAACGTTCTTTAAGTCGTGTTAGTGTGTGTCTGTCTGTCTCTCTTTCTTTCTTTCTATCGTGAGGCCTTTGTTAACGATAAAATGAAATCCTGATTTAAAGATTTAGAATATCTCATGTCCCTGCCTTCAGGAAAGAAATTCCTGAGGGAATCTTAACTACCAAGCATCTTTCTCAATATCTCTTTCTACTGGATACAGAGGGCAGCATTAAAATCTTTATTGAGTCTTTCCTAAAGAATATGATAAATGTTTCTTTTGGTGGACTGAGAGATCAAGAGATTAACATGGACATTATTAAATGAGTATTACAGGTATATATTCCAGTTCACTATATTATAAATACTCTTCCTTTCATTTGGTTTCTCTGTTTCTGATTATGAGCCATAATAGTCCAAAAGGTCTAGCTCCAATTTGCTATTTAAATTTACTAGGACTGCAATATGTTACAGGGGATTATTTTACTGCTGTAACCCTTAAAAGAATTGCAGCCAGCACAAAACACTTTAAACCATCTCATCTGTGAGTCAAAAAGAAAAGGTCATCTCTGAAGCTATAAATGGTGAAACCATCAGATTTATATGGATAGTACAAAAATATCCACATAGGAATAACCAGTATAGTTATTCACTCATCTTTTCAAGTATTATTCTGTATGGAAACAGAGCAAATGCAATGATTTCTGTCCCCTAGTGCTAAATTTTGGTTAATTTGATCCCCCCCCCCCAGTCTTCGTATTTCTAAAATGTTAGAAAAAATTCCAGTTTATCCTTGCTAGAATTTCTCTGAAGTGAAGAAACAGAGGGTGGTTATATTTTAACAGATTAAATTGTTTCTTAGTGCTGAAACATTGCTTATAAGTTCAGAAAATTCAGAGAGATTTGAGTCTTCTGCCAAAATGATAATTATCTCTATGATATGCGTTTGCTTTTCTTAGAGAGTTTTGGAGCCTGTTTTTAGAGAAGATTCACCTTTTTATTGTCATTGCCACAAACAGCAAGTGCATGATGGTATATGTTGAGAGTTGTGGTCGCTTCATTTCAGTTAGACATGATTGTCACCCTAAGAGCTGTTCTGATTTAGGGAGGAAATGAAGGTGCCAGGTATAGTAAACATAGAGTCCATCAGTTGAGACTGAATACATTGCCCAAGGTGTTTAAGATAAAAAGGAAGACATGTTTGGTAAAAGGTATTTGGGGAGATTTTTTTTAAAAAATGAAGACATGTGGGTGCTAATGGATTGTGTAAGTGATAGTACATCATTATTAATTGTGAGGTTCTTTCTAGAATATATGAATTTGAACCAACTGAGAGCTCTATTGGACTAGAACAGTGGTTCTCATCTTTATGGGGTGTAGATGCCTTTGAGCAGTGGTAAAAAAATGTGTGTATGTACATTTTTTTCCATTCTGTCTCCGGAGATTTGTGGACCTCTTGAAATCCATCCATGAACTCTAGCCTGGAAGGATTCATGATGACAGAGGAACCAGGTCATATGTTTATAGGAATGGGAAACAGGTTGAATAAAGGATCCAGTATAAAAATACCAATTTTCCATAAGGGGTGGTAATTAGGTTTGAATGGACCAAAGGTTTTCAGCAGATTGGTTAGATGAAGGTTGTGGTTTGCCATGATACAGAGTAATGCCACAGAATTCCATAAGCTTACAGACAGGCCTTCTTGTTTTATTTGTTGTGAGACAACCATTGGAGGAGAACGTACACTGAACCTGGTATAGACTGATCCATCAGTTATTTTGTCATCTGCAACAGCGAAGACCAATTTGGAGGGGAGGAGATAAATAGAGCTGGATAGATGTGTAGCTTGGGAGCAATTGATTAGTCATGCATGGGTCCATTGTGAGTGGAAAAGGTTGACTCCAGGAAATACCATGAAGTGGTCAGATTTGATATTTAAAATAGTTGTGTGAAGTAGAAATTGAGTATGCAGATGGAAACAATTTACAGAATAAGATGTGTGCACCTAACTAAGGAGAACTTGGGAGAGGGGAACTGGAAATGGCAGTCATCCACACAGAGCTGTTAATCCCAGTTGCCTGTGCAGCTGCCTGAGTTCAGCTTATTACCCTGCTCTACTTCTTTCTGCTGCTGTGTTGCATTCTGCTGCCCAGGGACTTGAGCTTGACTCAGTACTCAGTGAACATTCTGTCTTCTGGGCCAGGGCTTTAGCTATGTTGTATTGTTCTGTGCTGTCATAAGCCTCATGTTTCTGTTGTGTTGGCTTGGGTTCTTGTCTTCGATTTTCTTCTCTCTGGGGGCCTCTGCACTCTCGCTTTGCTGTGCTGTAGAGTTATCCCAGATGCAGAACCAGCCCTCACTCTCACTCTTGTTCTGTTTTTTGGTGTAATGTCTAGCTTTATTTGCAGCTCCTTCAGCAGACTGCCTCCTCTGGGAACCTCAGCACCTTGAGCAGCCTCCACCCGATGGGAGGTAAGTGTTCCACTGCTGCAGAGGAGCAGCAGCACCCAGGCCAACAGACTCAGCTAACAACAGTCTAAGAATTTTGTACTGTTTGTGCAAAAAAATTTTTTCACTTGTTTTGTAAACCTGAGCTAAGATGAACATCCTAGGACTCAACTTCCTTGTCTCTATAAGGTGGCTCTATTGCTAATTGATGCCACATTGCTCTGAGGTTGTCTGTGGCCCCCCATCCTTTTAAGTTATTGTTGGGGAAGAAGATAGAAAAGAGCTGTTATCACTTGTAGGCTGTCTGAGGCCATTCTGATGAGGAGAAAATTGCAGGAACTCTTTATTTCCACAGTAAAGTCACTTTTCCAGTGACTGTGTATAGAAACACCAAAGATAGCTTCCATGCAAATGGCTTACCCTGAAACTGCTAGAACCTAGGCATTTAGTTTACTTGTGTGTATTATACTTGTTATTTCTTAGGATTCTTCTTTTGTTCTTGCTGTTAATATACACAGAAAACTTAATGATAAATACTCCTGAGTTTATAAGAAAATGGGACTCCACAGACAGACCTGAGCCAGAGGCCATCAGAAGTTGGGGGGAAGGGAGTGGGGCAGTTCCAAAGCTATCTGTGCCTGCACCCTCTGCAGTGGGTTAAGGCTAGGCAAGAGCATTTGAGGAAGGGGTAGTTTTCAGTGAATTACATTTTGCATGTAAAAATTTTCGATAGTTGTTCAGTTCCAGGGAATTATAGTTGGCTATGTTTGTGGAAAGTTGCTGGATTGTAATCCATACTGTATTTTTATGCCCACCTACTCTTTCCACTCTCCCCTTACCCGCCACCTCATCTACCTTTCTGTCATTTAGTAAATGGTTTGCAGCATCTACAACACAGTTCAGATTTCTTACTCTCCTTTTAACTGTGTTGCCTAGGTTCTACTTGGAAGTCTTCCCCTTAGTGATTTTTCCTCTCTTCTTCCTATGATTAATCTGCTATTCAAGTGGCAATGTTTTCTTTATTCATTCTCCTGTTGTTCTTCTCATATGTGTTCTCCCCTGTTGTTGCTACTGGGCCTTCTGCATCTCTGCTACATTTTCTGCTTATTACCCTCTATTATAGAGAGCAAATCCCCTGTAAAGTGTTAAGTGAGGGGCTTGAATGCAATCCTGTTCTGTGCCACAAGTTTTGGCATTGTTCTCTTGGGCTCCTGGCCCCACAGTAGGCCACGGGCATGACCCTCTTTCCTGGTTTCCTAATTGCCCACCCCTTTATTAATACTCATTTGGGATGGTATGCTATTGGATTAGCTGTCTCTGCTCTGAGGAAATGATTTCAAGTTTCTTAATGAGTGGTATCTGAATCTTTTTTGGAGCCCTGTAATGCTTATAGGGCTTATCTAGAACAGTTCCTCTTTGTCTTGGACCAGCCTTCTGCCAGTGTGTGCTGTCATTGCTGGAACAAATACGAGGCACCCTTATCTGCTGGCTGATCTCTTGCTTTGGATGTTGCAGGGTTAAATGCAATGCAGTTACAGAATTTGGCTGCACTAGCTGCTGCAGCTAGTGCAGCTCAGAATACACCAAGTGGTACCAATGCTCTCACTACATCCAGCAGTCCCCTCAGCGTGCTCACCAGTTCAGGTAAGTGTGTAATAGGGGCCAGTGTTCCGTTATGTGTCTTGGGCTTATCCTCTCTGTTTGAAGACAGAGTCCAAAGACAGTCATTCTGGAAAGTAGTTAACACTCATTTCCAGAGGGGTCAGATTATGAACAACAAATTTTCAAATGTCATCTTCTGACTTAAGGGAAATCTCACAATTTTTAGTTTGTTTGTAGCTATTATTTGTCTGTGTCATGCAAGAACAGTTACCAGAATTAGTAACTGAAAACTTCTTTGCAAATAGGATACTTTTGTGCTTTTTCACTCTTGTGCTTTGGTGTCTGTTGAAAAGAGAAGGCAAATGATGGCTTGAGTTTAACTCCTGGATTTCTAATAGCAGGGTCCTCACCTAGCTCCAGCAGCAGTAATTCTGTGAACCCCATAGCCTCACTTGGAGCCCTGCAGACATTAGCTGGAGCAACGGCTGGCCTCAACGTTGGCTCTTTGGCAGGTATGGTTCAGCCCCTGGCTGTCATCAGGCCATTCATTGTGCAGGAAGCACATCTTAACTCTGATGAGGGCACCGCTGGAATGATTGAAGTGGCCCAGTAAAGTTAGAAATAATCACGGGATTTCGAGTCATACCTGAGTTAAATCCCACTTCTGCCCCTTAGTTAGCTGTAACTTTGGACCTCCACCTAAGGTCATTTTCTCATCTTTGAAGTGAGAGTAATAGAATACTTTGAAGGATTATTAAGAAATAAGAACATAAAATGCCAATGAACATGTTGCTTAGTACAGTGCGTGGCACATAGAATGTACTCAATAAATGTTAGCTATTTTGATGATAGGGTTTACCCATGTCTTGTCATAGATCATGCGTACCCCTTTAGCTCCCAGTCCCAGGACTCTTCTCTTACCACATTCCAGCTCTGTATGAGAAAGTGGCAGAATAGCCAAAGAGAAAATGGAGCCAGTCATGAGTGAGGGGACATCACTTCTTCCATAGGCTGAAGGAAGGTAATGGGGAGCACCACACCTGGATGTGGCATTTTCTAATGTCCCTATTAGCAGCAAGTTCTGGTGAATGTCCCAAAATCTGACCAGTGAGATGGGTATTCCTCCTCAGGAAGAAGCTGAGAGGGAAATGAAAGGGAGAACTTTGGAGCTTTCCCTCTTCTAGATGTCCCCAAGTTTACCTGTCTTTGGCATCATATATCAGTCTTTCCAGCATATTAATCCTTCTCTTCCCCCAAACAAGGGATGGCTGCTTTAAATGGTGGCCTGGGTAGCAGTGGCCTTTCCAATGGCACCGGGAGCACCATGGAGGCCCTCACTCAGGCCTACTCGGGTATCCAGCAATATGCTGCTGCAGCGCTCCCCACTCTGTACAACCAGAATCTGTTGACACAGCAGAGTATTGGTGCTGCTGGAAGCCAGAAGGAAGGTGAGTACAAAGGGAGATTGAGGTTGGGGTGGGGGTGTTACTTCACCTGTACTAGAACTGAAAGGCAGAGCGCAAAGGCCAAGAGAACCATTTAGGTGGTCAGACCAACACTCGGGTAGACTGAGAAACTCTGTGAAGGATAATCTGCTTTTGGAATGTTTTCTGGACGTGACTCAGATCAGAACCTCTGTATGCCCTCCTGGGACGGGGCTGCAGTTTTTACCTGAAGAAAGAAACACTAACCTTATGTTGTGTAACATCGTTTGACAACAATCTGTTTTTGTTAGGAAGTCTTCTCTCTGAATTACAAATCGTCGGAAGATCTTCCATCGAGGTGTTCCTTTTAGCTGTTATTTGGCATTTTCCTCCCTTTCTCATCAATGCTTGTCTTAATTGAGGAAAGACAGAGTTATGGCCCCTGGGCTGATGGAGTGGGAAGTCTGTCCTTTGACATGAATGATGTTAAATTTAGGAGAGGCTTTCTAACCAGAAAGAGGCCTGAATGTGGTTTGTATGAATAGAAAGTCCTACTGACACCTTTGTGCTCAGATTTGACTGAGTTTTTATAACCAGAAGCTGGCAAGGTTTAAGCACTAATGTAGGAAAGAGATGACTATCCTCTTACCATAGCAGCAAGGAGTCCTGGTCCCTCTTCGCCTGCTCTGAATCAGATGCTTCTATGCCCTGGCGATCTGGTAGTGGGAGAACATCTCTCTTGAACTGATATTTCAGTGGAAACTTTGGAGACAGACAAACAAGTGAAAGTGTAAGGTGTTTGGGATGATGCTCTGAAGAGTGACCAACAGCAAAGAGGGATAGGGAGTGCCGGAGGTGCTGCGTTTTATGCAGAATGCTCAGAGAAGTCTCTCTGAGTTGACATTTAAGCAGAGACCTGAAGGAAGTGAGGAAGCAAGGCATGCATGTATCTAGAGGAGGAGGAGCTACGGGGGCAGAGGAAGAGCAAGTACAAAGGCCCTGAGGCAGCAACGTTCCTGTTTGCCAACCGGGAGGCCAAGGTGGCTGGGAAACGGCTGGACTGTGATTGTAATAAGACTCCAGTTATAAAAATCATTGAGTGTGAGTGGTTGGATGAAGAAAGCATATCCTATTTTTGAGCTTAATGTTGATCTTAGGCATATTTTTAAATATGTAATATCTCATTACTGAGGTTCCATTTATATATGATTAAATTCACCCATTTTGGCTCTAGGAGCATTGATGAACGCATACAGGCCTGTGACCACCACCCCCAGAAACTCCTTTGTTCCCCTTATAGTCATTCCCTACCCCTACGTCCTGCCTCTAGCAACTACCAATCTATTTGCTGTCCCTGTAGTTTCTAGGCAGGATTTTGAAACCTGTTTTGTGTATAACCTCTGTCTACCCCCTCTTCTGTGTTCCTCCTTGAGCCTCCAGTCTCTGTTTTACTGCCGCACACACAAGTCTGCCTGCTCTATTATCCCAATACTCCCTTTTCCTGCAAGGTAGAGTTGTAATATCCTCAGTGAGGTGGAGCTTGGCTAAATATGAGGGAAGGAGTCTAGTTCAGTGACTGCCCTTTGATTCCCTGCCTTGTGTCTGGAGAATCTGTTTAGTTTCCCCCATGTATCTCTTTTGGGATTGTGACAGTTTTAACACAACTAGCAGTGAAAGGCCACTCGTTCAGGGCAGTGAGCTTTCTTGACACTGATACCTTTCCAATCACTGGGTATTTTGAAGGTCCAGAGGGAGCCAACCTGTTCATCTACCACCTGCCCCAGGAGTTTGGAGATCAGGACCTGCTGCAGATGTTTATGCCCTTTGGGAATGTCGTGTCTGCCAAGGTTTTTATAGACAAGCAGACAAACCTGAGCAAGTGTTTTGGTATGTTGGCCTCTCTTCTGGTGTCAGGGTGGGATTAAGTATTTACCACTAAGAAAGAAAGAGAAGAGGCAGATTGCAGAAGGAGCTGGATTTGTGTTTGGGCTGTTGTTTAACTCAGCCTTGGGCAGATCACACGACCTGTTTTTGAGCCTCAGTTTTCTCATTTCTGTAGTAGAGATAATAACTTCTACCCACACTGTTGCTCCAGAGGGAAAAACAGTATATGGAAAATGGCTTGCAAAAAAACCTTACAGTACCATGTAGTTGTCAAGTGGTACTGTTAGGAAAGTAATTTATTTCATGTGATATAATTTCCAGATTTCTTATTCTACTGAGAAAATTTGGAAGTTGAGACTAAGCACATAAGGTGTCTCTTGCATGAGGAGAACTGAGAATCTCCTTGCCTCGTTATGTCCCTCACGTAGGTTTCTGCTTGGACACACAGGTTTTGTAAGTTACGACAATCCTGTTTCGGCTCAAGCTGCCATCCAATCCATGAACGGCTTTCAGATTGGCATGAAGCGGCTTAAAGTGCAGCTCAAACGTTCGAAGAATGACAGCAAGCCCTACTGAGCGTGCTCCCCTCTGAGACTGGAGTGAGAGGGTCTTCTGGTAAGTGGGGGAGGAGCACCCTTAATGATTCGAAGCCCTAAGGCTGTGTGTTGACAGCCCTGGACCCTGATCCCTGCCACTCTCGCAGGCACAGCTTGCCCTGAAGACTCGGCTACTGCCTTCTGTGGGAGTTTCGCTTCGTACAGAGGACAAGTTTGTGCTTTGGTTTCCAGTGTTTTACTTTGGAGTTTAGGTGCCATATCCTGAGTTTTTTTTCCCCCCCTTTATTTAAAGTTTGCTGTGTTTGTAACCAGTGTGTGTTGAGAAGGACCAACACCAAACCACCCTGGGGAAGGGGAAGGGGGAAACATCTAAAAAAGAAGATCAGAATTTGCCCCAAACCACCCCAAAAGAGAGAACTGAGTGGAACAAAAAAATCCTGACCCTCCCAGAATCTCCCTGAGTGCGAGGGTGGGTGAAATGGGAATTGACATCCAAGTGCTGGGGGGGCAGAGTGGGTGGGGGTGGCTTTGCAGGAGAGTGGGAGTGACTGGACACCTAATGCCCTGGCAGCTGGAGGCTCACACCCCTGCATGGCTGCCTTCTAGGGAAATACTGAGTTTTGCCACCTATTTTTCAGATTCTTGTCCTGGATTTCTGCCCCTCTTTCCTAAAAGGGGGTTAACAATTCTCTGGAAATCACCTGTTAAATTAGCCTGACATATGCAAAAAGTAGGGAGGTGTCTCCATTACCAGCTTTCCCAGGCAGCCATTGGTATTGGATTGGCCCTGCTTGGTTGGAGGTTGTTTGGGAGGAACAGCCAAAGAGGTCATTTTTAGTTTATTTTGACACCACGTTAGACCATGGCCCATTTCCAACAGGTCTCTTTAAAGAAGGCCTCTACAGGAAGACATTGCCTGGTGTCCTTCCTTGCAGTTCACCACAGCAAGGAACATCACCTCCATTCCAAGCCACAATTTTCTCATGAGGGCAGATCCGAGAAGGGCTTGCAGTTCAAGCTGGAGGGGCTACCTCTTTTGGGCAAAGGGATCAAAAGCCATCTAGGTGGGGGAGGAGAAGCCTGCTTCTTAGTATACATGAATCAGAAGGCCCCTTTCAGCCAGCATCCTGCATTTGCCAGTGGCCAGAACTTAGTACTTATGAGGATTCAGAAATCCATTCTTGCCTCTTTGAGGTGTCCCAGATGTAGTATTCCCACAGAGACCTGGCAGGCCCCTCCTCTAACCACTCCAGCCGCATCTTCTGCTCTTGGGGACAGAGGAGACAACAGGACGTTTACAGCCTCCATATGGATTTAGTGTTCATTTACCTCAGTATTACTGTGTTCATTTTTGTCCTCGTGCTACAAGTTAGCTCCCTGCTGCCTCTTACAGGTCTCACTCCAGCTCTTGCCTGTGACCCACACAGCCTCTGGGCTCTGCCTCTGCTCCAAGAAGTGCTGTGGGGGTGGAGAGCCAGGAACAACATGTTGTTGGGAATGTACACGTGGGCAGAGGTAGCCCTGTTAGGATATGACTATAGCCACGGCCAGGGACTGGGTCCCTGGGTCCCTGGAATCTTAAACCTCACAAATAGTCCTGACCCCTAACAGCAAAAATAGAATAAAGGGGTTGGTTTGCTATTAAGTCAGATGGGGGCTCTCTCCTTGTCATGCTGTCCCTGTGGGTAACAGACAGGGATTGACCGTCTTGCTGTTGCACAGGTAGTTGGCGGTGTTGGATTATACCATTGAAGCTGGGACAACTGTTCCCTTCTCATAGTGATAACTTGGGTCTGTTGTCCTCTAAGAAAAGTGAAATACACACTTCTTAAGCTGAACCACATAAACTTGAATTCTGCGCACTGGGAGAAATGTGTCCTATGTTTCAAAGGATAAAACTGTTCTAAAGGCTTCCAGGGTCATGATGGGATTTTTTAAATAAATGCAAAAAATAAAAAGAAAAAAGAAAAAAGAAA
Organism: Daubentonia madagascariensis; assembly: GCA_023783475.1. Lineage (NCBI taxonomy): Eukaryota > Metazoa > Chordata > Mammalia > Primates > Daubentoniidae > Daubentonia > Daubentonia madagascariensis. The sequence goes on from JAKFHU010000403.1 coordinate 746,526, forward strand.
ACAAAAAAAAGAAAAAAATGCTAGGTTGGGGAGGCGCTGTTCTGAATCCCAACCGGCTGGAACCAAGAATGTCGTTTCTATTTTTATAGAAGTTTTATACAGCTCCGGGGTGGAGAATATTTATTACCTAAATTATATCTCTGGAAAAGGCCAGGATTTTGTAGAATCCAGAATGTGATTGTTGTACACACAGGGTGCTGTGTATGATTGAAACTACTGACTTTCTGTGGCCCGTTTGCAGCCCAGCTAACCTGCCCGAGGGGAAGGCGTTAATGCTGTGAATTGGCAGAGGAGAGAGCTGTGCTCCACAGGGTGCTGCCGGTGCTGTGTTCCCTGACCTTCTGTTCTGTCTTCCTCTTTGGCCAGAACTCCAGTCCCTTTCCACTTTTCCCTTTCTCTTCCCCTCCACCATTTCATCATTATTTGTCCACGGATTGTCCTGGGCTCTGGGACCTTATGAAACCCCTTTCCTAATGACGTAAGAGACAAAGGTGCAATCCACCCGCTTTTGATACCAGACCCTGAGGCTCTATACCTGCTGGTGGGTTCTCTTTTCTGAAAGGAGTGCTTGCTGCAGTAGGGTCCTGGGCTGCTCAGGCAGACAGCTGGTAGGACCATGCAGTTCTCTGTTCTCTCCCCCTGCCCAGTGAGTTAGCACGGCAGCAGCACTGCCCTTGAGCACAGTTCTCTCCCCACGCCAAAGATGGTTTTGTGAAGAAGCTGCTCCCCTATAAGTCTCACGTGTGAAAGGGCTCAGCTTGGAGAGTGGAGACTCGCAGTCAAGTCTTAAGCAATCCTTATCTGTTGTGTGGAGGTTTCACTTACAATGTGTTTTCTGCTGTAGTTTTGTTTCTTTCTTGGGTTACATCATGAAACTGATTTGCCTTGAATGCAACCAGACCACTGTCTCCTGAGTTCCACATGAGTGGCCAGGCCCTGCATGGAAGCTAAGAGCTTGGATTTCTGGCAACTAAGGGCCATCCACATAGTATTGAGCAGAAATCCTGACCCTCTCCCCTAAAGAATTTTCCCCACCCAGGCAGTATCTTCTGCACACACACCCCCCACCCCCCACCCCCGTGGGGAGAGAGGTCAAGGCTCTGCTTCCCTAGAGACCTTCTTCTCTTACAAGTTGGGCAGTTCACATGAAATCCAAGCCTTAGGTTCCCTTCATCTCTGGCAATTGGATGTGTTCTTGGTGTCCTCCATGTCCTTTTTGACTTCTCCCTGTGTCCATTGTTAGCATGTGCAAAAGTTCCCTGTCATTACCCAGCCCCCGCCCCGCCCTGCCTCCTCACTTCAGGGCTGTACACACAGTGAGTGTTCCTGTTCTCTCTCTCTCTGTTTGGATGTATTGCTCTGTGTAACTCAGTGGGTCTCCCTCTTTCTGGTTTGTTTTTTTTTCTAGATTCCTGCCGTTTGTTCATCGTTGTGCCTAAAGCATGTCGATGTGGCGTCAAGTACATCGTCCAAATCCCTGTCTCTTCAGCTTCTCTGATGCTTGAACTCTCACCTTTGACCTTGTGTTGACCTTTGATGCTGACGTGTATTTTTATTATGTTTGTTTCTTTCTTTGTTTTTTCTTTTATTCTTTCCTTTTTTTTTCCCTTTTGTGCTGCCAAATTGGTTTTGCTAGAACGACTGCTGAAGGGGAAATATTTAAACTTGCATTTGAATATAAAAAAATCTATTTTTCTAGAACTTCATAAGATAACCACTTGATTTTGTGATTCCAATTCTTTGTAATTGTCTTCAGAGCAGCCCTACTAGCACATACCGCGTGGTGTTTGTATTTCTGTGAACACACAGCCAGTCCGTTTCTAGGCTTTGTTTCTCTGTGTGCTTAGTTTTAAAGACAACTTTGAAGTAAACAATGAAATAAAAGATGTCACTAAAACCTTTGAGGCTCCTGAGCACATTTTGCTGATATAGTTTGTGGGGCTTGAGGAGACCGCATGTGTTGTTCTTATTTTTGTTTTTCTGAGTTCTCAACTGCAGAAGGCACCTGAACCCCCTTTCCTTTTTGACCGCAGGCTGCAGTTTGGGCCCCAGCCAGCCCTTTTTCTTTTTTTCTTTTTCTTTGTGGTTCTTCCCTGGAGCGACTCTGCGGGGAGCCTTGGATCCCGCTTGCCCCTTCCCCTCAGCCCCATGCTTGTTCCTACAGTCTCCACAGCAAAATGTGATGCTTTGATTTTTTTGTTTTTGTATTGTTTTTGTGTTTTTGTTTTGAATTTTTTCCTTTCCTACTAAGATTATGCCCAGAAAAAACAAGTTTTGCATGTTTCCTGCTGTTTCTTCACACCTTCGTATATATCACCTTCACCTCTCTGTTTTCTATAGTTTGTGCAAAAACTGACCGATTTAAAAGGGTTTCAAAGAAGCTGTTTTAAATTGTTGTGGGGTTGATTATTTTTTTCAAGATTGTATTGTTTTATTTTGAAGTGGCAACTTTCTCCTCTATTGCCCCTAGAGCGTTTGCCTGTGCACTTAGACTGTCACCTCGTGTGGCCTCCAGGTCTCAGCGGGCGTCCAGGAGGCTGGCTGCTCTGCTCAGAGAGGGCTGGGGAGGGGGCCTGGAGAGGCACGAGAAGCACAGATAGAACCCAGAAGGTGGCTGCGGTTGGGCAAGAGGCTTACTTAGCGCATTAGGGGCAGTGAGCACCCAGGGAAGGAGGGTGCTCGTAACCACCTGTAGGAGGCCATCTGCGCACTAGCAGCAATGCACCTGCTGGCGCTTTTCCTAGGTGACAAGCACAATACTACAGTCTTCACACTGTTTACAACCCTGGGCACCAGCCACCCCGCACTGGCTCTTCACCACAGCTCTGCTCTTGCTTAGCTAGTGGGGTGGGAGGAAGGGCAGGGATTTGTTTTTTAAATTGGGTGAAGAGCCAAACAGCTACTGTCCCTGGGTGGCAGGCAAGCCAGTTCTTTGGTTCCCTCAGGGGAAATGACCCTCTTCTCTTGTGGCACCATCCAGTCTCAGGGTCTCGGAGACTTGACTAAGAATGTGAATGGAGGGGGGGAGGCGAGGAGGTGAGAGGTCACAGGATGGATCTGTGGAGGGAAGAGTTTACGGGGGTGGCGTTGGTAGATCCCACCCAGCCCAGAGCTGCTGGCGGGTGGGGGAGCTGGAGCTGGAGAGTAGGACTGTCCAGTGAGGGGTGGAGAGGTGTAGCTGAGGGGCCAGGGGTGGGGAAGGTAGAAGCACTGTGGAGCAGTGTCCGTGCTGGGGTCCGTGGAGGAAGGGAGCCCGGCAGAATTTCTGCTCTGGGGCCAGGAGGTTGCCCAGTATTATGCCTGAGGCTGCTCTTATTATGAGGAAAGGGCAGCCAAGTGCAGGCCCAGTGTATGGTGGGCTGCTGCATTTCCTGGAAGGGGTGATTGGATGGAAAGAGGCCAGAACCCCAGCCTGAGAGACTACCGTGCACCCCACAGTCTGACTGCACAGAGCCGCCTCTGTTGGCAGGAGGCGCTGAGGCTCCCCCTCCTGTGTATTGAGAAGCCGTGTTTGCCAATATATTTTGCTTTCAATTCCAAGAGGAGCTCTGGGAAAACCTGTGGATAAAACCAAATGCCAAACGTTGGACGTTGTTTCCTTTTCCTTTTCTCTCTCTGATTGTTTTAATTGTCCTGTGGTGGTTTTAATGGATTTGAGACCCTGGAGCGGCAGCTGCCTTTCTAATTTCCAGCTGCTTTTTGTGAATAATTTAAAAAGAAAAAAAAAAGAAACTTTACATTTTGGAGACAAACCTGTGTGAGTTTTTTATTGGTACAAACGTTGTATTTAACACTAGGGGTTTTGTACAGTTTTTTGCCTTTTCTACTAGAAAACAATGTAAAGTGATTTCACAATGTGAAGAGAAAAAAATTGCCACTATGACCAAACGCACAGTCTGTTCTGCAGCAACAACGGGATTCAATCAACTCAAAGTCGTGATTCAGCCGTAGAAATGCTTTTCCTTTACCTTGTTTGAGCTTTTCCTTTCTTTCCTGTTTTGATTTGCAAAAGAAAATGTCTTTTTTGTGTGAACTTGTGTTGTACTCTGTAGAAAATTATGGATTTTACTTTAATGGTTTAAAAAAAAAAAAAAGGCAAGAAGAGCCCATGTCGCTTTTCTTACCTAATCACAGAGTTTGTGTAGTGGATTAAAAAAGAAAAAAAAATTGTTACAAGTTTGGAGCAAGGGAGTATGTGTTTAAGAGGAATCTCTTCCTTTTTTGTGTGTTTTTCATTTTGTCCCAATGGGGAACCTAAATCTGTTTTAATTGCACAGACACACGGACAAAAAGTCATTTTGTATCTGCCAAGTGTGGTACCTTCCTTTGTTTATTTGCTATTAAACTGTTTGAGAAGAACTGGCGTTGTCTCAGAGTTACTGATTGTTGTGGCTGGGCTGTGGGCCCTGGGGGGGAAGTTCCTGAAGAAGTGGATGGGTGCACTGGTAAGGTTTCATTTTGGTGTGCCTGAAGGTATGCAGCTGAACCCAACAAAAGCTCCTGAAGGAAAACATAATTTCTCACCAGAAAACTGCCTTCCCCATCTTCCTGTATTCCTTTGCAAGATCCCTGTATATATGGAAACACCTTAAAACTTTTTGCAAGTCTTAATTTTTGTGCTTCCTGTTTTCAGTGGTGGATGCCACGTGACAGAGCTAGTCCAAACCTGCTAGTGCATGTCCTTTCCCTGGTGCTGCAGAGTCCCTGCTCCCTGGGACTCAGACAGCCAGCACCGAATCCCAGAGCATGTCTGTCTTCCTCTCTCCAGGCCTTCAAAGCTCCCGCCCAAAGTGGTTAAGCTTCTACTTCCCTCATTTTGACTTCAGTACAGGGTCACAGAAGGGAATGTTTCTAAGACTCCTTCAGTTTACCCCTCAGTCATGCTAGATCACTGTCCAAGTGAGTCCTTTCACGTGGGGCCTCCTGACTTGTGAGGAACTTCAGTTAGCCACTGGGCCAGGAGTCTTGCTCAGGCTCTCTAGTTGATGTATAAACTGTATAATCTGGTCTGTTACTCATCCGGTGTTTCACTGCCTGCCATCCTCACACGGAGAGCCCCAGCTCCTCTTGGGAAGCTGGAGCCTGGTTAGAGCACTCACTGGCACATGGCCTGTGGGTGGGCCAGACCTCAGCCTTCCTGTCAGTGTCCCTCTTTGTGGAGCGTGTCAGGAGTAGTGTCTTCCAGTGGGAGTTGCATTGAGTACTGGCCCATGATACGTTCTCTGAATTAAGGATTCTGAACACAAATTTGGGGATGTTCTCCCCATCTTTTAGCACTTAGTGGCATACAAGCATATTTGGGGCTCTCAGAAATCAGGCAGTAAAGAAGCCTTTCAGACTTGATTTAACCCAGCATTTCCCAGACTGGATCCCATTTGATAATATCCACTTGCTCTCCAAGAAAAGTGGCAGTGTGGGCTTTAGAAGGTTTTTGTCTACCAAATTCTGCATTTAGGTGCTCTTTTACTCATTTCCCTATTTTTATTTATTGAAAATGTTTAAAATCAGAATTTTGTATAATATGCAAGTAATTATCCTAGCTAATGTTTATTGACTGTTTACCAAAATCAGATGCTATAGGAAACATATAATACATACTCTGTGTTGTAGTCTTTATCATCCCTGCGAGGTAGCTACTGTTCCCATCCCCACATAAGCAAACAGGTTAAAAGAAATTGGGTTGTCTGCTTAGAAAGTGGTGTGCATTGAGAATCAGACTGGTTGTCTGACTCCTGAGCCCTTTCTCCTAACCACTGCTGAGTAGAAATAACTCAACGGCCAGTCTGTGTTTTGGTCAACCTGCGTCTCATCACAGATGCTTGCACTCTGGCCTCTAGTCCCTCGTGAGGGGAGCTTAGGGTACCTGACTTTTGTGGCTGCCCTCGGTGGTGACTTTTTGCAGCTTTGCCCTCCTTAAAGTGGCTGTTTGGGCATTTCAGGGGTTCATTGGTGACTGGTTGGTCAGCAGGCTCCTTTCCGCTTTCAGTTCTTTACTAGATCTGGAACCAACTCAACTACTGTTTACCTAATATTTGTTTTTATTTTATTATCATTTTTTTAAAGACTAGTCAACTGCAGTAGTGAGAAGGGGGGAGAGAGTAGAACAAGGAGTTCAATCTGTAACTGTGAACAATCAACTGAGATAACGCGCTACCTTTGGACCAGACTGTTTTTATTTTTTTATTGTGGCAAAATTTATATAACATCAGATCTTCCATATTAACCCTTTTTAAGTGTATAGTTTAGTGATATTAAGTACATTCACAATGTTTGTGCAGCCGTCACCACCTAATGTTTTAAATCAACTTGAAATGCAGTTTTTAACTTCACCTCATACTTGCAAAATCACATTTGCTGTCCTAATTATGTTTTAAAATGCACTTTAAATTACACAATCACTAATATATAAAATGTCCATTGAGTGCCTTCTCAAGAAGTTATGCATTTCACACTTTGGGAAATTGGGGCAGTGGAGGGCCAGGGTGGAGAGTCAAGGGTTTCCTCCATGGACTCCCTTCCTGCAAATTACAGGGTGTTTAAACCTGCAGCTCTCCTGTCTAGCACAGACTTGATTTTCTGTGACTCAAGAGCAGGGTGGTAGATCTCTTAAGTGTTTACCTTAGTACCGCTGTGTTCCTGAGATAGAACTCAATATAAAAATAGAATGTTAAGTACAATCTGAGCATCTTTCAGTTTAACATCATGCTTAAAGGCTATTGCGTTTCTTACTTTAAAATTGACCCAAGGCTGAACACAGTGGCTCAAGCCTGTAATCCTAGCACTTTGGGAGGCCAAGGCTGGAGGATCACTTGAACCCAGGAGTTCAAGACCGGTCTGGGCAACATAGCGAGATTCTACAAAAAATAAATTAGCCAGTCATGGTGGCACATGCATGTAGTCCCAGCTACTCAGGAGGCTAAGGCAGGAGGATCGCTTGAGCCCAGGAAGTCAAGGCTGCAGTAAGCTATGATCGTGCCACTGCACTGCAGCCTGGGTGACAGTGAGACCCTGTCTCTCAGACCCCAAAAAAGGGGAATTTGCCAAAAGTGCTATTTTTAACTTTTTTTTTTTTTTTTTTACAGTTTAGGCTTTTGCGTGTTTATAATCATAAAGCAATGTTTTAAACACTTTCTCTTCCTTTGAAAACCCATTTATCTTTCCATACCTCGCTCTCAGCACCAACTTTCTGGGTCAGCACACAGCTTCCCTAACTCTGGCGTACGGTGCTTGTCTAAGCAGCTTAGTCCCTGATGAGGACAAGCTACCAGGAAGGAAATTAAAGACCAGGTTGTCCCTTTGCCTCTGGGAATGTCCAACTAATGGCTGATAACATTCCCCTTCAGGAGAGATTGGGAATAGCTTTTTCTTGCACCTTCTGCCTTTTTCAAGCTTTGTCCTTCCCTCTCAGGAGTCTGGTGTTTAATTTCTTTTGTATGCATTGACTTTCTGTACTGATGAAGGCTCCAGCTATAGGGAAGGCTCTTGTTTTTTTAAAATCTGTCAGTCTTGAGGTAGGAAATGGAGTACACTCAGCTGGGAAGGGCAGCCAACTGTTCAGCTGCCTCACCACTTCTCTGGGGGATCCCAGTGACCTGAGGGAGCAGGTTTGGGGTTTTTTCCAACAGCTTTATTGAGATATAATTTACATACTATACAATTCAGCCACTTAAAGCATACCATTCATTGGTTTTTAGAGCTGTGCAACCATCACCACTACCTAATTTTAGAACATCTCTCAAATAGAGGATGAGGATAAAAAGAGAATAAAAAAAAAAAAAAAAAATCTTCATCACCCCAAACAGAAACTCCATACTCATTAGCAGTCTCTCCCCATGCCCCCTCACCCCTTTTCCCAGCCCCTGGCAACCAACCACTAATCTACTTTATGTTTGTGTGGCTTTGCCTGTTCTGGACATTTCATATGAATGCAGTCATATGATACATGGCCTTCTCTGTCTGGCTTTCACTTAGCCTACCTCCTGAGGCATTTTCTCCTTTCTTCCTCCTACTTGAAAACTAGTGGCAGCACTGCCCTTGTACCCCCTGCCCCTGCCATTCCTCACCCTTCTGAGCTGCCTGCTCCCAGTCTGGACATATTTCTGCAGCCCCCCCGTCCCTTGCAGCTGTCAGCTCCTGGTTGGGAGCCTGCTTTATTACCTGAATCTGGCAGGTTTCTAGGCCTGCATTGTCCGATACAGTTACCCCCTAGCCACTGTAGCTTTTTAAATTTAAGTAATTAAAATAAAAAATTTAGTACCTCACTTTTACTAGCCACGTTTCAAGTATTCAAAAGCTGTATGTGGCTAGTGACTGTCACACTGGACAGTGCTGATACAGACCATCTCCATCATTGCAGACAGTGGTCAGGACTGATGTAAGTGGTTGCTGTGCTTTTGAGAAAATACCCACCATTTATTAATCATAGCCATTGCCCTCGTCCTTCCAGCAGCAGGTAGCATGGGAAGACAGAGCCTGAGGCTCGGAGAAGCTGCAATTCCTCTCTTTCTATGTGGCTAATAAGTAGGGGAGGTCCTTTTTTTTTTTTTTTTTTTTTTTTTTTAAAGAGATGAGGCCTTCATATGTTGCCCAGGCTGGTCTCAAACTCCTGGCCTCAAGCAATCCTCCCACCTCAGCCTCCCACGGTGCTGGGATTACAGGCGTGAGCCACTGCACCCGGCCCACTTTCTTGTTTAGAGGCTACGTGACACTTCATGGTTTATCAGCTACCCTCCTATGAGACACAGATTATTTCCAGTTTTTTCACTGTTAAAAGTGATAAGAGCCATTAGAGGGGTGTTAGTTCAATATCTTGTTTTCAAAGCAAGTTATTCTATCATCACATTCGGGTTTCACAGAAAATTTCCCAGAGAGGTGATATCCCCGTTTTACAATTGGGAAAACTAATTTGTTGAGAGGGAGAGAGACTCTTCCCAAGGATCCCGCTATGGACTGTCCCCTCCAATTACACTGGTCATGCTTCTGGAGCAGGGGGTGCTAATGTGATTCGTGAAAGGTCAGTCTACGATAACAAGTGACGCTTGCTTCAGCCGCAAGGCAGAACGTGGGAGTTGGGGGATGTGGAAGAAAGACATTCTCGGTCTCTTGGGGCCAGATGCCAACCCCTTGACTGGTTGATAGGCAGAATCACAGGCCTGGGCTTGCATGAGCTTCCAGTCTTGAAGAGAAGCAGGAAATGTAGATTTTTATATGAAATCTCCCAGATAACACATTGCCAGCCGACTCAGAAATATTCAGCCCTCTTATGCCAGACTGTGACTCTTGCTTCAGGCCCAAACTTAATTTTCTACTTCTGATTATAAAGCAGGGCTCTAAAATGTGAGGTGTGTAGCTGGTGCCTGACTGCAGGCACTTGGTAAGAACCCTGGAGCCCCCGAATATCCCACCACCTGGTGAGCTTAAGTGGCCCAGAAAAGACCATTTCATTTTGTGGCTCTTCCAACTTCCAGGGGCCTTTTGTCCACTGGGCATTGGTGAGCAGGTCTTGACTCTGTTTACCCTGTCCTTAATACATTTCTTCTGTCCTCCCAGGCCACAGTTTGGGATATTGTTCCCAGTGACTTTGCTGTGCATCAGGTAAAGATCACTATGAATTCCTGAAAATTGGTGTCTAATTCTCCACTTTCTCCATCTCTCTCTTCCTCTCCTCTCTGGAACAGTATAATGGTTATGAATGGGACTCCCAAAGTCATACACTGCTTGGGTTCTGGTCCCAGCTGTCCCTAGATGGAAGTGTGGTCGTGGTTGGGAGGCTGAGGTGGGAGGATTGTTTGAGGCCAGGAGTTCAAGACCAGCCTGAGCAAGAGCTAGACCCCCGTCCTACAGAAAAATTTAAAAATTAGCTGGGCGTCGTGGCGTGCGCCTGTAGTCGCAGCTACTAGGGAGGCTGAGGCAGGAGGATCACTTGAGCTCAGGAATTTGAGGTTGCAGTGAGCTATGATGACACCACTGCACTCCAGCCTGGGCAATAGAACTTTGTCTCAAAAAAAAAAAAAAAAAGGTGTGGTCTTGGGAAGGTCACCTTATGTCTCTCCGTGCCTCAGTTTCCTTATGTATAAACTGGAAAAAAATGCTTAACTCAGAAAATATTAGTTATGATCCTTCTTTTGGTCTCCACTCACTTTGCCTGGGGCTGTGCCGTTAGTTGCTAGTGGTACAAAGACAAAAAACCATAGCCCTTGGCCTAAAGGATCATGACCTTAACTGTGTGCAGTAGCTGAATTCTGGAAAATGTACTCAGAAACTTTTGAAGGAAACATGAGGTTCTGCTACTTAGAACAAGCAGGTGTGGACATATTCCCGTCACTGAAGTAAGAGAATCAAGGAGCTGACTCTGGGCTAGAGGAAAACTTGATCCTGTCGAGCTTTCGAGTTTTGAGGTCATTTGAGTTCCCCGGGTAATGGGAAGGCTGTGGTCTCAAACTCCTTTGGGGCATAGATGCTGCCGCCCATCCTCCTTTGCCTCCTTCGAAAGACTCCATGCAAACTGTGTCTGGACTGCTGAGTAGGGGAGAATCTGCTGGCCCTTCTTCAGTGCCTTCTGTGCGGGCCTGGCTTCCTTCCCATCTGCAGGTTGTCTTCAACCCAGGACACACTGAGGTGACAGGAAGACCCCAGCCAGCTCTTCCTCCCTTTCCCAGCTTCCCGTGGTCCAGGCCAAAGAGCGCTTTCCCCGTGGGGAGTCCCGGTGGCCTTGCGCAGCCACCTGTCCCAGGGCCTGCTCTGACATCCCTTCTACCTCTGCTGGGCCTATGGCATGGGCCCTGGGACGTGGGACCCTGAGCTGGCTGTTCACCTCCCGACTCCCAGATCACCCCTTTCTGGACCTGCTCTGCTCACAGTAAACAGGCCATGTCTGCTGTGCTCAGTTTCCCTGGGTGTGCAGGCCGTGGCAGATACGCTGCTAAGCCTGCAGCAGTTGCTCAGAATCTCAGAGTTAAACTGTCTTTCCTCCCTTTCCCCCATCCATTCATTCCACATGTTTTTCGAGGGGTCACTGTGTGCCAGGCCTTGCCCTGGGGATGTAGTCGGTGGTGAATCAGACAAAGTCCCTGCCTGCCCATTTGAGTGGGGGGAGAAGCCATTAAGCAAATAATATCACTAATAAATATAAAATTACAGAGATAAATCTTGTATCTGTTTGAAGTGGAATTCTGTGAGAGGATAATAATTGGATTCACCCTGAGTAGGACAAGGCAGAGTATGGGGTGGGGAGAAGTGAAGGATCCAAGAGCTGCAAGGCCCTGGGGCAGAAAGGGTGACAGTTCCTCAAAAAGTTGAGCATAGGGTCGGGCCTGGTTAGTACTTGGATGGGAGACCGTCTGGGAATACTGGGTGCTGTAGGCTTTTAAAAAAAAAAAAAAAAGTTGTGCATACACTTACTATATGACCCAGCAATTCCACTCTTAAGTATACACCCAAGAGCCATGAAAACATTCCACACAAAAACTTGCATGTGAATGTTTATGGCATCCATTATTCACAATAGCCAAAAACTGAAACAACCCAAATGCCCATCAGCTGATGAATGGATAAACCAAATGTGACATATCCATGCAAAGAATATTAATCAGCCATGAAAAGGAGTGAAGTACTGATACATGCTAAGACATAGAGGAACCTTGAAAACATTATGCTAGTTATGCTCACACCTGTAGTCCCAGTTACTCGGGAGGCCAAGGCAGGAGGACAGCTTGAGGTCCGGAGTTCGAGACCAGCCTGAGCAAGAGCGAGACCCCGTCTCTACTAAAAATAGGAAAAATCAGCTGGGTGTGGTGGTGCATGCCTATAGTCCGAGCTACTCGGGAGGCTGAGGCAGGACGATTGTCTGAGCCCAGGAGTTTGAGGTTGCAGTGAGCTGTAATGATGCCACTGCACTCTAGCTGGGGCAACAGAGCGAGACTCTCAAAAAAAAAAGAAAGGAAACATTATGCTAAGTGAAAGCCAGTCACAAGAGGCCACATATTGTATGATTCCATTTTTATGAAGTGTCCAGAATAGACAAATCCATAGACACTGGGTGGGTTAAACAACATGCGTTTATGTTTCTCACGGTTCCGGAGGCTAGGAGTCCAAGGTCAAGGTGTTGGCAGAGTTGGTTTCGTTCTGAGGCTTCTCTCCGTGGCTTTGAGGTGGCCGTTCCCTCCCTTTGTCTCCACATGATAATTCCTGCGTGTGTCTGTGACCTAATCTCTTCTTCTGAAGACACCAGTCATACTGGAGTAGGACCCACCCATGTGACCTCATTTTACATTGATTAGCTGTTAAAGCCCCTATCTCCAAATACAGTTACATTCTGAGGTACTAGGGGCTAAAATATCAACATATGAATGGGGGGCACGATTTAGCCATAACACAGGGGATGGGGAGAATAACCGTTGATGGGTATGGGACTTCTTTTGGGGGAGATGAAAATGTTCTGGAATTAGTACAATTAATGCACAACTTTGTGAATGCACTGAAAACCACTGAATTACCCACTCTGAAAGGATGAACTTTGCCCTGGGCCGAGAGAGGAGAGCGTGTGTAGGAGGAGCGGGCGGGGTTGGCAGGGGCCCATCACCTAGGGTCTCTTCATCCCCGAGAGCCCCAGTACTGCAAAAGACCTTGCCCTTCTCCACAATATTAAAGCTCATTGTTAGGGACCCTTTCAAACTGGGGTTGGGATTGGAATTGGGACACTTTGTAAACCTTCAAGGGCCAAGCTCCGCCCCAGTGGGCAGTTTGCCGTGCAGCAGGGTAACCTCTTGCTTATCAACACGTACAGTGTTTCCTATGTGCCAGGCACTGGCCCACTCAACTAGTAAGTCATTTAGTTCTCATAATCCAGTGAGCCAGGTACCTTACTCTCTTCATTCCTCGGGGCCAGGTAACTCGCCCAGAGTCACACTGCCCACATGCATAGATAGCAGAGCCAGGATTCCAACCCTGCCAGCCTCGCTCCAGGGTCTATGCTGTTAACCACTCCACTGTGCCACGTGTGAGTTTCTTGAGAGCCCCGTGAGTTAAGATTTATCCTATTATTATCCTCATTTTATAGATGAGGAAACTGAGGCTGAGAGAGGTAAGTGACTTGGCTAGGGTCACACTGTGGGTTAGGAAGGAAGCCAGTCTAGGACCCAGACCTCTGGCAGCAGTTGGAGATTCTTCCCCAGCCTCTCTAGGAGGAGATGCTGGGAATGGTGTGGGCCTGTGCGCGGGTAAGTGACCATGGTGCCCGGAGGATCACAGGAACAAAGCCAGGGAAGGGTTGGGGTGGGGGAGTTTTGATGCAGAAGAAGCAGGGTGGGGCGCTTGCCCCAGCCTCCCTGACGCCTATGTGTTAAGCCTCATGCCTGCTTGCCCGAGGCCTGGCCACCCCCTGGAGGCGGCTCCTTGGCAACGCTGCCTGGGAATGGGGGCTGGACTGCCAGGGTAGTCAGGGCCAGTGTCAAAGGTGCCGAAGGGACACCTAAGAGGATGCCCAGGTGGCAGAGTGCCTGTGTCCCTGGGGAAGCCCCCTCCCAGCGTGAGTGGGTGTGGCAGAGGCCCGCATGACCTTGCTGCTGACATTCCTCAGGAGCCATGTGGCCCCAACTGGCAGGGACAGCTGTGCAGAGGCTACACCAGCTTTGTTCCCAGGGTGGCGCCCGCTCTCCACGCAGGCCCCGCTCCGGCTCCCACCTGACGCTTTCGCTCCTGGGGCTCAGTGGGCAGCCAGCACTGGGGGGTCTCTTGCCATGAGTGCCTAGAGGCACAGAGCCACCAGGGTCTCCCCGACTGGGACGCAGGCCTCTGGGAGGATGGGGCAGGACCAGACGAAGCAGCAGATTGAGAAAGGGCTCCAGCTGTACCAGTCTAACCAGACAGAGAAGGCACTCCAGGTGTGGATGAAGGTGCTGGAGAAGAGCTCGGACCTCGTGGGGCGCTTCCGCGTGCTCGGCTGCCTGGTCACGGCCCACTCGGAGATGGGCCGCTACAAGGAGATGCTGAAGGTGGGGTACCCAGCCCAGGTGGCGAGGCCAGTGAAGGTCAGGCTGAGGCTGGATTCCTCCAGGCTCCCCGGCCCCCTCCCAGCCTCCTCAGGCTCCCCTGCGTACCACAGGCTGGCGGCCAGGGCCTGTGGCTCTGAATCTGCGTCTAAGGCCCTTGGTCTTAGCTGCTGGGTCTTGGCTTCAGATTCAGGCCTGTGGCCTTGAACTTCAGTGTCTGAGCCTCTGAGACTGAGGTTCTCAGGGTACAGAGTTCAGGGATCTCCAGCTCAGGTCTCGGAGTCTAGGTTTCAGCCTTCCTGTGTGGGGTTCTGTGTCTGAACCTGGACAGGGTGGGCTCCAGGTTTGAGGCTGGGGGCAGTGGGTGGTAGAGACTCTAGATCTAACGCTGGGGTGGAAGGTGAAGGCTGTGAGTCTGAGCTTGGTGAGGTTGAGGCTCCAGGCTGAAGCCTCTTGCCTATGGCTGGTGTAGAGAATTCATGTGAGGCCAAGGGTGGAAGGGCTGGATCTGAGGCTTTGGGGTCTGCTGCTTTGGGTGTGAGACTGGGGGGTGGGTATGGAGCCTCCGGGTCTGAGCCTGGGGGTGGGGGCTGGGGCCCAAGGCTCTGAGTCCAGGCTGAGAGCCACCTGCCCACTGCCCTGGTGGGCAGTTTGCCGTGGTACAGATCGACACAGCCCGGGAGCTGGAGGATGCCGACTTCCTCCTGGAGAGCTACCTGAACCTGGCGCGCAGCAACGAGAAGCTGTGCGAGTTTCACAAGACCATCTCCTACTGCAAGACCTGCCTTGGCCTGCCTGGCACCAGGGCAGGTGCCCAGCTCGGAGGCCAGGTCAGCCTAAGCATGGGCAATGCCTTCCTGGGCCTCAGCATCTTCCAGAAGGCCCTGGAGAGTTTTGAGAAGGCCCTGCGCTATGCCCACAACAACGATGACGCCATGCTCGAGTGCCGTGTCTGCTGCAGCCTGGGCAGCTTCTATGCCCAGGTCAAGGTGGGCCTGGGCCCCAGGGGGAGGTCAGTGGAAGGTAACAACTTGGCCAGGAAGGGCAGAGCCAGGATGCAAACCTTGATCTGTCTGACTTCCTGGGGGAATGGGAGGCTCCTGTGTGAGGACAGGCCATGGGCACTGCCAGGTGTTTGCTGTGTGATCTCGGGCAAGTCACCTCTCCTCTCTGAACCTTGAGAGGTAGATCTATAAAATGAGGGAGAATAAGACTCACCTTACAGCAGGGTTGTAAGTATTCATTCATCAAATATTTAATGAGCGTCTGGTATATCTAGGCACCACTGGCCTAGGGTGCAGCTGTGAGAACAGCAAAGCCCTGCCCTTGTGCATCTTGCGTTCTAGTTGGGGGAGAAAGACAACACAGTCGGGATGTCAGTTCCTTAGCATGTCAGAAAGTGCTTAGAAGAAAGTGAAGCAGGGCTGGGGCAGGCAGCACCAGGATGAATGCGTCACAATTTCAAACATGGTGGTTGGAAGGCCTCTCAGAGGTGATGTTTGATGACTGGAAGGAGATGAGCAGGTAAGCCATGCAAAAATCTGGCAGAAGAGGATTCTAGAAAAAAGAGGGAACCGCTAAAGCAAAGCTCCACCCTGGGGAGCGTGGCCCTCCAGACGTGTCTCAGGTGTGCGAGGAGCTAGACCGGAGGAGGAGGCAGACTGTGGCGGAGCTGACAGGGTCAGGGACTGCAGGCTTCGGTCATGAATGTTTTTGTTCCCTTTTCCCTTAGGCATCTGGGCTATGCTTGGCCCGTGGAGGACTTCAATGCCAGGCACATAGTAGATGCTTAAGAAATCTTCTAGCACATGAGTATATAAATGCTGATGGATCAGAGCTGGGATGGGAGGGAACGAGAGCCATCAGGATGACAGCCAGGATTTTGTTTTCAGGAATTAGATATAAGAGGAGCCATTCACGAGATGAGATAGGATTGGGGAGGCATGGAAGTTTTTGCTAAAATTTTTTTTTTTTTTGAGACAGAGTCTCACACGGTTGCCCCAAGTAGAGTACAGTGGCATCATCATAGCTCACTGCAACCTCAAACTCCTGGGCTCAAGTGATCCTCCTGCCTCAGCCTCCCAAGTAGCTGGGACTACAGTCGTGTGCCACCACTCCCACCTAATTTTTCTATTGTTTGTAGAAACGGGGTCTCACTCTTGCTCAGGCTGGTCCTCAAACTCCTTAGCTCAAGCAATCCTCCCACCTCGGCCTCCCAGAGTGCTAGGATTACAGGTGTGAGCCACTGTGCCCAGCCCCTAAAATCTTTTTTATTATGAAGAAAATTAACCAGACAAGAAAGTAGAGAGAATAGTTTAATGAATCCCCATATACTCACCACTTCTATTTAACAATTATTAATATTTTTGCCATATTTGGTTTACATATTTACCTGAAGTATTATAATAGAAAATTATAGACATTATGATATTTTACACTGAAATAGTTCAGTATGTATCTCTAAAATTAAAAAAAAGGCCATTTTCTTATATAAAGACACTTTCTTACATAATCGCAATACTGTTATCACATACAACAAAATTAACGGTAATCTCTGAATAGCATCTAATATCCAGTCCATATTTAAATTTCTCTACTTATCCTAAAAATATGCCTTCATCCTTGGCTTATATGAATGAGAACACAAAGAAGAGCTGCACTTTGCAGCGGTTGTTATATCTTATAAGTCTCTCTCAATAGAAGATTCCTCCCCTTTCCCCTGTTTTTTGTAATTTGTTGAAGAAGCCAGATTAACTAACTGCCTTGTAGAATGTTCCATCTCCTTTTCTCATTGCTTACTCGAGGAGTCGTGTAACTTGCTCCTTTGTCTCCTTCACTTCCTAAGAACTGGGAGTGGGACAATGACTTGGAAGACTTAGGTCACACGTGTTTGGTGTGAATGCCGTGCCGGCGATGCTACCTACTTCATATTACATCGTGTCAGGATGGTTCACGGAGTGGCGACCTGACCCCTCTATCTTCAGGTTTGCGTTATTTCCTTTCACGACCAGCAGATTAACCTGTGGGATGACACTTCGGCATCCTGTGAATGAATATTCAGTTTTACAACAACATTTTCCCTAATGGCTTTAGCATCCATTGATATTTGTTGCCTGAATCAATTATTTCATTTCAACTCTAATGAAATGATAATTTCCAAGTTCTATTATTCCTTCATTTATTAGCTAAGAATTTTCAATAAGGAAGAACTTTCCCTTATCAGTTAGGGCGAGTTGGTTAGTCTGAAATATAGTTCCTAATGGAAAGGCAGAATAAATACTTTTTCCCTTTCCTTTAATTACCACTTTTCAGCATGAGGAGTTGGTGTAATAGCTGCCTTCAGTGGTCACACTTAATTTGTTTGTTTTGCCTTCTCTTTTTGGAGTATCGTTATGAAATCATGGATTTTTAAACACTTAGTATTTTCAGTCAATTGAAATCATTATTCTTTTTTGATGTTCATATTATCTTTTTTGTTTTTTTAAAGTAGAGACGGGGTCTCACTATATTGCCCAGGCTGATCTCAAACTCCTAGGCTCATATGATCCTTCCGTCTCCGCCTCCCAACATGAGCTACCACGCCCAGCCCGTGTTATCTTAACTTTATCCAGTGGAAGTCCTTCAGTATGGCTCCTGTGTCCCTTTGACAAGATTTCATGGAGTCTTTGAAATCCTTCTTGTTTTCTGGTGCAATAAACTGTCTCAGTCTCATTTTGAACACTCCCTGTCCCAGCCCTGGAATCCACTTTTTCTCCTGGTTCTTTTTAGTAGGAAATGGTGGGGGGTTTTTGTTTTTTGTTTTATGATGGAGTCTTGCTCTGCGACCCAAATTAGAGTGCAGTGGTGTGATCATAGCCCGCTGCAGCCTCAAACTCCTGGTCTCAAGTGATCCTCCCACGTCAGCCTCCCCAGCTAGGATTACAGGGGTTACAGGTGTGAGCCACCACGCCTGTTTTTTACTGGTATTTCTAATTGAAATCTAATGTTTCGGGAATTTGATTTATTTTAAACTTGATTCTCTTTTCTCTGGAAAATCTTGGTTTCTAACAACATAATTAAATATTTACTTTATCCTACAAAACACATGAGATAATTCCAAAAGACAAAAACAATATTACTGTAGAAAATAAAGACAACAGAATGAAGTTTAAGACTCCTTTACCATTCATTTGTCTTTATAATATATCCCCCTATGGATGAACTATCCAAGTACTTTTGTTCCAAGGTCATTTAAAATATTTTTTTTCCTGTATGGTTATATTATAATATGATATACAGTTAGGGGCATTTCCGTTTTCTATTTTTAGGTATTATTTTTTTAAATTAGATTTAATTTCTTGAATCTATAAAACATTTACATGGCCTCAAATTAAAAAGTACATAGTAAGTATATTAGGAAGAGGTTTTTATTGGAATTATTGAGAGGAGTTGTTTTTTTTTTGAGACAGGGTCTCACTCTGTTGTCCAGGCTAGAGTGTGGTAGTATGATTATAGTTCACTGCAACCTCCAAGTCCCAGGCTCAAGCAATCCTCCTGGCTCAGCCTCCTGAGTAGCTGGAACTACAGGTGCATGCTGCCACACTTGGCTAACTTTTTACATTTTTTGTAGAGATGGGGTCTCGTTATGTTGCCCAGGCTGGTCTGGAACTCCTGGCCTCAAGAGATCCTCCCACCTCAGCCTCCCCAAAGTGCTGGGATTACAGGCGTGAGACACCACACCTGGCCTGAGAGTTCTCTTTTGATCATGTTAACTCGGAGCTGTTTGTTAAATATTAAGTGAAAGATCGAATAGGTTTACCATGAAAAAGAGTAGAGAAATGGCGCTGTAGCTGACGAGGGAATGAAGTCAAGAGAAGGTTGTTTGGTTTTCATTTAAAAATTTTTTTTTTTAATTTTTATTTTTTAGAGACAGGGTTTAGCTCTGTTGCCCAGGCTAGAGTGCAGGTGGGGGAGGGGGGGGAAGGGGGGGGGAGGGGGGGAGGGGGGGGGGTGGGGAGGTGGAAGAGGTGGAGGAGGTGAGGGAGGTGGGGAGGTGGAGGAAGGTGGAGGAGGTGGGGGAGGGAGCTCCTCCCTGGTGTTCTCGTTTCTCTAATGGAGGGTGAGGCAGGCGGTCAGCAGGGCAGGGGCAGGCAGGGAAGGTGTGGGGAGGTTTGGGGAGAGAGTGAGAAAATGGTTTCATGGCGTCACGGTGCTTGCAGTCTGCCATTGAGCCCTCAGTGAACAGCCACTGTGGGGTGCCAGAAGGCTGGCTCTGGTGTGGGGATCTGGTAGCCCCTCCCTGGGGGTCTCTGCAGCCAAGGAGCCCGCTTGGGACTGGGTGGGAAGAAAAGCCAACTGTGTTGTTCTGCCTTTTCGTTCATTCATTCACCAAATACTTATTGTGCGCCTGCCAAGTGCCAAGAACCGTGCTGGGCTCTTGGGATGCGTCGGCAAACCAGATGGAAGCGCCTTGGCTCTGCCTGGCTCCCTCTCTCCCTGGATGCCAGAACGAATGACCAAACACTGGGCTCCCCCGCTGCCAGGGAAGCCCTGACTTGGGGCAGCTCCTGTCACTGAGTATGGCCCCCTCCCATCCCATGTCCCCCACAGGACTACGAGAAAGCCCTGTTCTTCCCCTGCAAGGCTGCAGAGCTCGTCAACGACTATGGCAAGGGCTGGAGCCTCAAGTACCGGGCCATGAGCCAGTACCACATGGCTGTGGCCTATCGCCTGCTGGGCCACCTGGGCAGTGCCATGGAGTGTTGTGAGGTGGGGAGGCAGGGTAGGGGGCAGCTGGAGGGGATGGGCCAGGGCCTGGGGCCCAGGACAGCAGGGCTTCCTTCTTCCAAATCAACCCCCTGAGGTCCCCAAGGCTCACCCCTGGCCCAGCCTCTTTACAGCTGAGCCCCTGAAGGATACGTTTATTCCCCCAGCCCCGTCCCAAACCCCATTCCCTTCCAGTCCATCCTCAGGGGATGGAGCCTCCCTCTGTCCCCAGCACCCTCTGTGGGGCCCTGTGAAGATAGAGAAGGCAGAGAGCCAGTCTCTGGAGTTCCATGACCGGGGTTCACATCCCAGCTTTGCCACTTCCTGGGTGACCTCATTCAAGTCACTTCTCTCTGAGCCTCATTTCCACGTGTCAAATGACAATGGCCACTTCACCAGGTGCTGTGACCACAGTGGTTTGGTGTGTGAGGCCTCTGCCCCTTGATGGGTGTATTAGGCTCTGAGAGTGTTGGTTTCCCTGGGCTGTCCCTTCAGAGGGGCCCGCTGGGTGGAGGGTACCCCAGTGGTGGGGACAGACAGGCAGGCCTGAGTGACTGGCCTCCCTTGCAGGAGTCCATGAAGATTGCACTGCAGCATGGGGACCGGCCACTGCAGGCGCTCTGCCTGCTCTGCTTTGCTGACATCCACCGGAGCCGTGGGGACCTGGAGGTGAGGTCACTGGGATGCAGGGGCAGAGGCAGGGCTCAGGCCTGGCCCAGCCTGATTGTGTCCCCTTCCTGGCTCTACAGACGGCCTTCCCCAGGTATGACTCTGCCATGAGCATCATGACCGAGATTGGAAACCGCCTGGGGCAGGTGCAGGTGCTGATGGGTGTGGCCAAATGCTGGGTGGCCAGGAAGGCACTGGACAAGGTGAGGTCGGGCCCTTTCCTGCAGCCCCGGCTATCCCCGTGCTTCCACTTGGGGCCAGTCAGTTGGCTGACAGTCTGTGGGTCTGGCCCTGGCCAGGACTCTCTCAGCCACTTTGTCTGACTTCAGCTTCACCCTGGTCCTGTGAGGCCAGGACACTCCTGGCCATTTTCCAGGCTCAGAGAAGACCCATGACTTGCCCAGGGACCCACAGCTAGTAAAAGGCCTGAGCTGGCGTTCGAACCCGGGACACTGAGTAAACTGAGGCAGGAGGTCTCCTGCCCACACAGCTCTTGTCTCTTCCTGCCACCTTCACACACAGAGCAGCTGCCCTGGCCCATGTCCCCTCCCCAGGCCCACCCTCCCTACTCTGTCCTTTCCTGTGAGCCAAGGCCTCTGTCAGACACCTCTGCCCGCAGCCCTGGCCTGTGTTCACCTTCTAGGCCCTGGACGCCATTGAGAGAGCCCAGGACCTGGCCGAGGAGGTGGGGAACAAGGTCAGACTGCTTCTGTCTCCTGGATCTAGGGTCAGGAGCCCAGGGGGGGACTGGGGTTGGGGGGAAGGGCCCCCTGAACCTGCTCACTCCCTGAGCCCTCCTAATCCTCTGGGAGCTGCCCACAGCCATCCCCAGTCCACCCAGAGAGCACTTCTGAGGGCAGGGCAGGAATTTCACAGCTCGGAGAACAGCATAATTCCTCAGCGGCTTCTCGATGTTCATTAGAACTCCTTGTGGTGGCCTCACGCCCTGAGAGCTGGGCACGTATGGGCTTCTTATAGGTGTCAGTTCTAGTCCTCACTGTCTCCTGCAAGGTGGGTACAGGGAGCCCCATTTCACAGATGAGAAAAGTGAGGCTTAGAGAGGCGCTCAAGGTCCCACACCTACTGACTGGTCTGTCTTGACTCCAAAGTCTATGTTCCTTCCATAGTGTATGTGGCCTCTCCAAATGTAATAACTGTATCCAAACCTTAAAATGTTGAAAACAGGCTCAGCCTTTTCTCAATGTCTTCTAGAAGATGTGCACTTCTCTGGGATCAGGTGCAGAGTAACCAAAATGCCAAATATATTTGCTTTTTGGCTGGATTGGAGCCACTCAGGTTTGCCCAGGTTTCAGGCTGATCAGAAATGCTGACGAGCTGTTCTGTGTGTACTTAATTGATCAAAACAGGAAAGGTAGCCCAGTGCGGTGGCCCACACCTGTAATCCTAGCTCTCTGGGAGGCCGAGGCCGGAGGATCGCTTGAGCTCAGGAGTTCGAAACCAGCCTGAGCAAGAGGGAGACCCCTGTCTCTACTAACAATAGAAAAATTATGT
Source organism: Daubentonia madagascariensis (assembly GCA_023783475.1). NCBI lineage: Eukaryota > Metazoa > Chordata > Mammalia > Primates > Daubentoniidae > Daubentonia > Daubentonia madagascariensis. The sequence goes on from JAKFHU010000403.1 coordinate 768,440, forward strand.
GGGCGTTGTAGCACACACCTGTAGTCCCAGCTACTTGGGAAGCTGAGGCAGGATTGCTGGAGCCCAGGAGTTTGAGGCTACAGTGAGCTGTGATGACACCACTGCACTCCAGCCAGGGTGACAGAGCGAGACTCTGTCTCAGAAAAAAAAAAACAAAACAGGAAAGGAAATGAATTATTACAGAGTCAATGCAGCAGGTATGGGCGATAAAATCCTTCAACAACATGGGGGTCCCCACGTGATTCTTGGGGTGAGACCTCTGATCTCAGCCACTCCCTCATTCTGCATGAAGGGAAACCGAGGCCCAGAGAGGGCAAGACATTTTTCCTAGGTCCGTCAGCAAGACAGGGAAGTGGCTGGGACAGGACCCTGCCCACACTGACTTTGGGCTCTTCTCCCACCGCCGCCCTCCTATCCCACCAGTTGAGCCAGCTCAAGCTGCACTGTCTGAGCGAGGGCATCTACCGCAGCAAGGGGCTGCAGCGGGAGCTGCGGGCACATGTTGTGCGGTTCCACGAGTGCGTGGAGGAGACAGAGCTCTACTGCGGCCTGTGCGGCGAGTCCATAGGAGAGAGGAACAGCCGGCTGCAGGCCCTGCCCTGCTCCCACATCTTCCACCTCAGGTGTGGCTCCTGGCAGGGTGGGCACTGGCAGGCAGGGTCTCTCCAGGGCACTCTGGGACCCAGCTGGCTAGTCACAGCAATAATACTCATAGCAAAGCCTTGCCTCATGCTTTCTGTGCCCGGGTGTGTTCTAAGAGCTTCCTGTATGTTGACTCATTGAATCCTCCCAGCAGCCCACCTAGAGGTGGCCATCCCCATGCCCATAATCCCCAGAGAGAAGTCAGAGAGGCCCCTCAAAGGTCATGGGATCCGACACCCAGGGCCAGACCTGCCCCAGGGCTGTGGCAGAGGCTGGGCTCCGTCTCAACTGCCCTGGAAGCCTCTGGGGCAGAGAGGCCGAGGGGCAAGCTGGGTATAGCAGCACCCTGGGGGGACTAAAAGCGGGGGGGCCCTTCCCTTGCACCACTGCGGGACAGCGGCCAGTGACACTTCTCAGCCCCTGCAGAGGGCAGGGGAGGAAGAAAGAGAGGGCCCAAGGTCCAGATGGAACAGGTCTCAGGGGAGTGGACAGAGCCCTTTGCTTCCCAAGGTGCCTGCAGAACAACGGGACCCGGAGCTGCCCCAACTGCCGCCGCTCGTCCATGAAGCCTGGCTTTGTGTGACTCCCAGCAGCAGCCATGGTCTTCCGCTTTGCCTTCCCCCCTCCTGCTCCACCACATGTTGAAGGCCCCTGTCTACTGGGCAGCAGCCAGCGCCCTGGGCCTGCCCACTGCTGCTCCGAGGGTCCCCGCTGCCCTCCCCACCTCTTTGTACTTTGCTGTTTTGCTCTTTATAGAAAAATAAACTGTTTGTACCTCGTCCCAGTTACTCTGACTTGCCCCGCCTGAGGTCTGAGGGGCTGGGGGAGAGCGGCAGTGAGGCTTCCCAGGGAGCTCCCTCAGACACAAGCACTCCATCTGCACAGATGTCTGAGCCCGCCAGCCACCCCTCCGGGCACTTTGGGTGCCACGGTGACCACCCAGAGACAAGATCCCTGCCGTGAGAAGCTGACACGCACGGGTTGGCGGGGGATACCATAAACAGTAAACATAATAAGCAACGTGGAAAGTCTGGTAGAAAGCTGTTATGGACTGAATCGTGTCTCCCCCAAATTCATGTGTTGCAGCCTTAGTCTGTTTGGGCTGCTGTAATGAAACACCATGGACTGGGTGGCTTATAAACAACAGACATTCATTTCTCACAGTTCTGGAGGCTGGGAAGTCCAAGATCAAGGCACCAGTAGATTTGGTGTCTGGCAAGTGCTTGCGTTCTGGTCATAGATGGCGCCTTCTTACTGTGTCCTCACATGGTGGAAGGGGCAGTGCAGCTCTCTGGGGTCCCTTTTATTATAAGGGGACTAATCCCATTCATGATCACCTCCCAAAGGCCCCACCTGCCTAATACGGCAGCCCTAGCAGACTAATATAAAAGCAATAAATGCTTTAGGACTATAAAGTGTAGAGCATGGTCCCTCTTCCTCATCTTTGTCTCCTTCCCTTCTCTTCAGTCCTAAAACCATTAGGTAGGACAGAGCAAGACAAGCATCAGTGTGGAGGGGTGGCCTGGTGTGGGACATTAGAACCCAAGCAGGGTGAAAGGGTATCCACACAGCATGGGGGGTCAGAACCTGTGGGGGGAGAGGGCCACACATAGGGGTGGCTCATCCTAAAAGTGTCACAGACCAAGATGGGAAAGGAGGGGCCTCTCTCTCTTTCCTTTTCTCTTCCTATAAAGGCACTAATCCCATCATGAGGGCCCCACCCTCATGACCTTATCTAACCCTAATTACCTCCCAAAGGCCCCATCTCCAAGTACTATCACATTGGGAATTACAGCTTCAACATATGAATTTGGGGGGGACATAAAGATTCAGTCCATACCAATGATACAGATTTTGTTGAATAACAATAAGAATCCATATTGATATAAAAAATAAAAGCCAGGCATGGTGGCCTGTAATCCCAGCACTTTGGAAGGCTGAGGTGGGAGGATCTCTTGAGGCCAGGAGTTCGGGACCAGCTTGGACAACATAGCAAGACCCCATCTCCACAAAAAATAGAAAAATTAGCCAGGCATGGTGGCTTTTGCCTGTAGTCCTAGCTATTCAGGAGGCTGACACAGGAGGATTGCTTGAGCCCAGGAGTTCAAGGCTGCAGTGAGCTATGATGACATGATGCCACTGCGCTCCAGCCTGGGCCACAGAGCGAGACACTGTCTCAAAAAACAAACAAATAAATAAATGTTTTATGAAGAATGGGATATTTATATAGTCCCAAAGTACCTCCCCACAAAATACTTAACTAATTTCAAAGGGACAAAAGAGTCACTTCTCAGTGGAGGAGGTTGGCAGACACCAGCTTCAACTGAGAGAGGTCACCATCTCCAGTAGTGGGACAAAATGAAATCATGTGCTGCCTGAAAGAATGCAATGCGAAGCTCAACGTCTCTTCTGTGATAATGCTGCCAAAGATGCATAACCCGAAACTATAATCATGAGGAAACACCAGATGAATATAAATTCAGAAACACTCTGCAAAGTAATTAGAATCTTCAAAAGTGTCAAGGTCATGGAGGAAAGACTGTGAAACAATTCAGGTGGAAAGAGACTACAAGGCACTACAACTAAATATAATGCTTGATTCTGGGCTGGATCCCTTTGCTAGAAAGGGCATTATTGGGCTATCTTGAGTGGGGTCTGAGGCTCAGGTGGTAGAAACATTTTGATGTTAAATTCCTGACATTTCAGGTTGTGTTGTGGTTAAGTAGGAGATTGTCCCTGATTATAGGAAATTCTCACTAAAGCATTCAGGTGATGCAGTATCAGGTCTATAATTGACTCTCGAGTGGATCAAGAAAAAAAGCTATTTGTATTGTATTAGTAAGTTTTCCCTAAGTTTGAGATTGTTTTCCAAATAAAAATATATAATTAGGGGTGGCACAGTGGCTCATGCCTGTAATCCCAGCACTTTGGGAGGCCAAGGCAGGAGGATCACTTGAGGCCAGAAGTTTGAGACCAGCCTGGGCAACATAGCAAGACCCCATCCCTAAAAAAAAATTTTTTTTAATAAAACAAAATTTAAAAAGTGAGGGCTCAGTGGGTTCTTAAAAAAAGAAAAATATATGCATACATATATATATATATATATATATATATATATATAGTTTTAAAAAGAGCAGAGTAGATTGGGGGATGGGGAGGGTGGGACAGCAGGGCAGGGAGGGTGGGCTGCAGTGTCAGAGTGGTTGTAAGGTGGGTCTCATTGAGAAGGTGGCATTTGAGCCAAGACTTTTTTTTTGTTGCTGTCCCTCTCTCTGGAGAATTGAGCCAAGATTTGAGGAAGGTGAGGGAGTGAACCAAGCAGCTATCCTGGAAAGAGCATTCTAGGAAAAGAGACCAGGCTCCTAACACAGGCACTTGCCTGACATGGTCAAAGAACAGCAAGGAGGCCTGTAACCGTGAGTAAGAGAGCAGGAGGACTGGCTGAGGACCTGGAGGAGATTGTGAGGGCGTGAACACACACAGGCCTTGTGCAAGACTTTGGCTCTTATTCTGAGCAAGTCCGGCAGCTGCTGCAGGGTTTTGAGCAGAGGAATGACATGATCTGACTAGGTTTTACAAGAATTTCTCTGGTTGCTACATTGAGAACAGACTTGATACAAGACAACTGGCCTGGATGCTTCAAAAATGTCAAGGCCATGAAAGGCCAAAAAGGTGGGTGCCTGTTCTAGATTAAAGGAGGCTAAAGAGACGTGACAGCTAAATGCAAGGTGTGACCCTTGACTTGATACTGGATTTTTAATTTAAGGCTATAAGGGACATTTGGGGAACAATTGAGGAAATTTTATTATGGACTATATATTAGATATTATTGTATCAATTCCTTGGGTATGACAATGTATTATACTACCAATGTGTTGTAGTTAATATGAGAATGTCTTTGTTCTTAGGAGACACAAGCTGAAATATTTATAAGTGAAGTGTCATAAAGTCTGTAACTTATTTTGAAATGGTTGAGAAAAAAAAAAGTGTGTGTACACATACCCCCCCCCAAAAGCAAATGTAACAAAATGTTATCAATTGGAAAATCTAGGTGAAAGGAAGGGGTATTCCTTATCTATTCTTTCAACTTTTTTGTATGTTTAACATTTTTCAAAATAATAGATTTTAGGAAATGCCGTCCAGAGAAACAGAACCAATAGGGTCTGTATGTAAAGAGATTTCATATGAAGAATTGGCTCAGGTGATTATGGAGTCTGGCAAGTCCCAAGTTCTGCAAGGTGAGTTCTGGAGACCCAGGAGAGCTGATGGTTTAGTTCTAGTCTGGCTCGGAAGGTCTGAGAACCAGGACAGCTGATGGTGTAGTTCCCCTCTGAAGGCTGTCAGGCTCAAGCCCCAGAAAGAACTGATGTTTCAGTGAGTGTCCAAAGGTAGAAAAAGCCTTTGTGCCTGTTCAAAGGGAGTCTGGCAGGAAGAACTCACTGTGACTCAGCCTTTTTGTTCTATTCAGGCCTTCAACTGATTGAATGAGGCCCACCCACATTAGGGAGGGTGACCTGCTTTTCTCAGTCTGCTGATTTACATGTCAATGTAAACAGCCTCACCTGAAAACAGCCTCACAGAAACACCCAGAATGATGTTTGGCCAACTATCTGGGCACCCCATGGCCCAGTCAAATTGACACATTAACCCTCTTGTGATGGTTAATTTTGAGTAGAGGCTGGGAAACCAATGAAGAGGCCCCTGCAATAATCTAGGTGAGAGATAATGGTGGCTTGAACTATGGTGATAGGCCATAGAGGTGGTGAGAAGTGGTCTCCTTCTGCAGTTGGGAGGAGATGGATCTTTTGTTCTGGAAATTTTCAAATAGATACAAAAGTAGAGTGAGGAGTACAGTGAATCTCCATCTCAGCCTTAACTATTCATATTCAGCACATGGACAATCTTGTTCAATTTATGGTTCCCCCCGCCCAGCTCCATGCCCACCACTAGATTATTTTGATTCAGATCTTACCATTTCCAAGTTCTGGCTGTTTGTGTAAGGTAGAATTAACAGGACTTCCAGGTGGACTGGACGTGATGCAGGGAGAGAGAAATTAAGGACAACTCCAAGGTTTTGGTCTGAGCAACAGGAAGGACCTAGAGGAAAGCCCTTTGGTGTTTTAGTTTCTCTCCCCACCAGCAACTGAGACCAGCTGGGCCTGGCTGAAGGGGGTGCTTAGGGGTTAGAGTGTGGGACTTTGGAGAAGAGATTGTCCAGCTTATGGCTTGGGATTTAATTCATTTTTCATTTGAAAATATTTTTTGTGTTCCAGGCACTTTCCTAGGCCCTTGGTGACTCATGGTAAACAAATCAGACACATGTGCCCATGGAGTTTATGATCCAGGGAAAGGGAAGACAAACAACCAAATAACCACACAAGAGTATCTGCCTAGTAAGTGCAGTGCAGGGAGTGTGGGAGAAAGAAAAGACTTGACCTGGTCTTTGGGGGTCAAGGAGGGCTTTGGAATGGATTTGAATATGAAGGAGTTCTCTAGTTTACAGGAGGAACCTGGGGTTCTGGGAAGAGCAGAAGCAAAGGCCCAGAGACAGGAAGAGTTGGTGGGTTTGAGGAACCCAGCAACAGGCAGAGGCCTAAGCACAGTGCGGGAAGGCCCGTGTGCGGATACGCTGCAGCCGTGGTCAGGGCTGGACCACAAGGACTTTGGTCTGTATCCTAAAAACAATGGGAAACCTTCAAGAGGGCTTTGTTTGTTATTATTTCTGTTTTTGAGGGAGTGGGGTACCATGACCAGGTCTGGTTTTGGAAAGATTTCTCTGGCTACTTCATGGGGAACAGGTTACAAGCGGGTGGCTTTCACCCCAGCCTGATGCTGAGACAGAAATGACTGCTTTTCTACAGTTCAAGCCTTTCACATCCATTTTAATCTTCACCAGAACCCTGTGTGGTCTGTGTGAGGGCCTCTCCATTTCCCACGTGGAGAAACTGAGGTCCAGGCAGGAAACCAGGCTTGCCCAAGGTTGCATGGCAGAGCTGGGCTCTGCCTTCCCCCCACTACCCTCAGAGCCCAGGGTTATAATGGGGCTGCCCAGTCCTTCCTGATCATTCCTAGCTCCAGCCTCTCTCCATGCAGCATCCTAGGTCCCAGGACCCCCCACCCTGCTCTAGGCCTGGCCTAGGCCTCTTCTCTTCTCTAAAGGCCCCAATGTACTAGAGGCCCCAAGCTGGGCCACCTTCTTTCTCTCTTAGGACATGCTCTGCCCCAAGCTCTCAGCTCCCTGCTGTGACTGTCTTCCTGGTACTTCCTTGATCTCCTTGAGCAGCCTGAACCTTCATAAAATTGTTCTTTTCTTCCCACCTCCCCCAAGACATCCCTACTCCTGGGCTCCCAAGGCAATCAATCTCTGACATTCTGGCCAGGATCAAAGAATGAGATATTCAGCCTAGAAAGGTCCTTAAAATGCCACGTGGGCTAATCCTTCTCTTTAACATTCCGCCAGGTTTTGGTCCCACATGGCCTTCCTGCTTCCTGTGATAGGGAGCTCACTACCTCCTGGGGCAGCCTCTTCCATTTCATAGAGAATTTGGACTTAAGAATGGACTGAAATAAGTCTCCCTGAAGTCTCTGCTACTAGAGTCCTAGTTCTTCCGCTTCTTGGATGCACTGAGGCCAAGTCTGGCTCTCTTCCTTAATAGCCTCTTGGACATGAAAGAAGCTCCCATCAGACTCTGCTCATTGAGTCTGAGAACCAGGCTACTCTAGTCAGTACCACTGTTAGAGAGAAATAAGGCTGGACACTAAAGGCAATAAAGACAGATTTTATCCAGTACTACCGTACCAGGGGAAAGAGATCTCAGTATAAAACTAAGCTCAATTCCGAACACAGCAAAGACAGCTGGGGATTTATAGCCAACAAGGAGAGTGAGGGGGCCAGTGGATGGAAAATTATTAAGAGGAGGTATCGAGGGAAGGGGGATTCTTGCTAAAAGTAGGCCAAGGTCTTACACATCAAAGGTGGGGGATGAGTATCTTTTTTTTTTTTTTTCCTCCCCCACCCCCATGGGGATGAGTATCTTGATTAGATATGGGGCTGATCAGGTAGCAAGAGTCGGGGGGATTCTGTTAAACTGAGTAGGATTCTTGCAAAAACTGGGCTAGGCAGGTTAATGACAGGGCCCAAAGACTAGGCTGTGAGGCCTAATCAAAAAGAGGGCTCAGAGGAGCCTACCTAAAGTTTGGTCAAGGACAGACTGCCACCACCCATCATGGGCCCAGGCTGGAGGCTTTCTAAACATACTCCGATTTTTCAGGATCTCCAAATGTAGGCCCCAGAACGGAACCCACATGCCCCAGGTATGGTGAGGCCAGCATAGACAGGACAATCTCTTTCCAAGCTGGGCTTCTTGACTCCTGTCAGGCAACTCTGAAAAGTGGGAATTTGGGGTCAGTAGTCCCAGTGCTGACAGTGACTTGATGAATGACCTCCGGCAAGTCACTTAACCTCTCTGAGCTGACATGTGCTTAATTAAAATTGAGAATGGTAATTCAATCTGTCCACAGAGCAGGGTTTTTGAGAGAATAGAATAAATTATTGCTACCTGTGGAGGTGCTTTGTCAGCCTGGGTGAGCAGCTGCAAATGTTGTTATCTAAGGAAAAATTTCTTCCTTCAACTGCGTTCCAAGAAAACTACTGCACAGATTTTCACCAAGTTTAGAGGGTATGAAACGTGGCTTACATGAAGTTCATTTTAGGGGGGCCCTGGGGCTCACCTCAAAGTGATAAGGAGGGATTTTTCAGAGTAACAGACACAGGTACAACAAATGAGTCTCATATTATCCAAAGAGATCTGCCCCGCTCATTGAGATGACTAACCATGGACAGAGAAAACAAACGATTGCAGACATGAGTCATAATGTTTTTAACTGTAGAGGCTGATTGTCAGTTGAATTCTTCCCACGTGGACAAGTCTGTGGAACCTGCTTCCGACCTACAGCAGCAATTTCTGTCTTTAAAACTGGTTAATGATTCTCTCTGGTAACCCTGGGTAGCCAGCTTGTACTTAACACTTATAATAATGCAGGCTGAGGTGGCATGGCTTTTTGGCCCTTTGCACACGCCTGGCGTATGTTGTTTATGGTTTGGGAGGCAATGCTACCGTGTAAATCCCCTCACTCATAGCCGGGCCACGTTTTGAGTTTGAATGTGCCCGATCACAAGCACCTTTGCAGGTATCGGCCAAATTAAAACTACGTTTCCCAAGGGCCCTCGCGGAGTCCCACGTTTTCTCCCTCCCCTTCCGGTTTTACGCTAGGCCACGCCCCCATCGCACGCGCCGGCCAATAGCGGCCCCGCCTCTCGCGCCGGGCTCATACAGGACGAGGGCGGGAACGCTTCAGGAGCCGCGGGGGCGGGGCCTGTGGCCCGGGCTTAGTCTTTAGAATCGGAGAAGCAGATTCGCAGCGGCAGCGCGGACAGAGCTAATCCGGTGAAGAGTCAGGATTTGGGGGGAGAGGTTCGCCACTAGTCAAGAGAAGGCGGTAAAAAAGACGGCATTAATCTCCCTCCGCGGCTTCTGCCCAGCCCCCTCTTCGGCCTTCTCCTCCTGGAAATGAATCTGCCGCCGAATCTCGAGAGTCCAGTGACTCGGCAGGAGAAGATGGCGACCGTGTGGGATGAGGCTGAGGTGGGCACCGGGAGAGCTGGGGATCCCCGAGCCGGGGCCAGCTGGGAGACGCACTTGGCGGGAGGGGAGGGGTTGGATGGAGGGGGTCAAGGTCTGGCCTGGTCCCGGGGTTGGGGTCGCTTGGGATGTGGGCAGGGGTCCTGACTTCTTCATTCTGGTTATTATGGGCTGGGAAACTGAGGCTGTGAGTTCGGAGAACGCGGGATGCCTGCCCTGAGTAGAAGTAAATAAGTAAATATATAAATAAAATTTTTTTAACAGCAAGATGGAATTGGGGAGGAGGTGCTCAAGATGTCCACAGAAGAGATCATCCAGCGCACACGGCTGCTGGACAGTGAGATCAAGGTGGGCGCACGCCCCTGTGCAGGCCGTGGAGCCCCGGCACACGGGCCCTGGCGATCCCAGTCGCCTCTCCTGCTTCCTTCTCAGCCACCCTGGGGGAGGCGTGGGGCCCGCGGCTTCCTTCTTGGACCAGGAAAAGAGAAAAGGAAACTAAGCCTTAAAAGGGACAAGAAGAGAGACAAAGGGGTTGGAGATCGGTGTTGAGATGAAGAGTTAGCTGACTGCCTTTCCCAACAAGAACTTTTGAGTATTCCTTTCAAGAATCCTTTTAGTAAATCCCCATTTTACAGGTGAGGAAACTGAGGCTCAAAGAGATTTTTTTTTTTTTCTGTGGTAAGGTACCCAGCCCTTACTAAGAGGCAGAACCTAAAACCTCTATTTGCCTGACTCAAAGGCCTACTCTTTTCTGAATACTACAACTACTTCACCAGGAGGCTTCCACACTGGCCCCCTGTTTTGACTTCTGCAGGATGTGGATACAGTCAGGCTTGCCTTTCAGAGAGCCTTAGAGCTGGGTGAATGGATGTGGAAGGGTCCCCTGGGCAGCCTGGACCTCACCAGTTACAGGGCTCTAGCGTAAGCTGAGCCAGGGCTGCACGTTTGCTCATCCACTCATCTGCATCCCAGATCATGAAGAGCGAAGTGTTGAGAGTCACCCATGAACTTCAAGCCATGAAGGACAAGATCAAGGAGAACAGTGAGAAAATCAAAGTGAACAAGACCCTGCCGTACCTTGTCTCCAACGTCATCGAGGTGTGTGTGTATGTGGAGGGGAAGAGGGGGTCAGCAGGGCCTGGGGACAGCCTGGGGTGGGGCCACTAGGAGAAGAATGGGTTGAGGTTTTGAGACCAAATTGCATGATAAAGCTACACCTCCTGGGGCCCCCTCCCTAGTGTGTACTTCTAGGGGGAGATATAGGGCCTGCAAAGCCCTTGGAAGTCTCACGTGTCTCCTTTACTATTGGTTATTCTTCCTCGGGGGTAGATGAGCCCTGTGTAGAGAAGCAGGCTACACAGAGATCTTATCAGTCTTCAGGTTTATCGGCCACAACTTTGCTGGGCTCAGGGCTAGTTGGAGGAGGGAGGTAGCTATGCCAGCCCTGCAAGTGTTAGGAACTGTCTCATCCCAGGAAGCACTGGGCTTTGGGGAGTTCAAGGTGCTGAGCTTTTTTCCTTTCCAGTTACTGGATGTTGATCCCAATGACCAAGAGGAGGATGGTGCCAATATTGACCTGGACTCCCAGAGGAAGGGCAAGTGTGCAGTGATCAAAACCTCTACACGACAGGTGAGGCTGGTGCAATAATGGGAGAACAGAGGACGGGGGGGATGTGGGACAGGACTAGGGAGCCTTACTGAGGACACTGAGACTGCATCTGTAATCTTTTCTACAGACATACTTCCTGCCCGTGATTGGGTTGGTGGATGCTGAAAAGCTGAAGCCAGGAGACCTGGTGGTGAGTGGGCCTGAGGCCAGGAAGGGCTTTTTCAGTCAGTTTTCTCCCACCTAGTAGCTGAGCCCCTGCCCTGGCCCCAGGTCAGTGTTGGCTCTGAATCTCAGCAGAGCAGCCCGGAGAATCTGGGATCCTGTCTACTTGCTCTTTGGTTCTCGTGTTGCCCAGTCCTGTATCTTTCTTTTCACTTTACAGGCACATATCTCCCAGCCAGTTAGGTAGGCCTTGAGCTGGGACAAATCTGAAAGCCCTGTGCTGTGTCCTCAGGGTGTGAACAAAGACTCCTATCTGATCCTGGAGACCCTGCCCACAGAGTATGACTCACGGGTGAAGGCCATGGAGGTGGATGAGAGGCCCACAGAGCAATACAGTGACATCGGGGGCTTGGACAAGCAGATCCAGGAGGTGAGGGAGGCCCGGCAGCTGCCAACAGCCTTGTCAGCCTTTCAGTTTCTCCATGTCATTGACCAGAGCGTGTCCCCCTAATGTGCCCCTTATCCTCATAGCATCCTAGGGAGGGAAGGAGGGGTGCCATGTGACAGGTTAGGAGACTGAGGTCCAGAGAGGTTGAGTGAATTGCCTAGGGTCACAGAAAGTTAGTGCCAGAGCCAGGACTGGAACTCCAGCTCCTGGTTCCTGGTCCACTGTCTTTTCTACTGTATTGTCCTAGTCCTCGAGAGGCCATAGCCAGCCCTGGTGGGGGTGAGCTTCCTGTGTTCTCTTGACATGGGGCAAGGAGAGGGTGTGTCCCTGATTTGGAGTAGGAGGTGGGCAGATTGGGGATGAAGCCATTAAGGGGTGGGCTGTAGGAGCCCTCAGGGCTTCATCTCCTCACCCAGGACTTCTCCTTGGCAGCTGGTGGAGGCCATTGTCCTGCCAATGAACCACAAGGAGAAGTTTGAGAACTTGGGGATCCAACCTCCAAAGGGGGTGCTGATGTATGGGCCTCCGGGGACAGGGAAGACCCTGCTGGCCCGGGCCTGTGCCGCACAGACTAAGGTGAGTGCTTTGGGAGGTATGAGGAGGAAGTGGTGAGAGGTGAGGCTCCACCAAACGGGCTCAAAGGGGCCTCTGCCTTTGGCCTGACCCTACCAACCCCTCCCTGCCAGGCCACCTTCCTAAAGCTGGCCGGCCCCCAGCTGGTGCAGATGTTCATTGGGGATGGGGCCAAACTGGTCCGGGACGCCTTCGCCTTGGCCAAGGAGAAAGCCCCGTCTATTATCTTCATCGATGAGCTGGATGCCATCGGCACCAAGCGGTAAAGGAGGGAGTGTGTTGAGGGGCCCTGGGGGCTCTTGTAGCAGGGCCTCGACTCTGAATTATGCCAAATTCCAGCTCTTTCTCACCCTGCCCCCATCTCTCTGGGGACAGTGGCTCGGTTCTCCTTCCCTAAATTCTCTCCTAACCAGCCTCCCTGCTTCCCTGGCCATTCATTCTCCTCACAGCTGCCAGCACGTTCCTTTCAAAAACAGAAATCTGTCACCTAACTCGCATGTATGCACAGTCCCTAACCCAGACTGATCCTATTAAAACCCTTTCCTGGGCCTCCCTGTTCCTCCCTGGGATAAATGCTGGACTTGCCCTGGCCTGCAAGGCCCCACATGTGGCTGCTCCTGTGCCCCTCTGGCCTCATCCTCTACCTACCCCCGCCTCCCACTGTGGACTCCCTCCACAGTATCCCTTGGTTTTTAGGCCCACTCTGGCTCTTTCCTTGTCCTCCACTGGTTGGTTTCCCAGCCGTGGTGTTTTCAGCCTTCGTATCTCAGCCTCAGGGGCACTTCCTTGGGGATGCCTGCGTGGACTCCTTCATGCTGCAAGTCTGGGCCAGATCTCTGTATTTCCAAGCTTCAGCTCAGTTTGCGACCACAAATTCATCAGAGTGATAGGCCTGATTTTGCTCACTGCTTTATCTTCAGCCCAGCACCTGATCTCAGCACCTCGTCAGTTTCTGAGTGTTGCAGTCCATAATTAGTGACACCGTATTAGTGCCTGTCCCTGGGCTAGGGGCCCCAAGTCGAGTGAGCCATTTCCCTGTCTTGAACAGGTTGGGTTAGGCTTCCAGGGGGTGGAGAAGGGGAGGGCTCTGCCCAGGCTGCAGCCTCACCAGTGTCTTGGGCCTTCTGTGTGCCCCAGCTTTGACAGTGAGAAGGCTGGGGACCGAGAGGTACAGAGGACAATGCTGGAGCTTCTGAACCAGCTGGATGGCTTCCAGCCCAACACCCAAGTAAAGGTAAGTATTACTGTCACTTCCCGGGTGAAGAAAATGAGGCTTGGCGGTCAGGGGACTGTCTCAGGTCACCCAGCTTGTGAGTGGTGGAGCCAGAATTAGGATTTGGGCCCGTCTGTAACATCCCCTGTGTCTCACCCACACCCTAGCTGCCTCTCTGCCTTTTATGACTGTGACGGTGCCTGTCTGTGACTGCCTTGCCCCTCAATTCAAGTTGCTGCTTCTCCCCTTCCTCAGGTAATTGCAGCCACTAACAGGGTGGACATCCTGGATCCTGCCCTGCTCCGCTCAGGCCGCCTGGACCGCAAGATCGAGTTCCCAATGCCCAACGAGGAGGCCCGGGCCAGAATCATGCAGATCCACTCTCGAAAGATGAACGTCAGGTGAGAGGAACAAGAGCAAGGCACCGAGACCTGAACAGGTGGCAGAAGAGCATCCCTGTCGCTCCTCTTTGTATTGAGCTTCCCTAGCCTCCAAGACCACCCCCTCCCGCCTCCCCGTGCACACACAGTGCTGTTCCACACAGTTGCCCTATGTAGAATCTTGCTGAGGCCCAGGCCCTAATTCTGGGTGCTCTGCTCCTGAGAATCCATCTGCTCTGCCCTCCCCGCCCCCATCTGAAGGCATCCAGGCCAGAGGCACTCAGATTCCTAGCCTCTCACACCCCAGCGGATGAGCATAGCCCAAGCATGGCCCAGGGAATCTAAGTAGATCTGAGTTCAGATCGTGTGACTTTCAGCAGGTGGTATAGCCTCTCTAAGCCTCAGTTTTCTGATTTGGAACTTGAAGGTGATAGCACCAATTTCATGGGGTTGTGGTAAGGATTAGATGTGACATCACACAGTGCTCAGCACACGATGAGGACAGTAGCAGCTGTACTGTGCCAATGCAGGGCCACTCTGCTGGGGGAATGTGGGACCATCTTTTGTCTCCACAAGCCCCTGCTCCCCTGCCTCAGGCCAAGCCAGTCCCTAGAGTCTCAGATGCAGATTTCTAGAAGGCTAGAGCTCAGGAGACTAAAATTTCCTGGTCTAACCTGCTTTAACCTGCTCTTTCCCCCAATGTTGTTCTGAGAGGAAAACAAGGTTCAGTAGGTAAAGGACTTGCCTCCGGTGACAGGACGAATTGACTTTGCTGCTTTATGGGGATGTGGGAGGACATCTGCCTCTCCTTCCCCTTCCCATAAGCAACTGAACCTGTGGCATCTGTCCTCTCCCCAGTCCTGATGTGAACTATGAGGAGCTGGCCCGCTGTACGGATGACTTCAACGGGGCCCAGTGCAAGGCTGTGTGTGTGGAGGCGGTGAGTGGTCAGGAGGGGTGGGTGGGTTGCTTCCTGCCTTCTTGCCCTTTTCCTGGACAGGACTGGGGCATTTGGCTGGTGGAGACAGCTGAGGGGAAGAAGAGAAGAGGGGAAGAGGCTGAGAAGGCCCAGGCCTCTGGGAGCCAGGCTGGGGGTATGGGGAGGCACCTAGACTCTGTCTGTCCTGGCTGCAGGGCATGATCGCACTGCGCAGGGGTGCCACGGAGCTCACCCACGAGGACTACATGGAGGGCATCCTGGAGGTACAGGCCAAAAAGAAAGCCAACCTGCAGTACTACGCCTAGGGACACCCCAGGCCCACCTCCCATCTCTTGCTGGTTAAAATGTGTAATAAAAGATGGTTTCGGTTCCCTGCCACTGGCTATCTCGCCTTTCCTGGGCTCTGGGTGAGAAGGGGATGTGCAGGAGACCCTTTCCCCAGGTGCTGCAGCCTGGAAACATCTGGGAGACATGGGCCCCAAACCCATTGTCAGGGTGAAGCCCACCCCTCTGGGGGTGTGCCTGGTGCTGTAGCTGTTGCCTGGGGCCTTCACACCTCCCCCACCAGAGTCCCTGCAAAGCCCTCTCTCCACCTTCACTGCTCTCTCTGAGCTTTCAGAGGCTTATGGCCCTGCAGCTCCCGAATGAAGGGCCTAAATAGAAGCCAGCCTTTTGCTTCTTTTTGCATTTTGGTGCTCTGGCGCTGGTCCTTGCTACATTGTAAAGCCACGCTTTGGGTCTTTGGTCCTCCCAAACTCGTCCCTTGTTTCCTGGCCCCTGGGCCTCCTGTTTCTCCACTTGCCCCCATTAGCTCTTTCTGCACATTTCTTCTGGCCAAAAACTGAGCCTTGAGCAGGATCTACTCTGAGAGCCCTTCTGGCCTGACTTCTGTCACGCTGTGTTCTGTCCCCTGCTTCCCCATTCTGCCATCCTGTCATCGGGCCCCACATCTTGTTACAGTTGCTCTCGTGTACACCACCAACCTTCCAGCTCTCCAGTCTGTCACCCGGCTAGCATGGTCGCCACTCAACCGAGGGCTCACTCTGGGCCACATGCCATACGGGTCTTCATGCGTAATCTTACCTAGTTATCAGGATAACCACTAATAGGGTGTCTCTGTTTTATAGATGCATTTAAACAACTGGGCCGAAGTCACACAACTATTAGGTGGCACAGCTGGGAATAAAACCCAGGACTGGGAACGAAGCCAGTCTACTTTGGCGGCCCCACAACTGGCCTTTCAAAGTGATAGCCCTTCAGAACTCTGTCAGCTCTCACTTGCCCACTCCTTCCTCCTTTTCCCTCCCCACGTGGACATGAGCACAGCAAGCTACTGACCATCCTGGCCAGGCCAGCTCCTTCCCAGCTCTGATTTCCTCCCCTCCAGTCTCACCTTCCCCGGGTGGCTCACCCTCGGGCATGGCGCTCTGCTTGGCACTCCCACTGACTTCCCAGCCTCTGCCCCAGGAGCCCAGCAGCACGACCCTGAAGTGCTTCTGGTTCTGTCCCCTCCCCTGGACCCAGCCACCCCCACTCTAGTGTTCCTGTTCCCTCTTCTAACCAAATAGGGCATTCACTCTTGGCCATGACACCTGAGTTCCCCCACAGGGCCCACCCTCACCCATCTTGGCTTCCTCATCTATAGAATGGGTCCCCTGCCTCCCTCTGGGCTGTGTGTGATGCTTGCATGTGCCTGTCTGCCACCCAGCAGGGCTCGCCGCCACTGCTAGCAGCCCCGAGCACCTGCTGAGGCGAGGAGGCTCTGCGGAG
Organism: Daubentonia madagascariensis; assembly: GCA_023783475.1. Lineage (NCBI taxonomy): Eukaryota > Metazoa > Chordata > Mammalia > Primates > Daubentoniidae > Daubentonia > Daubentonia madagascariensis. Next base: position 784,819 of record JAKFHU010000403.1, read on the forward strand.
ACATCCGGAGACATCCGCACTCATCAGGTCCTTAAGACAGTCACCTTACTGGATATGTCACAATTAGATGAAGCAGATATTCTGTCCCTTTTAAATGTTTTGTTGATAGAAATACTGAACGCCAAGCACTCCCAGCTGAGGATGTCGCTGATTTCACACCTGCCTACCCCACATTTCATGGCGCTGCCGCGACTCTGGTGATCTAGGCCACAGGGCTGAAGGCTGTCCTGGCCAGCTTGGAGAGGAAAGGGGTGGGTGAGACAAGTCCCACCGCCCCTCACCCCGCCTTCTCCCGACCGCACCGGGGAAGTAGTGCCACCTGGTGCCCGGTGTCATACACGGCACTTCCAGAGGAAGAGGGCATATGGTTTAGAATAAGGATGCTGTTTTCTCTTTCCTTTCTCTTTCTTTTTTAATGAATGATAATTTTATTGAGGCCAAACCTGGACATGACTCCATGGATGGAGCACCCTTCTTTCGTTAAACCATTAAGGGGGGCAGGCAGAGGAAAAGCCCTGGCTTGTCGGTCTATAAAATAAAGTCTGGGTGCTGTCTCACACCTGTAACCCCAGCACTTTGGGAGGCTGAGGCGAGAGGATCTCTGGAGGTCGGGAGTTCGAGACCAGCCTGAGCAACACAGACCCTGTCTCTACAAAATAGGAAAATTAGCCAGGTGTGGTGGTGTGTGTCTGTAATCCAGCTACTTATGAGTCTGAGGTGGGAGGATGGCTTGAGCCCAGGAGTTTGAGGCCACAGTGAGCTATGATGGTGCCACTGTATTCCAGCCCGGGCATAGAGTGAGACCCTGTCTCCAAAAAATATAAAAAAAGTAAGGACGACGTCCTTGAGGGTGGTGAGGGGCTAAAATGGCATAGGGCCAGGCTCGTGTAAGTGCTCAGCCATTATTGGGATAAGCCAGGAACACATGAAATGTCCAGATGTGTACCGCAAAGGTAACAGTTCAGAGACAAGGACCCGGCCGTGGCACTGAGGAAAGCCCTGCCTAGCCACAGAATCTGGTGTGCAGAACACAAGCAGCCAGTTTGTGGATAATATTTATTTGTATCTTACCTATAGAACAAGTATTTACAGATATAAATGGAACCACAGCAAAATTGCTATAAAACCATTCAGACCCTCTCGATAGCTACTTCTCAAAACACGGTCAAGGGTGGGGCGGGAGCCTGGCTGTGGAGCGGGCCAGCTGAGTACCTGGGCGTCAGCCAAGGGAAATAGCTGGGGATTATGGCTTCAGCATTCTCCCAGAGCACATTCCTGAGTGCTGACAACGCGGAGCCCTCACCGCCCCTGCCTTACCCCGACCCCAGTGGGAGAGGAAAGGGGCCCGAGCAGGGAAAGACAGCCGTGGCTCCCCCTCTACCGGCCCTCATAGTCTCTGCCTGGCCCCTGTGCTGGCAGGAGCATCCCTGAGCTGGCTTGGGAGGCCTCCGGCCTGGGGCTGCTTGTTGCCCTGCAGGCTGCTGTTTGGCAGCTGGAGGTGGCAAGGGTGGCCGGTGCTGCCAAACAGGAGCTGGCCTAGGCAGGCAGCCCTGAGAAAAAGGTCTTAGAAAGCATCTCCCAGCTCAGTGCTGGAGGTGGGACTGTCAGTGCTGGGTGGGGCTGGGGGGCTACACGAGCACCTGCCTTTCCTTTCTTTGGCTTCAAGGTGGCAAAGGAAGGGCCAGGAAAAGGGACACAGCAGAGAGAAGCCACCCCAGCCTTGGCCCCTAGGCTGCTTGAGACCTGGGTACATGAGCAGAGGGGTTTCCTCCCTCAGGCTAGAGGCTGGGGGTGCAGGGAGCAGGAGGCAGGACAGCTTGGGGTCCCCTGCAGTCCTGGGCTCCTTGGGCTGTTCTTACTCCTGGGGTTCTGGTGAGGTGAGGCCTCTGCTTGGGACAGTGCTGCTGTTCCTCACTGCTCACTGTGGGGGGTGCAAGATGGCAGGGTGGCAAGGAGAGATGACCACAGCCTGCCTGGGGCAGATGCTGCATTGGGCCCTGGGCCCGGCGCACAAGGATCACAGTGTCGGTCTCGCACACACGCCTCTGGCCACATGTGCACACCACACACACACACACACACACACACACACACACACACACACCCCTCCTGTCTGGTCAGAGGCTCATTCTGTCTGACAGGCACTCGCCTTCTCGGCCTCTCACATATACGGTCACAGAGTGAATCCGAGTCTCTTATTGCTGTGCGGGGGGTGGGGGCGTCAGGGATGGTTATTCAACGAAGAGCGAGAACAGCACCATCACCACGATGCCGGTGCACAGCAGAAGCACCTGCTGCAGGGAGTGCCTGTGGGGAGAGGGGCCGGGGCTCACGGTGGTGGCACTGGCGCAGGGAATAGGCAGTGGCCAGAAGCTCCCCCATCTTGGGCCCCTAAAGGCCCTGTGAGTGGCAGTCCCAGAGGGTCACTCACCATGGGTCATCTTCCTCCAAGAGGTCGGGCAGCACATTCACCAGGGCGATATAGAGAAAGCCGCCAGAGGTGAAGGGCAGGATCCAGGCCACCGTCTCCTCTGCAGTGGGAGGAGGATGCCCAACTGGCTCAGAGCCCAGGGAACTGTGTGTGTTCCACCATATCCCTCAGGGGAGACTAGGGCAGACCCCAGCCTGGATACCAGCAGCAGGGCAGCCACACCCTTTGGCTGGTGCCCCTCTGCTGACCACTATCTGCTGCCACCACCCATCATGCCCGTACCTACTCCCTTGGGGGACTGCGTACAGATGGCGAAGCAGGCGCCCAGCAGGCCCCCCAGCGCCGTCGAGAGTTGCAGCTTGGCTGCGCTCCATCGGTCAAAGCCGGCCCGGAGCAGGATGGCAAAATCGCCCACCTGAGAGGAGGTCCAGATGTTCACCCTGCGCCCCAGCTGGCCCAGAGCCCCTGAGCACTTCAGGTACAGACACATACACCAAGCCTCTTGCCCTGCCCTGCCCCTGGGACCTCCATCCAGAGGAGGCAGGAGCATGGCAGAGATAGTGGCTGCAGCCTGTGGGGTGAGGAGCTCCAGCACACAGCCCAGCCCCTGGCCTGCCACTGCCAGGCAGGCCCACCCTAAAGCCCTCCCCAAGCTCCATGTCCACGCTGACCAGGGGACCCCTTTGGTCCTGGGCCCCTTGAGGCCACCCTCTGAGTACTCACCTCATGGGGGATCTCATGCAGGAGGATGGCCATGGTCGTCAGGAGCCCGATCTGCAGGGAGGGGAGTCTGAGTTTTTGGGGTCTGTGTGAAGGGCCTGGGCGCCCCACTTGCCTACTCATTCTACACAGATTCACTCTGCTCTGAATTGGCTCTGGTCTGGACACTGTTGCCTACTGGAAATACAGCAGGGACTAAAGGGGACCAGGCACCTGCCCTCATGAAGCTAACAGTCGAGAGGGGAGAGACAGGACTAAGCAAACACCCAGAACCATGTGTTCACACAGTGATGGTGCTGTGGAGGAAAGGGTGGATGGGGCATCCTGGGGTGGGAATAGCAGGGAACTAATTTAGATAAGGAGGTCAGCAGAGGCCTCTTTGAGGAAGTTCATTTATGTCGAGGCCTGAAGGATGAGCAGTCAGCTGTTTAAGGAGTGGGTGGAAGAACATTCCAGGCAGAGGGAACTGTGAGGTAGGAAAAAGCTTGGCCAGTTGAAGAGTAGGCAGACCACTGGGCCAGGGCACAGAGGGTGGGGCTGAGAAGCATCTAGAAGTAGGCAGGGCCAAGCCTAGCAGCTTGACAGAGGCATCCCAACAAGGAGTGCTGGAAATAAGAAGAGACCAGTGGCTCAGGACAAAAGAAGGTGCAGGGAGACCAACGAGGAGGCTCTGGCAGCGTCCAGGACAGCATCAGGGAGGACAGGGGCGGGGCAGTGCTTAGATGAGGGTGCTGGTAATGGAGGGAGCAAGAAGTAGGTAGAACCAACTGGTCAACACAGGTGCCACCAGAATCACCTGAGGCTACCTGCCCAACCCTTCCTCACCTTCTTGCTCACAAGGAAGCTGGCAGCCACGGCCAGCCCATGAGTGAAGTTGTCGATGGTGTTGGCCAGCAGGTTGAGATAGCCACTGACCTGGGGCAGGGAGAGAGAGCCAGACTGAGCCAGGCAGGTAGGGCTGGGCCGGGCTGGCCACTCGGGGCTGTGTGGCAGCTGGGTGGTGTGGTGAGATCCCAGGGTGGGATCCCTGAGCGGGCCACTCACTTTGATGCTCCGGACCACTACACTGAGGCCAGGTTCTGCAGCTGGCTGGGCCAGACAGCGGCTTCCATTGAGTGCGGTGGCAGCAGTAGTGGGGTTTTTGGAGGGGGCCTAGGGCCAGGAGAAGGAAGGAGAGATGACATTAGATGCCCCCTCAACTGGGCCAGGGTAGACACAGAAGGGGAGTGAGTGGTGGAGAAACAGACAGGAACACCTCTTTTATCTGGCTAGACTTTGCTGCTTGATCAGCTGGGTGCCCCCAAACTCAACACACTGCCATCATGATTGGCCTACCCCCCACACTGCCATCATGACTGGTCTACCAGAACAAGCCATAGCAGGGGCTGATGCCATCACTCCCCCCACACTGCCACCCCCCACACTGCCATCATGACTGGTCTACCAGAACAAGCCATAGCAGGGGTTGATGCCGTCACTCCCCAGATGCTCCCAAAGAAGTTGGCCCAGCCTCCCACAGCTCCCAGGAAAGAGGGCCAAGAGACTTCTCTTTTCAGGGCTCAACTCAGAACCTGGGCTTCCGGGAGGATCGCTTAAGCTCAGGAGTTCAAAAGCAGCCTGAGCAAGAGCGAGACCCCATCTCTAACAGAAAAAAAAAAGAACCTGGGCCTCCAGGCCCTGGGCACCACCACGTGGACAGGACAGAGGCTGATGTATCCAGGCCCTGGGGTCTGGGGCTCACCTGGCTGGTCCCCTCCCTCTCCTTGCTGTCCAGGAACATCTTCTCCAAGGCCAGGAAGGTCAGGATGCCAGCAATGACCCACAGCCCCAGTTGCTGTTGCTGCTGCAGGCTCTGTCCCTCACCACCTGCAGGGGGGCAGCACTGACAGGCCAAGCCAAGCCAGGGCCATAGGAGGGTGCCATTTGGAACGGGGCCCAGTCCAGGGCAGTGACAGGTGCAGGGGGCTAGCACTGGCTGGTTGGGCATCTGGGCCCCAGGACCCCCACAGGGGCTAGGGCGCTAGAACCAGGACAATCCTCCCTTTCCAGGCAAGTTCCAGCCAGACACCCAAAAGCTCTCTCCCAGTCATCCTGGCAGAGCAGGCAGGGCCCAGGCCATCCCTGGGCATGGGCACCAGCTCCCCCTCCTACCCTCTCACCCCTGGCCTGTGGTCTTACTCACCAGGGCTGGTGCTGCATGTGTAGGCCCAGGCCTCGGGTAGCAGGTGCAGGAACACATTGCCCAAGAGTCCTCCCAAGGCAAAGCTGAGCAGCTGCTTCAGGCGCCGGGCCCCAGCTACAAGGCAGAGATGCGAGGTCTGGGGGCTGCCCCACTGGAGCCTGGCCTGACCTCTGCCCCACTCAGCTCACTGGGCTCATTCTGTTGTCTCAACCAGACCGCAAGCCTCTAGGAGGCTGGATAGGGGCTGGGTGCTCGGCAGGAATACACCACACCTGCTGAGCAGCTAAGAGCCACTTCTGCATCAGGGTTAAGAGACTGGGCTTTGGGTCCCAGCTCTCCAACCCACCAGCTGGTGACCTTGGGCAGATAACTTCTTCTGCCACAGTTTCCCCATTTGTAAGTTGGCTCTTGTGGAAATTAAATGATAAAACATGTGGCAAATCTTCACTAAATGGGAATTTTTCTCTTCTCAGCCACTGTCACTATCAGAAAAGTGGCAGAGATTTGGGAACTTTCACAGACTTGCAGCATCCAGAGTTGGAAATGCTCTAAGAGAGTCCAACACTTTGGTTTGATAGAGAAACTGAGGCCTAGAGGGCAGAGGCAGCTGGGTGTGGGGTGGGATCCCAGGGGAGGCTGCTACTTCCAGGTTGTGTGACCTTAGGCTGGTCAAAGAACCTCTCTATGCCTGTGCTTTCCCTCTTGTAAAACGGAACCAATGATCCACGTGCTCCCTGTGCTGACCTCAAAGGGCTGCTCTGAGGAGGGATAAGCTGAGGCACAGGCCTGACCGTGGGCCCTGACGAGGCTCCATTCGCAGCTACGGCGCCAGCTCTCAACCCAGCGCCTGGCACGGAGGCATTGGGTGACCATCTGCTAAGGGAACGGGTCCTGAGCTTGGCAGGCAGCACAAGCCTCTGAGGTGCTCATTTCTAACAGATTCCTGGGGCTCTCGTCCAGATCTACTGTGTCACACTCTTGGGTGGGGGATAGGCACCTGCATTTTTAGCAGCTCCCCATACAATCTTTTGCATTTTTAATTACATGTTATTTGTGAACAGGCACTACATGGTACAAAAGGGCAGTTGAGGAAAAGCCTCCCACCCATGCCCGGGCCCCGTCTCCCAGATCCCCTCCTCCCTTCCACTAGCCTCTTGTGGATTCCCAGGGAAGGCTGACCCAGCTGCTCTTGGTTGGAGAACTCTTCCACTCTGCGCAGACACTGAAGGCAGCGCTTTGCTCACTACTGCAAACACCTAGCCCTCTCCCTGCCCTAGCACTCTCCCAAGTGCTTTAAGTCTTCACAATAGCACCTATGAGGTAGATACTGTTATTCCCAGGTTTAAGGTTAGGAGACAGAGGCAGAGTAAAGTTAAGTAACTTGCCCAATGCTACCCAGCTGGTAAGTGGCAGAGCCAGTATTTGAGCACTGGCAGGAAGCCTGGCATCCGTATTTCCAACCACTATTTATACTGCTTCTTGGTGAATGCTTGCTGACCGGAAGGACAGATGAATGCACAGATGAACATTCGTACCCTGGCCCCACAGGACCAAGGCGAGAAATTCTATCCTATCCCCGCCCTCCCTGTCAGACACACGTGAGACCTGGGGTCTCCCAGAAGAGCAGCAGCATGTTTCCCACACTGCTGGCTGCCCCTGGGCGCCATCGGAGGGTCACCCACCTTCTGAGCGCAGCATGGTGCCCATCTCCAGGGGAATGACGAGCAATGGGAAGACCCCACTGAGCCCCACCATGAGTGAACCCAGGAGGGAGCAGATCCAGGTGTCCAGCCTTTCCCCACTCAGCAGGGCCCCCCAGGACTCGCTTTCTTTGTTGTCCAGGCGACAGGCTGTCGCAGCCCCCCGGCTCCAGAGGGCCGGCTGGGAACCCCCAGCCCTTCCCAGGAGCTCCAGGACAAGGGCAGTGAGGAAGAGGAGCCTGTGGCCCGCCATGCCACAGCCAGGGCAGGGACATCCAGGCATGCCACGTACTGCAAAACACAAAGGCCACTTACGTGAGCTGCCACCCTTGGCCGCACACCTGCTTAGGAAACGTGGCACCTCACCCCTCCCCCCAAGTGGCCATGGCTCTCCTGCTGGCCTTGCCAGGGCATCCAAGGATCTGAATGGTGGGCACACAGCAAAGGGGCTCTGTTCCTCCAAGCTCCTGCTCCCAAGGACCACACATTTTTTCCTTCTGAGTGAGCTCCAGACTGTGTGTCAGCATGTCTGCCTGAGGCTAAACTTTCCCTAATGACAGGGTGAGGCTCTGGCTGGGCTCTCCTCAGTCACAGGCAGGCCAGCCCAGCCAGAGGAGGCTATGCTGCCAGGATGTGCCCTGATGAGGACACCTAGGGACTGAGGTGGCTCTAGGTTGATGGGGTGGCATTGGGAGGCACAGGTGGGGAAACTGAACAGCTGAGCTAGGACAGGACCATCAAAGCTTCTTCCTAGTACATGAATCCAATGTCCCTGGGGCACCCAGGACAGGAGGTGGGCTGATGAGAACGGAGCCTTTAGCCAGGAGATGCCTCTCAGATGCACAGAGCACAGGCTTTGGAGACTGCAGTTAACTTCGTGCTCTGCACTTTCAGCTGCTTGGCTGTGGCCAAGTCCCTGAAGCCCCCTGTTTGAGCCTCCGTGCCCTCATCTGCAGGATGGGGATAAGCATTGCCTCCCTCACACAGATGTGAAGATGAGATGAACTTTAACAGGTGGACGTGCCTGGCATGGCGGAGGCACAGAGAGGTCCTCCTTATGTTGGGGAAGGCCTGGGGCACCGGCAGCAGGAATGTGCCCAGCCGGCGGATCACAGGATGTGGACATGAGTCAACCAAGCGAGAAGTTCAATCTGGAAACTCGGGCATGAGGTTTAAATGTGGTCTGCCCTTCCTCACACTGGCTGTGACCTTGAGCTGGTGATGTCCCTGTCTCAGTTTCCTCATCTGCTGATGGAGATGGGAGGGAGAAAAAGCAGCTGCCTCTGGGCGGTGGCAAAGATGCCCACGTCTAGGATCTCCAGGCCTTAACTAGCCGGAGACCCTGATGAAACCGGCAGGACTCCACCGGGACCAAAGGCAGGACCGAGCCAGGCCAAAGCGGTCGCGCAGAGGTGAGGCGGCCACAGGCTTGGGCGATGGAAAGGGTGTACGGAGAGAGTCTGAGGGGAGAGGCGAAGGAGAAAGCAGGACAGAGGGAGAGAGCCAGAGTGGGGCGTGGGAGGGGGACACGGACGCAGAGAGGGGAGCGAGGGAGAGATGGGAGCGGGGCGTGGGGCCAGACGAGGGAGAAGAGCCCAAGGCAGGCAAGTTCGCTCCCGGGCTCTGGGAGAGGGCCCCGTCTGACCAGGACGAGCCGGGGCGGATAGGGGATCGGCCAGGTCCGTCCCGCCCGGGCGCGGGCCCTGAGGGTCCGGCGGTCACTCACCGTGCGGCGGCGGCGGCGGCGCTCCGGGCGGCCCCGGCCATCCAGCTGCGGTGCCGCGCCCCGCCCCGGCTCTGCCCCGCCCGGCCGCCCGGCCCCCGGCCCGGAGCCGCCCCCGGCGCGCGGCCACGTCACACGGGGCTTGTCCGGAACCGGACGCGCCGCGCGCCGCGGGGTCGGGGGGAGCGGCAGCGGGGGGCGCTTCCGGCCTGCGGCCATGGGGGACCCGGGCGGAGAGCGCACTTCCGCTGGGGCCGGGACGCGGGGCGGCGGGGAGAGCCGGGCGGAAGTGGGAGCCCCACAGGCCCGGCGCTCAGCCAGGCTGGGCAGGGCGGAGGCGGCGGCCGTGCGGGGATCGCGATTGGCAGCGCGGCTGGGCTTGCGGGTCTGGCCGCCGCTTCCCCTCCAGGGCTGCAGTTCCGTCCGTGGCCGCACGGGGGCGCGCTCGACTGCCTGACCGCGCCGCCCCGGGTCGGGCTGGGAGGATGGCTGCGGCGCTCCTGCTCTGAGTCGGCCGGGCCCGGCTCTTCCATGAACAAGGGAAAGAGGAAGTGCCTGCCGCAGGGAGGGGCCTGGCCCCGGGAACCTCAGAAGAGGGAATTTTATTCTTACTCATCGAATTATTTTTATGCTTTGGTTTTTCACTGGGAACCTCAGGCCACTGTCTCCAGGACTTGTAACCCTTTGGGGTCCAATGCATGGCGGCTGGACCCTGCTGCTCAGAACTCCAATCCTGGGGGGTGAGGGCTCTGTGCTCCCCTCACCTAGAAGTAGCTAGACCTGACCTCTTTTCTTAGTCTAGGACAGCAAACAATTGACGGCAGTTATTATAACTGCAATTTACTGAACACCTACTATGTGCCATTCACTCTACTTGCATCATCTCACCGAATCCTCCTTTTATCCCACTGAGGTAGGTACTGTTAGCCCAGGGTCACACAATGGCACAGATGGCAGAGGTAGGATTCAAACCTGGGTGTCCCTAACCCCAGGGTGTGAGATACCACCTCTCACTTATAGGGCCTGAACAGCAGTGGGAATCTGGCCTGGCGTTTGTACTTTGTATCCTTCTCTGGGAATCAGCCAGGACAGGAGAAAATTCAGGAAGGGGCATGTGGGTACACACCTGGGCAGAGATTATGACCGAATGGGGGGTCTCTGAGTCTCTGACCCTCCATCAGCCTCCCATGGCAGCTTTCTCCATTTGTTCTGCACCACTTTCCCCTCTACTGGGGGCACTGAGGGCACACTCAGCTCTCACATGGTGCCTGTCCAACCTCATCCTCCAATGTCTGCACTTCCAAGACTCCCAACTCCTTCCAGGTGGACCAGGTTGTCCTCTGAAAGCTTCCTGTCTGCCTCACCCCACCAGGCCTAAGATCTGCCAGAATGTCCTGTCTCCTCCCTGAGTTCTGAAATGGAAACCCGGGTTAATGAGTTAGTTTCTTTGCAAAGGAAAACACTTAGGGATGCTGACCTGGGACTTTTAAAATGCCCCTCCTCCCTGTATACAAATCACTCCATCATATGCAAAGCACTTCACAATATACAAATGATTTCACAATAACATAGTCAGCATTCCTGCCTCTGGGGGCTGAGGGCTCCTGGCCACCCAGCAAGGGGATGGGCAAGACCCAGCCAGAAATGGTACTTGCTGCCTATTCACCTGGCCTGGAATTCTCAACATCAGATGGCCTAATGCAGTGGTCCCCAATGTTTTTGGCACCAGGGACCAGTTTCATGGAAGACAATTTTTCCATGGACGGGGGTGGGGGGATGGCTTCGGCATGATTCAAGCACATTACATTTAATTGTGCAGTCAGTCCTCTCTGCTAATGATAATCTGTATTTGCAGCCACTCCCCAGCACTGGCATCACTGCCTCAGCTCCACCTCAGATCATCAGGCATTAGATTCTCATAAGGAGCACACAACCTAGGTCCCCCGCATTTACGGTAGGGTTCTCGCTCCTATGACAATCTAATGCCCCACTGATCTGACAGGAAGCGGAGCTCAGGTGGTGATGCGAGTGATGGGGAGCGGCTGTAAATACAGAGGAAGCTTCATGGCTTCCTCACCTCCTGCTGTGCACCCAGTTCACAGGGTTGTGGTTGGGACTGCAGCCCTAATGGATTGAAGAAACAAGCAAACAAGCACATTGGAGGGTGGGATGGGACCATGAGTGGGGAGGGCCATGTGAAAAGATACAGATATACGGATACGGTGGGGGTACTAATGTGTGGCTGTTTACAGCACTGAATTAGATCAGCCAGGGGCTTCCAGGTACACGAGAGAAAAGTGAGATGCAGAAATGTTTATTTAATATGATCCACTATTTTAAAATAATGACAAAAAGAAACTTTGTATATGTGTATGTGATTATAGCTATCAGTATACAGAAGTCTATATATAACTATGAATAAATTAAAAATGATAGGCTGGCACGGTGGCTCACGCCTGTAATCCCAGTGCTTTGGGAGGCCAAGGCTGGAGAATCGCTTGAGCCCAGGAGTTCGAGACAGCCTGGGCAACACAGTGAGATCCTGTCTCTACAAAAAATTTTTTAAAAAAATTAGCCAGGCTGAATGGCGCATGCCTGTAGTTATAGCTACTCAGGAGGCTGAGGTGGGAGGATCACTTGAGCCCAGGAGTTCGAAGTTACAGTGAGCTGCAATTGTGCCACTGCACTCCAGCCTGGAAAACAGAGGAAGACCCTGTCTCTAAAAAAACAAAACAAAACAAAATCTCATCTCATATATATGTGAAATCTTGCTATTTATATATAAAATCTCTGTGTCTGTCTGTCTCTCTGGCCTAGCTTGGTGGTTAAGACAATAAGATTCTTGTGCCAGACTTCCTAGGGCAAATTACTTAACACCTTATGCCTCAGTTTCCTCATCTGTAAAATGGATTCCTGTATTAGATTGTTTCATTTTTATGTTTTAATTTTTAAAAATTGTTTGTAGAGACAGGTTCTTACTATGTTGCCCAGGCTGGTCTCCAACTCCCAGCCTCAAGCGATCCTCCCACCTCAGCTGGGATTACAAATGTGAACCACCACGCCCAGCTTGTATTGGATTGTCATGAGGATTGAATTAATGAATACACACAAAGCACTTAGAGCTATGCCTGACATATGGGAAGCTTTATACAGGCTCAGATATTAACATTATTTACATGGGTATTTGTATGGATATGTGTGTATAAAGAAAATGTTAAAGCAATGAAAAGAACTGATAAATTATAGACACAGGGTAGGAGCCACCCTCTCTCTTCTCCTTGCTCAGCACAAATGAGTGTTTTCTGACACATTTATCAATTGGTTTGGAGGCCTCAGGGATTTCCTGGGTTGAGGCGCTGGACAGACAAACCTCAGCAGGGCAGGATGGACCTGGAAACTGCTTGGCTCTGAGAGGCCAGGAGGTGTCTGGGATCCTGGAGCAGCAGATCCATTTCTCTGACTTCACTGTGACATTCAGGATCTGGCTTTAACACTTTGTTCCTGTCTCTCATACCTTTACTGGGGGCTCTGGGGAAACCAGAACTCAGCCCTCTAAACCCAGAAGGTGATACTGCCCCCTGGGCCTGCAAGACTGGCCTGGCCTGGCAGTGGCCAATGCTCTGACAACCTTCCCTCTACTCTGACGGTCCAGGGCTAGAGACTCTGGGGCTGGGGCTGGATGCTTCCAGAGCATGGCCTCTGGTGAGAAAGTGGGCCTTCTCCTTGTTACAGGGCTTTCTGTGGGGGCCAGCAGGCAAGCAGCAATCTCTTACAGAAGGCATCTGGGGCTCAAGGTGGTGAACACCTTGCCCAGGGTCATAGCTGGAAAGAGACACAGCCAGGTGCTCACCCAGGGCCACAAGCTCTGACTCTCTAAAGGGGACCTTCCCCTCTGGAACCCTGACCCTAACCCTCTCTCAAGTAGTTCTTTCCAGAGTAGCCTTAGCTCCCTCGTGAGTTCCTGGGGTGCTTGCTCCCTTGAATCCTGAGCTCTGGCCAGATGATACCCCAGTGACCCCACAGGGCCTCCCCCCTCTTCCTCTGCCACTCCGCAGCTCTGCCACATACAGCATGACTTTCTGTCCAGCCTCTCTGCCGTTGCAGGCGTTGTAACCCCTAGCAGCCTGGGACGTCCTCCTTTCACCATCTGTTGACTCAAATCCAGCCTGTTTACAAGGCCTCCTCCTCCCTGCAGCCTTCCTGATGTGTCCAGCCTGAAGGCCCTCAGTGTCAGTGTGTCTTTGGGGCCCTTAGCCCTGTTCCCTGTACACCCAGGCCTCTTCCCCTGCTGGGTGTGGGCTCCTGGAAAGAAGGACAAGCTTTTGCCCATGCTCTGAATAAAAGTCTGTCCAAATCAATTTAATGTCTCCCTTTCCCCTTCTCCTATCTCAGGTGTGCAAATTGGGGTGAAATCCTTGTGCATTATGCACTGTCATCTTGGCCCTTGCAGGACCCTCTTTCATTTAATTTCTGTTTATTTACATATTTGCTTACTTGTTACTCCTCCCCCATCCCATCTCCCTGCCTCCTTCTTGGGGGAACCTGAATTTTGTGATGATCAGTCCTTTGCCTTTTTTTTGGTTAGAGATGGGGTCTTGCTATGTTGCCCAGGCTAGTCTCAAACTCCTGGGCTCAAATGATCCTCCCACCTTGGCCTCCCAGAATGCTGGGATTATAGGCATGAGCCACCATGCCCAGCCTACTTTTTTTTTTAATAAAGATCTTTCTCACATATATATGTATGCCTAGACAATATTCTGTTCGATTTGACTGTTTTTTTTGTTTTTTTGAGGCAAGGTCTCTGTCACCAGGCTGGAGTACAGTGGTGAGATCATAGCACACTGCAACCTTGAACTCCTGGGCTCAAGTGATCCTCCTGCCTCAGCCTCCTGACTAGCTGAGGCAACAGGTGCATGCCACCACACCTGGCTAAATTTTTATTTTTTGTTTTTTGTAGGGATATGGTCTTGCTATGCTGCCCAGGCTTGGTTTGGCTTTTTTTATTAAGAAAAAAAAAGCTGTTTTAAGGTTTTATTTCACATTTAGTGAATTTTACAATGGTTTTTATGTAGGCCCTGCATAATTGTTAACAAGTTTATTAGGTATTTTACATTTTTGTGAATATTTTGGGCAAGATATTTCCCATTACATTTTGGATGACTTATGGATAGCTAGCTTACAGGAAGGCAAATTATTTTTATGTATTCCTTCCATACCTTATAAACCAACTACATTTTCTGGGTTCAAATAATTTCTCCATATGTACTCTTGAATCTTTTAGGTGGGTAATCATATCATCTCCTATTAACAAAAGTATTAGAAGGAAGGAACCAACATTGTTATTCATCAAGGTATGGTTTGGCTTGGTTTTGAACTTCACAAGAAGGGTAAGTACAGCTGTCATTTGGTATCTGCAGGGGGTTTGGGTCCAGGACCCCCTGAAGATACCAAAATCCACGGAAGCTCAAGTCCCTTATATAAAATGGCATAGTATTTGCTTATAACCTATGCACTTCCTCCTGTATACTGTAAATCATCTCATTGTATTAGGTATTATAGATTACTTATAATGGAAATGCTACGTAAATAGTTGTTATACTGTATCGTTTAGGGAATAATGACAAGAAAAAAAAGTCTGTACATGTTCAGTACAGACACAACCATCCATTTTTTTCCCCAAATATTTTTGATCTGTGGTTGGTTGGACACATGGATGTGGAAGCCACGGACATGGAATGTATGTGTCTTCTGGCATGGGCTCTTTTCACTGAACAGCATGGGACTAAGATTCCTTCATGATATTATGAGAAACTGTGAGTCATTCGCTTGCACTGCTGACTGATGTGCCATTGTGTGAATGAATCTACTGTAATTTATTTATCCGTTTTCTTGTGGATGGGCGCTTGGGTTATTTCCAGATTTTTGCTATTGGGGACAGTGCAGCTATGAATATTCTTGTCCATGTCTCTTGGAGCACACAAGAGAGCTCTTGATTTGCTGCCTGGGGGCATTTGCTGGGTTACAGCCTCTGTAACAGTGAGCTTCATAAGATAAGGCCAGATTGTTCTAGCTGGTGGTTATTTGGGGCTGCACCCTGACCAGCCACAGGCTGGAGGTGTTGCTGCTCTGCCTCTTCTCCAGCACTTGTGCTGTCCAGACGGTTCATTTTTGCCCTTCAAATGGTATAAAATAGCATCTCATTGTGGTCTTAATTTGCATTTCTCTCATCACCAATGAGACTGAGCATCCTTTTAGATGGTCACTGGACAAATGTGTTTCCTCTTCTGTAACATGGCTGTTCATGTCTTTTTTTCTATTGCATTATTTGTTTTTTATTCTGATGGATTTGCAAGAGTTCTTTATATATTTTGAGCTATCCTTCCCCTCTTGCTCGCAGCTGACGTCTCCAGCTTGTGGCTTGCTTTTCACTTTCTCTAAGGTGTCTGCACTTCTCTCTTCCTCCCACACCTGCCGCTGGCATGGCTAGCGTGTGTGTCGGGGCTGGGTGAGGGGGTCTCGTGCCCCTCAGAAGCCCGCTTAGACTGACCCCACTGCTCCTCCTGTTCCTGGAGCTCTAAGAGACCCATCTCCTCTTCCCTCCCAGCCCCGCTCCCATTTTCCGCAGAGGCGGCCTGGTTTGGGGAGCCCCCGTCGGGCTGGGGGCGCATCCTGGGGCAGGGAGGGCCTCACTGCGACGGGCCCCCCCCAAGTGTGTTATCACTTCCGGCTGCCCACCTGGGGGCCGGGCCCCCTCTCCGCTCGGCTGGGCCGCAGCCGGCCGCGGGCACTCCCCTGGGGGCAGGCGGCCGCGGGGGAGGGGCGCTCGGGTCCAGCCCCTCCGGAGGCGGGGGCGGCGAGGGGGCGGGGGCCAGGCCTGTGGCAGGGGTGTGGAGGGGGCTGCGGAAGCTGCCCGGGCAGATAAGGGCCGAGGTCCGTCCTCCCGCGACACGGTGCTGGACGCCGCCTCCTCCCCCGCCCCGCCCCGCCCCCTTCGGAGCCAAGGTCGGCCTGGAGACCCCCTCCCCCCAACCCGGGGCTGGGCGTCCTGGGCCGGAGACCCCAGGGAGCAGTGGGGGTGGGGCTCCAGCCCGCTCACTCAGCCTCCGGACCAGTGACAAGTGACAGCAGGGCTCCATGCCTCAGTGATCTCAGCTGGAAAATGGGGGTAGGAGCCCCATTTTCCCCGCAGGGCTGTTGGGGATGGAATAACTGCAGGCTGCAAAAGCCCTCTGTGGGCTTGGGCTGCTTTGATTGGTGGGTCCCCGAGGTCCTTTTATGGCTTTTTGCGTCCCCACTGCAAGATGGGAAAGTAGGGGTCTCCCACACCCCCACAGAGCAGCGAGCCAGGAGCAAGCGGGAAGGGGGTGGAACTCTTTCCCCTGCTCCACTCCGGGGACAGATCTAGGTTTTGTGGAGCCTGAAGCTTACACAATTTGGGGTCACTCTTTAAGGAAAAGATTACAAAATCATGAATACAAAATTGCTGAGGCCCCGCCCAGCACCTTGGAAAGGGCGGAGCAAGTGAGGAAGCTCAAGTCCAGCTTTCTTACCATCCCAGCCCCACGCTGCAGGCGCCCCTCTTTCAAGAAAGTTGGAGACCAACTTTGTTACAGGGCAGGGTATCCCAAGGCGATATGGCAGGGGGACTGCTTGGAGGAGGTGCTGTTGCAGCTGGTCCCCAAGCCCAACCAAAAGCAAGGGCAGTCAGGCATTTGAGGACTGCAGCCACAGCCATGCAGGGCGGCGCCTGACCCTGCACCGCTGGGGTGGTAGGGAACAATTCTAGGAGAAAAGGAAGGAGGACCTATCAGGCGCAGTGTAAGTGCGCGGGACTTGATTCAGACGTCCTTGAGGTTCAGCCCCTGCAAGGCTGTGTGACCTCGGGAAGTCTCCTTCCCCTCGGTTTCCTCACCTGTAAAATGGAAGTAATAATACTACCTACTGGACAGAGCTGTTATGAGGCTTAGATGAGACCATGCATGAAGAAGGGCTGAGCCCATGGCTGTTAGAAACAAATTTCCCTTCTGTGAAATCTCCAGGCCAGCAGAGGTATTTTTCTCCCCATTTTCGGGTTAAATCCCTCACCCAGGGATTGGTCTCTCAGCTGCAGAGCTGGGATTTAAATGCAGGAATGTCTGGTGCCAACAGCCTCAGCTCAGACCACCAGGGAATGCTGCCTCCTTAGGCCTGTCTCCCAGGGAGTTGAGTCCCACTGATGGGTGCGCATGCCCAGGGCAGGGAGCTGAGGGGAGCTTCTCAGTCCAGGAGGCCGATTCCCTTTCTGGATCTTATCATGTCTCTGCTCTCCCGAGCACCTGAGGCTGGCATTTTTTCCAACTCTGACATCCTCCAACCTGGACCAGGAGAAGCAGGAGAATTTGGGAACAGGGAGAGGGCAGGGGAGCTGGGAAGGGGCCACGGCCTCAGGCCTGAGGGCAGGAGTGACACTCCAAAAGGTTCCAAGTCTTTTTCCAAACAAAGAGGTGCTGCTTTACCTCAGGGTTTGCGTGGGATTTCCACTGGACTGACGCAGAAGAAAACTGAGTTCTCATCCCAGAGCTGCCCCTTTCCCAGGCAGCTGACCTTGCCCCAGTCCCTCCTCCCCTCTGAGCCTCAGTTTCCTCATCTGTGACATGGGGATAAGAATACCCACAGCTGCAAGGACTACAAGATGTTGTGTATATGGAGTGCCTGGCGAATGCTGCCAGTTGTTAGAACAGTCTTGGGGGTCTGGGGTGTCGTGTGAGGGCAAGGAGTGACAGCAGAAGTGGGGAGTGCTGCCAGGGCAGGAGAGGAGTCTCCAAGGTCTCTGTCCCAGAGAGGTAGCACTTCGGGGGTAGGGCTGGGAACCCCAGCTTCAGCACTCTCCCACATCAGGAAGGGTCAGAGCGAGGCCAGGGGCCCTGGGGGTGCTCAGAGAAGAGTGGGGAGCTGAGGTTCTCAAGTGAGAGGGAGAGGAGGAGGAAGTGGGGGCTTCTGGGAGGAGGTAGGAGGGCAGCCGCGGTGTGGTGCCGCCACATGATCACCCTCAGGCCCCATTCCACGACTTCACTTGTCTCTCATTGCAGACTTTCAAGGTAGACATTTCTCCCCCATTTTCCAAATGGGGAAAGAGGCACACTGCACATGCTCCGGGGACTGTCTGGCTTCATAGCCTGGACTCTTACAGTCACTGCCACTTTCTTTTCTTGCCTGTCTGACAAAGTTGCAAGTGAAGCAGTGTGATCCTCATCCTACAGACAAAGAAACAGAGGGATCCCGTGCCCTGCCACTCTCTCCCAAGAGCTCCAACTCCAGGCTAGCAGCTGTCTGGGAGACATCACCAGGAGATCCAGGGCTGGACTCACAGTGAGAGCAGAGACCCCTGGAGTAAGGGAGTGAGCTCACCATCTCAGGAAGGCTTCAAGGAGAGGCATCTGGATCTCCACCAATGTACCCCAACAGAGAAGTAGGAAGATGGTCTCCTGGGCATGGGGGCACATGGCTCATAGTGGCTCCAAAACGTAGCCAATTTTTTTCTAAAATTCCTAATTTTATCTCAAAAAGTTTATACAAGTTTGCATCCTTCTCTTTAATATGTGCGAATTTCCCCTCTTTTTTTTTTTTTGAGACAGAGTCTTGCTCTGTCGCCTGGGCTAGACTGCTGTGGTGTCAGCCTAGCTCACAGCAACCTCAAACTTCTGGGCTCAAGCGATCCTCCTGCCTCAGCCTCCAGAGTAGCTGGGACTACAGGCATGCACCGCCACGCCCAGCTAATTCTTTCTATTTTTGGTGGAAACGGGGTCTCGCTCTTTCTGCTCGGCTGGTCTGGAACTCCTGACCTCAAGCGATCCTCCTGCCTCCACCTCCCGGAGCGCTAGGATTACAGGCCTGAACCCCTGCGCCTGGCCTTCCCCCCTTTTTTTTTAAAAAAAGTTTTTCCTCTCAGTCTTCTACCTGAGTGGACTCTCCAGAAATACACGCGGTGATCACATCCTGTGTCTGTGTATATCCTGTGCCTGCGCAGGGGGCTCCAGGCTGCAGGCCCCTGGGTCTGGCTGGGACAGGGTTGAGCCAAGGGCCCTGCCCGTCGTCACAGTCTGCGGCCAGCCCCACCTTTGCTCCAGGCCCTGCCTGCTGCCTGAGCCCTCTGTCCCTTTTGGTCTTACAGATGTTTGTCCATCCAGCCCCAATTGTCCTACTCAGCATGCCTCACCCCTCCCTTTGTCCCCTGAGGGTCCTTGGTGCAGAGGGGCCATTACCCGTCTTTACCCCTGTCTGCTGGGCAGCCTGACCAGCCCACAGCCCAAGGGTTTCTGTGCCCAGTGAGAGGAAACTGAGGCCCACAGATGAGAGGTGCCTAGCCCCAGGGAGCATAGCGAGGAGAGTTGGTGGATGCTGGGGGTGTCTCTGGGCAGGTGGGGGTGCCTAGGCCCAAGGAGAGATCTGGGCACTGGCCAGGGAGGCAGGAGGAAGGATGGAAGGCCACGGGGTGCCCGGGGGCTGCTGCCTGGCAGGTCCCCGTGCCCAGGCTAGGGAAGTTTCTTATTTCTCCTGCTCTGACTTCCCCCTTTGATTTATTATAGCTATGAAATGCTCCGCTCTCTTCTCTTTTCCTTGCTGTCCCCGGGGCTGAAGGAGCACAGGCCTCCCCAGGCACCAGGCCTCGGCCTTGCTGGACTCCCATCTCCTTCCAAGGGCGGGCCTGGGGCCCAGAAGCAAGAGGTGAGTCGGGGCAGGCAGGGTGGGATGAGGAGGGGCCCAGGCCTCTCAAAGTCAAGCCTGGGCAGGACCCCAGGTGCTGGCAAAGCCCCTGTTGGGAGGGGCTGGGGCGGGGCAGAGGGTGTGGCAGGTGTGGACTTAACAGCAGCCGGCTTCCTGGGGTCTCGGGGTGGCCAGGTCTGAGCCAACGGCTCCAGTGAGGCTTGGGGATCAGGCCTTGCCAGGGCCTGAAGGCTGGTCACAGAGTCCTCCGATGCCAAATGCTAGGTCAGAGAAATGGCTTCTCTGTGACCCCTGACCCTATATTCTGATTTATAGGCCAGGCTCTGGCTGGTCTGGGGATTGGGCTGAGAACTCAGAGGAAAGCCTGAGGCCCGAGGCCTGGAAGACTCCGGGCTCCTCGAGGCGGCAGCTGGACATCACCCTGAGGCCAGGCCCAGGCCAGCGTCTGTGTCCGGCTCCTTGGCAGGCCCGGCAGCCGGAGCGTTTCTCCCAGCCACTGTGCGGTGCCTGTGGTAATGGGGCTGTTGGCGTTTTGCAATGGGCCGGGGCTGGGGAGGCGGCACACACATGCTTCCTGTGGTGACTGGGCGCTTCCTGTTTTCTCAGGCGCCGGCCTTGCTGCTGCCGATGTGGAAACAGGGGCAGCTGCAGCCCGGGAGGCTCCAGGCTGGGTTCCCCGACCCTGCCCAGAGGGCCTAAGTGGGCCCTCCTCTTCCAGGCCCCAGCCCCGGGCAGTGATGGCCTGAGTTCCCCCCATACCAGGCCGCCATCCTTCCCTTCCCCAACAGCTTCCGCCAAGAAGAAGCGGCCAGGCAGGGCCGTTGCTCTGGCCGAGCAGGTGGTCCCGGAGGTCAGAGGTCCAGGGGCGAGAGCTCAAGGCTTGGGTCAGGGAACGTGGCTCTGGTCTCGGCTCTGTCCTTCGCTCACCTGGTGCCACCGGCCATCTCTGACCTACTCCAGGCCTCGGCTTCCTCTCTTGTGTAGTATCACGGCATCCATGGTCTAAAATCCCTCGCCTGTTTCTGCACGGGTTGTGATAGTCATTGAGCTTTACATTCCGAGAGACTAAGCTTTGGGGACAGCACTGAGGCTGAGCACCTTGGAGGTGGGACTTGGTATAGACCTTGGCAGAGATGGGAATTGGAAAGGGGGGGGGAGTAGGAAAGGGCATGCCAGGAGGGGGGGTCAGATTGGAGCAGGGCTTGGAGGTGGGAAGACCAGGCCCAAGGTTGGCAGACAGGGTGTTAATGGGACAGGAGGGCATCGGGAGACAAGCTGATCTGGGGTGACTCAAAAGCAGAGGAAGCTTTTAGGAAACTTTTTATTCCTGTAAACCATAGGAAAGGGCCTGGCACCCCTTACGTTCTTCTTCAGAAGGAAGACAAGTGGTCCTCTGCAGGGTGGGGGAAGGGCCAGCCCTTCCCTACTGCCAAGGAGGTGGGTGCCCGCGTGGTGTGACGTGGGAGCCTCAGGAGGGACCCATGCCTCTCCCCACCTGCTGGCCTGCCTGGAGTGCCACCACCGGGCTAAGGCCTTTGGAGTCCGCACTGCCCTCTTCCCGAATCTGTTTTGTTTTTAAGCTGATATTGCAAGAAGGGGAGGGGAGATGACTTTGCTTCTTGTTGAGTTTGCTGACAGCATCTGACCTCTGGAGGAAGAACTTCTTTGCAGGAAGGCCAAGGCCTGAGCTCTCTGGGGAGTGACAAGTACACTGACTGAGTTCAGCCACCCCCTTGGTCCAGGAGGTTCTGAGATGTCTGCCTCACAAGCATCTCCCCCAAAATCCCAAGGCCTGCCATCATGGCACAGGGACTGGTCCCAGACGAAGAGGCCTTGGGGATCCCAAACCCAAGGCCTGAGGGGACATCAGACCAGCCTGGCCCTCACCATCCTGTCCCCTGCCTTGGTGCCCTGGGCCAGGCTGAGTGCTGAGTTGGCAGCTCAGCAGCTGCTTCTGGCCACGGAGGCCCAGTTATAAATAAGTTCCACGCGGCCGAGTCATCAAGTTCTGTCGCTCCTCTGGCCCAGCTGCATTACCTCAGTGACCACAGGTTGGGGCTGCCCAGAGCTGGGTCCACCAGAACCCACACACCCATGCCAAAGGCTGGCCGGGCTGGATACCTCCTGGGGTCCTCAAATCCAGGGTCTGACATTTGCAGCTGTTCAGACCTGGGCCTCCCTGGACACAGGCCACAGAAGGACAGGGCCTGTCCTGCCTTCGCAGAGCCGGCAGCTATTTACAAACCGAAACCAGGAGAAGTGAAGTGGCTGTGGCCAAAGTGGCTCCAGGCCCCGGCCCCCACTCCCGCTCCATCCCCGCTGCCCCATCCCCCATCCCTGGCTTCCTCTTTCCTTCCCCCCCCAACTCCCCGACCTCCCACTGCCCGGCCAGCTCACTCCAGACCTGAGAGGACCTCACGTGAAGTGAACCCCAACCCCACACCTGCCCGGGCTCCCCTTCTCCTCTTAACCCTGGGACCCCATCTGTCTGAGCTCTTTGGAGTGGCCCCCTCCCTGTGGGCCCAGCCCACCCTGGCCTGCACAAGGCACATTCCCGCAGTTCTCAGTTCCCCTTCGTGCTTGGAAAAGCTCCAAGCCCAATGGTCGCCACAATGCTGCTGGGCCCTGCCCGAGGGCAGCTCCTCTGGGCGCCCTTGCCCTTCACAGCAGACACGTAGGGGGCCAAGGCATCTGGGGTGCTGCACCTGGGGCTGTCAGGGGCCACGTTTCTCAGCAGGAGGCCCTGGCCATCGTTCTCAAGTGGTTTCGACCCCCTTGTCAGCCTGGTGAGGGTCATAGGCCTTCCTGAGGTACAGACTTGAGAGGGGACAGATGGCCGCTGGGCCCGCACCTGACTCTGCTTAGGAGCTGGCAGGCAGGATGATACCGCAGCAGGCCCCAGGGAGAGACGACAGGCGGCATAATTATGATTACTGATAACAAGTGGTCTCCCTCGCATTGGCACAGAGGTTTACACTTTACATCAGTCCGTTTATTCTGTCCTCAGAATAAGCCTATTCTGTTATCTCCATCATAAACTGGAAACCGAGGCTCTGAGAGGAAGCCATGTTTCCAAGGCCAGCGAGAAAGTGCTTGGAGTGAGATTCTAAATTTCATCAGGAAAATCCAAAACCCCATGCCCTTCTCTCTCCGTCCGACTACCCCTTGCTCCATCTCGTAGCTCAGTCTCCTTCCTGGGAGGATGGACGTTTCCCAGCACCGTGAGCAGGGCCGGGGGCAGGGCTGGCTTGGAGCTCAAGTGGGAAGCAGGCCGTGGACCACAGAGCCGCACGTTGCCTTCCCTGGCCGGCTGTCAGCGCCCACGGGCCCCTGCATTCTCCCCGTGCCCTGCCCCAGGGGAAGGCTCTTCCTCCCCTGTTCCTTCCCTCCTGCCAGATCCCAGCTGAGGAGGAGCCTGGCCTGAGCCCCACTCTGCCGTAGCCAGCTGGCTGACTGAGTTCCACCTGTCCACTCTGAGCTTCAGATTCCTTTTCTGTGAAATTGTCATTCCACAAATACTGAGCATGTTCTTGATGCCAGCGCTGTGCTGGTTGCAAGCTGTCTCTACAGCTAGGACACAGTCCCTGCCCTGTGGAACCCACAGTCCCATGGGGAAGGCAGGTGAGTTACAAAATCCTGAGAGCTCCAAGAGAGAAGCTAAGGCCGTGGGACTCAGAGAAGGAGCCACGAGCTGCCTGGGGTGGGGAGAGGCGCTGTTTGGGATGGGCCCTGAAGGACAGGAAAGAGTTGCCAGCAAAAGCAGGGTGAATGGGCTGCCCATGTTGAGTCACACCCCTCTGCCTTGGTTCCAGCAGTTCCCTTGGCCTAGAGTGCCGTTCCTTCCTTTGGGCATGGTGAACTCCTATCCATCCGTCAGGGCCCATGGACACACGATAGCATGATCAGGCCTGGCCTGGCCTGGCAGCTCCTCACCTCCCTCTTCCTGCCCAGGGCTTGAGCAGACCTGGAGGCCAGGCGTCCTTTCTCACAACATCCTCACCAGCCCCACCCAGGCGGGCATCTGCTCCCAGGCTCCGGCCCCCGCTGTCCCCTGCTCCGAAAAGCACCGTTTCCCTTTTCTGGGTGACCACATGTTATGCACAGGGAATTTCCATCGCAGCCTGCGGAGCCTCTGATTCACTCTGGCCCCTCACGCAGTTAACTCCTTCCAGGCCCAGGCCTGTGGCTCCTGCACTCTGGGCTGCCCCCCACCCCCAGCCCAGGACCACTGGGCAGCTCCGCATTGGCCTTGGCCCGGAGCCTCGAGGTCGAATCCAGCCCCTCACTCACTGGCCCCTCAGGGCCTGCTCGCCCCCTTCACACACAGACCTCCATCCCCAGGGCTCACAGTGCACACACCAGGCTGCTCTGGGCTGAGAGCACAGGTTTTGGAGTAGGATAAGCTTGGGTCCAAACCCTGCTTCTGGCCCTTACTGCTTGTGTTGGTTGGAGGAGGTGTTAGGTGTCCTCTGTGAGCACGGTTCTCACGTGTAAAATGGAGCTAATTTCTGCCATATTGAAAAGAGCCAGCACGCTGGGCCCATGGTGGGAGCTTAGTAACGACTGCTTTTCCTTCTTTTCACAGGGGCCCACTCCTCCTGTCACAGGGTCCCTATTCCAGAGCCAGCCCCTTCTCCCGGGCTGGCGCTCTCCTCCTGGGAGCTAGTTGCTCAGACAGCGACAGTGAGAGAGACGTGCAGCCCCGGCCCCCAGGCAGGCGGAGGCTTGTTGTGGGGGCAGAGGAGGCTGGGATGCCACTGCCTTGGGGCGCTCCTGCCAGCTTCCCAGCTCCCTGCATTTCTGCTTTTCCAAGGTGGCTGCGGAGAGGCCCAGGTGGGAGTTCTGAGGAGCTGAGGACTTCTGAGCTCTGTGGCTGGGCAGAGCCTTCCTCCCTTCGGTGGGATGCTGGGCATGGGTGTCACACAAGGACAGCACACATGCTATCCCATTTACTTCTCGCAAGCCCTTGTGGTACGTTCTATTAGTGTTCCCATTTTGCAGATGAGGACACTGAGGCCCTGAGATATGAGTGACTCGCCCTCAGCCACACCATGAACTAGGGACAGGGACAGGATTCTAATCAGGGTCCCAGAGCCACATTCCTAACCTCTGCAGGGCTCAGTAAGCCTTTGTGGAGGTCCATGGAGGAAACTGCATTAATTGAACCCCTACTGAGTACCAGGCAAAGGCTTACACAAATTATCTCCTTCAGTCCCAGAACATTGCTGGGAAGTGGGGCTTGTTGGCCCCTCTATAGAATCGGAGCATCTGAGCACAGGAGAGAAGGAGGAACTCCCCCCCGGGGCCACAGAGCCGATCCGTGGGGAAAATCCAGGGGAACCTAGAGATCTGGGCACAGTGGAGGGGGCTCCGCAAAGGAGGGGCCTGGGGTGGGAAAGCAGCTCTTGTCCTCAGCGAGTGAGCAGGGGGGTGTGGTGCTGCCCGTGGTAAGCAGAAGGAAGTCACTGTGGGTGGCGGTGGGTTTGAGGTGCCGGAGGCCTAGTGATGTGGCCAGAAGGTGAGCTCCCCAGCTGCAGGCCTGGTCAGCAGGGACGGGGGTGGGCAGGTGGCCAGGATTTGGGGCTCAGAGGAGTGCTGGATGCTCCTGGCCATTGGGGCTGGGGTGCAGGGGGCCAGGAGCTGGGGCAGAGCAGGAGGAGAGACTGAGGCAGGGCTGGGGAGAGATGGGGGCAAACTGGGAAGGCAGCAGTCTGGGGAGGCAGCCTGGAGGAGGCGAGCTCTTGAAAGACAAGGCCTCAGGGTGTGGAAGGGGGTGGGCCTGTGAGTAGAGCCTGGGGACATTGAGAAAGAAGTTCTGGGCATGTTGAGTAGTCAGTGTCCTCTGGCTGGAGGTGGAGGTGGGGCTGGCCCATTGGTGGCGGGGGCGGGTGGAAGTCTGGCCAGACTCTAGGTCAGAGGTTTGGGCTTCAGCCTATGGACAAGCAAGAGCCAGGGAAGATTTTTAGGTAGGGTAATACCCATGAGAGAACCTGGAAGTAGGGCCAGCTGCAGAGGCGCAGGTCCTAGGGCCATTCCGAGCTGCGGTCACTATCCCCACGCACCAGCCGTGCGCCCCCACCGCGCACCCTCCCCTCCCTGCCCACAGTTCCCTTGGCTGTAAAGTGGCACTGATGAGGCTGGCCTCATGGGATCACGCAGTGGAGGGAGCTGATGCAGGAAGATGGTAGGGGCTCAGCCAATGCCAGCGCCTTTGCCCTTGCCTTTGTCGTGGCCCACAAGCACTGTGCCGGCCCTTGCTGTCCCCCAGCCAGGACGCAGGCAGACCGGGATTAAAGCCTCACCTAAACCTGGATTGGCTGAGCCACACTGTGCAAGTCATGGGCCACTTCTGAACCTCAGTCTCCTTATCTGTACAGGGGGGATGATAACGGCACCAACTTTAGATTTGAATAAGAGAGAAGGCACCTGTGATGGCGCCCTGTTTTACCCAGAGTCAAAGCCAAATTCCACACGATGGCCTACCTGAGCCAGCCCTGTCTGACCTCACCTCACCACTGGCTCTGCTCCCATGGGCCTGCTTGGGGTCCCTGGTTCCTGCTCCTGCCTGGGGCCTTGGCTCTGGCCGGTTCCCCGGCCTGGAACTCTTCTCCAGATACCTGCCTGCCTCCCTCCCTCACTTGCTCCCAGGGTTTTCCCAAAGTGCCCTTCTCCATGAGGCCACCTGGCCCACTCTCATTAATACTGCGACCCACCCCCAGCCCTCTGCCCCCACTGCAATCCCCCGTTCCAGCTGCATGTTTTCGCTTCCTAGAGCATGTGTTACCTCCCAACATGCAGCGAAACATGCTGATCTACTGTGTTCATTACGGGTCCTGCTCTGCTGAAGAGCAAGGCCCCTTAGGGCAGACACGGAGACCCCTGCCTGTTTGGGTGGCCTGGCACACAGAAGCCCTGAGTAAATGGTTTGTGGAATATCCCAGTGCTCTAAACAGCCAGCCCAGTGCTGTGGCCAAAGCTTGAGGAGTTCTGAGGGGGCCCAGGTGACCCAGGCTGGGGCCCAAGGAGCCTCTCCCAGTGTCTCAACTGTGAGAGGAAGTTGCAAGACAGCCATTTCTGTACACAGGCTCAGCTCTTTTTGGTCAACTTTCCCAGCTCTTGGTCTGAGGCCTATGTTTTCTCACATGCCCTGTCACGCCCTGTGGGGGTCAGTTGCTAGGAAAGTGGGGGGTGCCATTTCCTCATTTTTGAGCCCTTTTGGACTGAGGTTGAGGGGTCTATGAGGTCAGGGGTCACATTCCCCTCTGTGGACTCAGCTTCGAGGACACCTGCCCAGGTTTCCTGTTGTCTGCCTACCCTGTGATTGCCTTAGCACCCAGCCTGCCCCCATCAGCCCCTGAGCCCAGTGGGGGCAAAGGGCCTCCCTGTCACTCTGCAGGGCCCAGCCCTATAGGGTCACCCACTGGTCCAGCAGGGCTGGGAAGCAGCACTGTCTTGTGCTTCTGGGCCCTGTAGGGCTGGGCCCTACAGAGTGATGGGGAGGATAAATAGGTACAAATTTTATTAAGAGCAATGTGACAATATCTATCTGCTATCTATCTATCTATCTATCTGTCATCTACCTCAAAATATAAAACGCAATGCCTTTTGACCTGGTAATTCAACTTTTGGGAATTTATCCTAGATATACATCTGCATATGTGTAAATTAGCATATGTTATTGATTGCAGCATTATTTGTAATAGCAAAAGACTAGAAACCCAAATGTCCATCAATAAGAGATTGGTAAAGAGACTACGACAATGGAATACTATCCAGCAATGACAATGGACCACAGTGACATGCAACAACATGGCAGGAAAAAGAAGCAAGGCTCAAAAGGATATTTACACTGTGATTCTCTTTGCATAAAGATTAAAATCTGTTAAGAGAAAAAAACTGTCCAAGATCAAGGCACCAGCAGAAAAAAAAACCCCAAACTGTATTGTTAGGAATACTTACATAAAAAAGCAAGGAAATAATTACTGAAAAAGTTAGGACAGTGTTACTTCTACAGGGAGGTATGGGACATTTTGGGGGTGTTTCTGGGGTGCTGGTGATATTTCATTTCTTAACCTGGATGGTGGTTACATAGGGGTTAGCTTTACAATTATTCTTTAAACTATACATAAATGTTGCATGTATTCTTCTATATGAATGATGTCTGTCATGATTTAAAAATATCACAGTATACTCAAATAGGAGAATACTATTCAGTCATTAAAAAGAACAAAACAGCTCTTATGGATGGGTGTGGAATGGATTTAGGAAGAAAATAAAACCCAGGGGAACTACGATGTGTTTCGTATGTTACCTTCCTTGTAAAATTTAAAAAAGAATATCTCTACTTACGTGCTTATGCCTGCTCACACTATCTCTAGACAGATACACAAGAATCAGGTAAGAGGGCAGTTGTTTACCCTTGTGTACCTTTTGAATTTTGTACCATGTGCGTGTGTTATCTATTCAAAAAATAAAATAATTAAAATGCTTTTTTTTTCCTTCTCATTCCCTGGAGCTTCCAAGATTTTTGGTTTCAAACCAATTTCCTGCTGATGAGCCTGAGACAGAGCCACATTCTGGCCTGATGCGCCTGGTGACCTCTGGCAAGTCGGGGACCCTCTCTGGCCCCTGTTTACTCCGCTGCAGAAGGAGGCTGGAAATGTGCTGCTCCAAGGCCCTGTGTCCTCCAGCCACCTGCTGTCCCTGTCTCCTCCCATCCCTCCCCTGTCCTCCTTCCCCCCGCCCTGCTCTCTCGTCTTCCTTGCCTGAGGTTCGTGCTGCCTCTTCGCCTCTCGTCCTGGTTCTCGTTTCTCTCTGCACCTCCCTTGTTGCTTCTCTTTCCCTCCCTCTCTCCTCCCTCCCTGTCCCACCCACTCCTGCCTCGCTTCTCTGTCTCTCTTCTGTCCTCCTTCAGCTGCCTTCCCTCCCCAGTAAGACCCAGCCCTTCCCAGAGCCCCAGAAGCCAGCTCTCTGCCCACGAGCTGTGGGACCCTGTGCCTGTCACTGGTCTCTTGGGCCTCAGTTTAATAGGTGGTTATCTTGGTTACATGAGATTCCAGGGTGGAAGCACCCAGCGCTGTGCCAGGCACTCAAAAAATATGGTTTTTTTTCCTTTTTAAGGAGCTATTAACCCTGAGGTTGTGGATTACTAGACCCTTCCTGCTCTTAGAATCTGGGTGCTACTCTTCCCAAGAATTTGAGTTACAGCAGGTCCTTGGGGAGGTGAAGGGAAGAGGTCTCTGATGTTCTTCGGGAGGAGGGGGAGCAGGAAGAGGGGTAGGGAGGATTTGTTGGGTGTGAATGGACACAGGACACTGGCACGGCCCAGGGGGTGGGAGGCATTCTGTTCATTTCCAGAGATTATTGGTCCTGGACCTTTTTTATGGGTTCCTGACCCAGGCCCCTTGACCTTGGCCATACTTGGGACAATGGAAGGTCTTTCTTCTCCTGGGGCCCCTTGAATCTTAGGCCTCAGGAATACATAGCTTAACTGGTCTCCTGGCTGCACCTGTGGAAGAGCGGGCCACACTCCCTGCTTGTCACTAGCAAAGGCTCCCCAGTTGCCCCTGTGCACAACCCAGGATCCTTGGCTGGCACTCAAGGCTCTTTGCCTTCCAGTCCTGCTTCTCTTCCAGCTACAAGGATGGTGGCTCACTGCTCCCTTGTTGTTTTCCTTTGCTCAGGCCGACTCCTCAGCCAGACATGACCTTTTTCTTGCATGCTTTCCCCAAGCTATCCTACTCAGCACCCTACTGAGAACAAGAAGTTAGTTGTTCTCAAATGCACCTAGCACCTCTTCTCTTTTGCTCCCCGCAAGAAGAACCATACTCTCTGTTTATATGTCTCTACAGGCCTGAGTTGCTAGAGGCCCCAGGCATGCCTCATTCATGTTTGTCCCCTTACTGGGCCCAGCACATGGAAGACACTCAATAAAAATTTAGTGATTAAATGAATGACTGAGTAGACAGATAAGCACATAAACAAACCAAACCAAGACAATAATGAACACACGAATGAATGAATGAATGAACACATCAGGCAGGACCTGGTTCTTGTGGAGTAGATAACCCCCCTTCCCCAGTCCAGTCAGCTGGGGCTTGGCCTTCTTGTTGGGGAAGTGGGGAGCAAGGATGGAATGATGTCAAGCCAGCCTGTCTCTCCCCTCGGTCAGGTTCCTAGGGAGCCCCGAGGACTTGTGACCTGGACCCTTTGGAGAGTCCCAAGTGCAGATGCAAAATGTCAGTGAAGGTGGAAGTGAAGTAGAACTAATGGTGAGCCCAGAGCTGTGAAGCCCTGGTCTTTACTGCCAAAGAAGAAACAGTCGAGGACCTGGGAATCCGCTGGCAAGAAGGAGGCAGGCTTGTCTTAGCGGGGAGGGAATATAAAGCAAGGGGTTGGGTTACACAGGGGAGGAAACTGAATGCTCAAGAAGTTCTTTTCCAGCAGAGTGGACTCACCAGAGATCCATGGGACAAAAAATGCCTCTATACATCCCTTCACTCTCCAGACTAGATCAGGAGCTCTCTGAAGATCTCTATTGCCGAGATCTTGTACAATACTTTTCTGTTGTCCCAGAACTCAGCTTAGAGTCTTAATTAATATTGGGAGGATGCATGGATGGATGGATGGATAGATGGGTAGATGAATGGATGAGTAGATGGATGGATGGGTAGGTGGTGGATGGGTGGATAGGTGGATGAGTGGATGGGTGGATGGATGGATGGGTGGATGGATGGATGGGTGGATGGGTGGATGGATGGATAGGTGGATGGGTGGATGGATGGATGAATGAATGGATAGGTGAATGAATGGATGAGTAGATGGATAGATGAACCAATGGATGACCAGATTCATAGATGGATATACAGTGGATAAGCAGATGGAAATATGGACTGACGGATTGACAGCAGATGGACAGGTTGATCTATGGACGTATAGATGGCTAGATGGACAAGTAGATAAACAGATGTGTGGGTAGATGAATTGACTGACAGACAGATAAATGGACAGTTGGATAAATGGATAGATAAATGAATGTATGGCAGGCTTGATGGAGGGACAGATGGGTGGGAAAACAGATGAATGGACGAACAGACAAGAAACGTTTGTAAACTAGGAAGACTAGATTGATATTCAGGCATTGGCAACGGGTAGGGAAACTGAGAAATCTGGGCTGGGAACAGAGCCCTGGGGATTTGGAAGCAGCTGTGGTATTCGGAAAGCTGAGAGGGGAGGGTGTAAGAACCCAGGACCCTCCTCTGGTGGAAGGGAAGGCCATGTGAAGAGACTCAGAAGGAAGGAAGGAAGCAGCACTGTGTTGAGGACCCTACCCCTGAACCCAGCCCCAGCCTAGGTAGAACCTAGGCAGTGGGGGTGCAGGGCCCTCAGCCAACAAGGCTGACCCCAGAAAGTGGAGGCCCCAAGAGGCCACCCCTCCCAGCTCTGACCCCAAGGAGGTGACTGTGGCCACGTGGGGATCTCAAAAGAAGCAGGCATTTGTTGGGTTAGGGGTCGGAGAGCCTCAGCAGGGCCTCGAGTGTGTTGCAGCAAAGGCTTCCCACCCTTCCTCCCCAACCCAGCCCCCAAAGCCACCCTTCTAAGTCCCAGCTTCCTCTGGGCAGGGGGCCTGGAACCCCATGGCTTCCCAGGCCAGCCCCTTGAGCACCACCTGCCCCAGCCGGCCAGAGACTTCCTGTAGCGCAAGAGATTTATGCAAAGGGCTGGGGCGGTGATGTCACCCCAAGGGGACTATCTCCCAGTGGCAGGCCCTTCGATAAAATCAGGAACTTGCGCTGGCCCTGCAATGTCAAAGGAGGGGGCTCACCCAGGGCTCCTGTAGCTCAGGGGGCAGGCCTGAGCCCTGCACCCGCCCAGCGACCGCCCAGCCCCCCGACGGGGCACCCCATCCTGAGGGGCTCCGCACTGGCCCCCACCGAGGCAGGGGATCTGACTGGCTCGGAGCTCAGCTGGATGTTACAGGCGTGCAAAATGGAAGGGTTTCCCCTCGTCCCCCCTGTGAGTACTGGGACTCCTCCGCTAGCCCAACCTGTGGCCCTCGGACGCCTGCCCGCCTGCCCATGAACCCGCCAGCCTACCCGCTGCCCTCCCGGCTCGCTATCAATGGGAAGTCAGTGTTTCCTCCCTGGAGGTCCTGGCCTGAGACCCAGTAAGGGGGCCACTGGCTTCCTCGGAGTGTGCCCTGGCAGGCTGAGGGCTGAGGGCTGAGGGCTGAGGGCCGGGCCCATGGTGGGGCTGTGATCAGTCGGGCCTGAGATCGGTGGGGCCTGAACAGTTATTTATAGACAGGGCTTGGGTGGGAGGCCGGGGCTCCAGGGTAGGGTACTGGGCTGAGGATGGCAAAGGTGGCAGCAGGGAGGTAGAGCAGAAGATGGGGGACCTGGGGGAGGCCAGTCCCCAGGACAGGAAGGAGCTGAGGGTAGGAGGCAACAGGCAGAGGTCTTGGCCTATGGCCTGGGGGTTCCTGGAGACTGAGGCTGATGGAACTCTGGGTCCCCAACGCCCAGTCTGGGGCCTGGCACAGAGGACACAGTTGCTGACCAAAGGGTCTGGGCCAGGGGCCCACAGATCCCCAGGAGGCCAGAGCCAGGGCTGGGCAGGGGCTGGGAGTGCAGCGGAGACACTGCAGTCAGGGTTGGCGCCAGACCTGGGGTGCAGGGCAGGGCAGGGCAGGGGATGGGCTGGGACAGGCTGGGACTGAGACTGGGGCTGGGGTAGGACCTGGAGTGAGTGTGGGACTGGTGGGACTGGAGTTAGGGTGGGGGCTGAGGCTGGGACGAGGACAGGGAGCCCCAGGGGACCCAGGGAAGGGCAGGGCAGCAGGCTGGGGCAGGTCTTCACTGCTCCCCGCTCTCAGTGATGGTTGCAGCCTTAGGCAGGTGTCAGAACAGGGCCCCTCAAAGAGGACCCTTCTCCCTTTTCCCACCCCATGTCCTCTCAGGGGTGGGGGGTGATTAGGGGGAGCCGGGAAGGGCCTGCCCCCCTGACTCAGCTTTCCCGGCCTACAGGCAGCTCCCTTCCCCTGCCCCAGCCCAGACTTAGAGCCCCAGGAGGTGCCCCAGGCCTGACATCACAGGGCCTGACCTCCTATGCTGCTGCCTGGAAACCCAGAGAGGCTGGCTCAGTGCTGGGCTCCTGGCCTCCTCACTCAGCCAGACCCCCTCTGCACCGCCCCCACTCTGGCCCCCTCCCCCGACCTGGGACCAGGAAGGGGGGTAGTGCAGGCAGAGGTGATGGAGGTTGTTCCAGCCAACTTTGCCTCAAGAAAGCCACAAGCCCAGGGGCTTGGCCACACTCTCTCTGACCCTTGACCTCTCAAGCCCTGAACTCCAGATGGAGCTGGACAGGAGGCAGATCTTCCTGGGCTCCAACCCTAGACCCCTCAGCCTTTCTCTTCAGCCCCAGGGGCTGCTCTGAGTGTCTCCGGGGAGGGTGGGCTCCCAAGACAGCCCTGGTCCCCAAGCCAAGCCCTGAGGGCCAGAGTAACTGTTGTGCAATCCTTAGGCACACGCTGCGGGGGTGGGGAGAGGCCTGATGACTGTTGGGAAGACTCTGGGTGTGCATGTCCCTGTGCCTGTGCTAGTGGGGGGGGAGGAGGATGGGGAGGAGGGAGGAAGGAGGGAGGAAGAGGAGGAGGGGAGGAGGACCAGGAGGAGGAGGGGGAGGAATCAGGAGGAGGCAGAAAGGAAAGGGAGGAGGGAGGAGGAGGGGGAGGAAGGGAGGAGGGAGGAGGAGGGCGAGGAAGGGAGGGGGAGGGGAGGAGGAGGAGGGAAGACAGAGGACGGAGGGGATTGAGGAGGGGGAGAGAGAGGGGCCTTTATCCTCCGTCCCTGGGACCCCCAAGCCTTCCGGGGCAACCTCTGTATAAACGTCAGTGTGGACAGTCATGGTGGCCCCGCACCTGCCTGGGGCTGGGGCGTGGGCTGTGGTGGCAGGATGAATGTGTGCTGTGTGGGGACTGTGCAAGTGGAATGTGAGCAGCTCTGTGGGAGGCTGTGGGTGTGAACACGCGTGCCGACAGCTGGAACGCGGTGTATGCATGCGGGTGTCAGCCCGTGCGACTCTGCGTGTGCCTGCGTGGGTGAGTGTATGATGGTGTGTGTGTGCATGTCTGTGTGAGCGTGCACCTGGGTGGGTGGGCAGGGGTGGCTGTGAGAGTCCATGCACGGGATTGTGGGTGTAAGTGTGTCATGGGGAGCATGTGGATGTGTGAGGGATGCAGGTGCATCAGTGTGACCGGGAGAGGGCGGGTGTGTGGGGTGGGGACCCGGCACACTGGTGGGAGTGGGAGGTGGCTGTGGGAGTAGCCGGGCAGAAGGAGGGCCTGCACTTCTCCTGACCTCTGACCCCTACAAGGTCCCTGTCACCCCTTTTCAGCTCTCCTGGGCCCCCTGCCCACCTTCTGTCCCAGTTCCAAGCAGAGAGAGGGCTGCAGGCCTGATGCAGCCGCTCAGCCAGGGAGGGTGGCGTGGACCCAACACACCAGGGGCCGCAGACCCGGCCGGGTCCCACACCACAGTCCAGGCCCTGACACCTCCTCTCTCAGCAGCCGTCGGAAGACCTGGTTCCCTACGACACGGATCTGTACCAACGCCAGACGCATGAATATTACCCCTATCTCAGCAGCGATGGGGAGAGCCACAGCGGTGAGTACAACGCTGCCCCCCACTCCCCAACCTGGCCTGGGCTCCTGAGCAACTCCTGGGGTCTGCAGAGAGAAAAGGAGAAATGCCTCCTGGGGCTGCTTTGGAATTCTGAGGATCAGATCGAGTTGGCTCTCGGGGGAAGTGAACAATCGCGTCCCCGCACCCCCACACCCCAGCCTCCGTTATTGAGCATCTGCAGAGTGTCAAGGCACAGGGTTAGTTTCTTCCACATGTATCTTCTGGCCCAGTCCTTGTGGTCTTTCTATACACGAGAAAACAGGCTTAGGGAGCTCAGTGACATGCACAAGGTTCCCACAGCTGGCCAGTGGAACCCAAGTATGTCTGCTCCAGGTCCAGTGCTTTTTCCTCTGCCCCCCCCAACTCCCTGCTTCTTCCTCTCTGTTCTTGTCACTCCGTTTGTCCCAAACTGATGCATCCCCACTCCCTGCCGTGTGTGGTTAGCACATTTTTCAACTGTGGCATGGCTGACATTTTGGGCCAGATGATTCTGTATTGCGGGGGCCTGTCTGTGCACTGTAGGAGGTTTAGCAGCATCCTTGGCTTCTACCCGCTAGATGCCAGTAGTGCTCCCAATCTTGACAACCAAAAATGTCTCCACACACTGCCAGATGCACCTGGGAGACAAATCAGCCCTAGGTGGGGACTGCTGGGCCAATGGAAAGCCTCCGAGGCCCCCTGTCCAGCAGAGGTCAAGGCCCGCAGTTTGCTGGGATGGGGCTGAGGACGAGACCCGGGCCAAGGGATCCTTCTGTCTGGGTCTGTCAGGGGACAGGAGGCATCAGGTGCCTGGGACCTGGGCAGTGGGCAGTGAGAGGTCACCCGAAGTGGATCTCGGCTTATTGATGTGGACATCCTGGAACCCAAGGCGAGGTGGCCCACTCAATGGGCGAGTCTTCAGTGGGGGATTCTCTCTGAGACCGAGCCAGGCCAGACACCGGGGTGCCTGCAGTCCCACAGCACAGAGGAGATGCAGCTGAGGAAGATGTCACATATCATGTGAAGGCCATAACTTGTGGCCAGTCACACCTGTAGCTCCATTCTGCAGATGCATCTGCGGCAGTCTCAGGCTGATGGGCACATCCAGGGCTGCCACAGGTGGTGAGTCCGTATTTAGGGCCCTTCCATCTGGATGTCAAATCTGGGGAACAGCGTCATCTGGGACCCACACCTGGCAATCTTTATAAAGACTGTACCTGGTAGCTGCATCCTGGGAGTACGCAGATATGCCTCAAGGCCACATCTGGGAACACACAGGCATCTTTCAGAACCCTGGGGCTAGAAAGGCTTTAAAATATCCTTTTCATTCTTTCAAGCTTATTTGTAATTATATAAGAAATACATCCTCTCTGTGGAAAATCCAGGCAACGCAGAGAGAGTCTCCCTCATCCAACTGGCGGAGGCCCAGCTCTCCCAGACAGGATTAAGAGCAGGATCTGGGTGACCCCGACCACACACCACCCTTCCTCCAAGCAGTTCCAGGACCCAGTATGGTCCCTCCGGGCCTGGGGACTGGCGCCCCCTGGTGGCTCAAGTCCTAGCAAGCAGCATAGCAGGTCTCTTCCTCCACCAGGGATGGATACTTTCTCCTTGGCCCAATCCCCTCGCCGGTTCACTGCGTTTCGCTGCATTTCCTTTGGGTCTTGCAGCCTCAGTTTTCCTTCCTGTAATATGAGGGTGCTGTCCACGTGTCTAGAAACCCGCTAGGCCTGGGGCTGGGGCTGACGGAGTGAGCACTTGAGAGAAAGCCTGTTTTTCCTGGCTCAAGGCCCAGGTAGGTTCCTTATATGTGGGGTGGGGCTCTAGGAATGACTCCTGATAGGATGTCTGGGCACCCTGTTTTGGTCATGGACCCCCAAGTCCTCCAGAGACTCCTCCAGTGTCCGCAGGTGTCCTCAGCCCTGCCTCCCTGAATCATTGCCAATCTGGGCATTGGTGCTTCCCTTTCTAAAACCTGTTAGAAGGTATTGTCTGAAGACTCAAGAATAGAGACACCCCCACATCCTTCCACCAATTCCTGCATGTCCTCCGCATCCACATTTTTAGGTAGTGAAGCTTAGCAAAAAGGCTTTGGGGCTGGACCCGAGTCCAGCCTTGGCTCCCTCACTCACAAGCTGTGACGCCTTGGGGTGAGTAACATAACCTCCCGGAGGCCCTGTTTCCTCATTCATAAAATGAGAGCATGAAAATACTTACCTTCTAGAGGTGTGCTGATTCAATGAGGAACGCGTGTAATCTACGAGGTAAGGTGACGTGTGGGAACAAGCCCTGTGGACTCAGTACACGCTGCGCTAGCCTCACGTATCCCCCAAGGCAGGAGGGATGAAGCGGCTGGGGAGGGGGGTAGCACACAGGGCTCTGGACGGGTCAGGTGGATCATTTTCTACCAACCCAGGCAACAGCCAACCCGCCACCCACATCCTGCCAACCACTTACCATCCTACCCACTTACCTACTTGTCCCCTCACTTGTCCACCCACGAAGTAGTTTCTGAGTACATGCCGTGTACCAGACACTGTCATAGGCTCCAGGGAGTCCGTGACGAGCAACCCAAACAAGGCTGCTGCTTTCGTAGACCTTCCCTTCCAGTGAGGGGAGAGAGAACGTAAACAATCAAGTAAACAGACCTGTAACCGTAAGCCCTATAAAGAGCAGGGTGACGCAGAGCAGAGTGTCTGTGTGGGGGGCTGCTTTAACCTGAGTGGTCCGGGAAGGCCTCTGAGGAGGTGGCAGTCAAGTTGAAATCTGAGCCAAGAGAAGGAACCACACAGGCAAGGTAGGTAGGGGAAGAGTGTTCTAGGTAAAGGCAACAGCAAGTGCAAAAGCAGGAGGGACCCTGACAGAGGACCAGAGAGGCCGGTGAGCACAGCAGCGGGGGGTAAAGTGAAGCCAGAGGGGTCAGCTGTGGCAGGGGTTTGGCTTTTATCATAGCTACAATGGGAAGCCACTGGAGGGTTTTCAGCTGGGAAATTACATGATCCGAATAACCTTGTGTGTGCGTTGGAAACTTAAATACAGTTAAAATCTTTAATTTTTAATTATTAAAATA
This sequence comes from Daubentonia madagascariensis, assembly GCA_023783475.1. Classification (NCBI taxonomy): domain Eukaryota; kingdom Metazoa; phylum Chordata; class Mammalia; order Primates; family Daubentoniidae; genus Daubentonia; species Daubentonia madagascariensis. The sequence goes on from JAKFHU010000403.1 coordinate 822,009, forward strand.
ACAAATACTCATTGCAAAAACAAAAAATACAACAGTATCAAATAACACGTTCCCCTCTTCCCAATCTCACCCCTTACTGATAGCACCTTAGTCTATCCCTGCAGACATTTATTCTACATACATAATCCCATATATTTATAAATACATACACATACATTCTATTCATTGAGAAACAGAATTGCTATATCATGCTGTTCTGCAATTTGCTATTTTTTACTTAAACTTATCATAGACATTACTGTATGACATGCACAGCATATTAGAGGTAGATAAAAGCTATTTTTCCAATCTTTCTATTGCAGTGCTATGTATATGTACAAATGAAGGTGTGGAACAGAGACTTAGAACATTATTAATTCACAAACATTTATTGAGTGCCTTTTATGTGCCAGGCAGGGACAAATCAGCTTGATTTTTTTGGTTTGAGATATTCTGTATTTATTTGTATTATGAGTGATGAGCATTTGACTCTAGCCATTCACAACATACACACGTACACACACACACACACATTTCTCTACATGTCCCCAAACCATTACTGTATATGGTAACTTGTGTTAAATTGGTATTTGAATTTTCCATTATGACCATGTGAATATTACTCACAGCTGAGCCACATGGTGTCCGTGGATTACCTGTTCTTTCTGGTCCCCATATTTTGGAGAGTCAGTGTAGCGAGGAGATAAGAGTCCTGCTTCTGGAACCAGGTTGCTGGGGTTCATCCTCCATCTCCCCCACTGCTATGTGGGGTGACCAGGGCAAGATATTCAACCTCTCTGTGCCTCAGCTTCATGACAATACCTACTTTGCAAGATGGCGGTAAGGACTGAGTGAGCTACTACATGGGAAATGCTCACGACAGTGCCCGGCAAATAGTGACTGTTACGGTCAGATTTGTTATCATTATAGTCTCCCGAGAAAGGGCACGTGGGAGGTGAGGTTTTTGTTGTTTTGTGTGTTACCTCGTCTTTATTCCACGCCCTCACTGGATTCATCGTAGTTTGGCTGTGTATAGAAATCTAGGTGGAAAAGCATTTTTTTCCTCTTTAGGAATTTGAAAGCATTTCCCTACTGTCTTATGGTTACTAGAGTTTTTCTTAGGAAGTCTGGTGCCCTTCCATGTTCTCTTTTTTGGTAAATAACCTGGTTTTTGTTTTCATTTGCTTGTTTTTTTCCTCTGTTTTATTTCTCTGGAAGTCTTTAGTGTCTTCTCCTGATACCTGATGGTTCTACTGAACAGGCTTCTTAAAAGGTTGATCGGTCTCCTGGGTGGGCAATAGATGGAAGGCAGTGAGGGCAGGAGCTGGGAAAAGAACACTTAGGAAACCACTGGGATAATCCAGGCAAGAGATGGTGGAGGCTCAGACAAGGGTGGTGGCAGTAAAGACAGAAAAGAGCCGACAGACTCAAGATAGATTTTGAAAGTAGGGATCATAGGATTTGCGGGTTTTTATAATTTTTTTAAATTGGAGAATACACATAACAAAATTTACTATCTTAACCATTTTTAGGTGTACAGTTCAGTGGTTTTAAATACATTCACATTGTTGTGCAACCATCACCACCACCCATCTCCAGAACTCTTTTCATCCTGAAAAACTGAAACTCTGTCCCCATTAAACAGTAACTCCCCATCCCGCCTCTCCCCAGCTACTGGCAAACATCATTCTACCTTCTGTCTCTACGAATTTGACTAAGCTAGGAGCCTCATATTAGTGGAATCATACATTATTGGTCCTTTTATACTGGCTCATTTCACTTAGCATCATGTTCTCAAGGCTTGTCCGTGTTTCAGCATGTTTCAGAATTTCCTTCCTTTTTAAGGCTGAATAATATTCCATTGTATGTACATACCATATTCTGCTTATCCATTCGTCTGTCAATGGACTTGGGTTGCTTCCACCTTTTAGCTATTGTGAATAACGCTGCTGTGAACACGGGTGTACAAATATCTCAAGACCCTCTTTTCAATTCTTTTGGATATAAACCCAAAAGTGGGATTGCTAGATTATATGGTAATTCTATTTTTAATTTTATGAGGAACTGTCATACTATCTTCCATAGTGGCTGCACCATTTTACATTTCCAACAACAGTACACAAGGATTCTAATTTCTCCACATCTTCACCAACACTTGTTATTTTCTGGTTTTTTTTTTAGTAGCCATCTTAATGAGTGTGCCAGAATTTGCTATTTGTGATAGAATTGGAGAAGGAAAGAAAGTTCCAAAGTATGAATCTTTCCATCCATCCATCCATCCCGATTTCCATATACTCTTTCATCCTTTCATACCACTAACCATCTACCCATCCATCAATTTATTCACACACCCATCTAACCATCTACTTACCCACCTTTCCAACTGTCCTTTCCTCCACCTACCAAGCCCTCCATCCACCTTGCACTGGTCTATCCATCTAATACATACATTCCAAGTATCTTTTATACGCCAGGCACATTGCTAGATGCTGCAGAATAAATAAAACATAGGTCCTTCCAGCTCCATCTTTGTAACAAGGGAAATAATTAAAACTCTAATACCTAGAATATAAAGTAGAGAGTAACAAGGACCATGAGACCTGCAGCTCTCTGCTCTCTGGGCCTCAGTTTCCACATCTGAACAATTTTCAGGAGAGGTGGGGCTTCAGAATCCCTGGTCCAGTGTTCTGTGATTTCCTGAGAAGGTTCTTTCTTGGCCTCTCCTTTCTTGATTCCTTATCTTTCTTCTCTGTTTTGATTGTACTTTTGCTCTGCTGGGGAGAGCCCTGGGCTTCAGGCTGAGGTTTCTGTTCTGAGGAGATAAGGTCAACCGAATGACACTGAAGGCTTGACTTTTTTGTGGGACTGTTTTGAATATTATTTTATTTTTGTCCTGGTGACTTACAGGTATTAGCGACACCAAAAAACTGAGTAAGACTAGGGATGTGTAGGTAGGACTTTGGCCCTAGATCCAGAGCTGATTTAGAGGAAGGAAATAAGTGATCCAGAGGAAGGGGTCATTTCTGGGTGGCTGGACGATGGTTGGATGGATGATGGTTCAATGATGGATGTGTAGGCTGGGTGCAGTGGCTCATGCCTGTAATCCCAGCACTTCAGGAGGCCCAGGCAGGAGGACTGCTTGAGGCCAGGAGTTCAAGACCAGCCTGGGCAACACACCCCACCTCTACAAAAAATTTAAAAATTAGCCAGGTATGGTGGCACACGCCTGTAGTCCCAGCTACTCAGGAAGCTGAGGCAGGAGGATAGCTTGAGCCCAGGAGTTGGAGGCTGCAGTGAGCTATGATTGTGCCACTACACTCAAGCCTGGGTGACACAGCGACCCTGTCTCTTAAAAAAAAAAAAATGATGGAGACGTGAACGATGGATGATGGACAGGTGGCTGATGGTTGGACAAGGAATAGGTGGATGGATGGGTGATGGCGGGATGGGTGCTGATTCAATGATGGACGGGTGGATGATGGTGGACAGAGACAGATAAGAGCAGCAAGTAAACTCTCTCTGTCACCACAGGTCTTATTTAAAGCTTTCTTTGGTTGCCTTGGTCCTCAGTGGGGGTGTGGTACAGTGGCGAGAGTTCAGTCCCTGGGGTCAGACACAGGTGGGTTTGGATCTTGACTCCACAAATGACCACTTTGGACAAAGGACTTAACCTCTTTGAGCCATAGTTTCATCACTATAATAAGAAAGATCATACTATAGTGGCCACCTCCTCAGAGCTAGGGTTAGAATTAAATGAGATAATGTGGATTAAGTACTTAGTACAGAGTCTGGTACGTAGAAAGCACACTGCAAGTTAATTCTTTTTGATCATTTAATCAAATGTAGACTGAGGTCTGCTATGTGTTGGGTGCTTAACAGGCTATAGAAAGGAGGATTCAGAGCTATATCCAGATATGAAAATGACAATATATTCTTTTGAGGAGCTGAGAGTCATGCTAAGAGGGCACATGGGCGGCCTCTGGGCAGATGGTCTGTGTGGCCCAGTGAAGGGATAACAAAGAATAAAGCAACGTGGTCATGAAGAGTCATCCAGAAATGAGGCCCGAAGAGCCCAAGAGTGCTGACTTTTGCACTATGAAGGGTTCTTGTATTGTGCTCTCTCAGAGGGCCCCATATTTGGAATATTTCTGCCTACCAGACAGCATTTATTACATAATTGCCCAAGCACCAAATCAAGGGTAAAGGCAAGGTTTCCGTTGGGCTTTTTGAAACCTTAATTGCAGCTCGGGAGTCTCAGTTGCAGCCCTCAGGAGACCCCGGGATGGGGTTCCAGAGCTTCTGTGAGCAAAAACCTCCTTGGGGCCTGTTAAATGCAGATTCCCATCTTCCCTCTTAGTGCTGCTGGTTCAGTGGGTCTCCAGTGGGGCCCCAAACTTACAGGCTTTTCCACCCCCAAGAAAATAATGAAGGTAAACTGAGACTAGCTTTGGGAAATGCTGGCTTCAGGCGGCTGGGACCACCAGAGTGAGCTCTTGGGTCTGATGTGGAGCTAGAACAGAGAGGGGCTGGGGAGGGAGAGAGGGCAGGCAGGGGCCCTCACCTTGCACCTGAGAGCTGTGTCACTCAGAGTCCCCCGACCCTGGAGCGGGAGTGGGTGTGGGGATGGCAGTTGGTAGGCCCGATCTGGGCACTTCAACTTGGGCAGGGGAAGGCAAAAATAGGAAGGGGGCTGGAGGGGGTTCTAAGCTAAAGGGGAACTGAATCTGCTCCCCAAATCCCAGAGCTCCAGGAGTGGGACTGGAGGGGGTTCTAAGCTAAAGGGGAACCTGACTCTTCTCCCCAAATCCCAGAGCCCCAGCATGGTCGCCTCACTAAAGAACAGAGCAGACACACAGCATGGAGACTTTCTGGATCTTGTCAACCCACTGCAAGATGAAAGCACAAATTAAGTTTTTTGTTTTGTTTTGTTTTTCCCCTTTAGGTTTAGATAATTTTGTATAAAAGAGTCTGAGAGGGCTCTCAAGGGACTAGGACTCATTCATTCGCCTGTTTGTTCAGGAAATGTTTGCTGAGTGGTTACTGTATTGTTTTTGAGCCAGGGTCTTGCTACGTTGCCCAGGCTGGTCGTGAACTCCTGGTGTCTACTGTATTTAGGTACTGGGAATATAGAGGTGAATAAAACCAGTCCCTGCCCTCATGGTGCAATGCTGGGGCCCCAAATGCAGCCTCGGGGAGAAAGTGACAGCCAGGTCCCCTAAAACTATTTCTCTGGGCCATTGACTAAGGTGGCAGGGAGCAGGGAGGAGAGGAGGAAATAAACATGTATTAAAAGTGTCTGTTGTATGCTCCAGTGCTAATCCAGGCTCTTTAGAATAAAATATTAATAATAGTGATAATGATAGTGATAATAGTTCATGTTTATCGAGTCTTACTTTGTACCAGGGTCTAGTCAAGCACTTTGTAGGCTAGCTCATTTATTCCTCACAACAAAACTATGAGATGGGTGTGGTTATTAGCCCAATTTAACAGATGAGGAAACTGAAGCTTAGAGAAATAGAATGACCTGCCCACCGTCACACAGTGGTAAATGGCAAAGCCAGGATTCAAACCCAGCTCTGCCTGACTCCGAAATCATGCACTTTCTCTCTTCTATGCTGTGTGGCTTCACAGAGGTGGGAGTCTGGGCTGCCTGCATTGTGGGTTCCCATGATTTCACACGGGGACAGGGCCTCAGTAACTACCCAGTTGCATCTCTGACTTTTAGAGTGGGGAATCAGAGGCTCAGGGGAAAAATGTCTTGTCCAGGGTCACACAGCAAAGTCACCACTGAGCAGGATTGGAAGGCGAGTCCTCTGATATCCAGTCCAGAGCTAAAAAACATACATCATTTTTTAGGGATGTGTGAGTATGTGTTTGTATGAGAGAGAAAGAGAAAGAGGGAGGCAGACAGACATATGTGTAAGCACCTGTGCAGGCGCACGCGTGCACACGCACGCGCGCGCCGCACACACACACACACACACACACACACACGGCTGGTGGTGGACTTATCCCAGAGGCACTTCCCAGGCTGTCATCTCACACACTCCCTCTTTGGGCCACACGAGAAAATCCCTCTTGTCATGTTATCACCACATTTTCTTTCGGACCCCAAATCATGGCCAGGAAGTCCCTCAGACATGCGGTAGTTTTTGTTCCTGGAAAAGGTGCCCAGAGAAACCATGCCGGAGCTCTTCCCTAGTCCCAAGACAGGGCTCCCAGCGGCATGTGGCTGCTCCCCAGGCTTGAGTCCACCCTACCGCAGACTCCAGAGGCACCCACGGGGCTTTCCAGGAAACTCTCGGCCCTGGCAACCCCACGGGAACACAGGTAGGTGCAGCTGCCCAAGGTCAGGCCTTTGAAGAGGAAGCACCGCGTGTCTGCACAAGTTCTGGTGTGTGAGGAATGTCAGCCCTGTGACTCTGCTGTCACACCTTGGCCATGTGACGAGGCTGGGGTGTGTGTGTGTGTGTGTGTGTGTGTATGTGTGACTGTGGGCAGCCAGGGAGCTCAGGAACCTGTGGGAGGTCTTCAGAACAGGGGAAGGCAATCAATTTTCCCTGAGGGCCTGCTCTGGGGCTAGGAGGTTTTTTGTTCTTTTCTTTTAAAAATATAAATTTATTCTCTTACAGTTCTGGAGGTTAGGAGTCCAAAGTCAAGGTGTCAGTAGGGCCATGCTCCCTCTGAAGGCTTCAGGGAAAAATCCTTTGCCTCTTCCTGGCCTCTCGTGGTTGTCTGCCCTCCTCAGCTTCCCTTGGCTTGTAGCTGCCTTGCTCGTTTCTCCTTCCATCTTCGCATGGCCGTCTTCCCTCCGTGTGGGGGGCTAGGAATTTTTACAAATGTGAAATCATTTATATTCTCCCAATAACTATTATCCCTATTTTATACGTCAGTCAGCTGAGATCAGAGAGGCCCATGCATGTGCCTGAGGTCACACAGCAAGTAAATGGCAGAGCCAGGATTCAGATTTTTGGTCCTTGTGACCGCACAGGAAGCAGGACAGAATGGTTGTTGAGCACATGGGCATTGCTTCAGACCCGAGTCCTGGCGCTGCCACTGACGAGGCCTTTGACCTTGGGCATGTCACATAGCCTCTTCAAGCCTCAGTGTCCTCACCTATAAAATGGGGTCACAATGTAACAGTGTGGGTGGTGAACACGAAATGAGATGATTAATGTAAACTTTCAGCCCAGCCTGGCACAAGGTAAAGGCCCCGTACTGCCTGGCATTATTAGTTTATGTTACTATAACCTTTGCCTGCCCTGCCCACCCCCGGGCTCATCCCTTACTGCCTGGCTGTCCCCTGCAGACCATTACTGGGACTTTCACCCCCACCACGTGCACAGTGAGTTCGAGAGCTTCGCTGAGAACCACTTCACGGAGCTGCAGAGCGTGCAGCCCCCCCAGCTGCAGCAGCTCTACCGCCACATGGAGCTGGAGCAGATGCACGTCCTCGACACCCCCATGGCACCGCCCCACGCCAGCCTGGGCCACCAGGTGCGTGCCGCCGCCGGCCCGTCCTCCAGGAGCCGCCAGGCCTGTGGTGAGGCCCGGGAGCTTCACAGGAAGCTGACACAGGCTCTTACCCAACTCAGCTTCCTGCCCCGCAGCGCCAACGGCGGCCGGAGCCCCAACGGCTGCCACCTGACCCCCTGGCTGACCTTGTGACCCCACACCCCTTATCGCCTCTGGAGGGTGGACAGACCCCAGATAATTCCTGCACCCCCACCGAGCCTCCCTGCCGGGATGCCTTGCCGTGGGCCTGACCCTCACTGCCCCTCATGGATCTGCATCCAGGTCACCGAACACGGATCTCCACTGCCCCTCCCTCTGCCCAGCGACCCCTTTTACTGACCCTAACCCCAATCAGTGACCTCTGCTGACCTCTGCCACCCCTTACTGACCTCCAGGGCCCCTTCACTCAATCACTCTGCTTATTAAACCCCCTTCCATGCCCGACTCCCAGGCCCTCGGCACTCCCACCCTACCCCAGGCCCCGCTGGTCTGCACAGCACCTTTGCGTCCTGGTGCCAGCAGCCCTGGCCCCGAGGCCCCACTGGGAGGGGTGGTGGGCTGGGTTTCAGCACCCTCTCGGCCACAGTCTGCACCCTGTGTGCCATGGCCCGACTGGCCTCCACTTCCCCAACCTCCCCCGGTCTCCTGCCCTCAGCGGGCCCCCACCCAGCCACCCTGGGCTTTGAAGAGTCCCTTCCTGACCCCAACCTCCACTTCCCACCTTTCCAGGTCTCCTACCTGCCCCGGATGTGCCTCCCCTACCCGTCCCTGTCCCCGGCCCAGCCCAGCTCGGATGAGGAGGAGGGTGAGCGGCAGAGCCCCCCTCTGGAGGTGTCGGATGGCGAGGCTGACGGCCTGGAGCCCGGGCCTGGGCTCCTCCACGGGGAAACAGGTGGGGCACCGGCCCCCACCACAGCGCAGCGCCACCCCTCCCGGCCACTGACCCGGCAGCCACGCCCAGAACTCTGTGTGTGTGAGCGTGTGCATGTTTGCCAATGTGTGTGTTTGTGGGGCTGTCTGTGGCCGTCTCTACCTGTGTGTGCACCTATTTATAAGCATGTGCGTGTGCTGTGAGTGCACACAGGCATATCTGAAAAGTGTGTGAGGTGTGCCTATATCTGTGCTGTGTCTTTGTGTGAGCGGGTGTGGGTGTGAGTGTGTGCATGTGAGCAGGTGTGGGTGTGAGTGTGTAGGGGTGTGAGTGGGTGTGTGCATGTGAGCAGGCGTGGGTGTGTGTGTGACAGGGGGTGTGTGCATGTGAGCAGGAGTGGGTGTGAGCGGATGTGAGCATGTGGGCGGGTGTAGGTGTGAGTGGGTGTGTGCCTTGAGCAGGTGTGTGAGAGGTGTGTGTGTCTGTATCTCTCCGTGCTGTGTCTTTGTGTGAGTGGGTGTGTGCATGTGAGCAGGAGTCGGTGCGAGCGGGTGTGAGTGGGAGCGGGTGTGCGCATGCCCCAAGCGGTGGGGGTTGGGGGAGCTGTCCCTCCCCGGGGTCCCACAGGAGGCGGGGCGTCCCCGGCCGCCGCCCACCCCACTGGCCCCTCACCCCACACAGGCAGCAAGAAGAAGATCCGCCTGTACCAGTTCCTGCTGGACCTGCTGCGCAGCGGCGACATGAAGGACAGCATCTGGTGGGTGGACAAGGACAAGGGCACCTTCCAGTTCTCGTCCAAGCACAAGGAGGCGCTGGCGCACCGCTGGGGCATCCAGAAGGGCAACCGCAAGAAGATGACCTACCAGAAGATGGCGCGCGCGCTGCGCAACTACGGCAAGACGGGCGAGGTGAAGAAGGTGAAGAAGAAGCTCACCTACCAGTTCAGCGGGGAGGTGCTGGGCCGCGGGGGCCTGGCCGAGCGGCGCCACCCGCCCCACTGAGCCCGGGCGCCAGCGCCCGCCGGGCCCGCCAGGCCTCCGGGGCCATAGCATTAAGCCCTCGCCCGGCCGGACACAGGGAGGACGCTCCCGGGGCCCGCGGCAGGACAGTGGCGGGCCGGGCCTCGCCTCGCCACCCGCGCCTCGCCACCCGGCCCTCCTTCCAGCCCTCCGCATCCCCGCTTCGCCCCCACCAGGACTCCAGCCCCGGCTCCAGGAGGCCACGCGGGCACCTCCCCCTTCCCACTCCTCTGCCCCGTTAGCCTCCCCCAGAAACTAAGTAAAGTTATTCTCAGTCAATCCTCTTGCTGCGCAGTCTCTTTTTAAAATTTGTTGCGCACCTCGTCTGGCCCCGGTGTGCAGCGACGTCTCTCTTTTTCTCATTTGTCCATCAGGCATTTACTGAGGACTGTACCCAATGCTGGACCCTGGGGACATGAGGACAAATGACACACAGTGCCCGACCAGGAGTTAGAGCTTGGTGGAAAGAACAAGGCTTGTTGTTCAACAACGGTTGCTGTTAGGGGAGCAGAGCATATTAAAAAGGCCTCTGCCCCTGATAGTTTTCTTTAATGCCTCAGTGAAGCTTAAGCTTGTAATCTTTAGGTTACAATGATGATGATGGTGGTGGTGATGATGGTGATGACAGCAAGGACACCGGATTTTCTGGTCATTTAGTACATGTTCCCTAAACCCACATGCCAACCTTGAGATGTACTGCGTAATGTCACCCCATTTTGTAGAATGGGAAATGAAGGTTTGTAGAGGTCAAATAATTCATCCAAGGTCACACAGCTGGTGAGTGGCTGGGCTGCATCCCACTCCAGGTGTCTTCCTGCCAGTGGATGTGAGGTAGGAAGCTTCATTTATCTGGAAGAGGATACTCTTCACCATGCCAAGGAACAGGCATTAAGCCCCAAAGCTCCAGTTGACCACAAGTGTTCTCACAAGATGCCAGGCCAACAGGACCTTAGACACAGGCAAATCCCTCATGTGCAGCCCAGTGTCCTACGTCTGTTTGGTCTCTGGCCCCTCACCCAGAGCTGGGGAGAAACAGATAAAGATGAGCAGGGAAGTCTGTAAGTAGCAAATCTTGCTTTGCATAGTAGCGAGAGGTGGCAGCACACAGCCTGGGAGTGAGGGAACTTCCCCAAGCAGCCTGCAGACCGCAGAGAACCCAAATTCTGGGACCATTGTCACAGGGACGGACACCCCTGCACAGGCCCAGCCACAGTGCTCCTGAGCCCTACTGCAGGAAGGCTAAATGGTGTTCCATGTCTTTTCTTAAAGAAGGCCCAGAAGCAGGTGATATGGTTTAAAAGTGGTTAAAATGGCAGAAAATAATGAATTTCAGTGTTTAAAGGGATGGTAAGTTTCGACCACCTGGAAAGTGCTTGTGTGCAGAAATTCTCTCTCCTCGCCGTGGGGCATAAATGAGACCGGGCGCTGCTTAGAGGGGTCACGTGTAATTTGTTTCTTTCTGTAGCAACTGATGTGTCAAGGGCAGGGTCCAGCCACAGGGGGCAGGCAAGAGGTCACGGAGGGACAGCGGGGAAGGCGATGAGAGGATTCAGAACATTCTGGCATTAATTTTTGTGTTGATCCTTGTGACTTTGGCAAGAACCAGCTCTGCTTCTGTATTCCACCGTGGGGTATATTTAGAGCTTCACCCCCATGTCCTCACCTACAGGCTCACCCAGCCCTTCCTTTTGGGTGACACCAATATTGTCTCCTCCCTGCCTGGCTCTGGACTAAGCCCACCCAAGACTCTGCAGCATGTAGCCAGCCCCAGGCCCGTGAGCTGCGATGACATGGGCCAAGTAATAAGAGCAAATGCTAATTCGGCATTTTCTATACGCCAGGCACTGCCCCAAGCATTTTACTTATAAACCCACTTCACATGTATAACAATCCTATGCAGTGGGTGCTACTGTCATCAGCTCCATTTCACAGATGAGGAAACCAAGGTGCTGCAAGGTTAAGGGAGTGGCAGTGTCAGGACTCAGAGGTGGCCCGGCCCCAGGGTCTGTGGGCACACCACTGCCCCCACTGCCAGCAGGGGTGCTCTCGATCCATTAGCCTTAGGGCTATGGGCCTAGCACACTCCCACCACACAATTTGCTATCAGACAGACATACAGGCAGGACTTGGGGTACCCCTGAGGTTTGCCAAGGGTTGGGGAGGCAAGCCGGGGGAGGGGGGCAGGGACAGGAACCTGCCAGGGACAATGAGGCCCTACCTTCTCCCTGGAGAGACCTCAGCTCTCTGGAATTTGTCTATATTTAGCAGGTGGCTGGGCAGGAGGCAGATAAGCAGAGCCTGGGAAGGGGGGAGGTCCCCATATATAGTAGGACGGACAGGACCCCACTCAGTCCCTCTTTGGGTAGCCTGTGCCTGCTTGGTGCCCAGTGTGACCTCTCTCAAGATGCCTGAGCCGGGGAAGAAGCCAGGTAGCTCCAGGCCTGTGGTTGGGTCTGAGTGTGGGGTTGGGGGTGTCTACAATGGAGGGGACCTAAGAGGGAGTTCTTGAGGGGGCTGGTGAGGATAAGGCCTCTGAGACCCAGGACAGGGGGTGCGGTCCTATTGGGTCCTTTTTGATTCTCAGTTTCTTTTTCCCATCCTGCTGATGACAGTGAGGGTAACTCAGGGTCAGGGAGCACACAGAGGGGACAGATCCAAGGCAGGAAGTTCCAGGGCCATTACCCCATTCTCAGAACACAGAGGGACCCCTTCCCTGCCCCTGCCTCCCATCTCCTGCAGCAAGGCTCATTGCAGACAGGAGCCTGAGTTTACTCTAGACTGGAGCCAAGCTCACTGAGTGTCCCTGCGTGAGTCCTTGCCCTCTCTGGGTCTTACTTCCCTGTCTGCATAGGGAGGGGTTGAGTGGGTTCCTTCCAGCTGTGGAATATTATCTGTTTTGTGAGCCTGTAGCGGTATGGCCCCATGTTGAGGGTGACACAGCCCCTCTTCTCTGGGACAGAACAGTCAGGAGGCCCCTGAGCCCCAGCCAAGGGCAGAGGAAATCATAGCCCGGGCGCCTGGTCCTGGGCTATGCCCTTACCAAGGTTGTCCAGGGCAGGGATCCAGGCCCCCATCCCCCAACCCCCTCCCAGGCCAGCTTTATCTCAGCCTGAGGCCCTTGGACAAATTTAGCCACATTCCAAGTAGGCAGAGTACCTGTGCCCTGGGAAGGGCCCCAATGGTGGGGGGCGGGGAGGCTGGGCTCATCACTGGTACCCCAGGCAGGGAGGGTAGAGTATCCAGGGGACACACTTAACAAAAGTCTTTTGTGAAGGTTAGGACCACAGCCCTGGCTCTCCTGCCTACTGGCTGTGTGACCTCACACAAGCCACTTAACTTCTCTGAGCCTCAGTGTCCTCATCCGAGATATGGACATAACTGTGCCCACCTCATAGAGCTGTTGGAATGTTACAAGAGGTGATGCATGGAAAGTGCTTATCACAGTATCTAATAAGAGGGGCTGCAAGGGCGGGGTGCACAGTCCAGCCAGGGACTGCTGCAGCCTCCAACTGGCCCTCCAGTCTCAGCTTTCAGCAAGAAGCCACGGTCCATGGAGGTGGCCGCAGGCAGCCCTGCCATGTTCGAGGCCCAGACAGAGCGGGCAGGAGTGAAGGTGCGCTGGCAGCGGGAAGGAAATGACATCGGAGCCAGTGACAAGTACAGCCTGGCAGCTGAGGGCACACGGCACACACTGACAGTGCAGGACGTGGGCCCTGCCGACCAGGGGTCCTACGCAGTCATTGCAGGCTCCTCCAAGGTCAAGTTTGACCTCAAGGTCATAGAGGCAGGTAAGAGCCTGGTCAGCCTTCCCTGAGGTTTGGGCTTTTGAGGAAAGGGGCAGCCCAGCCCCCTCTCCATCCACCCATTGTGCAGGAGGTGCTTTCACACTTTCTTGCCCTTGCTTTGGCTGTGCCCTCTGCCAGGAATGCCCTCCCCCTTCTGTACATGACCTCTCTGAGCTCCCCCTGTGCCACCCTGGCCTGTTCTAGCCATTGTGGAGGTGGGAAAATTTGAGATGAACAAGGCACAACCCCACCCTCCCATTGGAGACCTCCCCGGAGAGACGACCCACACACAGATGGCAGCTTGGCGGGCTGTGTGTGCTGGCAGGGATAGCCCCAGGAGGTGTGGGCGAGGAGGGGCCCAGCCCAGCCTGGGGGGCTGGCCCGAGGCCGGAGCCTGGGGGAACAGGGGTGGACCCAGAGCTGTTCAGGGCAGATGCACTGGGACATGGGCACAGGTGTCCTGTGATTGTGAGAAGGTGAGATGCAGACTGGCCCCCCCGGCTCAGCACAGGCCACCTCTGAGGGTGGCCTGGCAGTGGGAGGACAGACGTGGCTGCAAGAGTTTCCTCGCAGGCAGTGGGTTCATGGGGCTGATGCTCAGGAGAGACATGGTGAGTGCAGGACAGGTCTCTGGTTAGAGGCTGCACCACAACCCCTACCCGATCCCCTCCAGGGAAGGCAGAGCCCATGCCAGCCCCAGCCCCTGCCCCTGCTGGGGCCACTGGAGCTCCTGGAGAAGCCCTGGCCCCAGCCACTGAGCTGGAAGGAAGCACCCCAAGTCCTGAAGGTGAGAGGGCCTGGGCAGGGAGGGACAGGGACTGTGGGTAGGGGGTGTACCAGGCAGGTCTCCAAGGCCTCTCTGCTCACAGGGTCAAGCTCGGCAGCCCCCAGCGGCCCTGCGCCTGGGTGCTCTGGAGCTCCTGAGGACCCCATCGGACTTTTCGTGATACGGCCGCAAGATGGCGAGGTGACCGCGGGTGAGTGTGGGCTGCTGTGCCCTGGGGTGGGGTGGGAAGGAAGTCAGCAAGCAGGGCACCCCCCAAACCCAACCTGTCACCCTTCTCCTGTAGGCGGCAGCATCACCTTCTCAGCCCGCGTGGCAGGGGCCAGCCTCCTGAAACCACCCATGGTCAAGTGGTTCAAGGGCAAGTGGGTGGACCTGAGCAGCAAGGTGGGCCAACACCTGCAGCTGCATGACAGCTACGACCGGGCCAGCAAGGTGGGTCTAACCGGGGTCATGGGGACACATGGAAAAGACGGGACGTGGAGAGCCCCTGGGAGGCATGGGGCACAGGGAAGCACGGGGGCACCATGAGACTGGAGGCACACGGGAGGTGCAAGGAAGGAGCATAGGGAGACTGGGAGGCAGGTAGAGGGGCCAGGGAGCACGGTGAGCCTCCAGGGAGGGTTCTGGGGGACTTTGGGGACTTGGAGGATGTGATAGTCTCAAGGGGGCCTAATAAGGCTTGGGGGGCCCAGGGAGCTCAGGAGGGCTGGGGGACACCATGAAGCATGAGAGCCTCAGCTAATGAGGTTGTAAAGCCCCTGGGTGGGCAGGTATCAGACCTCAAGAGACCCTCAGAGATTGACCAGAAAAATTCCTCATTATACAGAGGAGGAAACCAAAGCTTGAGAGGTTAAGTGGCTGCTCCAAGGTCACTGAGAACCAGGCCTAGAACCTCAAGGGCAGGGCCAATGTGTTCAGCTTTGCAGGCTGTGCACTGCACAAAAGTGCCTCATCTTATGTAGATGCCATTTGCCTTATAACCATCACAGATTTGTATGTTATCATGATCATGTGCCAGCAGATGGCAGTCTTGGGTCTTGAGAAGGGGCCCCTTTTTTCTCTAATTTATACAAAATCTCTGTATGGGTTAACTAAACCCGGAGTGTAAGGTTGATGGGCATCTGCCACTCCCAGTCTCCTTTAGGGGTGAAGAGCCTCCTGGCCCCTTGTCTCCCCTGACACCATCCCCCCATACACACAGGTCTACCTGTTTGAGCTACACATCACCGATGCCCAGGCCAACTTTGCTGGTGGCTACCGCTGTGAGGTGTCCACCAAGGACAAATTTGACAGCTGCAATTTCAACCTCACCGTCCATGGTGAGGAGGGCCCTGGGGTTTGTCCTGGGCTCGGCCTCCCCGTGGGTCCTGGTCCCGCATACCTGCCTCCATTTCCCAACATGAGAGAGCGTGCCTAGTCTGGCCAGATGTCAGTGCTGACCACGTACCCAGTGCTGTGTGCACAAGGCGGGGACAGAAGTCAACGGAGGCTTCCAGGGTTGGGGGAGGTCTCATGACGGAGTCCAGATCTCATCTGGGTGGGACTCTGTCTCATCATCTTGGTGTCCCTGGCTCCCGGCACAGAGCCTGGCACTATCTGAATGACTGGTGGACAGGTGGAGGGTGAGTTGAGAGAGTGGGAGACTGACCACCCATGGGGGACTGGGGTTGATAAACTGCCCCACCTCCCTGGTGCCTGAGCCCTGGAAAGGCAGAGAAGGTGGGATTCTGGGGCAGATGCCCACCCTCAAGGGTCGTGGATGGGCAGTCTGCAGGTGCTAAGAAACCCCAGGGCAAGGCTTCTCACAAGGCCCCCTCTGAAGCCCCCTCCCATCTCCTCCCCCTATTTGAACCCAGAGGCCATTGGCCCCGGAGACCTGGACCTCCGAGAAGCTTTCCGCCGCACGTGAGTGGCCACCTCTCCTCAGGGCCTGGGGGAGGCCAGTGCTGGAGCCTGAGGCCCCTCAGCGTCAGGGGTGGGGGTGATGTTGGGGTGGGGTGGAAGTCAGGGGGGATGGGGGAGAGCAAGCTGCTCTGGGCAGGTGAGGAGACTGCGTCTACCCCACAGGAGCGTGGCCGGAGGTGGTCGGCGGATCAGGTACCCCTTCCCCAGCCCCCACCTGTACCACACACAGACCTCTGGGGGTCTGAGATGGGCGAGGAGCCCCATCTGGCCAGTGTGTCTTCCTCCCACTCCACCCCACACCCCGTCCTGCCCCCAAGCCCCTCCAGTCCCTCCACTGCAGCCTCACGGGGGTCCCTCTCTGTAGTGACGGCCACGAGGACGCTGGGATTCTAGACTTTAGCTCACTGCTGAAGAAGAGGTGAGTCCCTGGGTGGCAGCTCCTGGGGCAAGTGGTGAGACCCAGTTTCAAATCCCAGCACTGATTTTCCAGCTGTGTGACCCTGAGCAAGTCACTGCACCCCTCTGAGCCAGTTTCCTTGTCTGTCAAGTGGGTGATCTCAGTGTGGGGAAGAGCTAAAGGGCTCTGCAGACATTATGTCCTGTGAACAATCATCCTCACAGTGTCCCCATAGGCCACCCCACACTTGAGCCTGCAGTAGCTCACCTCAATAGATTCTAGGGACCCAGAAGAAGCTGAGAGAGGGTCCCCAAAGCTGCAGGAATTGTCCACCCAGTCCAGCCCAACTAGAGGACAGAGGGGACTTCTGTTCTGTCTGTCCTCTCCCTGACCCTCCCTTATGGCTGATGCTGCTGCGGCCCAGAGAGCAAGAAATGGGGTCTGAGTGCTTTGGGGCAGGAGGGTGCTGGCGGGTGCAGAGCTCACTCTTTCGAGATCCTGTACCCACCCCTGCCGGAGTTTGGGAGAGACTCAGACAGACCAGGGTGAAGCTCCCACTGACCGGGGCGAGTCTCTGAGCCTTGGGATCTCCTGATGCCCACCTGTCTGTCGGGGCTTAGGAGGATTAAGAAGCAGCAGTGCACACAGGGGGTCCTGCACAGTGTTTCCAGTGCATCGTGGGTGCCCCGTACGTGCAGGGGGTGCATGTGCGGGAAGAGGGAGGAGGGAAAGGCCCACGGGTGGGGTCCCGGGTCTTTCTGGGGAGGTGGCCAGACCTCTAACGTGTCCACTGCCCTTTCTGCCCCACCTGGAGCAGCAGTTTCCGGACCCCGAGGTGAGTGCCCAACATAGCCCAGCACCCTGGTCACCCCCTACTTCAGCCAGGAACCCCTCCCTAGCCCCAGCGCCCCTTAAGCTCCCTTGGCCCCCGCACCTGGCCCGGGAGCCATGCCAGCTCAAGCTGCCCCACCAGACGGGCAGGAGAAGAGAGGCAGGGCGGCTACAGCTCCTCGGTCCTGGGCCCAGGAAGCCCCATCCCAGGGAAGGGGGCTGCAGTCTTGCCCTAGCCACAGGGTATCCCCTGAGGCCTCTCCACACGGACTGCGGGACACAGGGACTTGAAGCTGGAGGCACCAGCCGAGGAGGACGTGTGGGAGATCCTGCGGCAGGCGCCCCCATCCGAGTACGAGCGCATCGCCTTCCAGCACGGCGTCACCGACCTGCGCGGCATGCTCAAGAGGCTGAAGGGCATGAAGCACGATGAGAAGAAGAGCACAGGTGAGCCCTTCCTCTACGTGGGCAAGGAGAGGGCACAGGTTAGCCCCTGCGAGCACATACGTGGAAAAAAGGAGTCCAGCTTAGCCCAGAGACACACAGGATAGAAGAGACCATGTTAACCACCCCCTTCAATAGGAATGAAAAAAAGGAGTTCCCAGGTTAGCCCCTTCCCACACAGACAGAAAAAGAGGAGAGCAAAGGTTAGCCCAGACACAACCACAAGGAAAAGGACAGAGCACAGGTTAACCCTCCTTACCAAGTGAAAATCAGGCTAAGCTTTCTTTCTCTTCATTTCCTCTGAAATGAAGCCCAGTTAACCTTCTCCACACCCAAGTGACAAGGGAAGAGGCCAGCTAAGCCCAGAAGGCCACACGTGGGGAAAAGAGAAGCACCTGGTTAATCTTCCTCACAGGCAAACAAAACGAGAGGGCACAGGTTAGCTCCGCTCATCCCCAGGCAGGTCAGAGGAGGAGGGCCCGGGCTAGCCCTTCCCCATCAAGGGGTTGACAAGGGCGGATGTGAGCCGGGGAGAGAAGCAGGCTTACCTGCTTGCTCACCGCTGCACCCTCAGAGTCTAGCATGGTGCCTGGCACACAGACAGCGCTCCCTAAACGCTAACTGAATGGATGGGTCAGCTTCCGTGCAGAGGCATGGAAGACGAGCCCCTCCCAAAACACACGCCAAACACACACACTCACATGGAAGGGGAGAAGAGTTAGTCCTTCCCTGCCGACCTCCCTCAGGCTCCCTGGCCCTCTACCCCACCCCACCGGACTCGCCCTTGCCAGGCTTCTATTGCCCCACGGCTAGGTGGCCTGGCCCTGACCTGCCTGCGGCCCCCACTTAAGCCAGGAATTCCCTTGATGCTGCAAGTGTTCTGCTGGGTTAACCCTCGGATTTTTGGGCCCAGAGGGCACCAAGCAAAGGCCTGCAGGTGACTGAGGAGGAGCAGATGGAGGCTGAGTGAGGCAGACGGGGCCACTGAGCGTGGGAACATCTCATAGTAGGAGTGATAGTAATAATAGTAAAAAGAGGCCGGGCGCGGTGGCTTGCACCTGTAATCCCAGCACCTCGGGAGGCTCAGTTGGGAGGATCCCTTGAGCCCAGGAGTGTGAGGTTGCAGTGAGCTACCGTGACGTCACTGCACTCTAGCCTGGGTGACAGAGTGAGACCCTGTCTCAAAGAGACAAAGAAACAAACAAACAAAAAAGAACAGAGGAAGAGAAGGTCCGTTTGTCTCATCCCTGGCTTTCCTACAAGCTTCCGTCTTTCCAGAAGCCCCTACCCTGCCCTTGAGCTAAGCGCGCAGAGAGTACCTCAAGGAAGACAGAAGGACAAAGACAGAGAGGCGAGGAGGACAGACATGTAGAACAGACAGAGATAAGGAAACTGACACAATGGAGACACAGAGAGAGGTGGAGGCAGGAGGCACAGAGGGGCCGCTGTGGCCAGGCGCGGGGGAGAAGGGCACGGGCTGCCGGTGGCCGGGGGCTGAGGGGTGGTGCTCAGCCTTTCAGAAGAAGCTGGAGCCGGCCTACCAGGTGAGCAAAGGCCACAAGATCCGGCTGACTGTGGAGCTGGCTGACCCTGACGCGGAGGTCAAATGGCTGAAGAATGGACAGGAGATCCAGATGAGTGGCAGGTGCGGCCGAGATGGGGCGGGGCCCGGGGACCTTGAGGGGGTGGGGAGACCCCTCGGGAGAGGGCTGCTCGCGCCGCCCAGCCTCTCTGCCTCTCTCCCCACACGTGGGCTGGCTGTGGGTCCCCATCTCTCTGTCTCCCCGCATTCCGCTCTCCGGGTCTAATTTCCCATCCTCCTGCTTCTGCCTGTCCCCTTCCTCTCGGTCTCGCTGCCTCCCATCGGGAACGCTCCGATGGCCCCTTCTGCTCCACAGCAAGTAAGTCCCCCTGGACGGCTTGGGGTGGGGGGCACGGGGGCTGCGTTGGGGCACCTGGGGCTGGGAGGTCCGTCCATGACTCTCCTGCCACTTCCCCGCCCAGGTACATCTTCGAGTCCATGGGAGCCAAGCGCACCCTGACCATCAGCCAGTGCTCGCTGGCGGACGACGCAGCCTACCAGTGCGTGGTGGGTGGTGAGAAGTGCAGCACGGAGCTCTTCGTCAAAGGTGGGCCTAGCCCTGGGACCCGGGGGCCTGGGGAGGGGAGGGGCTGGCTGCAGGGGGCTCACACTCTCCCTGCTTGGACAGAGCCCCCCGTGCTGATCACGCACCCCTTGGAGGACCAGCTGGTGATGGTGGGACAGCGGGTGGAGTTTGAGTGTGAAGTGTCCGAGGAGGGGGCCCAGGTCAAATGGTGAGTGCCACAGGCACGGGGCGTGGGCAGGGCTGGGGGCTAGGGAGATCCGCCCAGAGGGGGCCACAGCACTTGCTGCCCACCCACCCCACCAGGCTGAAGGATGGGGTGGAGCTGACCCGGGAGGAGACCTTCAAATACCGGTTCAAGAAGGATGGGCGGAGACACCACCTGATCATCAATGAGGCGACACTGGAGGACGCGGGGCACTACGCGCTGCGCACCAGTGGGGGCCAGGCACTGGCTGAACTCATCGTGCAGGGTGAGGCCGGGGGGCAGGGGCTCAGCTCCAGCCCCGCCCAGCCACATGGAGGGGTCAGGCAAGCCTGGCGTCAGACCTGTGTGACCTTGGGCAAGTCACTTTGACACCCAGAGCCTCCCCTTTCTCATCTCCAAAATGAGGGTGCTGAGGTGACCACTCCAGGGAGTGCTGGAGGGTCAGATGGGCCTGGTAAGCGTTCCTTGTTCCTCCGACCCTTGAGGTTCCTTGTATACACTGCACACACACATCATACGCATGCGCACATGTGTTTTCACATGTCCACATGTACCCAGACATGCACACTGCCGCCCATGAGCTCACATGTCCTCCAAAGGGATTCACGCCCATACCCACACACCCTCCGGAGCTCACTGGCTCTGCCCTGCCCCCAGAGAAAAAGCTGGAGGTGTACCAAAGCATCGCCGACTTGACAGTGGGCGCGAAGGACCAGGCCGTGTTCAAGTGCGAGGTCTCGGATGAGAATGTGCGGGGCGTGTGGCTAAAGAATGGGAAGGAGCTGGTGCCCGACAGCCGCATAAAGGTGTCCCACATCGGGCGGTGAGTGTGCAGGGGCAGGCAGAGACTGAGAGGGAGACACACAGAGAGACAGAGGGAGAGACAGAGAGAGATAGGGACAGAGACAGAGAGAGAAAGAGACAGAGATAGAGACCAATGGACAGAGACAGGCAGACAGAGAGACAGACACACAGAGAAAGGACAGAGACTTAGGTAGAGTCACAGAAAGGGAGAAACACAGAGAGAGAGACAGAGACAGACAAACGGAAAGAAAAATACTTATAGAAAGACAGAAATATATGGCTAGAGAGAAGTCTGCAGAGAAGAGCAGTCCGTCAGGGACAGAGAAGGATGGAGGTGCAGAGACAGAAGCAGGGAGAGAAACAGACAGGTCAGGACCCCCCAGCCCCCACCCAGCTCGTGACCAGGGCAGGGCGGGTGGCTACCAAGGAGGCTGACTCTGCCAGAGGCCCTCGCTCTCTCTCCCACCCTCTTGCTCATCCCCGGAGCATCTGAGCCGGCCGTGCTGGGCCCGAGTTCACAGAGATTAGTGAGACCCAGCCCCTGTCCAGTCTCCAAGAGCCCAGCCAAGGGGACGCTTTGGGGTAGAAATCACTTCTATACTGCCTACCTTTGAAAACATGCGAGGGAGCTGGAAAAATTGGAAAATAAAGAAAACATTTTTAAAAACTGGAACACCAACAAGCCAGGACAAGGTGAGGGCCCCCTGGGTGTGTGGCCCATTGGGGTCCCCTGAGCCACTGCTGCCCTGCAGGGTCCACAAACTGACCATTGACGACGTCACGCCTGCCGACGAGGCTGACTACAGCTTTGTGCCTGAGGGCTTCGCCTGCAACCTGTCCGCCAAGCTCCACTTCATGGGTGAGCCTGCACCGGAGTGGGTGGTGGGGGCGGCAGGGCCAGGAGTCCCCGTTGCTGGGCCCTGCCTTGGCCCCAGTGTCACTTGCTCTTCCTTCTCTTGCAGAGGTCAAGATTGACTTCGTACCCAGGCAGGGTGAGTCTCGGGGCCCTGCGTGCTGCCTTGGCTCTGCCACCTCCCCTCGCCCCACCCCAGCCAGGGAGGGGCAGGATCACGGAGGGCCCAGCTCCAGCTGTGCCACTCATGCCGTGGGCCAGTTATAATCGCTCTGGCCTCGGTTTCCTTATCTCTAAAATGGGGGTCCTGACAGTGCCTCCTCCACAGCACGGAATAAAGATGAGATAAGGTGACGCGTCGGGGCTGTCAAATGGGGTCACAGAGGGAAGCTTTATTATTACATCTTTTCTTCTTTTGGAAGTGCCTCTCCTGCTTTTGGATTAAGCTTTAATCAAACATTTTAGGATTCTAACTTCAGGAGAATAGGCCAGGCTGAGGCATGCTCTAGGTGTGGTGCTTTCCGAACTGGGTTCACTGAACATTAACCCATTTTTAAGAGGTTCTGTGGTGAAATCGGTTTGGGAAACACTGAACACTTCCACCTCTTGTTGATGCAGAAGGCGCATTAACGTGTTAAAGCTCTGAAAAATCGCATGGTAAAGAAACATGCTTAACTTTGTGTAACCCAGGGTGGGTTCCTAATATATTTGTTTCTGGCAGGACATTGGTGCTCCCCCAAACACAGTTTGCAAGGTGCTATGCTAGGTGACCCAAATATCAAAAACCTCCCGGGGAACTTCCTGGGGTGATAGAAATGTTCTCGATCTTGACTGGGTTAGTGATTACACAGGTATATTCATTTGCCAAAATTCATCAGACTGTCCTCAAATCTGTGCATTTTACCGTGTATAAACTATACGTCAATAAAATTTTAAAAATAAGAACCAACAACCAGGGGCATGGGTCCTCTAGTGGTCCCCTCCCCAGTGGCCTGTGCTCCTCCAAGGTTCCCCCTCTCTCGTGGGCCTGGCCCCCTCCCCTTTCTCTGGACTATCCTGTCTTCTCCCCAGAACCTCCCAAGATCCACCTGGACTGCCCCGGCCGCACACCAGACACCATCGTGGTGGTGGCTGGGAATAAGCTACGCCTGGACGTCCCTATCTCTGGGGACCCTGCTCCTACTGTGATTTGGCAGAAGGCCATCACACAGGTACTGTGGGTCCCTCCTCAGTTTCTCCATCTGTAAAATGAGTGCTCGGGACCAGCTGAGGAGTGCTGGGACCCACTCCATACCCCACCCCACCCCACATGTGCACGCCCGCAGCTGGTCACCACTAGGACACCAGGGCAAGGTGGGCGGTGGGGGGGGTGTGGAAAGAGAGACAGAGGGGCCCTTCCAGGCTGAGTCAGCCCCTCTTCCCACTACTTCCCTCCTGTTCTGTTCCTAGGGAAATAAGGCCCCTGCCAGGCCAGTCCCTGATGCCCCAGAGGATGCAGGTGCCAGCGATGAGTGGGTGTTTGACAAAAAGGTGAGTGAGGCTGAAGTCAGGACGTGGCTCATTTGCATCCACCCCATGCGAGAGGTCTCCATGGGGGTACCACACCTGGCCAGGTGTGTTCCTGCCCCAGGCAGGGTCTCCATGAGGCTCTCACACCTCAGGCAGGTACACTGTGGAGCAGGTAACTGACAGGCCCCCCCACAAGGGTGTTGATGCCCTCGGCGTTACCAGGAAGTTCTCGTGACTGGGCTGCTCCCTGGCTCCCTTCATCCTGAGCTGACCTTGACTTTGTGTTTCCTCCCAACTGTGGAGTGGGTTTCCCTGACACTTTTTGGTGAGTGTAGCTGCCCAGGGTGTTGGTTCTCCTGAAGGCCTGCCCACCTGGGGCCTTGCTGGAGCCTCACAATAGCTCTGTGTGTCATGCTATTCCCAGTCAGCAGACAGGGAAACTGAGGCACAGAGAGGACAGGTGATTGCCCAAGGTTCCATGACAAAGCTAGAGCCAGAGTCTGAGCCCCTTGCCCTGATGCCTGCCCATGGTAGGTGCTACATAAAGGTTTTTGAACAAGATGCTCACATGGGTGCAGATTTCCCTCAGGCTGTGTCCCCGCCCCTCCCCCCCATGGACCCTGTGCTGAGTTCCGTTCCCATCTCAGGCCATTTGGCTGTTGCAAAGGCTGCAGGGGCCTCTGGGGTCTGACCTGAGTCCTGTCCCAACTCCCCCTACCTCCCAGCTGCTGTGTGAGACCGAGGGCCGGGTCCGTGTGGAGACCACCAAGGACCGAAGCATCTTCACGGTCGAAGGGGCAGAGAAGGAAGACGAGGGCGTCTACACTGTCACGGTGAAGAACCCTGTGGGCGAGGACCAGGTCAACCTCACAGTCAAGGTCATCGGTGAGGCTGGCCAGGGTCCAAGACAAAGGACACAGAGGGGCAACTCTAGGGAGGGCCCATACATTTACTCATTCAGTCACTCAACAAACATCATGGGGCACGCTCTCTGAGACAGACAATAGGATGGGTTTTTCTGCCTGCAAAGAGCCCTGCTTTAGGGGGAAATGGGAGCAGACACATCTAGCAGATTTCCTGTGACACTACTGTATGTGAACTATGTCTGAAATGCCATGGGAGCACTGAGCATGGAGCCATCCCTTGTGCCTAGGGGTGAAGTCTTTAGGAGGCTGAGAAGATGGTGGGGAAGGCATCCCAGGCAGAGGAAACAGTGTGTGCAATGGCATGGTGTGAAAGGGCCTTTTGGGTATGGAGGATGAATGAAACAATTCTGTGTAAGGGGAGGACCACATGAGGTTGAGAGGATGGAGAGGATTGGACCTAGGACATAGGTGAATATGGGCAGTGGGGAGCCATAGAGTGTTGCTTGCAGGCTGGTGATGTGATCAGAAAAGCATTCTAGAAAGACTGCTTTGGCTGTGGGGGCAGTGGGGGCAGCCTGTAGAAGTTGGTTGGGGTGGCGAGGGGACGAGCAATGTTGTCCAGGGCCCTGAGCCCGGGCAGGGCTGATGTGGGCCCCCCCATCCCCTCCAGACGTACCAGATGCCCCTGCAGCCCCCAAGATCAGCAACGTGGGCGAGGACTCCTGCACTGTGCAGTGGGAGCCACCTGCCTATGATGGCGGGCAGCCAGTCCTGGGTGAGCCGAGGGCACAGGGGACAGAGAGAGGGCAGGGGGGCGGGGGTGTCTGGGCCGCAGACCAGAGCTCCCACCTCCCACGCGCCAGGCTACATCCTGGAGCGCAAGAAGAAGAAGAGCTACCGGTGGATGCGGCTCAACTTTGATCTGCTGCGGGAGCTGAGCCACGAGGCGCGGCGCATGATCGAGGGCGTGGTGTACGAGATGCGCGTCTATGCGGTCAACGCCATCGGCATGTCCAGGCCCAGCCCTGCCTCCCAGCCCTTCATGCCTATCGGTGAGCCTGCCTGGCCTGGCACTGCCACCCATGCCATCCCCGGTCAAGTGGCCCCGATAACAGCAGCTGCTCTGAGGGCGGCTGGCACACGAGACGCTTATGTCCACAGTCTCCGTTAATCCTCATCTGGGGACAATCTACCTCACTTTACAGATGAGGCGACAGGCTCCGAGACGTTAAATGACCTGGTTAGGATCGCCCAGATGGTCGGGGGTGGAGCTGAGACTCACACCACTCTGACCCCTGGTTTACTTTTTGAACCTCACTTTCCATGTCTACAAAATGGGGATAATGATGCTACCGACTTTATAGAGCTGTTAGGATGAAATGATATAACGCAGGCAAGGCATCTGTCATACAGCAGGTGCTCAGTAAGTGTTAATTGCCCCCCGTTCCCCACTCCCTTCAACCCAGGGTTTTTCATATATGGGATGGGGCAAGGGTAGTGGGTACCAGAGGGGTCTGAGGGGCATCTGTCTGTGGAAAGAGTCCTGGACCAAGAACCAGAGATGTGGTTTGCAGAGCCAGCTCCATCGTCCCCAAGAGGCCATCTGGAGTGATCTCTCCTGGAAGCCTTGGTTTTCTAATCTGTATAATGGGGGCCAAGAGGGTAGAACAGATGCTGAGGGTGCGGCAGGGCTCCTGAGGGACTAACTCACCAGGGTGTGTGAGTCTGGGGGGGCAGTTGTCTGTGGAAGGGGCAGACACAGGAACCCGTGAGCCCAGGGGCACAGCTTGGGGAGATGGCAGGAAGCAGGGGGTGCCTATGGAGAGAAGGGTCCAGGCCTCTTTTTAAGGACTGACTTTTGGTTTGCTCAGCTTAGTCAACTCACTGAATCATTTAGCGCTAGGAAATTCCCATGTTTTAGAATAATTTTTTTTACTTTAATTATCATTATAGCATTTCCTACACCATCTGACAGAGGGGGCTCCCCGTAAGCATCTCTGTGTTCTCTTGGCTATCTTGTCCTATTTGAGTCCCTCTTTTGTAATTGCTGTTGCTGTTTGTTTTTAACCCAAGCTGGAAACATGTGTTTTAATGGAGCCAAAATGTTCCTTCAAGTGCGTCAGAGCCAGCTGAAAGGGAAGTCCCCCCTGTGTGACTAGCAGGCAGTTGAGGGTCTGGGTCGTGCATCTCCAGCTTCCCCAAGCTCACTCAGACACCTCTCTGACCTCTCCTTTGCCCAGGCCCCCCCAGCGAACCCACCCATCTGGCAGTGGAGGACGTCTCTGACACCACCGTTTCTCTCAAGTGGCGGCCCCCAGAGCGCGTGGGAGCAGGAGGCCTGGACGGCTACAGCGTGGAGTACTGCCGGGAGGGCTGTGAGCACCCTGCCCCAGGCCTGGGCCCAGAGCACCCCCTTCCATCCCCAGGCTAGCACCTATCACCCTGCTGGGCCCAACGGCCATCAGAGGGGTGGGCAGTGGGGATGGGCTGTTGATGCTGACAGCCTGTGGCCTTGCCTCCCCCATCCCCACCCCCAGGCTCGGAGTGGGTGGCTGCCCTGCAGGGGCTGACAGAGCGCACGTCCATACTGGTGAAGGACCTGCCCACAGGGGCCCGGCTGCTCTTCCGAGTGCGGGCACACAATGTGGCAGGGCCTGGAGGCCCGGTCACCACCCAGGAGCCCGTGACGGTGCAGGAGATACTGCGTGAGTGCCCCTCACACAGTCACAAGACCTGCCACTGACACCCGAGGTGGTGTCCAGTGGAGGTGGGGGCAGTCAGGGAGACCCTTCATCCATGTGCTAGGCTCAGGGCACAAGTGCACAGAGGGCTGTCTTGGTTTTTCTATGTCAGCCCCCCAGTTCTGGAACAGGGAAAATACAGGCCATAGTCTCCAAGCTCTGTTCTGTGAGTCTCTCAGCTCCAACAGGTAGGTTATTGTCTTTGTCATCAGGACTCAGCAGTGATGCCACTCGGGGTCACATTCGTCCATCTGGTATCCACTTCTCATTCCCTGATTCCTTGTCCCAACAAAGGGACAATCGTGTAAGAGTTGGTTCTCTAAGTTGGAAAGAGGCAGCAAACTGGGGTGGGAACAGCACAGGGCATCTAGATGTACATCCTGGCCTGTGACTTACTAGCTGTGTGACCTCAAATAAGTTGCTTACCCTCTCTGATCTCTGCCTCTTGAAGCAGTGTGGAGAGGCTCCAGTGGAAGCAGGAGCTTTGTAAAACATCTGGGGCTGGGCAGGCTGGAGGTGTGTGGGTTAGGGGGAGCTGAAGGAGGGGCAGGGCCCAGCAGGCAGCTTTTAGCTGCAGCTCTCCAGGCCCTGCCTCAAGACAGGATGGCACTGCGGAGCTCCTCACTGGGACTGTGGTAGCCCCTCGCTTGGCCACCCACTCTGTACCCACAGAACGGCCACGGCTCCAGCTGCCTAGGCACCTGCGCCAGACCATCCAGAGGAAGGTTGGAGAGCCTGTGAACCTCCTCATTCCTTTCCAGGTAGGGCTGGCCCCTTCCCTGTCCCCAAGGGGAGGGGCTCTGGTGTGTTGTTCACACCAGCAGATGGAAATGTCTCAGGGCTGACCAGACCCTGAGGCCTCAGAGGCCAGGGTACTGGCTGGCCCTCAGGGAGAGCCAAGCCCAGGGTTGAGCTGTCCCTACCCTCAGGGCAAGCCCCGGCCTCAGGTGACCTGGACCAAAGAGGGGCAGCCACTGGCAGGTGAGGAGGTGAGCATCCGCAACAGCCCCACGGACACCATCCTCTTCATCCGGGCTGCTCGCCGGGCCCACTCAGGCACTTACCAGGTGGCAGTGCGCATTGAGAATATGGAGGACAAGGCCACGCTGCTCCTGCAGATTGTCGGTGCGTGGCCCTGGGGCCTCCCTCTGTGTCCACTAGTTTCCTATCCCTGAGCTGGGTTGCCAGGGCCCAGGGCCAAGACCAGAGCCCCTGCAGAAGGTGACAGGCCATGTCCTGGCTGGCAGGGGTGAGGGGCTCCTAGAGCCTGGCATCCACCTGCTCTGACCAGGCAGTGTCAGGAGCCATGCTGACCTGGCTGGCTCTGTCTCTTGCAGACAAGCCAAGTCCTCCCCAGGATATCCGGGTCACTGAGGCTTGGGGTTTTAATGTGGCTCTGGAGTGGAAGCCACCCCAAGACGATGGCAACACAGAGATCTGGGGTTATACAGTACAGAAAGCTGACAAGAAGACCATGGTGAGCCTGGGGTCCTGGGCCCCCCACAGAACCTTCCCTAGGCCCAGCAGACCTGGGTCCAAGCTGCCCTTCCCATGAGCCCACTTCACCCCTCCTCTGCTGATCTGGTTCCGCCACAGTAGGAGTGGAGGTACCAAGGGTACGGAAGAGAGGCCCCTGGCAAGGGGAGGGCTTGGCCCCCAGAGATCCCTCACATCCCTCACATCCCCCAGGAGTGGTTTACCGTCTTGGAGCACTACCGTCGCACGCACTGTGTTGTGTCAGAGCTCATTATTGGCAATGGCTACTATTTCCGGGTCTTCAGCCATAACATGGTTGGTCCTAGTGACAGAGCTGCCACCACCAAGGAGCCTGTCTTTATCCCCAGACCAGGTGCTGTACCCTCATTCTCACCCTTGTGGCGGGGGAAGGGGCAGGGAAGCAGTGGGGAGAGAGAGGGGAGCCTAGCTTGGTGTGGCCCTCTTGGTTCCAAGTCCTGTCACCAGCAGGCATCACATACGAGCCACCCAACTACAAGGCCCTGGACTTCTCCGAGGCCCCAAGCTTCACCCGCCCTCTGGTGAACCGCTCAGTCATCGCAGGTTACACCACTATCCTCTGCTGCGCCGTCCGGGGTAGCCCCAAGGTAGGGAACCTCAGACCCTGGTCCAGGCTGGCCCAGGAGGCAGGGCTCGTAGGCCCTAAGCTCCAACAGTCCTCTCCCCAGCCTGTCTCCCTGCTTTCTTTCCACCTCGGGGTATCTGGACCAGGTTCCTCTCCCTGAACAGGACCTTGGTACTCACTGTTGGCTCCACCTTTGTGCACAGCCTTGGGCATAGTTTGGGACTCCAGTGGGAGACCCCAGAGTAGAAACACAAATGCCAGCTTCCCTGAGTTCCTGCCAGGTCCCCTCTCAACCTGGGCTGGTTTCCCTCCCTCTTTACCTCATTTATAGCCCAAGATTTCCTGGTTCAAGAACGGCCTGGACCTGGGAAAAGATGCCCGCTTTCGTATGTTCAGCAAGCAGGGAGTGTTGACCTTGGAGATTAGAAAGCCCTGCCCCTTTGATGGGGGTGTCTATGTCTGCAGGGCCACCAACTTACAGGGCGAGGCACAGTGTGAATGCCGCCTGGAAGTGCGAGGTGAGGAACTTGCTGGGCCAGGGCCTGGGAAGTGGAGAGAGCAGGGCAGCAGTGGGGACCCTGGGCTTTGTTCTGCTGTCCTGGCCCAAGCAGCTGCTCTGGCTGCAAGGGTACTGACCCTGTCATGTCCAGCTGGGTACTGGCTTTGGGGATGGGTACCAGTACTGGCTTCCTGGCATGGCCTCCTTCTCTTCTGCAGTGCCTCAGTGACCAGGCTGGCTCCCCAGGGATGGCCAGGTATGTACTCCAGACCACTCTGACATGCAGGGCCCCAGTCAGAGACTAAGCCCTGGCCCTTGGTCCAGGGGCAGCCATCAGGAAATGGGAGGGGACAGGTGGACTCAGTTCACTTACAAGGGAATCTATGTCTCAGGTACAACCAGATGCCAGCCCTATATACCAGGAGCCTGGAGGGAAGCTGGAGAAGCCCCCTTCCTGCTGTCGGATGTGTGTGTGCAAGTGTGTCTCCTGGTCTAGGGTGGGGAGGGACCAGTGGGCAGCAGTTATGACGGGAGGCCCTGGGTGGGCACTGCATAGACTGGACCTCAGGGCTCCTGGATCTCTGGGGCAAAATGGGAGTGGGCTCAGGAAATGATGGTTGGGGACAGGCCCTTCTGGTCTGCCATGTCTTCCCAATGTATAAGGGCAATAAAAGATCAGTGCAGTGACAGAGAACTCACTCTTCTTACCCAATTCCAATGTGCTTGTTTCCACAGAAAAGCACAGGGACATTTACTTGATCTTCACAGCAAACTGAGGGCAGGTATTTTGTTTCCTGATGATTAAACGAGGCTCAGAGTGCACTTCTAAGCTCATAAAGCGTTAATACTAGAAGGAACCTCTGTCTTCCCCCATTGCATTCACTCCTTGAGTGAGGAAACTGAGGAGCTATGACAGAGGAAAGTGGATTAGCAACAGAGCCAGAACCCTGAGGCGCTCCTGCCTGGTCCCAGGTGCTCAGATGATCCCTGTGGCCCATGGTCACAGCAGCCTGGGGCTGGCGCAGTGCCAAATCTCAACATCGTGATTATGTGTCCACAAGGCCTGGAATGGAGTTGCACTGGGCTGCTTTGGGGTCCCAGTGAGCAACAAGCCCACAGCCCATCCATACCCATGTCTTACATAGGAGAAAGCAACCCTGTCCCACTCAGGACACTGCCAGCCAGAAAGATGGAAGGGCCAGCACCATACTCTGCTCACTCTTTTCCCACAGGGAGCCTAAATCTGATCATCAATTTCCTTTTCAGAGGAGGAAGCCAGCAGGTCTCAGAGGTTCCCTGACTGCAGTGGGTGGAGCACCAAGTTTTTCTGTGGCATAGAAATTCCATGAAAGCTGGTCCTAGGGTTGCTTCTTAACAGTTCTACCCAATTAGTGGAAGACACTCGCGGACCAGAGCCCAGAGTCCTGGGTTTCAGACCCTGTGGGAGCCCCTGGCTGAGTCACAGCACCTCTCTGGACCACACACAACCTATACAGGGAATGGAGAGGGCCAGGGCCTTGGATATTCTTCACAGCTAAATTAATCTCTGTTCAGGTCTGTTCAGGTGTGAACACCCAGTCCAGCTGCTCCCTCTAGCGGCCAGTTCATAGCACCCCAGCCCTCTGCAGGGCCTGCAGGAGCTGCAGGAAGGAGAGCTCCCTCTTACAGCCTCTTTCTGGGAACCCAGGAAGCCCAGAGAGTGGTAGGCAGGAGCTAAGGCCTCAGTGTGCCAGAGCTTGGGTGTGGATGACCTCATCTTCCTTCTTCCTTCAAGCCTGAGGTGCCTTTTTAGAATCCTGGGACAGCCTTCCTCAGGCCTGGGCTAAGAGGAGGTGTCATTTAATAATGCAAGGCAGCCAGGGAGCCCAGGGGGAGTCAAGGACATTTATTTCACATTCACACAGCTGTACATTTTCTATAAATAAGGAGGAGCTGAAATATTTACAGTCATCTCTTGCCCACTCCAGGCCGTCTCTCCCTTCTGGCACCCAGTGCTGGGAGGTACTGCCTGCAGACACAGCCATGTATACTGAACTTGGCCTTTTCCCACCCCTCCCTGATTCTTGGGCAGAGCAGCCAGCGGTCCCTGGGACTTTACTAGCTCCGACCACTCTGTCCTCTCATGCGGAAGGCACGACAGGCCACAGGGAAATCGCTGCTCTACTGCAGTGATGGAGGCCATGGCAGGTAGCAACAAAGCAGTGGCTGCCAGCCTGGAAAATGCATAAGGAAGCAGGGAGGTTGCCACTCACTCCAACTGCCCCCTGACTCGACTCTTCCCTTCCCTGCCTGCCCCTCGCCTGGGAGGCAGGCCCCAAGTCCCCCTTACTCCCCAGAGAGTGGAATTCTCCAGGTGCCCAGTTGTACCGGATCACAGAGGAATGGAGGGCTGGACTCCTGCACTGGAAGGTTATAATGCCAAGGACAAGGAACCACAAAACGAATGTCTCAAGGATACACAGTAGTGGGCTCACACTGGCCCAACAGACACACACACACACTTGAGCCCTGAGGGTAAGGTAGTCTGGTCTTCTGGGAGTGGAGAGGGAGAAGGTGGAAGGGTCTAGCTTAGCCCTGTGACAGACATGCTCGAAGACATACTCAGAGACATATAACTGGTAACCAACTTAGCCGTGGCGAGGGGCTTGCAGAGAAAATACACGCGTCATCCACTCCTCAGTCACAGCAGCATCGTGCACTTGGGAATAGCAAGAGGCAAGAGGCATCCCCTGGGCTGGGGCAGCTGCTTAACCCCTCTCCATCAGCTAGAGACAGGCCGGGGTGGGGTTCTGAGATCTTCCTCACTGCTACGAACTGCAGCCACATACGAGAAGAGACACAACACAGAGTAGCAGATCTCGTGGGCCTAGAGGGGAAAGAAAACCAGACAGATCAACAACACTGAGATCCCTACATCTTCACATGTGGAGGATCTGCGAAGTGGGCACCACCTGTCCTAACACTGGGCACAGGCCTCTGGGCTAAATGTGAGCCCCCAGCAAGGCCTCAGAAGCTGTCCCAGTGGAAGAGGGGATTAGTGTGTGTGCATCTGTCTCCCAGGGCTGAAGATGTGTTCTGGTTTCAGTTGGATCTCTGGCATCTAGACCAAGTCCCCTCTCACCCCTGTGCACTCAGAGGGCCCACCCTTCTTCCTGTCTGAAGGTCCCCAGGGAGCCCTGTGCAGACTTTGGCCTGTCAGAGTTGGGTGGCATACTCACCATTGGTGTCTTGTACTTGTGGCTCACCACTTCTTTAATTTCAGGAACTAAAACCGGACGGGCAAGAGACAAAACAGAAAGTTCAAAACTAAGAGCAACAGTGCCATGCTCCCCCAGGCGGCAGCGCCTGGCACCAGGGTCCCCTTCCCCTCTGTGGCCTCTCACAGTGGCTGCAGCAGCTTAGGCTACGACAGGGCAGAGGCCACCAAGGCTCTGTCCAGACCCTGCTGGATGAGAGGACATTGCCCCAGACTCCTCAGCTAGACCTCTGAAGTCTACAGTGGTTCTTTACTTGATGGCTGTGGTTCTACCCACTTCTTTGAAAGCCCCAGGATGGAAGGGGCTGGCCTTCACCTGCCTGGTCACAGCTACTCTCCAGGGTCTCTGAGGAGTTGCAGTGGGGAATTCCCAGATTTTGGATGGGAGAAGAGAGTTGTCTCTAGCCTGTGCCCAACCTTGCTGAGACGCCCGTGAACTCATCCCTGTCATCAGTCGAGAAGTCTGGTAGTGTTAAACATGGTTCCCTTTACACCCAGCCCCCTACACAGAGGGTCCTGAGGCTGGATGAATAAATAACATGACACTAAACCCATCAGACTTGGAAGTGTCCTTCCCTGAGTGGCAGGAGAAGCCCATGCCTGCCTGTGTGAGGGAGAGCGTCAGAGGGCTCTGGAGCAGACACACTGAGCAGAAGAGACAGGAGAGTATAGCACCCGGGGAGGGAGGTGACGGGGAGCATCAGGCAGAATACACACATGTCCACAGCCCAGAGTGCACGGTAAGAGTCACCCTGCTCCAGCCATGCAGGGGTTCTGCTTGGCTAGAGGAAGGAGTAGGGCCCCCAGGATCAGCCATTGTCATGACCCGTTGAGACTGGGAACAGAGGGGCATGGCATCTCCCTGGGGGCCAGAAAAGGCAGGATGAGAATTGGCCACACCTTCTTCTGACCCTGGGAGGTAGAATTCGGGGGAACCCAGGATTAGCAGGGAATAAACTCATCAAAGGTAGAGCAAGAAGCCCCAGGTCGTTCTCCTGAGTTGGAAGATTCCCTTAAATATCTCTCTGGCAGAAGAGAGAAGGGAGCACACAAAGGGAGAAAACTCGGAACCAATGAGCCAGCAGCAGGATGGAGGCAAGTTGGGAAGAGGGTGGGGAGAGAAAGGAAGAGATGACTCGGCAACGTGAGCAGCTGGTTTGAAGGGAGCCCACCCACCCACTGCAGGGCCCAAGGCAGGGGCCTAGGGAGAGGCAGCACGAGCTGAGGTCACTTTACCTGCTGGAGAACGAAGGTTTTCATAGCAGCGATGAGGGGCACAAAAGAATGAAGCACAAACACAGCAGGAACTCAAAGCCCCAGGGCTGAGAACCACTACCCCACTCCTTAGCACTGGCTGGGGGAAGCTGGCTCCCGGCTCTGGCTACAACTGCCCCTGCTGCCTTGGAGGCCCACTAGGTTTCTCTGCCCCTTGACTGAGTCTGCCTGTGGCATCCCACGCCCCTCCTCTAGCACAGAGGCCCCGTGGAGACCAGAGCAGTGCCAGGGAGGCTGGGTGGAGTGCTGGGCTGTTAGAGAGGTTGCAGCAGGCCACATGGACACAGCAGAGCTTGGGGGTCACCAGTCTGCTCTGCCCCAGAACTTCTGGACCACCAGCCAGGCATGGGAAGGTGGCACTACTTCACTGAGCCTCTTCAGCACCATCTCCAAACTCGTCCACAGCCACTTGCTCTTCTGCGACCCACTGTCTATCTTTCCTTCTCCCTCCCTTCTCTCATCTTAGGCTCCCTCTTCTGCCCTGTCACTCCTGCTCCTCCTGACCTCTCTGCAGAGGTTCTTCTTCTCCCTGCCCCTAGACCCTCCTCTGGAGCTCCAAGGTTTGAGTTACTGCCATGTGAGTCCAGACCTAAGAGCAAAATAGTGTAATTACCAAATTCCTCCAGGACAAAGACGCCTCGAACTGTATTGCACTTTTTAATGTGATTCAGCTCTATGAAAACCTGCAAGAGAGGGAGGGAGGGTAGGGTAAGGCCCAGAGGCTCCACCCCTGCCCCATAAAGCACACTCTCCCAGCTATAGCCCCACCCACACACAGAAAACCTATTTCCCAAAGGGAGGACAGAAGAATCCACACACACACAACTCAAAAGCGCTAAGAAGCGAAGATAGCAGAAAGGGCATGTACCTTCCGCTCCTGGCCGGAGGAGAAAGCATGGGAGAGAAATGAAGGCGTTAGTTTTAATGGTCAAACCCAACCCAAAGGCCCCTCTGCTGGCCTGGGCTGCCCGCCACACCCTCTGCCCAGGGCAGCGCTCATAGGACACTGTGCCCCAGGGGTCCCCCCACTCAGCCCATCAGGTCTCTACCCTTCCATGCATCCTCCTCCGGCGCAGAGGGCTGGCACAGGCGCAAAGCTCCCCTTGGACTGTCCTTGGGGTGGGAGGTGTTGGTATCCTCCTTGAAACAGGATCCAGGATCTCCCAAGAAGTATGTGGTAGTGATAATAACAGCTACCACTTGCTGAGCACCTACTTAGAGTTTTACAAATCCTATATCTAATCCTTACTCCTATGTGGCACAGTATATAGTATTACCCCCATTTTATAGATGAGGAAACTGAGGATCAGAAAGTTTATTTGCCCATGAATATTGAAGCTGGGCTTCAAATCCAAGCACGTCCTGACTCCAGAGTCTGTGCTTCTCCCATTTAGCCCAGGCTCCCTAACTCCAGCAGGAGGGCCCCGTGCTTCCTCCACTCCCACTGACTGCTGTGTGGTAGGAGATGGACCACAGGACATTATCTCCTCATCAGACTGTGAGGTGAGGCCCCCTCTGTAGGTTCTCTCTTCTAGGGGCCAAGCCTTCAACTACAGACCAGTTTGCACATGCTTTGAAACTGTTAAACAATGAGGTGGGCCCAGAGGGGCTGCACCAAGGTCAGTACAAGGAAGAGGGCAGAGCATCTGGGCATTGTTTAGCAAGACCTCATCTTCAGAAGGGGAGGCCACAGCACTAAAACATGGTCAGAAGCCTGCTCCCCGAAAAGTGCCAGCACCTTTGCAGTTCAGGAAAGTACTTTGGCAAACCCCTCTTTGGGCTGGCCCTAAAGTCTTTAAGAGTTTGCTACTCCCTAAGCCCTAGATTGAAAATATGCTAAGGAGCTTCCAGGAAGCCTGGGCAGCTGTTTCCTGTTACACCAAGGCTGCCCAACTAGATTCCTGAAAGAAGGAGAACTAAAATGGCAAGTGGAGAGAGAAAGCCACAGTCAGAATCAGACGTCCACCTTCCCTCAGTGTATGCTGCCTGGCCGGGGGCTGTGGGGCGCCACACATTTGGATCTGGCTCAGAGCCTCAGGGAGAGGGACCAGTACATCAAGGAAGGGGGAGGGAAGGCACTTGTGTGAAGAGTCAAGCTGTGAACGGACCTGGGATGATGCGCTGGCCTCAGAAAGGAATTAGCTTAAGGAATGTCCACTGAGAGAAAAAGTAACAGTGTTAAAAGACCAAGAGAAAAAAAAAGTCAGCTCCTATGGTGGAATCACAATGAGGGAAAGATGTATCCAGAAGTCCTCCCCAGTCAAAAGAAGAGGAACGGGGCCTGTGGAGCAGGGGACAGAGTGGGAACACTCAAAGGAAGGAACAGAACAGGAAGAAGAATCAGCAGGAGAAGAAAAAGGCAAATAAACATACACACTCCAGAGAGGACAGATACAAGCTACTTACACATGCGCACGTGCGCGCACACACACACACAGACGTGTGCACACACACACACACAAGCTTCAAGCACACCAGAAATACGCGAGAAGACCAGCCAGTCTAGACTCTCAAAGCAAAACCACCGAGCAAAAGCACACCCTGGGAATAAAGGGAGGCAGAGACACTGCGAAGAAGGGCCAAGTGAGACGCTCCCACTCACACTGTGTGGAGTCTAACTGACGGGGGCAGCACAGCTGCCAAGTCTCACTCTTTCCCAGCCCTCCCCTCAGGCTCCCTGCTGCACATTCATGGCGCCTGGTGGTCACCCAACATCACTGCGCTCTCCCCTGTGATTTTCCTCCCCGGTCCAGCTGCTCCTGTTCTCCCTCTAGCTCCAGAGGCCCTCTCTCATGCTTGCTGGAAGCACCGGGGGCCTGGGCACTGATCTTTATTACAGATGGAACAACAGGGCTGGGAAGCCTTGTGCTACCACTTGCACCTACCTGGTTGTGCATGAACTTGAGATTGATCCCTTCCAGGGTGACCTGCAGCAAGCCACCCTCCCCAGTCTTCATGTCCTGCACAGGGAACTCGCCACCCAGTTCAGGTCCTGTGGTGAGGGAGGAGGCTATCAGCTAACTGGTGAGGTGGGAAGCCCCACAACCTGACTTCTTTGTCAGACCTCTGAAGCACAGGACTGGTGAACATAGAAGGAAGACACTCTTAGGAAACCGTTCTCTTCTCACCGGGTTTGATGCTTTGCTGTCGGGCAGCAGCACGCTCCATGCTGTCCTTCACGCAGTAGTACAGCTCCCGACACTGTGGCACAGGGGGGAGAGAGCTGTCCTGTCATGTGAGCCAGACAGGGACCCCCAACCTCTGCTCCATAATGGCCACTGAAGGCTTGGGCTGATGCCAGGACCTCAGAGACAGCTTTAGTTATCCCACACAATACTGGAGACAAAAGTATGGCTCCAGACATGGATTTTGGAATTTTATTTCTACTTTTTTTTTTTTTTTTAAGATAAGAGTCTTGCTCTGTCACCTGGGCTACAGTGCCATGGTGTCAGCCTAGCTCACAGCAACCTCAAACTCCTGGGGTCCAGTGATCCTCCTGCCTCAGCCTCCCGAGTAGCTGGGACTACAGGTACACACCACCACACCTGGCTAATTTTTTCTATTTTTAGTAGAGATGGGGGGTCTTGCTCTTGCTCAGGCTGGTCTGGAACTCCTGACCTCAATTGATCCTCCTGCCTTGGCCTCCCAGAGTGCTAGGATTACAGGTGTGAGCCACTGTGCCCAGCCTGATTTTGGAATTTTAACTTCCCAGTGAGGAACTCAATACTTGGCCCTCAATGCCTATCCCACCCCCAGCACAAACAGAGATCCTGGGTACCTTTTTAGTATAGAACTTGTTGAGCTGGGTCTCAGAGCCGTTTCTACGCCACAAGCACAACACCTTGGTCTTGGGACAGTAGGTCATATTGATGAGCTTCTCATACCACCAGCGCTCATACACTGTCCCGATGTTACTGCGCAACACCACACAGTCATCACACACCTGGAGAAGTACACAAAGCAGTTCAGCGGTTCTCTTCTCCAAGAGCCTCTCCCAGCACAGGCCACACTATACGTTTCCCACAGGGAAAGGATCAGACAGCTGGTCCTGGGAGCATTCCCACAGGCTGCTTTTCTGCCTGGTACTCATGGTCTCCCTAGGTGCAGACATAGACAGAATGCTGGACATATTGTCTGCTATAGGATTGTCGAAAGAAATGAAGTCAATGAAAGGAAACTGTGTGTAAGGAAGGAGGCTCATTTCTCAAATCAGTGTTTATTACCTCTTGTATGTTCTATAGACTTAACATAGTACTCAGAGGGTATCTCATGCCTCCATCTTACAACCTTAGGGATCATCGCTGTTGACAGCCGTAGTGGGTGGGGGATTATGGCAGACTTAACAAAGGAAAAAAAAACAGAGCCAATGCATTTTCTAACACTGGCTGTGGCCTTTTTCTATAAAAATATTTTTAAAAATTACACAAGTGACACATGAACAGTGCTTATTGCATAAAAATTATACAAGACAGGGTGATATAAATCAAAAATCAAAGTCTTTTTCACACCCTCCTCTTATTCAGTATTATCCCACAGGTGTTCGAACTTATCCATTCTTATGGCTTCATGTCTTTATGGCAGACATTAAAGCACAATGGTTAAGGGCACAGGTCTAAGACCAGACAGCTTGGGTTTAGATTCCAGCTCTATCATTATTTAGCTGCGTCACCTTGAGCAAATTCATCTGTGCCTATGTTTCCTCATGTGTAAGATGGGGACAGTAATAGGAATAACTTCGTGGAGTTATTGTGAAGACTTACATGAGTTAATGTGGATAAAATGCTTAATGTGCATAAAAAGCCAGGCACCCTAGTTAGCTGCTAGAATAATACAATAAAAGAATTATTTTTATTATTACCATGTTGATAGTTTTTAAGTTTTTCTCCACATTAGACCTTTCTTCCTGGGCTCCCGAACCTCTCTTTATCTGGCGGTCTCACATGCAGCACCTCAAACTCATCATGTCCACACCTGCTCAACATCTCCTCCTGGGCAGATCCTCCCTCTAAGTCCACTGTGTGAGTGAATGGCACCACCATCCACCCGGCTGCCCAAGTCTAAGCTGCTGGTGAAGGTGTAAACTGATATAGTCTTTGGATGGCAATTTGGCAGAATCTATCAAAATTTTAAATGTAGATAAACTTGATCTGGAAATTGCACGTCTAGGAATATATCCTATAGAAATTCTCATGTGAGTGTGCAAAGATGTATGTTCTAGGATAGTCAGTGAAGCAATGTTTTAAAAAAATTACGGGAGGACTAGTTAAATAAATCATGGTACATCCATATGACACCTAATGGCAAAGCATGCACTAACAAAGAGACAGGTTGATATAAGGTGTAGACATGGAAAGATGTCCCCGATACATTAAGTAAAACAAAGCAAATTATATAACAATATTTGTAATTTGATTCACTTTCATAAATGCCAAAATTCCATATGTTATACTTATACAAATATGCATTTTCAAAAATTTGAAAGGATTCACACCAAACTTTAACAGTGGTTACCTCTAGGACAAAGGATTGGAAGGAAGTGAGGGAAACTTTTACTTTTTACTTTATTTACATTTACATGGTTTGTAATGTTTACAGCCCATACTGTTTCACTTTTGTAACTAAAAAAAAGGCAATAAAAACAATTTTTAAAAGTCTTCCCAAACTGCTGTCCCACTGATCATACAGCCAGCAGACTGTGCTATGAGAAAGGCTAAATCAGATAACCTTACAATGGCCAGTTGATGATGCAGTGATCAAGGTACGCTCTTACTTGGCACAGCAATACTTCAAGAACAGGCATCTATGAGGACAACGGATCCAATCCTACACTCCGGAGACATAGCATGAGACTCCCTTGTATAGTGGTGAGAGTAAGTCCTATACGTCAAGGAGTTTTCTGGTGAGACTTACTTTTTAAAAGGAAAAAGAAAGGGCAGAATCACCTGCCACCTCTACTGTGGTGCAGATGTCCTAAGTTAGTCCTCAGCTCTGAGAAACACCTAGACAAATTCTAACACCTTAAAGGGTGACAGGAAAATGAATCCCTTCTCAGCTATACTGACATGCATGATCCTGCTTCAGAACAAACCCCCCTGAATTTGGTAAACCACCTGTTCAAAGAGCTGTGAATGTGAAAACCAAATTCAACTAAACCAAAGGGGAACAGATAACTTATAAGCATTATTTAACTTCACTACTTTATATAGGAGTTGTACCTGGTCCCTAAAAGTACTTAGAACAGATCCATTTTAGAACTAAAAACACAGAAATGAAGAAAACATGGCCGATTTTCTTTATAATCCTAGAGTAGGAAGGCCTTTTCTAACTATGATTCAAAATCCAAAAGCCATAAAAGAAACAATTGATTAATTCAATTATATAGAAGTAAAAATTTTCTGCATGTCAAAAAATACCATAGGCTGAAGTACTACCTTGGGTAGATTGAAAAAAAAAATACCATATGTAAAACGAGAAGACAAATGGGGAACTTTCCAGTGGGTAGATCAGGCTGCCCACATCTGGATCCAATAATTACTAGGGGACAGACAACCATAAGAGGCAACAGAAGTCTTCTTGCCAAAAGAGTGAATCTGAAACTGATCAAACTTCTAGATTGAACTACTAGTGTATTTATTTATTTATTTATTTTTTATTTAGAGACAGAGTTTCGCTCTGTTGCCCAGGCTGGAGTGCAGTGGTGCAATTATAGCTTACTACAGCCTTGAATTCTCAGGCTCAAGCAGTTCTCCTGCCTTAGCCTCCCAAAGTGCTGGGGTTACAGGCATGAGCCACTGTACCCAGACTGAACTACTAGTTTAAAAGACATACAAGTGATAGAGAAACACATTAATGACACCAAAGAAATGCAATCAGCAAAAAACCTAGAATGTGGGATACACCACAGGGCAAAAGATCCAATTTCTTCAACAAAATAAACGACAAAGGGGGGAGTATATGTTAAGAAACATTTGAGAGTCATGTCAATCAAAATTACAAATACATTGTCCCTCTGACCCAACAATCCCACTTCTGAGAATTCTTAGACACACCTGTACCTGTATGAAATTAAACAGGTACAGCGTCATTTATAATAGCACTATTAGCAACAGCAAAAAATTGGAAGCAACCCAAGGATCCGTATGTACTGACTGACTGAATAAATTATGGCACAGTCACACAGTGGAATACACATAGTTGTAAAAAGAATGAGAAAGCTCTTTTTGTATTGATATAGAAGATCACCAAGATAATGTTTAATGAAAAAACCAAAGTATAAATCAATGGATACAATGTGCTACCTTTCTGTAAGAAAGGAGAAAAATAAGAATTTATGTTCATATTTTGTTTGCATAAAAATCCACTGGAAGATACAAAGGAAACCAATAAAAGTGGTTACCTATAGGATGAAGGGGTGAGGTGAGTGGGAAATTGAGTGGAAAGGGACAAGAATGAGTGAAAGATCTCCCAACGTATACTATTTTATATTGTTCCGGTTTATGGACAATGTGACTATATCATCTATTCAGCATATATATAAAGGAAATAGTGGGTATCATCTACTACATAAATTTAATTATTTGCATAAAAACTTGGTAATTTAATGATAAACAGATCATGAAGATGAATGAGATAAAGGAGAAAAATATTCTGGCATTGGTTCTAGGAGTTCCTGGTGACTTTCAAATATCCCCTTGGGCCCCCAGCATGAACCAGCACCTACCTCCATGAAAAAGATATCTCCATTTGTGTCTGTCCCTGCATGCACCACAAATGTCTGCTTTTTCATGTGCCGGCTGCC
Source organism: Daubentonia madagascariensis (assembly GCA_023783475.1). Classification (NCBI taxonomy): domain Eukaryota; kingdom Metazoa; phylum Chordata; class Mammalia; order Primates; family Daubentoniidae; genus Daubentonia; species Daubentonia madagascariensis. The sequence goes on from JAKFHU010000403.1 coordinate 863,536, forward strand.
ACTGGACCGGATAGAGAGATCACGTCCATTCTGATGAAAGAGATTTTTAGGGACATTCATACATCCTTCTTACAGAGGGCTCTGGGCCAAGAATCTCTCGTTCAGCAATTAAATTCATATCAGCTTCCTTAGCACGGTCTCATCTACTGGCCACTGGCCACCAGGGTAGTGGTCTCAGACTTTTTGGTCTCAGGACCCCTGTAACTCTTAAAAATTACTAAAGATCCCAAACAGCTTTTGTTTATGTGAGTTACATTTATAGATATTTACCATACTAGAAGTTAAAATTGAGAAATTTCTGAAATGTTTATTAATTCATTTATAAGTAATTAATAACTCTTAATAACCTATTACATGGTAAAAATAAATAACATTTTTAATAACATAACTATATTTTCCAAAACAAAAAAAAAGAAAAGAGTGGCACTGTTTTACATTTTTGCAAATCTCTTTAATGTTTGACTTAATAGTAAATAGCTGCATTCTCATACCTGCTTCTGCTTTCAATCAGTTATAATAGTTGCTTTGGTTGAGGTATATGAAGAAAACCTGACCTCACAAATAATGTATTTGGAAAAAGAAGAAGGCTTAATAGCCTTTTCAGATAAATATGTATATTCTTCTTTGACACTATGCTAGAACTTGAGAAGTAGAAGTTTCTTAAAGTTAGTTGCAATGAAGAATCTGAAAACATATCAATGAGCATTTTATACTGTTACATTAAAATCTATTTATCTGCCTTACATTTTGAGTGGATCTTTTAGCCATACTTGAATTTGTAACATCACACATTAGTATTTGGAAAATACTGGTTCACTAAGTTATACAGCTCTTCCAAACATTGCCATATTTCATTACACAATATTTAAAAAAAAATCACATTCATTAATATCATCACCAATCTCATTAGAAAAATCTTAAAATATTGGGAAGCTTCAAGCTCAAAAGTCTCCCAAAATTCTCATTTGCAGTTAAAAATTGAATCTTATCATTGGCAACAAATACCATCAGTTGTTTTCCTTGAAACAACAGGCTCACTTTAGTAATTTTAGAGAAAATATCTGCTAAATACCCAACTATGAATAACCATAGTTTTTTGGTCATTCTTTCAAGTAACAATGATGTTCCATGAACAAAGCTACTAGCTCACCTTGCAACTCAAACTGTCGTAAATTGCTCTTCCTCAAAACAACCATCATACTTGGGTTTGCAGCAGAAATGCTTTATGTATACTTCCCATTTTGTCACATAGAATATTAAAAAGATGTATAATCAATGACCGAAATTTAATAAAATTAATGGTTTTCACTGCTTCATTAAGAACATTCATAAGTAAAGCTGGCGTTTTTTTGTTTTGTTTTGTTTTTTTAGAGACAGGATCCTACTCTGTCACCCAGGCTGGACTGCAGTGGTGCAATCATAGCTCACTGGAGCCTCAAACTTCTGAGCTCAAGCCATCCTCCCAGTTCAGTCTCCCAAGTAGCTAGGACTACAGGCTCATGCCAGTATGCCCAGTTAATTTTTAAACTCTTTGTAGAGACAGGGTCTCACTATGTTGCCCAGGTTGGTCTCAAACTCCTGACCTCAAGCAATCCTCCTGCCTTGGCCTCCCAAAATTCTGGGATTTTAGGCATGAGCCACCGCACCTGGCCTGGTTTTTTTTAAAAAAACTGAGAGTGCATAAAGGTGAGGAATACCATGGCTGCTAGCATAGTTTGGGGCCACTGCCTTCATTTACATTAAGGCATCAGCAGTTTTACCCGCCTCTGCTTTTGTACTGTCAGTGCAAATGTCAACCCAACGAAAAAGGCAAGTAACACTTTAGTATTGTGATGAAAATAGTTTTCACCTTGTGGATCCTCAGAACTCCATAGACCACACACATCGAAACTGCTGCACTAGGATCGTCTTGGTACAGAGAATCCCATCACAGAAAGGCTAAAGCCTCATCTAGAGTCAAAGATTACTGCCCCATTTTCAAAACTAGGGGTTAACTAGACTGCACAGTGACACAAGCCAAGAAATGACCTGCAGGGAAGCCTCTGCATTAAGCCAGAAGGCCCAAGCCAGGGAGGCTGACAAGTGTAGTGGAAGGGGAACCTAAAGGAGGGCCCAGATATGCTTACCAGGTTCGCCAGCTGATCAAGCACCTCATTGATTTGCTGGCTGTACACAAGCCCAATATGGGACTTTCCCATTAGGCGCCTCACCTTCTTCCGGATGTCATTCTTATTTACCTGAAAAGCCAAAACAGGAATCTTAATAAGAGATCTGTTCTCCTCTCAACTGAAGTAGACAGAAGAGAATGTGTAAGTAGGCTTCCTACTAGCTGAGAGAAGTGGAATTCTGAAAGACCACATCACTGAATATGAGAGAAAACTTTCAACTGTGTATTCTGCCAACTTGCTGGGAAGAAAAGCCCTGGCTCTACCTCTAGTTAGCTTCTGCAGAAAAGTAGCTCTTAGAGCAGTTCTGGTTCCTCCCTATCCTCAACCAAGACCACTACATTTGCCCCTAAAAACCCGTAGGGCTCCTCAGAATATAATTTAAAAGCAATGACCTACAGTGGCACAGTGACAACACTGGGATTCAGCTGCATCCAAGACACCTTCTGAAGGTTTAGGATCATCATCCTTTTCCAACCAGGTGATGATCCTTAACCTTCAGAGGGTGTCTTGGCTGCAAGTGAGTTCCAGTGTTGCCACTGTACCCAACTGAAGTCAACTGGTACCCCTGGAATTCAACAGAGTAGAGTGAACCTCACAACATAAAAGGAAGCAAACTAAGAGGGGCTGTAGGGCATTCTCTGCATTTGATCAACTGATCTCTTCATACTTAGAGAGGCTGGGGAGAACAAGAGGAGAAAAAAACCCATGGGCGCCTTCTCAAAACAGCCTTGTTGTACCTACCAACCCCAAACTTATGTTTCCTTTTGAGAGCAGGACTCTTCTATTTGGTAACATATCTCTTCCACAGTTATAAAAACAAAGTAGCCAACTTTGTTGGCTAGATCCTCAAGCTAGATCCTACCATTGCATTAGCTATAGAAATTCTCTAAGATAAAGGGCTGTGCTAAAAAATGAATTCTGAGCATCCTAAGGTTTTAGAACCTACTACTGCAAAAAAAATTTTTTTAACTCATTGTCTTCTGTGGGGAGTTCTATTGGCATCCTAAAGCTACTCAGCCTATATAAAATTCAAAATAAACAGATAGTATAGAATCATTAGTTGCCTTTATACTTTACAACATTCCTTAGCAAAACAGCCTGGCAACTTCAGATAAATGGATCACGTGTAAGCTGGCAGAAAGGCCCCAGACTTTCAGTCAAGAAGAGAGCCCTAGTAAGGTACTTTCACAGCTTCCCAACTGCGCCAGAATTTAGGTGATAGGAACAAGCCTTGCCATTCCAGCATCAGCAGTAGCTGGACAGCAAAAGTGACATTACCTTCATCAGCAGCATGTAGGAGATGAGGTTGTGCAAAAGCGTGGCCAGCAAGCGATCTTCATCATCCTCTAGGCGCTTCCGATCATGTTCTCCCAGAGATAGATATCTAAGCAGAAAACCAGGCACAAGTCAGCCCTCGGGCAGGAGACCACAGAACTAACTGGGAGAAGGCCGAATTTGCACTTTCCCAAGGGTTTCCTAAGCCCCATACCTGTCGATCATTTCCTGGGGACCCTGGTCCATACCCATTCCTTCTCTCTCCAACATCACAGCATCTAAGAATGCATCTTCCCAGAACTGCATTTGGTCCCATAAAGTAGAACGCTCTTTGCCTGTGTAGAATCAAGGTGTTTTTTAGGGGCTTATTTAACATTTAAAGAATATAGCTGCCAAATGAAAATAAAGAGTAAATTCCAGATAAAAGGGAGGGAGTCATCACAAATTCCAGGGCAAAGGAAACAAAAACCTCTCTACCCCAGATCTAAAATTCCTGCCACCAGCCCCAGATGCCTCCAAGTAAGGCCCAGTCCCTCCCAAGAAGGAGGGATGAACACAGCACACAAAGAAATGTGGTTACTTATAGAAAAGGTCTCCATAGCAGCATCCTCTAACTGGTCCCACATCGATCCTTTGTCCCTTCCTGCAAATTTGTGAACAGGAAGCACCATGGTAGCAAGAAAGGAAAGAAAGGAAGACAGAAAGACAGAAGCTGTTGATTAATACCAAAATCCAATCTCACCTAGTTTTTACCCACTGCTTGTTCCAGACCCAGAAAGTTGCTTGCTTCAGATATAAAAATGCTACCTAATATCAGCATTGAGATCGGCAAAAAACTAAGCAGCTTGTTTGGTGCTACCCTCTGCCCTGGCTGAGCCCAGCTCTCTTCCAGTGCAAAGGGCTACCCAGTCTGCTTCTCACCTAGTAGTCCCTCATAGAGATAGACTCGCTGGCTCACATCTTCGGAAGAGCGAATTGGGCTGCCCGCCAGCTTCTCCTTTATGCTTGGCTTCAAGCTGTGGGCTTTACCCTAGAGAGAAGAGGTGATGGGTCATCTGCCAGAGGTACCAACAAAGACAGGCGAAGTAAACCAAGCATCTCACTAAGAGGCTCACACACTTACATACCAGTCACCACTCATTAGCAACATAACTGCCAGTACTCCTGCTTCTGCTAGTCTGCTTAGTCTAGGATTTGACCAAGTTGATCTGATACTCCTGCTTTCTGTTACTGTCTCCTAAACCATCAAGTTCTCATTTTGATTTATCCTTACTCCTTAGTCCCCTGTAAGACTATTTTCTCTTTAAAAAAAAAAAAATCAGGCAAATTCTCTGTGCAGTAGCATGACACAGAAGAAATAACACAGGGTTTAAGGTCAGACTAACCAAGGTTCAGATCCCTACCCCTTATTAGCTGTGTGACCTCAGATACAAAACTCAGCTTCTGTGAGCCTCATTTTCCTCACCTGTAAAAAGAAGTTTATAATACCTACCTCATAGGACAAGGATTAAATTTGAAAATACATACAAAGTACTTAACAGTGCCTAACCCTGTTAATTGATAAATGTTAATTTCCTCTTTCCTATCATCTCTTACTGCCCCTGGGAAATATCACTAACTTTATCTTCCACTTCTGAAGTATCAGACTTTCTATTCATCAAAAAAAAAGATTGTCAACTAGGTAAGAGGTAGGTAATATCACGTCATTTCACAACACATGGAACAGAATAAGCAGAGAAGCAAAGGTTATTAGGCAAGACCTAATTAGTGTGACTAAATGCCAATCACCTGGTTCACAGCCTAATACTTTATTCAATGGACCATACTGACTTAATATCATTTATTTCTTGTTAACACAGCCTTTTTTGAGCCAAGAAATTCAGGTAACTACTTTCAGCAACTCAACTATACAAACAGCCCTGGCCCACCAGCACAGGACAAGTATGAATCTGTCCTAGGAAGGTTCCAGGAAAGGTAGCACACAGCTGAATGGCTTCTTACAAGACCCATATGCCATCATATTTATCCTGACATCCAGAATGGAAGCACACTGGAATAATTTTAAATACACTTATTAAAACAGGTTATTTAGAGGAGCGACGTCAGCAAGGTGGCCCTCTAGAAGCCCCTAGTGCTTGTCCCCCTCACAAAGACAGCCACAACAACGAATAAACAACTACATTTTAACCAAATAACTCAATGAGAGTGCTAAAGTGCATCAGAGGAGTAACAGAAACCTTGGTAAGCACAGAAACTCAGGATGGCAACTTAAAGAACAGAAGGACACACCAGCCTCCACCACCCCATCCTGTCACCAGAATCAGCTGGAAACAAGGAAGAACTACTCCCTACAGCAAGGAGGTAAGCAAGAGGATCCCAGAAAACACCATCAAAAGCTTGGACACCTACAGACCAACCTCACCACTGTGGTCCCCTACAGTCTTCATGGGCACTAAGCCCAGCTGAGGGACCTGCCTGGAGTCAACATAGCTGTGCTCTCCCCAAAGAAGGAGCTGACACTCTGCCCCACCCCCTGTGGCTCCCATGGCTACTGTGCTATGCCATTTTGGAACTGGAACCACGACTGGAGTGTATCTTGCTCTGGGGGCGAGTAGCCAAAGCTCCCCTTCAGCTCTGGGGCTAATCTGCTATTGAACCACCCCAGCCTAATGGCCTGACATTTCCAAGCCAAGTTGTGAGCAGCTATTACACACTTCCCCATGGGGCCAAGCAGAGGTGGAGCTGCTCCACCTACCCCAACCCCCGCAGGAGCTGAAGCAGTACCCTGTCTACTCAGGAAACAGTACCTTGGCCACTGACAGCAATCATGCCTCCTCAGTGCCTAAGTTGAAGCAACACCCTGCATCCCAGGAAACAGTGCCTTGGCAGCCCAAGGCAGTCATGTACCCCAATACCTAAGCTGAAGTGGTGTCCTGTATCCCAGAGAAACAGTGCCTGGGCCGCTCAGAAGAGTTATAACCTCCCACCAGGCCTGAGCTGAATCAGCACACTGCTCCCAAGGGAATCAGTGCCCTGGCCAACCTGAGCATTCCAGGGCTGAGATGATACAGTACCCTGTGTCCCAGGGAAACAGAGCAGTGGCTGAGCTGAGACATCCCACCATACAGGTCAAACAACTCTAGTACCCCACTTCCCTGGAGCTGGACTAGGTCCCTAGAGTCTGAATTGCTGAGATACCCTTCTCCCTGGGGAGCAGAGTCATTACTGTGCTGCTACCTGACCCCCCGGGGCCCAAATGACAGCTCTGCTCTGCCATTCTGGGGTATTTACTGCCATTGCACCTGGCCTGATAGAAGTCTGGGATACTGCCAAGCCCCATTATTCCAGGGTCTAGAGTCACTATCACATGGTGCCTTCCTCCTGTGGGACCTGAGCTGCCACTCTCAGGAACCCTACTGGCTCTGGCTCCTGAAGTGTAGCTGTGCCCTGCTTCCCAGGCCCAAACCTCCAGAGTATACCTTCTTCCCCAGAGTAGGGACAGTGCAGTGCCCTGCCCCCCAGGGGTAGAATCATAGCTATAATCCAGCCCCCTGGGCCTGAGCTGCTAGCAGGAGTCCTCAGAGTCACAGATCCTGGCTCTATGGGCAATCCACATCCAACCCTGCCACAGAGACCTGCACCCAAAGATCCAGGTGTCACAATAGATTTGTGAGACCCTAAGCTTACAACCCCAGCCCCACAACTGTTCTGAGCATCTGCACTTGGAACCCAGCACTGCTGCAGCTGCTTGTAGGCCATGTCAGGCCTGACATCAAGAGGGATCCCCCTGGCTAAATCTCCCCATTCTGAGGAAAATGAGAATAGGAGGATCTCCAAAGCCCTTGACACCAAGGACATTAACAACCTATACAGAAATGCCACAAATTTCTACAGCTGAGGTCACTGAGGCACCCACGGTTATTGCTAATGTTGAACACAGTGGAAGAAGCTGCATGGAGACTACACCACTGTACCTATCCAGAAACAGTCACCAAACTCTTCCCAGCTAGCACACTAAAACCCAACTGCAGGTGAAAGTCTTTCTCTACAAAGCCACTCTAGAAAGTCTGGAAAAGGTGACTGTCCCACCAGATGCATGGACATCAATGCAGGGACACAAGAAACATGAAAAAGCAAGGACATATGACATCACCAAAGGAATATTATAACTCTCTAGTAACACATCCCAATGAAAAGGAAATTAACGAATTGCCAGAAAAGAAATTCAAAATAATGATCTTAAGGAAACACAATGAGATATAAGAAAATATAGACAATTCAACAAAACCAGGAAAACAATTCACAATAGAAACAAGAAATCCAACAAAGAGATAGCAACCATAAATAAGAACTGAAGAGAAATCTTCCAGTTGAAGAATTCAATGAATGAAATAAAAAATACAACAGAGAGCTTCAACAACAAGCTTAGTCAAGCAGAAGAAAGAATCTCTGAACTTGAAGACAGGTCATTTGAAATTACTCAGTCAGAGGGGGAAAAAAAAGAAATAAGGAAAAAGAGTGAAGAAAGCCTACAAGACTTAGGGGACAACATTAAGTGAACAAATATTTGTATTACAGGATTTCCAAAAGGAGAAGAAAAAGGAAAAGGCATAGAAAATTATTTGATGAAATAACAGCTGAAAACTTGGGGAGAGATATGGACATCCAGATCCAGGAAGTTTAAAAGTCCCCAAATAGATTCCATCTAAAAAGGTCTTCCCTAAAACACATTATAGTCAAATTGTCAAAAGGCAAAGGCAAAGAAAGAATTCCAAAAACACAAAGAGAAAAGTGTCAAGTCACACATAAGGAAATCCCATTAGACTAACAGCAGACTTTCTGCAGAAACTCTACAGGCCAGGAGAGAATGGGATGATACATTCAAAGTGCTAAAAGAAAAATCCTGTCAGCCAAGAATACTATGCCCAGCAAAACTATCCTTCAGCAATAAGGGACAAATAAAGTCTTTCCCAGACAAGCAAAAAGTGAAGGAATTCATCACCACTAGACAGGCCTTACAAGAAATGCTCAAAGGAGTCCTACATCTGGAATTGAAAGACAATAATCACTATCACGAAAACACACAAAAGTATAAAACTCACTGGTAGAGCAGACATACACAGGAGAAAAAGAAAAGAATCAAACTTTATCACTACAGAAAAACACCAAACCACAATGATAGACAATAAGGAAGAAAGGAACAAAGGATATAAAGAGCAGTCAGAAAACAATTAATAAAATGATAGAGGCCAGGAGTGGTGGCGCAAGCCTGTAATCTCAGCACTTTGGGAGGCCAAGGGGGTAGGATCGCTTAAGACCAGGAGTTCAAGACCAGCATGGACAACACAGTGAGACCCCAACTCTTCAAAAAATAAAAAAATATAGCCAGGTGTGATGGTTCATGCCTATAGCCCCAGCTACTTGGGAGGCTGAGGCAGGAGGATCTTTCTCTTGAGCCCAGGAGCTCAAGGCTACAGTGAGCTATGATAGTGCCACTGCACCCCAGCCTCCATGACAGAGACCTTTGTCTCTAAAAAATAAATAAATAAGATAAAATGAAATGAAATAAAATGACAGGAATAAGTCCTCACCTATCAATAATAATCTAGAATGTAAATGAATTAAATTCCCCACTTAAAAGATGTAGACTGGCTAAATGGATTATAAAACATGACTCAACTATATGCTGCCTACAAGAAACTCACTTCACTGGTAAAGACACATATAGACTAGGCCAGGTGCAGTGGCTCATGCCTGTAATCTCAGCACTTTGGGAGGCTGAGGTAGAAGGATTGCTTGAGGTCAGGAGTTCGAGACCAGCCCAGACAACACAGTGAGACTTCGTCTCTGCAAAAAAAATAGAAAAATTAGCCAGGTGTGGTGGCACGAGCCTATAGTCCTAGCTACTCAGAGGCTGAGGGAGGAGGATTGCTTGAACCCAGGAGTTCGAGGCTGTAGTGAGCTATGATTGTACCACTGCACTCCAACCTAGGCAACAGAGAAAGACCTTGTCTCTTAAAGAAAAAAAAAAAGACGCATATAGACTTAAAGTAAAGGGATGGAAAAAGACACTCTGTGCAAATGGAAACCAAAAGCAAGCAGGAATAGCAATCACTATATCAGACGAAACAGATTTTAAGTCAAAAACTGTAAAAACAGACAAAGAAGATTATATAATGATAAAGGGATCAATTCAACAAGAGGATGTAACAACTGTAAATATATATACACCTAACACCCAACAGTTATATAGAGGAAATATTATTAGATCTAAAGGGAGAGATAGACTCCAATATAACAAAAGTTGGGGAATTCAACACCCTGCTCTCAGACAGATCATCTAGACAGAAAATCAACAAAGAAACATTGGATTTAAACTGTACTTTTGACCAAATGGACTTAATAGACATTTATAAAACATTTCATCCAATAGCTGCAGAATACATGTTCTTTTCATTGGCACATGGAACATTCTCCAGGACAGACCACATGTTAGGCCACAAAACAAGTCTTAAGAAATTTTTAAAAAGTGAAATCGTATCTTTTCTGCAGAATTCTACCAAACATTTAAAGAAGAACTAATACCAATTCTTCCCAAACTCTTCCAGAAAATAGAAGAGGAGGGAATTTTTTCAAACTCATTATACAAGGCCAGCATTACCCTGATACCAAAACCAGACAATTACACAACAAAAAAAAAGAAAATTATAGCCCAATATCTCTAATGAACATAGACTCAAAAATCCTCAACAAAATATAAGCAAACTGAATCTAGCAGCACATTAAAAAGATCATTCACCATGATCACGTGGTCCCACTTGATCCCAGAGATGCAAGGATGGTTCAACATAAACAAATCAATAAACATGATACATCACATCAACAGAATGAAGAACAAAAACCATATGATCATCTCAATAGATGCAAAAAAAGCATTTGATAACACTCGACATCTCTTCATGATAAAAACTCAACAAGTTAGATACAGAAGGAACATACCTCAACACAATAATTAAGATCATATATGACAAACCTACAATCAACATCAAACTGAATGTGGAAAAGATGAACGCTGTCCTCTAAGATGTGGAACAAGACAAGGATGCCCACTTTTACCGCTTTTATTCAACATAGTACTGGAAGTCCGACCCAGAGCAATTCGGCAAGAGAAAGAAATAAAGGGCATCCAAATTGGAAAGAAGGAAGTCAAACTGTCCCTCAGAACTGGCCAGGCTCAGTGGCTCACACCTGTAATTTTAGCACTCTGGGAGACCGAGGCAGGAGGATCACATGAGGTCAGGAGTTCGAGACCAGCCCAAGCAACAGTGAGACCCCGTCTCTACAAAAAATAGAAAAGTTAGCCAGGCATGGTGGCACACACCTGTAGTCCCAGCTACTCAGGAGGCTGAGGCAGAAGGATAGATTGAGCCCAGGAGTTTGAGATTGCAGTGAGCTATGATGACGCCACTGTACCCTAGCCAGGGCGACACAGTGAGACTCCGTCTCAAAACAAACAAACAAACAAACCCCCTCAGAACTAATAAGAGAATTCTGTTAAGTTGCAGGATACAAAAATCAATATACAAAAATCAGTAGCATTTCTATACACCAACAATGAACTAGTGCAAAAAGAAATCAAGAAAGCAATCCCATTTACAATAGCTACCAAAAAAAAAAAAAAAGGAATAAATTTAACCAAGAAGGTGAAAGATCTCTACAAGGAAAAATATGAAACACTGATGAAAGAAAAATGGAAAGATCCCATGTTCATGGCTTGGAAGAATTAATATTGTGAAAATGACCATACTACCAAAAGTGATCTACAGATTCAATGCAATCCCTATCAAAATACCAATGATATTCTGTACAGAAAAAGAAAAAACAATCCTAAAATTCATATGGAACTGTAAAAGACCCCAAATGCCCAAAGCAATCCTGAGCAAAAAGAACAAAGCTGGAGGTATCACACTACCAGATTTCAAAATATACTACAAAGCTATAGTACAAAACAGCAGAGTACTGGCAAAAAAAGCAGACACATAGACCAGTGGAACAGAATAGAGAACCCAGAAAGAAATCCACGTATTTATAGCCAACTGATTTTAGACAAAGGCTCCAAGAACATTCACTGGGGGAAGGGACAGTCTCTTCAATAAATGGTGCTGGGAAAACTGGATATCCATATGCAGAAGAATTAAACTAGACTCCTATCTCTCACCACATACAAAAATCAACTCAAAATGGATTAAAGACTTAAATGTAAGATCCGAAACTATGAAACTACTATAAGAAAACACAGGGGAAACACTTTAGGACGTTGGTCTGGACAAAAATTTTATGGAGAAGACTTCAAAAGCACAGGCAACAAAAGCAAAAATAGACAAATGGGATTATATCAAACTAAAAATCTTCTGCACAACAAAGGAAACAATCAACAGAGTGAAAAGATACCCTGAAAAATTAGAGAAAATATTTACAAACTATTCATTTCACGAGGGATTAATATCTAGAATATACAAGGAACTCAAATTGAGAACTCAGCAGCAAATAAACAATTAATTGATTATAAAACGGGCAAAGAAGCTGAATAGATATTTCTCAAAAGAAGACATACAAATGGCCAACAGGTATTTTGGAATAATGGGACTCTACAAAGGCCTTGAAGCCAAAGTGCCCCAGACAGTTCTCACCGCTGCTCTCAAGTTCCTTGTTCATGAAAAGCTGATGGCTGCTTTCTTCACAGTTACAGGGCTGAAGAGCGCATGCAAGCACTGAGAAGCCTAACAATGAAAAGTTCGGAAGATGCTCAAGGTCGGGAGGTTTCCTTTTGAGTAAAGAGAAGTAATTCTCCTTTTACTCTGGCTCCTTCCACCACAAATTTTGCCCTCATTGGCTTAAAAAGCATCTAAGGGTAAACAGGGAGTACAGCCAGCTAGACCTGTTGCCAACTTAATTTTTATGATGGCTGGTTGGATTTTGGGGTGGAAGTTGGATTAATATGAAAAGACAACACTATTAAAATCCTAAAAATAGAAGTTTGTTGAGGTTTATTGGTTTTCTTAAGGGGAATGGACTATTGCTCTTATGTGTCTTTTCCATTTAAAGTTTTTCTTAAATTTATCAGCTGTTCTTTTTCCCTGAACTCTTCCCAGGTTCTAGGACAAATTTAATAACATGTAATTCTTCTCAGATAGTTTTATATGTCTTAATCTTGGTATTTTCCTCACTAAAAACAATATTAGAACTGTACCATGGACCTGACTTTATTTTTTTGGTTTGATATAATCCCATTTGTCTTTATTATTGGGGTTTTTCTTCCTGCTTAAGGACAGATGTCCTCTTTAGTACATGAGCTATTCATTTTGTGAGGGAAATAAAAATTATTAATCCCAAATGGCTCTCTTATAAACTATTTGTAAATGTCCCTTATTCGTTAGTGTTTGACATAATTCTGTAAATATTTATTTTGAATCAACTCTTTCATTACAAAAGGCTTGAGGTCTTATGTCCTCCCATACAAGCCCCAATACATTGTCAGTATGAAGAATAAATAAATAAATAAAACAGCCTGGTTAGACTCAGAGAGCAGTTAAGTTAACCATTAACTTGAGCAGCCCTACTGACTCTCAATCCTATTCCCAACCTTCACTCTGGGAGGTCACTGGCTCTATTAGAAACACATATGCAGAAGGCCCTGGGGATAGGAATGATCACTAGTGTTAAATAATTGATTTTATTTAAATTTTATCTTCCATTCTCCCCACAGACCAAAGAGAAGGACCTATGAGCTCTCGTAAAGAAAATCCATTCTCATCTCTAATAAAGTAGCAAGTGTATCAGAGTGTTTTAATGCTGCCTGAGAGGCACATGTACCTATATACTGAAAAGCAGTGTGTCTAAAGCAAGGACTAAAAAGAATTCATCTCAGTCCAGTGGATCATGGGCTTATTGTGTAATCTAGGGAAGTCTTTTTCCCCTAAGGCTTCGTTCCCCTCAACTATTAGAAGAGACCATTCACTGCAATATACTGAATTGCAAACGCCTTAAGAAAGGGAATCATGCCTTATTTATCCCTATCTCTTTAGTACAGAATCTGGTACTTAGTAAATCACTTCATAGATGTTTTGTTTTTTTTTTAAATTTTTTTAAAAAGTAAAGCAAAGTTCCAGTTGATGCAGGCATGTTGTGTAGCGTTAGCAGTACTGTTCTCACTACTCGCTCACTGGACAATAGTGTAACCCCACGAAAAGGATGGTTCATAGATGTTTATTAATGAATGAAAACTTCAAATAAATGTTAGGAATATACTAAAATAAAATGCTATTTTAAGGTGCTATATAAATAGAGCAGTGACCAGAATAAAACTGGCCTAGTCCACGGAAGTAGGTAGACTGGCACTAAATGAGAGCTGCAGTTGCCCTGACATTGCCACAAAGGTATTGCTTTGTCTGTTTTCAACCTGAGGGTTGGTTATTACTTCACAGGATTCTTATCTGACTGGGCAGGGAGCCTAACTCATCAGTGATTGAAGAGAGGGTTCTAACAGTGCAGACCATGGAGTCAAATGACTGTGAAAAAAGCCTTAAGAAACATTTTCCTTAAAGCCAAATATATAAGGATTATCTATGCCTTATTTAACCCTTCCCACTTATCATCTCTTAACTTTTCATTCATTTCTAACCCACTTCCCTCCCCCACTAAAGTAATGGTCTTCTTTTGTTAGTAATCAAAGCTTACAAAGATGGTGCTTGTGGCAGTGTTGGTCTCAATTTCACTATCAGACAAAGTGCCCCGAGAGCCTGCCAAGTGGGCACTCCCCTCGCCACCTGGTCCATCACCTGCATTGCTGCTCAGGTCACTGTCTGCTCCAAGGGTCTCTCCAGAACTATTACTCACCTGGAAAGGAAAAAAGGTAGTAAGAGATATTCCCCAGGGATGGGCCCCAGAAATGCCAAGTTGTTAGAGCTTTCTGCTACCACAAAAAAGTATCAAATTTCAAAGATGTGTCAGATAGTCTCTGGAAGTACCTTCTTTATAAGATGAGGAGAAGCCCCGGGTGAAACCTCATGTATATACACCTATGACAGGTAAACATCACCGAGAGAACCATGCTGACCTGAGACTAAGAACAGCCTCCAAAGAGAAAGTAGCTCCCTTTTCCAAAGGGGAAGTCCATACCCCACCCACCAAGATGCCAGTGTGGTGACCCCCTACCACGGTGCTAACTTCAGAATCCTGACTTGAGCTGCGTATCATAACAGCTGGACTCACACCGATGACAGAGTCTTGATCAGTCCTCTGAAACAAGACACAGGGACACAGACACATTAGGGGAAGGGTCCAATTGCTCTCAGTTTCTCTCAGAAACACTGTACGTTCTTCTTTCTCTCCATCCCCACTCTTTGTTATCATCCCTAGAGAGGTCATGAGCAATTAATTTTTTCCTGAATATAAAATATGTATGACTTATATAACAAAAAAGAAATAATACACGTGGAAGAAATACATGCTCACTGTAGAAAATACATGAAAGAATGAGGACATAAGAATAAGCTGTAAATCTACCTCCCATATTAACCACTGTTTTTAGTGTATTCCTTTTAAATCTTTTCTAAATATATTTTTTAAATAAAATTGGAATCATACTGTATATAGCTTTGTAAACAATTTCCCAAGTCACTAAATTTTTGAAAACACAATCTCTAATGGATACCAATATTGAATTACATGAGTCTATTATACTTATTTAATCATTCCCCTATTATTGGATATTTATGTTGTTTTGAGGTTATTGTTTCATTTTGGTTTTTTTTTTAACTTAAAGAAGTATTCTGAGAGAGCAAATTTAATCCTTGCAATTTTCAACATGGTTGTCACAAACCTGGGAACTAGATGTCAGGCTCACACCACTGTCTGCGCTGATCTGGGACTTTTTCTCTTCTGTCTCACCAAGGTCAAAGACAGGTTTGAGTACTTCAGGCCCTGAGTAGGGGAAGACTTCTGTTACTCAGTACACAAAGGCAAGGGGCAGGCTGGTGAAGGGAGTGGGACAGTAGCACAGCCTGGTCCCAGACCTGTTCAGTCTGTCCCAGTCACCTTTCCAGGGACTGCCCCCCACTCAGAACCCACTGGAAGAAGAGGTCCCCAGATGCCTTAAGAACCAAGTAGCACAAACTGGACCTGGTATCAAAGGTTCTAAAGCCATCTTCTCAACCTGAGAAAATTCTGAGCAAATCATCTTAAAACAGAAAAGTTCCACAAACAAATATCTAAACCACATTCCACGGCACTCAGAATCAGAGCTTCACTGGTGCCCGAGACCATTTAAGGGTACCCAGGTCACTCAGTGCTTCCCAAACAAATGTGTCTAAAGGTGCTGGAAAAGGTTAGGCCCCATGATATAAAGAAACACCAGCTGTTTCAGTGGACACTGCCTACCCCCACCCTACAAATTCAATATTTCAGATAAAAACCACCCCCATCTTTCCCTACCCACCCAAAATGGTATGGCAGAAGGACAGAATGACAGAAAGCAAGAAAGCGTGCCTAGGCAAGCCACCAGAGAGAGTTGGGCAGCTACAGACTCAACACGGAGGGACAGCAACCATCTCTGCCAACTTCACCCACAGGCCTTCTAACAGGTGAGGGAGGTAACAGCCAATGAAGGGCACTAAAATAGGCAAACTTCTCCCCACCAGCTCTGAAGCAATACAGAACCAAGTTCTAAGGGATTTCATTCAGTAGACACCTTGATTATAGCCTGATTGCTATGAGGGGAGAAGGAAAGAAGCAGCCTACCAACCACACCTAGGAGTCACATACCACCTACCTGCTTTCATTCCAAACACCCTCCAAGAGCAAATTTGGGGTGGGGCTGACAAAGGGAGTCTGCCCCAACTGGGCCTGGGGAGTTGGCAGGTATGGGAGACTTGGGAACAGGAAGGGGCATTTTTTCCTTACTCTGTTTTTCCAAAGCTTTTTGCTTTTTCATTTCCTGGTGCTTGTTCCACAATTCTACCCCAGATGCAATGCAAGCAGGAGAGAAAGACAGAGAGAGTCAGAGGCTGGTCAGACAGACGAAATGGAAACCCACCCACCCAAGTTGATTCCGTTTCAGGTACAGGATTACCAATCAAGAGATATCTTCATGGGGAGGGGGTGGGGAATCAAGAGATCCAATACCTTCCCCCAAACTCATGAACTAAAGACTTCAAATTTCTAATTCTAACCCCAATGTGGCAGTAAAAAACCCTGCAGAATGTTAGGGCTGGAAGGGCCCTTAATAAAGCTCCTTCATTTTTGCATGAAGAAACTGATCCTAAATAAAGAGGATCTTCAGCCCTTGCTCAAGATCATGTAACTTAGGATCAGTTTAAACTTCTACCACACCATGCTCTTTCTGCCAAATGAGCTAGGGAATGGCAATTTTTACATATTTCAGGTAAGACAGTTGATCACCTCAAGCAGCCAAAGGGTTTCAAAAGCATGAGCCACTCATGCAGGCAGTCAGCACTCCTCCTCACTGCTACCCGAGGAACCAACTCACCCTCAGAAGCAGTTCCTACACTACCAAGAGACCCATTCTTAGCCAGTCATCTGTGAAAATGCTTCCAGTAGAAGTGACAGAACATTAAATGGTCAAGACTAGCTCTTAGCAGGGGAAAGCAGACAGAATACCAATCATAGCAATTCTTTTCCTGGAAGAAACTTCAGAGTTTATTTAGTAGATCTGCTCATTTCCAAGCTGAGGAGACAGAGACCCTGAGAGGGGAAGTGATTTACCCAAAGTTGCATTCCTAGCTGGGGGCAGACACAGGACTAAAACTCTAGACCTCCAGACTGGCAGGTCAGTACTTTTTCTAGAACATCTTATCAGGCAGGGTTGATCACCTCTAGAATTATGCTGGCTAGGGAAGTGTAGTGCCCCTAAAAAGGAAACTGGTTCCTCACTACCATTGATGGGAACACAGGATAACTGTTAATGGTTGTTGCAAAGAGGCATCAGCTGGAAGCATAGTGCCCAAGGACCTAGAACCAGAAAAAGAAAGATACAACCTAGATGACTCAAGGCCAAGTAGGGAGTGAGCCAAACAGAGATGACACCAGAGAGCTCACTAAGGCACCGCCTTAGTGGGAACGGAGAAAACAAACGTAAACAAACTTTAATCAAGTCCAGTGAGGAGGAGTTCAAAGAAGAGCTGACTCAGAAACCTATACCTCTAAGGTCCAGAATGCAGGAAAATGGGGTTGCCAGTCATGCCCCAGAGGAGCAAATTCCAGGGCAGTGTTATGGTTGAATGGGGGGGGGGACTGGTTTCAGAGACCCAGATGATCATAACTGTATAGCCTAAAAATGCATCTGTGAACTTCCTAATAGCTTCCAGGAATTCACATGGTCTCTCAACTATGTGGAGAAATGCAGATGCAAATAAAAAGAGGGACCAGGAGTACAGCCCAGACTCCCTGCACTAAGCCTCACAGGCCCTCTAAACAAAACTGCCATTCCTCAAAGACATAGGTGGGGGTGGCTGAAGATGAAGCTTAAGGAATAGAGAAGTACAAAGAATGCCGTTAGAAATAGACACACACCTATCTCCTTCTCTAGAAAGCAAAGCATGGGGAAGAGAAAGGCAGGATTCTGGATGAATTGAGAGTAGAGAGAGATATTTAAGAAGTCAGGACCCCTCCACCACAAAACACAGTGATACGTACCAATAGATGCTACAAAATTCTCTTCTTTTAAACTTCTGGTGTCTGGTTCCTTAGGACCTTTTCCTGTGGCACTTGATGCCCGAGGTCCCAGCTGGGGGACTCTCAGCTGTGCCATAGCCTTTGGGTCCCCCCACCCAGTCAGGCTAGGATCTTTGCCAACGGGGGTATTTATACTTTCTGTTGGACTTCTCTTTCGCTTGTCTGGTTCTGAGGGAAAAAAAATCAAATATAGAAAGAGGTCAAAAGAGGTAGTGAGTAGGAATCAAGGCACAAAGATGAGGTGGGAGAAGCCAGGATACAGGAGGATGTGGAACAGAAGAAGTGCAGGGAAAGAAGAGCTGACATTTTTCAAGGCAGAAAAATATCCACTACATATAAACACGCACTAGAAAATGAAATCCCAAACCCTGATGGAAAGCAGCGTGGCACTGGGGAACTTGTCATGGAGACAAGTACATTTTCTTTCTTTTAGAGATAAGTGGAAGAGTTGTGGATGGCGTGATGCCCAGCTGGTACGATCCCTACCTTTGCTATAGTAGTGGGTTTGGGCGATCTCCAGAAGCCCAAAGATGCTGGCCATGCCACCCAGACCTGCGTGGGCATAGGACTGCTCCAGACTGAGGACTGTGCACTTGAGGAGATCTAACATTCCCTTGTACACCTTTCGACTGATCTCCTACAACAATAACCCAGGGGCTAGAGTTGGCAAAATTGTCTTTGGTGTACACATCCCTCTCCCCAGTTTATTCCGACTCTACCCCAAACACTGACCACATCTGGGATGATGTCCTGCCGGGCATCGTCCTCTGATTGCACTGTGCGGTTCAGCTTGCTCAGGACAAAGACTCGCAGCTGCTCGCTCTCCAGCAGCCGGCGCACCTTTTTCATGTTGAGCCAGCCAACTCCCTGGCCATCCAGCACGCTGTGCACCACCTCCTTCAGGAACTGCTGGTTTTCACTAAGGGGCCCACAGACCACTTCTGTGGTCATCAGCTCCTTTGCAGAGTATCCCCCCTTCACCAGACTAGATGTTTGCCTCCAGGGGCAAAACACAAAGCCAAGTCTCTGAATGTCCAAGTCCACCACATCCCCCAGCTCTCCAGATAACCTGGTTTGCCCAAATACCAACCAACTGCTGTTTCACCCTTCTCAACACTGTAAGTTCTGACTGTTGCATGCAGATCAAGTCAGAATGGGAAGTACTGGTAAGAAATTGACTTTATCTACCCTACTGAGAGCTTCTCTCCCACTCTTAAGCATCCATGAAGTTTTTTACAGGAATCACTACCTCTACTTGAGAACTTTTAAAACAACTCTCCCATTTATTACCTAGAATTGCTGGATCGACCCTGGGGTGATGGAGGTTCTCTTTTCACTGTTGGGCTGTGTTTAATGACAGATGACTTCTGATCCACTAAGGCCCTCCTGTTTCCTATAGCAGGAAAGGTAGGAATGAAAGATATCACTATTGTTGTCCAGGAGCTAGTGTTAGCATAGCCCTGAGTAGCCATGTTCCACACCCATTGCCCAGAAGGGCTGGGTGAGGGTGGCACCAGGGCATCACACATAGGTAGACACCAGCCATGGCAATGTGAGGAGGTGGGGATGGAGACTCAGGCCACTCCACATGCACCAGCAGCACGCCCCACGGGCAAGCATGGGTGTCACGAGGGGTGGGGCAAGGCTGGTCACTCATGTGACACTGCTTGCTCCATAAGGAAGATGGCCCTCAGGCAGGCACAGAAGATGCTAGGAAAAAAAAGATCATGCACAGCTCACGGGCAAGACCCACCTTCACCACTCCCGGGGCCGGCTTCAGTAACAATCTCCATTAGAGTATTTAGCCCAAATACTGGGACACAAAATACACAATTAGTAGGTGCACCACAATACCACAACCCCTATACCCCTCAGTGGAGCAGTAAGTCAGATAATCTGAGCATTCTCCCAAAGCTTGTATAGTGCACATAACCTTGGTTCTTGGGCACCTCAGAGCTAGAAGCCAAGTGACCAGGAGACAACCAAGGCTGTAAGAAAGACCATCCTTAAGACAGTGGCCTCTCAAAGCCAGGGGCAGGGTAAATGACGCAGTGAGCCTTCAGGTACTAAACAGACACATGCGTGAAAGAGGGACCACTGGTTTTCATGAAACATCTGGCACGGGGGTCCAGAGGGCCTGCAGGTATGCACAGGAAAGCATCTTGCAGATGCTGTCGTGAGGTATGGACTGGGGTTATGAGGATGGGAGGTGGGTGGGAGGATAAGTGCAGCAAATGAGAGGAAGCATCAGCATGCAATGAAAGAGCCTCAATCACTCTGCTCTTCAAATATATCAAATGAAAGCCAGTGACACCCACACCTTCCATCCCTACCTACCCAGCCGTATGTGAGCTCACTGTAGCTGCACTAGTCAGTTCCCTACACTGCCAGCTCTGGTGTCCTTTTGCCCATCTACCTCATGGTCCCATCCCCACCAAAGAGCATTCCTTAGACTCCTGACATTTTTAATCACTGGGAATGAGAGGTCAGTTAAAGAGTACATGGAGTTGCTTCTCACTATACATCCTACCATAATTAAATATTTCAGCACGATAACCAGAGAAAACAAACAAAAGGCAAGTTAAATTCAGAAGAGCCCCTCAAACTGTCAGAGATCACAAATAAAATTCAAAT
Source organism: Daubentonia madagascariensis (assembly GCA_023783475.1). Classification (NCBI taxonomy): domain Eukaryota; kingdom Metazoa; phylum Chordata; class Mammalia; order Primates; family Daubentoniidae; genus Daubentonia; species Daubentonia madagascariensis. The sequence continues at coordinate 884,364 of JAKFHU010000403.1, forward strand.
ATGGTCTTAACTGCCCCTAGAAGCAAACCAAAACTATCTGGCACACTCATAGGCCCTAAGTTGACATGAAGCCACAGTAAGGTAAGAGACTGGACTTTATTAACACTGCCAGGCTCTCCACAACCATCCTCTGGTGGGCCAGCTCCCCGGGATGGAGTTCATCCTAAGCTCATGCAGTGGGAACCCTGGCAGATGACTAGGGGCATCCAATGATCCCTATGTTAATCATGGTCCTCTGACAAGGTCCCCCGCCAGAAGCAGCAGTAATCCCATAGTTGCCATTATCCTAAATGATATAACATGGCCTTCTCTAGCTACGAAGACAAAAGACGGTTTCCATCTAACAACCATCAAGAGACCACGATGTGCAGTGAAAGCCATGAGAAGCAATATGGGGGCAACAGCCAGATCAAATGACTCATCATACACAGGGTTCCTGACAAGCACCCATAGGCCTGAAATATCTCTCAGAAAAACCTGCTTTGGCAAAAGGAGGGCTGTAGTTACCTTTCAGACTAGGGAAGGGCGTGGTCTTCTCTCGGGCACCTTTGGTGGACAGTGTAAGGTTTGAAAGACTGAAGCTTGTACTGTGGTTCCGATACAGGCTGCCTATCAAAGGGAGGGTGTGAGAGCAAAAAGTTAGCAGAATAAACAATCAAAGCATTATACTCCAATGACTATATCATCATCTTTACCTCCCACCTTTTCTTTTCTTTCTTTCTTAAATCTAGCTTGAAGTATAACATCTCCCTCCTTTTTGAGCATAATCCAAGTCTGGTAGATCAGACAATCTCTGATCTATCTTAGAAAGAATCAAGTCTAACTTAGGGCAAACAAGAAAGCCATCACCAGGATTACTCAATACCCAATAACAACTTTCTCTGACTACCTTCCATGATGATATCCAAGTCTCTCATCTACTACTATGACAGCATGAAAGCTGATAGTTAATATGCTTCTGGTTTGAAGCTGGTGCTGTCCTTCCCTGGCTTCTGAAAAAAACTCAACGTCACCGTTATTCCTTATGTTGGCTCTCTCTAGTCCTAGTCTGTCTTCAACCACCCCTCATTGCTGGAAATATTCTCTAAGCACCAAAATCAATTTCATATAGATTTCAAAGCATGATCATGAAAAAGTCCCTCACCAGGCAAAGAAGATATCAGATATATAACCAAATCAAATTTGAGCAGAATATTTCCAAATATAAATAAGTGATTTTGAATTTAATGCCTATTTTTCAGTTGACCACTCAGCTATCTTCCCTGAAATAGACTGAAACCTCCAGGTATAGTGACAATGACTAATCTGTCACTGTCCTTTATTGACCTCACTTGAAAATACCTTATCCTGTATCACCCAGATGATCTGAATTAGGGCTTGATAATGCTAACCCAGCCCTGCACCTGAATTTCTGAGCATCATTTGCCATAGCGAGGCCCTACTGTAGAGAAAATGGAGCAGAGGAATGACAGAGCATAAGGCACTTACTGGCAAAAGACATGATGCCCCCGAAGCCCTCGGTGCTGGTGTTGGAGACGGTGGAGTTGGGAGAGCTTGCCCGAGAGTCTGACTCTGCGTCTGAGTCACTTGCCAGTTTCAAGCTGTTGGGCCGCAGCAGCTTTTGAGCCCTTGAATGCACAGTGGCACCTATGAGCCCCTGGCAGGGGTGCCTAATCTGGGAGTGTGGGCCTTATGCTACACTGCAGTCACCGCTCCCTTCCCCTAATTCCTAAACCCCTAGATCAAAGCACCACCCTCTGGGGATGGCAGGACCACGAGAGCATTCAGACTTCTCAGACTTTCTGATTAACCCTCGCCCAGGGTCCACTGTAGTGAGGTCCTTCAGTCACCCATCTAGAAGGGATCCCCAGGCTCTCACCGATTGCCATTGACATGTTGGCTGAATCGGGGAGTGTAACTTTCCCCCTGCTCATCATCATCTTCCTCAGGGGGAAAGCCATATTGGGGCTCGAAGTATGGATTGTCATAGGTTCGCCGGCGCACTGACCCCTCTCCAATTTCTGTCTGACGCCTGTCCACGTTCGATTTGCCAACGCTGGGAGGCATAGAAGGGAGGGACTTGAAGACGCCTACTGCTGCCTTATCATCCATCTCTGTAGAGTCAGCAGGTTCCTAAAGACCATAATAAATAAAAAGTGGTGACCTGGTGCCCAGTGATGCCTTCCTGTATTCTCACTTTGGCAGGGCTAGAACAGGCCTGTCAGATTCCTAGCCTAAGGAATGTGTGGGAAAAGATCTATGTGGCACTCCTATTCTCCGTCCCCACAAACTATGCAAGGGGGATCTTAGTTACACCCTGAACAAAGCCCAACAACCTCCTTCTGAGGTCAAAACTACATCTCATAGGATCTAAGCTCTAGGGCCTATGGAGAGGAAGATGGGAAAATTGTGAGGAAAGAAGCAAATTAATAGCTACATCATGGCTTTCCTAAGAGAGTCAAAGTCCACATCCCAAGCAATGGTTCTCACTCATCCACCTCTCCCAGTCCTCACGTACAGAGTTGGCTCCCTGGATGATGGTGCTGGGGCTGCTGCTGGCGGTGGTGCTGGAGCTAGAGCGCAGTGGAGGGTTTTCCTGAGAGTTCTCGCTGTCTGGGCCAGGCTCCTCTGCTTCCTTCTGGTTCTGCAGCTCATCAATCTCCACTTCACTGGCATCCCCCAGCGCTGCATGCGTCAGAGGGTCCACATCTGCCAAAACCCAAGGGAGGCAAGTACAGACCACCCCATCACTGAACCCCAACCCCTGCCCAGAGCTGGCTGACCTCCCCAAGTATACTTACTGGGAGTATCACCATTGATGTCACATTTCATCATTTCACTGACAAAGTCACCAAGCGAGGAGTAAGAAGAGCTTGAGTCATCATAATCCATACTATCACTGCCACTGCAGAGTGAAGAGCATAAAAAACAAACAAAACAGAAAGGGGCAAGGAAAAGAATCTGCAATCAGCACTAGTTAAAATAAAAGGGGAGCATTCTTAACTCAAGGCCAGAGACCAAGATAAAATAAGGAAGCCAAGAAAAACAATCAACTAAAATATAATCCAAGGGCTCAAAGACTGATATGTAAATCCTATGAGATTTTGCATCCTATGTGCTGAAGAAGGGCTAGTGAGAGCCTCTTTACCTTAAAAAGCACTGTGCTGCCACAAGGGCTGCTCACCTGTTATCAGTAGGGTCAGAGTCAGAGTCACGCTCTGGTGGCACACTCAGTGCCTCGGCCAGCTGGGAATTGCTATCATAGACTCGATAGTGGATAGGCTGCAGCTGATGAGCATACCACTTTGGCTTGTCACCAATCAGGGCTGGATCAAACATATCTACCCAATGAGGAAAAAGAAATGAGTTAGCAGCAAGGAAAAAAGGCAAGCAACACACAAAAGAAAGGCAGGAAAAAAGTCTAAAGCAAAACAAGAGTAAGAAGGGGCAGGTCAAAGATTAGCAAAGGAAAAAGCAAGAGCAAGAGCCATCAGGAGGACAAAGGCAGAAGGTGAGGCAGAGCAGAGGGCAGGTAGACTCACTGTTGTGAATTCGCTGAAAGGCATAGTTGGTAGGGTTAAGGATCCATTCCCCAAAATACTCCACAGCCTGAGTCCTGGCCAATTTCTCAGCAAAAGGAGTCTGCCGGGGACGTGAGGCTAAAAAGGAACCAGCTTGAAAAGCTACCACAGGCCGAGGAAAGAGACGCAGGGTACGTGTGTGCATCTGAAAGCCCTGCAGCACGTTGGCAGAGTTGAAGAAACGCACCATGGCCACTCTGGGGAAGAAGGGGATGGTGAGATAATCCGAGACCCATACCCTGTAGAGTAAGGATTCCTATGATCCAAGGTCTTAGAACAGCTCCCAAAGCCATCATATAATAGGCTTCCAACATCAAGGGGACAGATATCTTAAAGAATCATCAATCCCCTTCTTCATCCTGAGAGTGTGATTTACTATTTCTTCTCTTTGCTTTTACTAAGGTAAAAAATACAACCAAATATCATACACATTTTATATAAAGAAACTCTAGCTCAGCAAAATAGTCTGCCCCAAGGTCACTGACAGAGCAAAGAGAACAATTTAAGAACTCGTAATTGTGTAGTGTGCTTGGTCTTACCTGGTTGCAACATCCACAGAATCCACATCATTGCCATAGATAAGTGGGTTGAATTCAGTGGAAGGTGTGGACTGCAGGTCATTAGAAGGCCTTCCCAACAGAAGTGGGATCTCCTGGCCCTCGTGAAATTTCTCCAGATTGAGGATAGGCTGGGTGTTGAGACTCATGCTCGCTAGGGCCTGTGGAACAACAAGAAATTCCTATATTAGGCAGGTTCCTGGGCAGCTAGCCAATCTCAACTCCTATAACAGAGCCTTCTTGAAGTCTTCTGCATCATACTGTCTGGTCAAAAAGTTCTGTAACAGGCCGGGCGCGGTGGCTCACACCTGTAATCCTAGCACTCTGGGAGGCCGAGGCGGGAGGATTGCTCGAGTCCAGGAGTTTGAGACTGCAGTGAGCTATGACACCACTGCACTCTACCCAGGGCGACAGAGTGAGACTGTCTCAAAATTTAAAAAACAAAAAAATTTTTTTAAAAGTTCTGCAACAAAGGAACTGTGCTAATTTGCGAATCGTGACCAACCCATTTTAGACCCTTCATCTTTGATATAAGAATCCTAATATTTTAGTCTTTAGAAAATAGTCTGAACTATGTAGCTCTTCATCTTAAGCCAACTTAGCCCAAGGCAACTTTATCAGATCTGAAGTCCAGGACAATAATTTTCAAATTTATTTTAGTCATGAAATGTTTTTCAAAATTGCAATCTATGTGGAAAATAAACAATTGAAATATAAAAACACAGCTTCTTTGAAGGACTTAAGGAACCACAGCCTCATATACTCAGTGCTCCCAACCTAAATTAGCCCCTAAGAGGCTCTATGGGGCAGTTTGAAAACCACTGGTTTAGACTAGCAGTGCTTCTTAAATGTTAGTGAGTGTAAGAATCACCTGCGGATGTTGTTAAAATGCAGATTGTGATTCAGTATACCTGGGAGATTCTGTACCTTTTTTTTTTTTTTTGAGAGACAGGGTCTCGCTCTGTTGCCCAAGCTAGAGTGCCATGGTGTCATCACAGCTCACTGCAACCTCAAACTCTCGGGCTTGAACAATCCTCCTGCCTCAGCCTCCCAAGTAGCTGGGACCCTGGGCACACACCACCACACCTGGCTAATATTTCTATTTTTTTGTAGAGGTGGGGGGGGGGTCTCTCTATGTTGCCCGGGCTGGTCTCAAACTCCTGGCATCAAGAGATCCTCCCACCTCAGCCTCCCAATGTGCTAGGATTACAGGTGTGAGCCACGATGCCTAGCCTTGACTCTGTACTTTTAACAAGCCCAGGTGATGCTAATGTTGCTGGTCCATGGACCACACTTTGAGTAGTAGAGGTCAGAGTACAGGATCAATGAGCCCAAGGATCTTAGCTCCCACAAACATTTAAAGAATCATTCCATATACCAACCTCTCCATCTCAGTAGTCATATTAAAGCAACCATCAAGAATGAAAACACAGCAAGTGAAGACACTAGAGAACTTTCTGAATTTGCAATTTTCACCAGACTCTACAGTAACAAGATATCATATCAAGTGTGATGAAGCAAGTCAGAGTGAGCAGGATGATACAAAATGACCCATTTAAATTCAAATAGATATCATCTAGAGGTACTATTAAGTACTTCAGACAACAGAGGAAAAGATTTCTAAAGACCCTTCAAATGAGAGCAGGGATTCCTAAAAATAAATACAGTGCTACATAACACATAAAGCAAGGGGCAGGAATGGAGCCCTGTCATGTTTTACCTTCAGGTACTGTGTTCGGCATGCAGAAGAAGAAGAAAATCAATCAATAAAAAAAAATGTAAGGGATTACTCAAAGAATGGAATTTCTGAAGAAAGGATTCTATAGGAACCTCGGGATCAATTCTAGAAGATAAAATAAAAGGAGCCAGACTGTCCAAATTACTAATTCCCACCTAATAAAACTGAGAAAATGCTCCAAGGCCATAAAGAATGGCAGACATGACAAGAAACAGAAAGTGAAGGGTTGTTTCACACAGCATCATAAGCATTAGAGGGTGATAGGGCATGTAATGAATTAGAAGAAATCTAAAAAGCTCTTTTTGAGATTCAGCCTGCCACCCAGAAATGGGATACACCTCTTCTTAAGCCCACCTGAGGCAAAGAAAATCTACTCCACTTGCCACTTGAAGTTTGAAAGGAAACTGGCTCTTAGATTGGCTGTCTTCCTCCAGCAACCCCACAGTATCTATGAGCCTAAACCCTTTCTTTCATTCTTCACCCACCTGCTTTAAATGTTTTTTCAGCTCTAATGATTCTGGTTCTGGCAGGATAGGTAGCACTTCTGCATTAGTGGGGGCAATCACCTACACCAGAGAAGTGACAAAAGACATGACCTTAGAACTAATTGCTCAGGAGATGCACTTACATAAGGGCAAATAAAAACAACAAAAAGGGAAGAAATATATACAATATTATCATATATGTGAATACATACATTAAATACCTATACATATGACATATACATGCAAATATATGATATACATACACATATGAAAGGAAATATACCTAAATGTTATTTGCAATTATCTCCAGATAACAGGAGTATGTTTTTTATTTTCTTCTTTACACTTATTTTTATGTTTAAAGTTTTACAATGAACACATATAAGGGCTTCCTACCAAAGTTTGAATGTATTCGCACTGCAGAATATTAAGTTTTTAAGTCTGAAAGACAGTTTCTTACTGGAAACTCTACCCCAGGAAAACCATTAGGAGATGATCTACACTATATACAATGGTCCCAAAACCACAACTGCCCTACTGCTTTTGGGGGTTGCGGGGGGAGCACTTAATTCTGGCAAAACTAAATCCTGTAATTCCTTGAGTCCTAACCAAGGGCCTATTTGGCAAATAAAGTAAACAGCATTTTCAAAATGTGTTTCAATGAGTCTCATAATAGAAATCATCCAACAACTTAGAACCTTCCCGACAGTAATCTAGAAAAACAGATAATACAGGATCAGGTCCTATCTGCAGGGTCTAGAATGCCCTCAGCCAAGAACCTCACCCTATTGCTGTCCAGATCCACTAGCCATACATCATCAGGCATTTTGAAGTCCAGTTTGTAGAGGAAGAAGCTGGCAGGGACCCCAATGATGTACGGGGTTGGAGCCAACAGCAGCTGTGGAAATGATAAAGACGATAGGAAACAAAGACAAAATCTATCATGAGCACTTATCAAATCTGGATTTTTCTAGATAAGGAAATGCAGATCCACAATCCCTCTTCCAAAACCCTTGAGGCTAGATGAATTTCAAAATTCAGAATTTTTCAGATTTTAGTAAGGTAACATGGCACATCTGCTGTATACAGTAGTCCCTCCTTATTTGCAGTTTTGCTTTCTGCAGTTTCAGTTACCCGCAGCCAACCATGGTCCAAAAATATTAGATGGAAAATTCCAGAAATAAACAATTCATAAGTTTTAAACTGCATGCCACTCTGAGCAGCGTGATAAAATCTCATGCCATCCCTCTCTGTCCTACCCAGGACATGAATCACCTCTTTGTCCATTGTAGCCATGCTATATATGCTACCCGCCTATCAGTCACTTAGTAGCCATCTCAGTTATCAGATCAACTGTCACACTATCACTATCACGCTATTATTGTTCAAGTAACCCTTATTTTACTTAATAATGGCCCCAACACACAAGAGTAGTGAAGCTGACAATTTGGATATGCCAAAGAGAAGCCAAATATATGTCAAAGAGAAGTTGTTAATCTCTTGCTGTGCCTAATTTATAAGTTAAACTTTCTCATAGGTATGTATGTATAAGAAAATAAATAGTATATATTGAGTTCAGTACTGTCCACAGTTTCAGGAATTCACTGGAGGTCTTGGAACATATCCCCCACAAATAAGGGAGAACTACTGTTTTATAATATATAACAACTGCAGCAGGGTAGCCAGTAGCTTATAATCATCAACTGTGATAAATAAAAGCTATAAATGGCATAGGTTGTGCCACCAGATCAGTTCAAATCAGTCAGATTTTGCAGACAAATAAGTTATGATAAGGGATTGAGTACTGACTTACTTCTCTTAAGTATTGAGCCTCCTCCTTCAGGAAGAGAGGTGACAAAGCTAGAAGACACCTTGACACTCACCTGCTCTGCTGATGCCATGCAGGTGGGAAGCAGTGGGATGACAGGAAACATATATTCCAGGGGGTAGATCATTGCCACAAACGCCATAACAGACATGGAGAGTGCATTGTAGTCTCGGGACTGTAGTACCACCTGCCGTAAGCCATACCATAAGGATCACTCAACAGCATAAAATAAGATTTACAAGAAAACAGCTTCAAACATTACAATTTAATTTCTATTTTGCCATGCCTACAGCTCGAGCTTAATTTCCACAATCACATTGCCCCATGCCCCACCATGCCTGCCACCTCCCAACCCAAGCACTGCAGTAATCCTTTCTCAAATAACTCCCTCACCTTCCCAGTTCTTATGCTCCCCATCCCAGGACCACTCACTGAAACAGAACTACTGATATTTCCATAGAATTAGGTCAATATTAAGGATAATGCATCTGAATGGTAAACCTTCTCAATACATCCCACATGATACCAGGACCTTAATTCAACCCACATCTACCAAGTACCTGCTATATACCTGGCGTCATGTTACCTCCTGGGGACAAAAAGATGAAGAAAACATAGCCCCTGTCCTCAAAGAGCTCATGGTCTAGCCTTTGCCATATTTCAAAGCTCTTTCCCTAGAAAGGTCTACAAAGCTGGCCTCTCACCTTGTGCTCTAACAGGATGCAGGTTAGCACCTGAAGACAGGCATCCACACCCAGAAGTTCCAAGGGAAGGTGCAGTGGGAAATCCACTAGGGTGAATCGAGAGGGGTCTGGAAGAGCAAAGGTCAGAGCTGGCTGGAGCTCCTGGGGTAGGACCTCAATGTCTACTCGCTTCTGCCCAGAGACAGGTACTGGGGAGCGCAGCAATCGATAGATCCAGGCCTCAATCTCTCGAAGGTCATGCAGAAGGGCACTTGACTTCTCCTCCACTAGCAGTGATCCAGTAAAGATCCGCCACATGGTGTCCCTGAGGAGCAGATAGCAGGAATGAGACATATCTGCAATAGAAGCAGACAGCCCAGTGCAACCCAATATAACCATAGAGGGTATAATGATGACAAGCAGGAAATCATTATGAAACCCACTATTTGAGCTCAGATAGCGGGTTTATACAAGGGCAACGACAAGTATAAAAATGTATACACAGTAGGACTTAAGTGTCCTGCCCACCATAAAACATCAAATTCCTCATCATTACTGCAAACACAATTATGGGAAGAGGTCTATCTCTGTAGCAGTCTTTTGCCTAGTAAAGACTAACATTACATGCTTAATTAGGTCTGAAGGACCTCAGGCTGTACAGGAAATCTCCTATACCCCTCACAGACCAATTATACCTAATCTCTAAATGCTTCCCCTCACTTCTGAGCATCAGTGGCAAACTGTACCTTTGTACGCCTCGAGGGAAGCCCAGTTTCTTGCCCAGCAGTCGCTCACTACAGCAATCCACCAGACGTTTGAGGGTATACAGACACTCTCGGAAGGTGGAGAAGAAGGGGTAGTGGCTGAGCACACACAGGGATGTCAGAGTACTGTTGCGGGAACGGCTGCCCCCCTTGGCCCGGCGTTTGCCCCGAGGAGACTGGTTCACATCGGGGGTGGAGTCGGCACTGGGAGGCTGCAGGGATGAGCCACTCTCTGAGCTCTCAGTGCCAACCTCTTCTGAGGAGCAGGTCACACGGGTTCCTTCCTTCCCACGGGACCCTGCCCCACCTTCCCCCTTTTCCTTAGGTATTCGCTTTTGGAAGGAGCGGTAGAAGTTAACACAGATGCCATAACGCGTGACTCCTGTGTCCTTGTCAGTGAGGGTGAAGACAAAAGAGGTATCATCCCGAAGGCTCATGCGCCGCTGCCGCACACTCAGACAGCCCTCTGGCTGGCAGAAGAATACTACATCTGGGGGCAGGGGAAACTCAGCATGATCCTCTAATGGGTATCGCCGTAGCAATTCAGGAGTCTGGGCCACACTATCACTGTTCGGGTGCCTGAAGAATGTAAAGACAATTTCAGCAGCCTGAAGGGATAGAACACTCTATCAAATTTAAACCACAGTCAACAAATAAAGCTCACAATGAAATTTTGGATAAAGTAACCTAACTGTAAGACCTTGGAAAATGTGGGTGCTGCTTGCCACATTTAGCTGGTAGGCTAAATGAAGTCAGCACTGTCATGAAGACACCTATCCTAAAATGAAAGGAAAATTTCAACAATAAAATTCTCACTAATGCGTTAAGATGATTAACACCTTGCCAGGTGAATTAGCTAATGAATTACTAAAAGAGCACATGGATATGGAGGTAGAGAAGGTGCACAATGTACTTTTCCTTTTTACAAAATAAGAAACCTGGGGTATAATGAGTATATATGCTCAAGATCACAAAGATGCTAGTTAAGAGCCGTGTTCTGCTGTCTCTGTCCAGACTAATACTCTTAATCCACCTGACTATGTTGTTTTTCCTACTAGCATCAGTGCTCCCACCAGGGTAAAATAATAGGGGAAGAATGAGATAGGCAAAGTGACACGGAAATAGGGAAGGGGAATAATTTTGTGGCTATCCCACGACAAAACAATAATCAGTCTCTTCTTGGTTACCTGGCCCCTACGATCACTAGATAGTCAAGTAACCGAGGACAGAACTTCTTCTTTTGCACCATGGTTCCAATTCATCAGTTCATCTCAGAGCAACTTCAGGGCACCAAGCAAGGAGTCAGTGTTCCAGGAGGAATTCTGATATTATCTGAAAATCCAAGTCTAATAGGAAAAAAGTACTGATAAGATCCATTGCTGTGCCTAAGGGAGTCACCACTCTCAACTTCATCCCAGCCAGGGGCATAGGTCAGAAGTTCTTCCACTTTAGTACTAAAGATAGGAAAACTTGATGCTTGCCTATTCTAGTGTCTAGGCTTATGAGCTCACAGAGTCAAATGTCAAGAAGTAGGATAAATAATGGCTCACCTACCCATCTCTACCAATAGCTCATTTCCAGCCTAACCCCTGGGGCTCTGTTTCTGAAAACAGACCTAGGCAGTCTCATCTGGACTCAGCCATTATGATAACAAAAACTGAGTCACTTTCAGGACCCCTCCAGGGTGGATCAAGATCAAACCAGGCTCTTCAACCAGCACTAATCTACACTTCTAGGTCTGGATGGAAACCTAATTATTCTGTTTCAACATTCTGTATTCAGCTTGATGTGAAACTACCATATAGCCTGTGTAGTTAATTGTACTCAGACAATAACAACAGCTGGCTATTCTGCCCCATGCGATCTCAAATGAAGAATGTACATGCCCCAATTGCCTCATCTGAACTATTATACTTTTCTCCCCCTTCAAGCAAGAAGGGGGCCCAGTGGCTACTACTACTAGCTCTGCCCTTGGTGCTGAATCATAGTCTTTCTCTTCTACTCTGTCTCAGAATAGGAATCAGTAACACCATACATACAGAGGAGGCGTTGTCCTACTATATATTACATAGGTTATGAATTAGAATCCAAGGACCGGCAGAGGTGCTCAGAGGAATTTCTAAACTATGTCCTAAAATTAGGAAAAGCTTACATGGTCTTAATTTTAATTTATTTCCTCTTAGGTCTCCACACACTTCTCTAAATAAAATGTTTCACTCCACTACAGGGCTATTTCCAATGTGCCAGGATTTTACCTCCGTGCTGCACCTGTGGCCTTATTAAGACCTTGTTCAATGTACACACAGAGAATCCCATTACACTACACACACACACACCAATCCCTAGTCTGCCACTGTGTGCACGCCCATACATACAGACATACACACTCCCTGTGTGCTTAAAGCCCTATTTGATTTAGATAATGAGAAGTTTTATCTTTTTTTCTCTCCACCTAATAATAAACAAGACCCATCTGCAACACCTCTCGAATCTTCAAAATACTGCTCCCCCTTTTCCCTTGCTCCCAGTAGAGGACCTGCAGGTAATAGGATTTGGTTTTATCTCCATAGCGACTCTGGCTCCCAGCACTATTTATAGCATAGCCACAGCCCCTCCCCTGCTTGGTGACCACTCAGTGCTAGCAGCTGCTACTCAGAGTCCGCCAGGGCCCATAACAATTCACTCTCCTTGAGTCTGGAGACACCTCTTCCACTGACAGCACCGGCTAATAATTAGGTTATCTTCTCCTCCACCTGTCTTTAGTTTGTATTTTGTCCTAATTCTGGCTTTTGAGAGCGATATCTGCTCACCACCAAGTTCCCAAACATGCCATATATTCATTTCTAGGCAGCACCACTCCTTAATGAACCCAAACAGTCCTTTGGTTCTCCCAACTGCTACAGAGCCATGAGCATACTGCAGAAGGTGGGGCACTAGTATAAAGCTGAGCTCAGCTCCTCCTAAGCAGAATAAGAAGGGGAGGGAAATAGAGAAATGGAATGGGATATGGGTGACAGCGTAATTTGTTCTATAAAGAATTATGCAGTTAATTTGCCATGGGATTATAAAAAAAGAATTATGTAGAAATGTCTACAGTGAGAGCCAAAGTAACTTAAAGTAAAACAGAATTCATAGGACCAGAGCTCTAGGCTAAGCCTTGAAATCTATGCTTACGCTGAAAACCAGGAGCCCTTACCAGCCAAAATCTTGAAGATCAGGCCTGAAGCATCTTTTTCTAATACATCAGGCCTTGGGCCTTTCTTGCCTTGGTGGGATCTCAGCTCCTCTCCACTGAGAACTATTTGATAAAACCCAAGTCATTCACAGTCCTCGTCTCCTTCCAGAGCCACAAGGATCCTGAGATCTACCTACCTACCACCTACAAGTGGTAGGATAGATTTTTAGTCACAAATTCATATCTCATCAACAGCCACTGTCTTCAGTTATTCAGACTGCAGAAATAACCAAGGCTTTTCTTCTCATCCTCTCCTCTCTCCCCTTCCCACAAAGACTAAATCCTCTAACGCCACCCACAACTCGCACTCAGTCTTCATCACCAACCAGGCTCAGACTCTGCCTCTTGCCTCAACCATATTTCCTAACTTGGAGCCCCTGGTTCCTATTTCCATATATTCAAGGCATCAAGCTCAAAATGTATAGCTATCTGCTGAAGTCCTACATCACCATCCACTCCACCCAGACGCCGATTCGGAAACAACAAACCTGTAAGTTATCCATGCCTTTTCAGCCTACAATGGCCATGCTAACCAACCCTTTGGATCTGTCCCTCCCTCGTTTTAGGCAGGATCTCATAGTAAAACCACAGGAACCGGACAGCGATATGATCTCTCTGCTGACGTGAGCACAACAGGAGGCTCTCCTCTCCTCCTCCCCCTCCCCAGGCAGTGACCTTGCAAGCTCATCAGCACAGACTGGTCCAGCGTGAGGGAGAACTGGAGCAACGAGGCAGGCAACTGGCAGGGTTGGGGAAGAGGGAAGTACAGGCAAAGGAAGAAGAATTTAGAGATGCACGAGGATGGGGAGGGGAGCGGTTGCAGGAAACATTAAATGGTGTCTCCACTCTCCAGCCAGTCAATTTGAAACATCAAATATTTTTTAAAATCTTTATTAAAGAACCAAACGGGGCTCTCCAAATCATAACCAAAAATGAGGCGCGCACTACACACACAAGCACAACGCCAGGCGCTTGTGCAGGCTCGGGCCCGGGGCTGGACAGCTCTTCCCACCCCCTCACCTGCTGGACAGTTCTCCCCCGCCCCCGCCCCGGAACCAGCGCCGCCCGCCCGGCGGGAATCGAGCTGAGCAGCCCAGAGCTGCGCCGGAGCCCGCAGCCCGCACCCGCTCGGCGGCCCGGAGCGCCCCCACCCCTGGCCCCGCCCCCTTCCTCCTCCGACCCCCGCCTCACTCCTCCCGGCACTCCACGCCCTTCACTCTCTTAGGGCCTCCACAGAGACCTTTCCTCCTAGAGCCCCTGTTCCCTCTCAGAGCCTTCGTCTCCCTCTAGGAGCCCCTAAATACCCAAATACCCGTCCAGGGCCCCCAGTGGTCCAGGTTCTCCTACCTCCCGAGCCTCGGGGGACCGGCTAGGCCCTACCGGACGTCGCCCGGCAGCGGAGCGTCAGTCGCTCCAGCGCTCGGCGCCTCTCCGAGCGGGCGCCAGTTCCGCGTCTGCACCTGGGGGCGCGTACCACTCCGACCCGGTGCGGAAGCGGGAGGCTGAGGGGGGCTGGGGCCGTACCATTCCCCCCTGGGGGGACTGGGCTGCACCAAGCTGAGCGCTGAAGGGGAAGGCAGTTACGCACACACCTACCCGTGTGGAAGTGGGAACGAGATGGAGCGCGCTGGGCCAGTCCAGCGCCACTGAGTGGCAAGGGGAGGACCCGAAGGAATACCTTTTGTATAGGTTCCTCACACAGATTTTAATCCGACATGGTGATAGAGCCCATTTCGACGAAATATTGATTAATCTGAAAGTGACTTCTCAGGATAAACTGCCCCTGAAACTTTCTGATCCTCTGCCCACATCTCACCTGCCTCCCCCCGCAGGCGGCTTGGAAGTGCCCGGCCGCCTGGGCTGGAAAGCCGGCTACCCCGGCGGTGGAGCCTACCAATTCTGGGACAGCGGGGGGGGCTCGAGGCTGGAAGGCGCGGCCGCCGTATCACCTACACGGGGCGCGCTCCGAGGGAAGCGGGCGTGAACCGCGCCGCGGTGCCCGCTGGGAAGTGGAGTCCAGTCCTTTGGAGGGGCCAAACCTGCCACAGGGCAGCCTGCCCGTGGCCTCAGGGGGCTTTTCTTCCTGTCCCACAGGGTCTGGGGACCGAAACTGGGCCCTGGGTCTTTCAGGTTGTGCCCTTTTTTTCAGACGTCAACGGAAAACCTAAGGCATTATACACACGCACGTGAGGTGCACGGCTGAGGCGTTAGTTCTGAAAATCCAACACTTCCTCTCCCACAGAAAGGTAATCCGATCCCACCTGGAACACTAAAGGGGAAGGGAGGGGGGGTCTTAGCTTCAGCATTTCATTTACCCATAGGGCGCAATGGGCTAGTAAAAGGAGCCCCCACACACAAGGCTGTCACTTGTGACTTGTCTCCCTCCACTGAGTCTGCAGGCGGATCCTAAAGGACACAGGCTTCATCCGCCACTGCTGTGCCCCACCCCCAATCCAGAAATTGGTTTCTCTCATTCTGTGTTCATTTTGGTCTGTCTTCCTGTTCAAACAGTGCCAGACTTATCAGTGAGGCAGCCCCAAGGCATTTATGGCCAAGCCGCAGAGTGACAGTGGAGAATTTCTCTCGGGGGCCCTGTGGGGAAAACAGGAAGTGGTGGAGGCAGGATGGGCAGGGCCGTGGAGAACCTTGTGCAAAGTGGCCCCCAGGTTCATCAGTTTGGTGGGACCAGGACAGTCTTCAGATGGAACACAGCTTTGGCAGGCCCCTCACTGCCCAGCGGCCACAAAACTCCCAACCCTTTGACTCTCCTTTAATGCCACGTGAGGATTTCCTTGCCCAGCTCCCAGGAATGTTTGCTGTTCTCCGTCAGCTCCACCTCTAGGAGGCAGCCACCAGGCCTCAGCCATCCAGCCCAGAAAACAGAAGATATGGGGGAAGAACAGTCATTCATTCACATCCCAGATCTCAGAGAGCAGTGGGGGGAGCTTTTTGTCCTGCAGGCGCAGTGCGAACACTTGCTCTGAGTGGACGCTGCTCAGTGTCCGGAGGCTCACCAGTTTCATTAGCATCCGTGGGAACATCAGTTGGTCCTGGGGAAAGAAGAGGGACAAGTGCAGCCTTTGCCTCTCCCCAGGGAAGGCGGGTAAGGGTACGGGAGTTGTGGGACGGGTAAAGAACTGTCTGTGCATGATGTAGGCAGAGAGAGATTCTTGAAGGGAAAGTAGGTATGTCAGGGAATGGGGCTGTTGGAGGAAGAGCAAGGGCACCATGGGGAGACTCACATGGGGGTGGTGGATGGAGACGTAGGCATGCAGGGCCTCCACGTAAGTGTGTTGCAGCCTCTCTACCTGGAGCTGGTCTTGCACGTTGGGCCGGTCTATAAGTCACCAACAGAGTTGAAGAGCAGGTCTGGCCAGGGTCTTAGTTCCATACCCCAAGTCACAACCAAAAAAGAGGGACATGCCCCACCCAACCTCTCCCATCCCAAAATAACACAGCAAGAGCCTTCCCCCACCCCTTGGTGCAAGTCTCTTGCTTGGTTTCCCTTCGCCTCTCCTCCGCACCTGCAGAGAAGATGCTGATGGCAATGAGCAAAGCAAACTCGGCATCATTGAGTTGCAGCTCATTCATGGCTCTGGAAAACTCAAAGATGGGGTTGATGAATTCCACCTGCAGCCCTGAGGAGGAAGAAGAGAAGCTGAGGCATGTGGCAGGAACACCAGGAACTTCCTTCTCTCCTCCAACTCCTCAACTTAGGGAACTACTAGGAACTCACTAAGTCTTCAGGGCTCTGCTATGTAACCTTGGACAAGTTTCTTAACCTCTCTAAGCCTCATCTGTGAAACTCTTATGAACTTATTCATAAGAGTGTTGTGATGGTTCCATGATAAAGCATGCAGAACACTCAACACTGTGCTTGGCACTTAGAAGGTGCTAAATTAAATGATAATAAACCTGTTAGTCTTTTTTTTTTTTTTTTAGACAGGGTCTCACTCTATCACCCAGGCTGGAGTGCAATGGCACAATCACAGCTCACTGCAGCCTCAAACTCCTAGGCTCAAGCAATCCTCCTAACTCAGCCAGGACTACAGGTACACACCACCATGCCCAGTTAATTTTTAAGTTTTTTGTAGAGATAGGGTCTTACTATGTTGCCCAGTCTGCTCTCGAACTCCTGGCCTCAGGCGATCCTTCTGCCTCGGCCTCCCAAAGTGCTGGGATTACAGGTGTGAGCTACTGTGCCTGGCCAATTCTGTTATTCTAATTAGAATTCTTGAGGGCCATATTTCTAGAAAGTGGGGCAATTCTTATTTTTGTTTATAAAGAAGCCTTTTTCACTGGTGATTGGCCTTACTTATTTGAATACTAGAGATACATTTCATGTATCACACCCTAGGGGGAATATAGGGAATACAGTAGTGTGGTTGAGGGTGTAGACTCTGGCACCACATTGCCTGGGTTTGAGTCCTGGCTCTACCATTTACTAGGCTTTGTGACCTTCAGTAAGTTATTTAACCTCTCTGGGCCTTGGTTTTCCCATCTGTAAAATGGAGATAATAATAGTATCTACATTATAAAGTCCTTAGAATAATATGTGGCATATACGGTAATTATAACGTGTTAAGTAAATAAAAAAAAATTTAATGGAACCAGTCTTCTTGCTGAGAAGACTAAAGTGCAAGAAACCATGACCTAAAGTCATGACACTTAGAGAAAGCTTCTCCCATACACATTGTGAAAGTCTTTGCACCCTACACTGTTCCCTAGGCTTTGTTAGATTTCTTTTAGCAACCATCTGCTATACTTTTCCATTTGAGGCTTCTTGATTAGTCACTTCCTGTACTTTCACTCTGATGTTTATCAAGAGCTGTGTGTTGATCCATTTAATGGGCAAGCCCCATTTTATAAAGCATTTCTTGGTGAGGTTTTGAGCCCCAAAGTGTACCAAACAGCCCCATTATACAGAGATTAAGAGAAGGTTCTGGAATTGGGTTATGCACCTGGGAGGGTCTGCTAATGCTCGCTGAATGAACACCTCAAATGTGCTCAATCCATGTGATTAGTCATTCACTACTTGCAGCAAATGGTAGTGGATGTAGAGGGGGAAGGAGACCTGCCAAAACAGAGGCCCTGTTCCTTCTCCCCAAGACCTCACTGATGAAATGAGAGATGAAAGACAAACATGATGACATCAAAACTGCTTCTATAAATAAATCTATAAATAGGTGCAGATTCAGACAGCACAAGTCCACGAGTGCTGAAGGAACACAGAGACATTAGAACTAGAAAGGGTTCAGAAAGGAGGATGTTCTGAGAAGAAGGAGGCCATGGTTAAGAAGGTCTGGGATAATATCCATTTGGGGAAAAGGTGGTTTGGAAAAGGCAGGGCCAGGCTTTAAAACTGGGTACAGTCATCAAATCACCCCGATTAGGTGCCTAGACATTCAGGCAGCATCCCGGGTAGAAGGCAAGAGGTGCCAACACAGCCCTGTCATGCCCTACTGTTAAGGGAGGCCTTCCTAGAAAGCTCACTGAGTGGCCTGTGTTGGGACAACAAGAGGCACATGAGCTGGCCTGAGTCATCAGAAACCAGGGAAGGCTTTATGACTCTGGCCTGGAAACAGATCTACCAGCACTGAGAATGGAGTCACAGCATCAACCATATTTTACAAGCCTACTCACTCAGCTGTTAAGCTACTCAGTCTCCTGTGCAGGCTCAGTTCCAGTTCCTCCAAAACTCCCTTAGCCTCCTGTCCTTTCCCAGCCCTGCTCCCGGAGCACAAACATTAGCAACATGGGGTGGCTGTCTGCTTAGCCCCCAAGCAAGCATCAGATAGAGAGCTGCAATGTGAACCAATTCTTGGAGAAAATCCTCCGATATAGGATGGGAATGGAAGCATTACTCTTATCTTACAACTGCCCCATCTGGGCTCGTTTGCTATGTTTCAACGCTGGTTCTCCAGTTCATCAGAAAAAGCAATTGAAATAGAGTAGGGGAAATCAGCCCCCAGGATCCTTAAAGAGCACATCTGAGAAAGATTGTTCATTTTTTGATGACTAAAAAGCTTGGTGCAGTGTTTCAAACTTTCTTTTCTAGCTGTAAAATCTTCTCTTCAAGCAAAACATTATGCAGAAGCACAATATATAATGCAGATTTAAATGGAGCTTCTTGTTTGGCTAAAGTAAGGATGAAGGACATTCCTATACTTCCCTGTTTTCTCTCCAAGGTGACACTTCCATAAACCCCTCAGGTTACTTGGAACACAGTTTGAAAACCACTGGCCTAAAGCAACACAGAACAAGGCACTGTTTGGAACAGCTGAGAGAGGCCTCTGAGCATTCCAATTTTCTGTCTTCAAAAAACAAGTGCAGCCTTCTTTCCAGCCACCCAAACCTTGGGCCTGTGGCTCTGTAGTCACTATGGGCCCATGACCAAAAACACCTGACCATCCAACCCCAATCCCTTTGTGATCTCAGTTATTACCTGCTTTGGCAAAGTCTTCCCGGTTGTAACTGAAATCCTTGAGGAAGGTGATACTCTCACTGCCAGGGTTGTACCTCCGAGATGTCTCCAGAAGCATCACCTGCACACAGTAGCAGACCTCAAATGTGGTCTAGGAGAGCTGGTCCTGCGCATGGCCTTTGAGGGAAGGTCGATTCCCCTCATCCCTACTTCCCTGTGGATTTGGCTCTCCCAGCGGGATGTCTGGAGGCCCCGCCCACAGATAATCCCACTGTGGTCCTCCCTTCACCCCTTGCCCTTTTCCAGCCACCTCAATCGCAGAGGTCTTCAGCAGGGCTATCTGGTCCTCCCGGCTGAGCTGCAGGAAGCCGGGCAGCTGTTTGGCAAAGTCAACGATCTCCTGCACAGAGATGATGGCCAGCTCCGTGAAGTGGGCAAAGCGCTGCTGACGGGCCTCCCGGCTCTGGGGATCTGGTGCCATGGGCCAAGGCTACCCAGGAGGGCAAGGAGGGAAAAGGCAAACCACTTTGAGTTGGACGTCAAGAAGCCCACTGGTGCTCTGGGCACAGCCACTTCTCCCCAGATCTGTCAAGTACCGTAACTCGAAGCCGGTCAGAAAAGGAGCGCCTGTTACACTGTTGCTGGGCAGCGACCAGCTTCTCGATCATGCCCAGTTGCTCTGGGCTGAGCTGGGGCAGGACCTGGGGAGGTGAGGAAGCCCTCGGGGGCAGGGATGTGGCCTGAGCCTGTTCCTCCTCTTGCCGCTTCAGTTTCTTCAGGCGGATCTGTTCTTCTGACAGGACACCTAAGGACGGAGCCAGATATGAGGAGGGGAGAAGAGAAGAGACAGGAAGCAAGGATGGGGCAAAGGGGTGGTTTGGGGCTCCAGAAAAGCAGAGAGCATTAGGTAAAGGCAAGGAAGAGATTTTTTTTTCCTTAGAGATGGGTCTCACTCTGTCACCCAGGCTGGAGTGCAGTGGTGCAATCATAGCTCACTGCAGCCTTGAACTCCTGGCAGCCTCGAACTCCTCTGCAGGCTCAGGCACCCGTTCTGCTCACCCCTCTTTCCCCTCAGCCTCTCCCTCCACTCCAGCCCTGGACACTCACACTCCTCCCGCATGCCAGCCTGGCGGCATTTACGAAGACGACATTCCTGACACTTGCGGCGCATGTAGGTGTCCATGGGGCAGTGACCACCACTGTGGCAGACGTAGCGTGCTCCCTTGATGACACTGCGGCGGAAGAAGCCCTTGCAGCCCTCGCAGCTCAGCACGTTGTAATGGAAGCCGGAGGCCTTGTCCCCACACACACTGCACAGCTCGTTCCCCAGCATTTTGGGAGCTGGCCCCTTTTTCCGCTTTTGTGGACGGAGCTCTGGAAACAGGGAAGAGCCTTAATGTTCTCCCCCACCCAGCCACTGCCTTGGGCACTTAGTGACCTGCATTCCCTTCATGATACAAAGTCCAGTCTCTCTATTATAAGCTGTCATTCACCAAGTGCCATTATGTCCTACGTACTGTATGAGCCCTTTATATGCATTGATCCTTACAACCACCATAATTATTATTTCCATTTCACAAATAAGGAAATTGAGGCTCAGAAAGGTCTAAGGTAGAGACAAGATTGACACTCAGATCACTCAGGTCTAGTTAACTCCAAAGCCTTTGGACTTCACCATTGTATTATACAGTAAAGAGCTCCACGGAACCCTTCCCAGATCCAGGGAGCTCCTACCTCCTCCAAATCCAGAAGCTCCTCACCTGTGGGTTCTGAAGGGGCCTCCACCCTGGGGAGCAGGGCTGTGGGCTCTGCTGCCTCCAGCCCCACCCCCAAAGTGCCCCCGGCAGATTGGGGCATCCTGGCTTCCTCTCTGAGGATGCAGTTGCTGCCTCCTGGGGCCTCGCTGCTTTCATTTTGTGCATCTGGCTCCCACAGCTCCACTGCAGAGTCTGAGCCCCAGAAGAGAGGCACAAAGGGGTCTCAGGCCCCATCCCAGCTCCACTTCCTCAGCATCCTAGCTGGGAAACTGCAAACTTAGCCCCACCCTTAGAGGGTAGCAAAGCCCCAGCTCAGGCTTTGAGACCCCAGGGTTTGTATGGGCTCTAGGACTAGTCACTTGTAGTCCCTTGTATCTCAAGACCTTAAATGAAGGTGTTAACCTTTGTCCCCTTGGGGGACTGGCATGCATCCATCTCCAATCAGACAGAACTCTTCAAAGCCGGAGCTGGGTAAGCACTAGGCATGCCAACTCTCCCCAGCAGCAAGCCCAGATTGGGGAGGATTGGGCGGGTGCCTGCATGGGCCAGGCACCAGAACCAGGGCAGAGGTGATCTGGGCAGGAGGCAAGCAATACTAAGAACAAGCTCTGGACTGCTCTCTGGAGGACAACAGAATGCAGGTAATGAAGGAGGCTGATTCCTAAGGGAGGAGAGGAGCCTGAGATCTGGGCTCAGGGGAGAGGGCTGGAATGAAGACGCTTACCAGGAGAAACATCAGGCACCGGGGCCTCCAGCCACATGGACATCTCTTCCTGGAGCCCTGGACATTACCAAGGCACTGTCCTGCAGGAATGACCCAGGTTACACTTTTCTGGAACTGGGCTCCTTTCTGGCCTCAGCTCCCTTCTCCTCCTGATCCTGCCTTTTATCAGTACTAACAATATTAGCCAACTTAGTTGCCATATATTATTAGCTTGCACTAAGGCTTTATATGCCTTCCTCATCACTGTGAAATTAGGAATATTCTTTTTTTTTTTTGAGACAGGGTTCTCGCTATGTTGCCCAGGCTGGAGCTGGAGTGCAGTGGCTATTCACAGGCACGATCATTGTGCACTACTGCCTTGAACTCCTGAGCTCAAGCAGTCCTCCTGTATCAGCCTCCCAAGCAGCTGGGACTAGCAGCACATGTCACCATGCCTGGCTCAGGACTATTCTTAAGCCCATTTTACAGATGAGCAAACTGAGGTTCAAAGAGATTAAGTAAATTGCCTATGGCCACACAGTTAGGCAAAGGTAGAGCCAAGACTCCAAGCCTGGTCTCTTTGACTCCAAAGTCTGAACTCCCAGCCACCATGCCTGCCTTTCTCCCCAAAAGTCACTCTCCAGGCCATCAGGGAGTGTTTGGGCACATCTGTCTTGCTTCTGTTGGAGGCCCTTCGCCCTTGCTCCTGCAAATTGGGCAGGACTGGGAGATGGAATCGAAGCTCACTCCACCTACTGAAACATGCTGCTTATTAGAGAAGCTCACTCCTGACACTTTCCAAGGTCCCAGCATAAACCTCTTGCCTCCAAGAGTTTCCCCACTTCACATACAGGACCTCCTCCCCAAAAACCCCTCATGAGTTATTCTGGGATCTAAATAGAATCCTGTCCCTGCCCTGAGCTTCCATCACCATCACCCCTCACTTCTTCCCGGAGACCCCTTTCTAAGATCCTCAGGACATCTCCCCACCCCAACCCAGGCACACACGCAGAGCCCCAGGCTGCTGCTGAGGAGCAGACCCACCGAATCCCCAGGCCACCAGACTTCCTGGCTGGGCAGTCTCTGGAGCCCCCTTGCTGGGAGAAGAGAATGGTGCAGTCCCCTGTCCAGAGGCCTCAGAGCCGCCAGGCCAGCCGGTGAGCCGGAGCTGAGCACAAGAGGGACCTGGAGCCCCAGGGAAGTAGCAATGTGGGGAAAGGCTGAGGGGAGGGACTGCCAAGGGGTCGGGCCACCTCTTCTTCCTGCCTGGCAGACCCGGGGCGGCTGGAGCCCTCGCCTCCTCAGTCCCCGCCCATGGGCCCACGGGGTAGCTTCCCCCCCAGGCTGACTCCTCCCCAGCTGGCCACCCCCTCAGCCCAGCACCACCCCCACCCCCCTACCCCCAACTAAGACAGTCGCATTGCCCTGCAGACCGGCACAGTTCCAAGTCTCTCCCCTTCCTGTCCTCATCCCACGGCTCTTAGCTGCTCTTAGAGAAGGACTGCCTCCCAGGCACCCCCACCCCAATCCCAGCAGCCTCCAGAGTCAGCGTTCCCTCCCCTCCATAGACACCTCGCAGAGCAAAGGTCCCAGCACTGCCCGGAATTGCGACACTGACACGGAGCCCCAGCCTGCTTTCCCAGCCTCCCTCCTCCTCCCCTGCCTCTGGGAAGGGGCCAAGAAGCTCTCCCCACTAGCCCCAGGCCTCAGCCAAGCTAGTAGAACTCCAGGGGTGGAGAGGGGCAGGTGCTGGGCCTTCCAGTGAGTCTCTGTATGTGGGTACTCTGCGGGGGGCCACAGACAGGAGAGGAGGCCAGGAGAGGGCTGGTAGGAAGTTGGCTATGAGCAATGGCAGGCCCGGGATAAGGGTGGGAGTGGCAGATGGCAGGCAACCCAGGTGTCAGCCCTGGATGGACCTGGGAAGTATGTAGTTTGCTTCATCTGGGGAACAGTCCCATCTGAAGTGATGGCAGGCTCTATCCAGCATCTTCTGAGACTATAGCCATAGTCTTCCTGCCCTGCTGTCTGGGACACAAAATCCATCTCTGAAGGTAGACACCGCGTTTTATTGATTTTATGTCCCCCATAAACCCTGGAACAGGGCCTGGCATAGAGAAGGCAAGAGTAGGTCCTGTGTTTCTGTTTGTTGAATGAGTAAGTAAACCAGAAAAATATGGCCCTCTTCCATCCCATACTTGTTAGCTTTAGTCAATTGCAGCTCAGCGTGTTCACTTAGCGTTCGGGCTCTGGGCTCAGATTTTGGGTTCAAATCCTGACTCTGCCTGTTATTGCCTGTGTGATCTTGATCAAGCAAGTTACTTAATGTCTCTGAACCTTTGTTTCCCTATCTTTAAAATAGGGATAACAATAATAGTTTTGTCACATAAGGCTGTGAGAATGACACAATAGATCGTAGCACAATGTGTGGAACATGGTAAGTGTTCAAGAAATGGCAGCAGTTATTACCCTCCCACTCCCTTCAGCTGTGGGTCTGCCCTTCGCCGCGAATCCATACATTGTTAACTTCATGCTTGTTTCCACATAGTACATACCCCTCACTATCTTTCCTGGTCCTCAGAGCAGCCCCAGGAGGAGGGAGGATAAGTAACCCGAGCTCCATTTGACAGAGAGCACTGAAGCTCATGTGAGGGCCTTTTCCAAGACCACACGGTTAGTGGCCAAGCTGGGATCAGAATCCAGATGTCCTCACTCCAGTCTGTGTGCTCTTTTTGTGCTGTGTCAGAGTCCAGGGCAATCTTGTCTTGTTGCCTCTCAGGTCTGATAGGCCAGTGAAATGCTGAGATGGAAGAAGCCAGGGCCGGTGGGCTGCAGCGGAGAGGCTGAGAGCCCTGCAGATGCTTCAGTCCAGATGTGGGAGGTGAGGAGCTGAGGTTACTGCTGGTCGTTCACCCCCTGCCCCATTCCCAGTTTCCTGCTCATGGGCTCTTCCTGTTTTGCTGTGAACTCCAGTTCCCATGGGCCCCACATTAAAGCACAGGAGGACAGGGGGCCAGGGCAGGCAGCCAGAGGGACCAAAACAGAGATGAACAGGGCACCAGGGAGAGAACAGAGGAAACAGGGAAAGAGTGGACATGGGGTGTGGGGGTGGGACAGAAGGAACAGCATGAGAAAGGACAGGGAAAAGTGAAGCAGAAAGAAGCTTGCTGAAAGATGGGAGGAAGCACGGGGTGGGGAGGGGAACAGGCAGGGGTTGGGGAGCAGATATGAGAAGACAGCAGGCTGGGTGGTGTTGCAAAATCTGCCCATGTATTCATTTTCACATTTCAGAAAAGCCCCTGTGACACTCCCATCTCAAACTTCTGCCTCCAGCTTTCGCTCTTGTTCCCCCTCATCACAAGGCCATCCCCTCACTAGGCCTCCACCCCGGTCTGGGCATCTCTGAGTCACGAGCACGAGGCTCTCCACTCCTCTCGCGCGAGTTACTTCTCTGATTTTCACAAGGCCCCAGCTGGTCTGGGAAAGTAGAAATCAGCGACTCCAGCCACTGTGGACTGCAACTGTTCTGTCCCAGTACCCACATCACCAATCCAGCTTCGTCCTCCAGCCCCCACCCCCTCCCGTGAAGCTCCGGCACAGCAGCATAGTCAAAGATGTCCCTAAGACACCTGGTTTCAAGGAACTCAGGATGTACCACTCGTCTGAAGCCTGGTGACCTATCTTCTGGGAGCCAGGAAAAGCCTCCCTCATCCACTTCTAATCCTCAACTCCCTCTTCTGACACCCTAGTCTCTCCACAGGTGGCTTCCCAGGACCCAAGACCACACACAAGCCCCATCTGGAGCCCTCTGACCCAGGCCAGAGCCAACTGCTGAACAAGCAGGTCAAAGCACCAACTCCCCAGAGCCAGGGAGTCACCCTCAGCTGTTCTCATGCAGAGGGCGCAGCAGTACCAGTACTTCACTGCCAGAGCTACCCCATTAGGTTACGGGGAGCTCAGGAGCCCTCCGATCCCCACCCCACGAAGAGGGGAAGGGAGAGGAAAATGGGAGAAGACCAAAACCTGTTGGCAGTATTTCCACAGGGTTTCTGGAGACCAGCTGCTGAGATTTCTGCCCTAAGCCAGGGCAAGCAGAGGTAATAAGCAGCTGGAATCACATGTCCTACTTCACCAGCCCTACCCCCATGGCACAGTCCCACCAGCCCACAGGTGTTAGGTCCAAAGGCCCCTCTTCCAGTGGGCTTCTCCTGTGTTTCCTTGGCTCCTACAGGAGACATCTCTGGGAACATTCTTGGGGATCTACCAAGTCACATTTTTGACCCCCCGAATTTCCAGGGGCTGCTTCTTGCAGCAAGGGAAACCCTGAAGCAGAAATAGCATTCACCAGCCCACGGTCACAGGTACTATTGGATAATTCCCCTGAAGGCATTCATTCCCCTGAAGCAGGCCACAAGGTAGGATTTGCAGGGATGGACTGGGGCAACTGCTTCTTGCCCCCTCCTTCACCATTCTGGAGAGTGGGAAGTGTGAGGATCATCTTGCAGACCATTGCATACCTATTCAGGTGACTTCTGCCCAACCTCCCAATCACAGATAGGGAAGAATCCAGGAGTTCCTGCTTCCCAGACCTATGAGTTCAGACATGATATAGAAGGCAGAAAGGAGAGAAGAAAAGTAACATTTATTTAGGCCCTACTATACACATTTATTTTTACATGTATTATTTCATTTATCCTCACAATAAACCCTAGGAGATAGTTACTAGCAAGGAGCAAATATCAAATTTGAATACAGATATAGCTGATTGAAAAACTCAAGTTCAAATTAAAAAAAAAAAAAGGAAAAAGAAAATCACGTACAACACACAAAAAACTCCTCACTCCGTTACACAAAACTGCCTCCTCAGATGGGAAAAATGGTTAATTCACTGGGATTTAGGTTTGCTCTGCCAACACAGGATAGAGCAGTGGTTCCCAAACCTGGCCTCACCTTCAGAGATTCTGATTTATTTGGTCTGGGGTAGGCCCACGTATCCACCTGTATGTCTATTTCTTTTTGTATCAGTAGTTAGGAACTAAGGTGTGAAAACCACAGAATCTTCTGGTAGAAAATATGTAGAAGCTGGGGGGGTGGTCAAGAAACTAGGGCTGAGCTCCAGGCCCTACCATCTACTTGTGGTGTAATCTCCTCCCTTTCTGGATTTGCTTCTTACTATAAAAACTGAAATAATAGGCCAGGCATGGTGGCTCACACCTGTAATCCTAGCACTTTGGGAGGTTGAGGTGGGAGGATCACTTGAGGCCAGGAGTTGGAGACCAGTCTGGGCAATAGTGAGACCCTGTCTACAAAATAAAAAAATTAGCTGGGTGTTGTGGCATGTGCCTGTAGTCCCAACTATTCAGAAGGTTGAGGCAAGAGGATCGCTTGAGCCCAGGAGTTTGAGGTTTCAGTGAGCTAAGATGACACCATTGCACTCTAGCCAGAGAACAGAGTGAGACCCTGTCTCCAAAAAAAAAGAAAAACTGAAATAATATCTGCTTCATCAATCCCTCCTACATGGGATACTTGCAGGCACAAAGGATATAAACATACTTGAACAAGTGGGAAGAAAAGCAAAAGTTGAATTTGAAGGATTTTTGTTCTACTTGCTAAAATTGGGTGAGCCAAAGATTTACTGAAAGCACAATGGTCTGGCTACTTTGCAAGGAGAGTAAGGAGCACATTAAAACAAAACACTCAAAAAAACCCCACTACTGCACAGTATTTTGCCAATTAGCCAAGCCCCATTCATTCCCACTAATGTGAAAAGGTTTCCTTTGATGGAAATTTTTCTTGAAGGTATTTTGGGGCCACCAAATATAGTTTAGTAATGCAGTTTGAGTAGCCTGCAAGAACCAGCCCATTATAAACATTATTTAACTGGGAGCACAAAACTTGGGTTTTAATCCATTCTCCTAGACTGTGTGAGCTTGGGCAAGTCACTTCTCTCTGGAATTTTTTTTTTTTTTCTAATCTGTAAAGTAAAAGGACTAGGTTAGATCAGGGATTCAGAGATGCTGATTTATGAAATCTACAATTGGTTTTTGTGAAACTTTTCAGATCATACTTGTGTGCGTGGACATCTTTCTGGAGGAGAGGGGGCAAAATTTTCATCTGATTCATAAAGGGGCTTGTGACTAAATAAGGTTAAGAACACTGCTGGACACTGTGGCTCGTGACGGTAATCCCAGTGATCTGGGAGGCTGAGGCCAGAGGATCACTTGAGCCCAGGAGTTTGAGGCTACAGTGGGCTATGATCGTGTCACTCCACTCCAGCCTGGGCAATAGAGCAAGATCCCCATATCTTTAAAAACAAAAAAAGGGAACTATTTTAACTATTTGGCTGCCCAGCCTTCAGTTCTTATTCTGTTCACTCCTCAGCCTCCTCCATGACAACTCTGGAAGCAAGGTTTAGATCCTAAGGTACATATAAATAATGAATGTGGAGTCCTAGGGAAAATAAGGAGAGAAAGTTAACATCAATTTTGTTTCCCCAAGATATGAGATGATTTGCTTCTAGTGGGCAGATATGAATCAAAGCATCCCAAGGGCCTATGATCTGACCTCCTGCAACGGTGTGTCATTCCCAGCTCAGAGTCACAAAGTCCTGAGGAATGGCCAATGCCAGGAGGGACTCTGCGTTCTGTGGAAACCCCACCTACTCCCACTTCATAGTAAGCCTGTCTCTTACCGCAAAATATCTCCCCTCTGGTCTGAAACTCCTCCCCTAGGAATTCAATGGGTTTGGAAAGTCCGAACATCCTGTGCAAAACAACTCCTTTGGGAAGAGGCATGGTGTCTTGACTCTAATTAACTCAAACTTGGAAGAGGACAGGAGGGAGAACAGGGAAAGGACTGGAAGGGGAAGCTTTGCCCGGGGCATGACCAGCAGGCTAGACTGGGAGCAACCTCAAGGACACAGGGAATCCAAAGGGCAGTTTACATGCTGTGCCCTGCACCCCAAACAAGACCTCTCCCAGGGAACAGGGCCAGGGCCAAGGCTCAAACGTCACCCAAAGGCAGGGGCGTGGAGAGGGGCGCCC
Source organism: Daubentonia madagascariensis (assembly GCA_023783475.1). Classification (NCBI taxonomy): domain Eukaryota; kingdom Metazoa; phylum Chordata; class Mammalia; order Primates; family Daubentoniidae; genus Daubentonia; species Daubentonia madagascariensis. The sequence continues at coordinate 913,159 of JAKFHU010000403.1, forward strand.
TATACTTTCCCATCCCTCGCCCGTATTCTGCATCCACCCTGGCTCTAGAGTCACGCCCGGCAGCACCCCAGCCAGAGGGAGCGCTCGCTCTCCCGGCCATGGTCCCGCCCAGTGCGAGCGCCACCTTGGTACGGGGTCTCTCCGGGCCGACGCAATCCTGAGCTCAAGGCCCTCTTTACCAAACTGAGGTCTTCAAACCCTGTCTGCCGCGCGAGGGCGTGCTACATTCCCACGCTCCTCTGCCGCGGCCAGATCGCTAATCTCTACACGCATCCTCTCTCTGATTGCGCTTTCTCTCACCATCCCCGCCCATCCTTAGGCAAGATGGCGGCGAACGCATTTCCGGCGTGTGTCCTTTCGGCTGCGTCCGGGCGGCTGCTGCAGGTGCCACCCAACGGGTTCCAGCCTCTTTGCTGCATAGACTACAGCAGTGATGGCGGGCAAACGGTCCGGCTGGAGCCAAGCGGCACTTCTGCAGCTCCTTCTTGGCGTGAACCTGATGGTGATGCCACCCACCCAGGCCCGGAGTCTGCGCTTCGTAACCTTGGTAAGGAGAGATGGGGTCACCAAAGAGTTAGCCGGAGCTAGAATTGCAAAGGCCTGCTATTGGGGGTCCGAGGTCTCGAGAAGGAGGCTCTGGCATTGGAGAGGATGACTAGCCTGGGGAGTTGGGGGGGGGGCCCTAGGTTCACTATTGATCTGGAGCCCTGGGTTTTTGGGAGGAGCAGAGTGCCCAAGTAAGGAGTTCTATAGCGGGGGTAGGAGGGGGTGAGTCTACCCTGGGAAAGGTTAGTAGTTGAATGGTTAAGAAACTCATCCCTAAAGAAGCCTTTGGTGATCTTTTTTTCCGATTATCCCCACCATATACATTGCTTTCACGTCTCTTTTCCCTTCCCTCCTGTACATTTGGTATACAGTGGCATTGCTTAGCCAAGTTAGAATCCCTGGAGCCTGAAAGAAGTTACTGACTCCTGAACTGGGGTCTTTTGCAGTGGGTAGGCTTCCTTCCCTAACATGTGGCAATGGTAGGCTCTGTGTCCCCATAAAGGAGACCCTTCTGACTTATAGGCAAACCATTTTCTTTCCTCAGCTGTACCGACATGGAGACCGTTCACCAGTGAAGACATATCCCAAGGATCCCTATCAAGAAGAAGATTGGCCCCAGGGGTTTGGTCAGCTAACCAAGGTGGGTCAGAAGCCAGCCTTCCCTCCACCTGAGCTGTAGAATGAGTGACCTCTAGAGCAGGCTAGAGAACTTGGGGCTCCACTAAACTGCCATTTATTTCCCACATGGGTGCTGACTTTGACCAGATTTCATAACCTTACTTTACTCTGTATCCAGTACAGTGCCATGCACAACTGGCCACTTAATAAATGACCTCTGAGATCAGATTAACCCACTCCTACTTCCAGCCAGGGGTAAACCTGGAAAGCAACAATGCCTAAACCCCATGGGGCTTGTGAGCCATTCCTTCCCTCCAGACCTTCTTAACCCTCGAGTTTGCCCACAGGAGGGGATGCTACAGCACTGGGAGCTGGGCCAGGCTCTGCGACAGCGCTACCATGGTTTTCTAAACACCTCTTACCATCGGCAAGAGGTAAGGATGGCAGCTCAAGAGACAACGGGAATGGGATGTGCTGTTCCTCATCTTCTGCCTTCAGGGAGCCTAAGGGTGGGGTTGGGCACTTTGGCCTCCCTCCTGCATTTCTGGTTACACCTACAGGACGAGACATTTAAGAGCTGTCTGGAACATAGCCCTAGAAGCTGAGTTGCCCCTGCTTGGCTGGGAAGAGGCAAAACTGATCAAACATCCAAATGCAGACTTAAGGAAGGGCCTAGCAAAGTGGTTTCTGACTCTCTGAAATAAAAGGCTTTCCAGCCAAGACATTTATTGAGTACCTGTTAAGGGCCAAGCACTGTGCTAGCACTTTGCACACAATGGTGCACCACCCAGATGTGATCTCTGTCTTCATGGAGCTTAGAATATAGTGGGGATGTCAGATGATAAACCAGACAGGGCCAAGAGAAAGGGTAGCAGGGAAGACATACGTAGATAGGGCACATCAGGGAAGACTGGCAAGTGTACTGGCTCCTTGAGGTCCTCTCCCCAACCAGGGATGGGGGTAGCTGTTCCTCTGGTTACTACTCTCAGCCACAACTGGAGTCAACATCAGGAGTCCCTAGATGTTATTATTCCCTTGACGCCCAGCTCCATCCTGAACTTGTCCTTCCCCACTTTCCTCCTCCCTTTTCACAAGCTACTATCTCTGTTCTTTATATTTTCTCCCTGGTCTTAAGCCAGTTTATAAAGGGGGGGATGGGGAGTGATTGGAAACAGTGTCTGCCCTCAAGAACCTTGGTCTATCTGTTCTAGCTGGTCTCAGGGAAAAAAAAAAGAACCTTGGTCTAGATAGGAAGACAGCCATTGCTATAAAATCAGGCAGACAGACCAGAAAGCCTTGCTGACTAAGCACTTTGGGCTTGGAGGAAGGGGCATGTGAACTAGTACCATTCCCACAGGAGTTCTTCAGAGTGGTGACAACCCCTAGCAGAGTGTTGGGGCCTTTGAGAGACAGGGAAGGCCAAAGAGGTGGGGAGGGCCAGATACATGGTGGGTTTACAGTTTGCTAGGTAACCATCAAGAACAGGTTCTCCCCCTGGGGCTTCACTGAGGGGCCAAAGAAAGCCCCCTACCCAACACACACAAGTAAGACTCATGTTGCCATCTCTGCAGGTTTATGTGCGAAGCACAGACTTTGACCGTACTCTCATGAGTGCTGAGGCCAACCTGGCTGGACTCTTCCCTCCCGGTGGGATGCAGCGCTTCAACCCAAACATCTCTTGGCAGCCTATCCCTGTGCACACTGTGCCTATCACCGAGGACAGGGTGAGACTGGCCAGCCCTTCCCTGGAGATGGTGAGGGGACAGCTCTGGCCATGGGTCTGCTGATCCCGGACTCCTTCTCTGCCTGTTTCCCCGCTTTGGTCTACAGCTGCTGAAGTTCCCGTTGGGCCCGTGTCCCCGTTATGAGCAGCTGCAGAATGAGACCCGGCGGACACCAGAGTATCAGAACGAGAGCATTCAGAATGCAGTGAGTGGGGGCTGAGGTTGGGGTCATCTGACTGCCCTTCCTCCAGGGCAGGACTGATCCTCTGATCCATTTTTCATAGCAATTTCTGGACATGGTGGCCAATGAGACAGGGCTCACTGACCTGACGCTGGAGACCGTTTGGAATGTCTATGACACGCTCTTTTGTGAGGTGAGCCCACTGGGGTGGCTGCTGTGGTCATTCTTCTCTCCCCCTTCAGCAGGCCTGGGTCCCCAGGACAGTAGAACACAATGCCCGGACAAGATCATTCCCACTGGGGAGGTCCAGGCAAGCTGCTGCTTGTGAAACACAGGAACTTCCCTAACAAGTGAAAAAGAACCTCAGAGTGGGAAATGGTTTATTAATTGTCAGCAGTCCCTACTCCTCTCCACCCAGAGCTCTCGTGGTGTCAGACTCCTTTCTGCTGAGTCTCACTTCTCGTGCCTGAGCTTCCTTTCCTGTGCCCTGCAGCCTCAACACTGCCATGCTACTGTTCCAGCCCCTCTGCCTCACCTCTCCTCTCCTCTCCCTCCCTCCCTCCGTCACACACACAGGCACCTTCCCACTGGGGAAGAGAGCTACCCCGGGAGAGGCTCTGGCCTAGGTCCAGGGAGCTAACCTGCCTGCTGCGATACACAGCAAACACACGGGCTGCTCCTGCCGCCCTGGGCCTCACCCCAAACCATGCAGCGTCTGAGCCAGCTAAAGGACTTCAGCTTCCGCTTCCTCTTCGGGATCTACGAGCAGGCGGAGAAGGCCCGGCTTCAGGGGGGTGAGTGACAAGGGCAGCATGTCACTCTCCTCCTCAGGACCCTATAGCATTAAAAATCTGCTATCGGGGACTTCTCACTAGCTTCCTTCTCTACTGAAATGTTCTCTGCTCTTTCAAACCCAGATTCCCCACCCCCATCACCCCATTAGTCCCCAAGCCTCCCCAATTCTCCCGATGCTTAGTCCATGTGTCACTGTATGACCACAATCAGGTTTGCATGCTCTTTTCTGCCATTCACATTCTTAAACTTCACCCACATCAGAAGACCCTACCTCTCCTAAATGAATAGCTGCTTCTAGAGAACCACTGGGGCCATTTTGAGAGAAGGCTGAGAGTAGCACACATGGCAGTTTCCTCACTTGAGCACCCAAGGGTGTGCCAGCTGTTAAACCTTTCTGACAGCTCAGTTTTCAGAGCCTGCATATGGCAGTTACCCTGGCATGGAGCCACCCTCTGTGTGTTCAGAAGCAATCTTAAGCTTACATTTGTTCCAAACTGGAGTAATTCTTCCAACATGGGCAAAGACTCATAGCTCATTTGTAAATGGGCAGGTTTCCACATCTGTGTTGAAATATAGATACCTTGTTTTATCTTGCTTCCTTCTGTAAATTTGAGAGTTCTTAGAAAACAGGGGTACTACACGGTCCCCTTGAACATCAGGTGTTCTCTGTGTTGGTGATCAGACCCAGGACTAGCAGAGGGCAAGAGGAACACAAATAGGTCTGATCAGAAGACAGGGATGACTATAGCCACTGACACTGGGGACTTTTCTCCTTTAGGAGTCCTGCTGGCTCAGATACGGAAGAACCTGACCCTAATGGCAACCACCTCCCAACTCCCTAAGCTGCTGGTTTACTCTGCGGTAAGTTCCTATACTCCCCAGCATGCTCATGTCAAGCAAGGAGCTGGATTTACTGTTTGGTTCCTGGGGGTGCAGGCAAGCAGTGCTGATGGGGAGCCCCTCTCCCTTACAGCATGACACTACCCTGGTCGCTCTGCAAATGGCACTGGATGTCTACAATGGTGAACAAGCCCCCTATGCCTCCTGCCACATATTTGAACTATACCAGGAAGATAGTGGGTGAGTAGAGCTACCAGCTGGTCAAGTGGTGGCTGAGGGCAGCCCAAGGACTCAATTACAGGCATGCTGAGCAGCTCCTGTCTTGCCTCTTGTCAACCCTCAGGAATTTCTCAGTGGAGATGTACTTTCGGAACGAGAGTGACAAGGCCCCCTGGCCACTGATCCTGCCTGGCTGCCCTCACCGCTGCCCACTGCAGGACTTCCTTCGCCTCACTGAGCCTGTCGTGCCCAAGGATTGGCAGCAGGAGTGCCAGCTGGCGAGTGGTCCTGCAGACACAGGTGAGCTGCCTCCTGCCTCTGTGCTAGTCATGTCCCAGACCAGCTTTCAATTCACGTCCACAAATCCGAGAGCCGTGGTGCTTCTAGCCATCTGACCGCATTTCCCTGAGGCCATTTTATACCTTTTCCCTTCTCCTCACCCTCAGGTGATGCCCTCACTTCTTATATCACTGAGAAAATACGAACAACCAGGAGAGAAGTGGCTCATTCTCCCACCACCAGATCTACCAGCTTACTTGCTGGTACAAGACACTAACTTAGGGCCAGCCTCTCCACTCACACACTGGGGCTATCTCTTCTCACCTCTGCAAGGAGCCCTGATGACTCAGAGCATTCCTCTCTACTGGATCACTCCCATCCCAAAAGCCTAACAAAGACTTCTGAGACCCACATCTTTCCTCAGCTCCCACTGTTTCTCTCTTCCCTTTCAGAGTGGAATCCTTGAGAGAGTTGTCTAGACTTTGGCTTCGCTTCCTCACTACCTATTCTCCCAGGCTCACATCAGGCAGTCTTGTCACCTTCTACTGCATTGAAGCCACTCTTGTTAAGGTGACCAGTGACCTTCTCTTACCAAGCCAGTGACCAATTCTTAGCTTCTCTTACCTTTCAGCAGCATTACATAATCAGTCACTCCTTCCTCAAACACTTTCTTGGCTTCTTTTGTTTTTTCTCCTAACTTTCATGCAGCTTCCTTACTGGCTTCCCCTCGCTACTAAACAGCGAATGGCCCAGGGCTCATCCCTGGCCCCATTTTCCATCTGTGTGCACTCCCAAGGTGATCATATCCAACCTCATGGCTTTACATACCATGTCCATGCTAAGTTCCATCTTTATGTCATGACTTGCAGATTCATAACCTTTTCTCTGAGCTACAGACTCATATCTAGCTACCGAATTGAAGTTTCTACATGGATGTCAAATGAAACATCTCAGAGTTGCTATATCTAAAACCAAATGCTCTTCCCCCAAATCTGCTCTTCTTCCAGGCTTCCCTGTTTTAGTAAATGCCACATTAGTCGCCTAGTGGCACAGTAAACCCTCAGAGTTGTTTTGAATACCCTCTTTCTGATACCTCACATCCAGTCCACTGTCAGATCCTATCAGCTTAACCTTTCAAATAGATGCCTGTCTCCCTAGGCCATCAGCTCTAGTCTGAACTACTGAAAAGCTTCCTAATAGTCTGATTCTATTCTTGTCCTTACTAGTCTTTCAGCACAGCAGAGTTGATTTTTTAAAACATAAATCAGTTCACGTCACTGTCCTCAGAATCTTCCAATGGCTTCCCATCGCATATGGAATAAACTCCAAGTTCTTTACCGTGGCTTTCCAGGCCTACGTGCCCCTTGCTTACTCTGCTGTAGTGATACTGACTCTCTTTCTAATCCTAGAACATGCCAAGGTTATTCCCACATCAGGGTCTCTTGCACTTGCTTCCTGTCCCCTGCCCCAAGATACTCTTCTCTCAGATCTTTGTGTGTCTCACTTACTGACTCCAGGTCTCTTGAAATTCTCACTTCCTCCACGGTGCCCTCTCTGACTGACCTATCTTGCTTTGTTTTTTTTTTTTTTTTTTTTTTTTACAGCATTTGTCACTAAGTTTCATTCCTACCATTTGCTCCTTTCTTGGATCTCCTCTTCTAGAATATAAACTCCATGAGAGCAGAGACTAGGCTTGGCCACCTTTGTACATCCCCTGCATGTCAGAACAGTATCTGGCATGTGGTAGATGCTCAAATATCTGTTGAATGAATGCTGATGTGACCTTTCTCTTCCCCTCCCCCATGCCCAGAGGTGATCGTGGCCTTGGCTGTATGTGGCTCCATCCTCTTCCTTCTCATAGTGCTGCTCCTCACCGTCCTCTTCCGGATGCAGGCCCAGCCTCCTGGCTACCGCCACGTCGCAGATGGGGAGGACCATGCCTGACAACCACTCAGCCCGCTTCCCTCTGCCTCCTAGGGGAGGTGGGCTGGGCCCTTGCTCCTGACTGTTGCTGCTCCCCAGCCATGGACAGGAGACCCTGAGTTGGGCCTCCCTCTCATCACCCCAGCCAGATGAGCGAGTGGGGCTCGGCTTGGCCATGGCACCTGTCACTCAGCATTCACACACCTGATGTTTACCAAATACTGTGTTGGACACTGACTTTCCCCAAACAGGATTTGCCTTCTCCACGCTCCCTAAGTACCTGAGATGTAAACAGGTGTTCAGTTTTCACTCAGAACCTGGGATAAAGAAACTGACGGAGTGGTGCTTGATCCACCTTGCTCTTCCATCAAGCCCTGCTCTTTCTCTTCCAGCCCGGAGTCTTTGGCAAAGAGTTGAGAGGCCAACTTGCCTCTCAGTGCTTACTTTAGTAGGGAAAACTGCACAACGCTAGGGGTACAAACATTGGGTACCAAGGAACTGGACCACCTAACAGCCAGCCAGCTGAGTTTTCCTTAGTCTGGCTGAAGCCACCATTAGAGTCAAACGTAATGCTTCAGGCATTTTTGTCACCCCTTCAGCTTGAGCAGGTCAAAGGGTATTTGTATATGGGGGAGAGTGGGGGAGGTGGGGGTGAATTGTCACACAGAATCATGAAATGTTCTCCCCCTCAGCGGGGCTGGGGTCTCCAGGGACCTGAGGTCAATGCAGGTTGTGAGCGGCACAGCTCCTGACTGTGGCCCAGAACAGGGCTGAGGCAGCTCTGAGAGAATGAAAGTTTTGGGTTGTTAGTGCTGTTTCTGTGCCTCTTGTTCATTTCTAAGACCCATGGAGCCCTTTGACCAGGGCACTGCCGGAAGATCCACTCAGAAGCTCAGTTGGATATGGTTTTATTGGCCATGTCAACAGTGAGCACAAATCAAAAAATACTTCCTGATCACTCTGCTACTGTACATCAGAGAGGAGAAAAACAGCTTGGCTCCAGGCTAGATACAGTAGGGACCCTTGGGGCAGCTGGGTCACCAACTCTGGAGGAGTTTCTGGAGCTAAGTCCAGAGCAGCAACATGCCAGCGTCCCAGTCCCACAATGCCCCATGCCACAGTGCCCGTGCTCCAACCCTAAGACTTAAATACTTTTGGACCTTTAACAAACAGCCACCTCTTCATGTAGGACTTGTTCCCATTGTGGGCTCCAAGCCCTTGTTCAGCTCACACCTTCTTTAGTATCTCTGATTTCTGTGTCCCAGCTTCCTCCTGGCTCCAAATGAGAATGTGATAACCTAGGAGGAGGGAGACCAGTCTGACTTGACCTTCCATTATCAGTCTCTGAGAGCTTGGGTCTGGCCCAGGGCACCCAGGATTTGGTAAGGAAATATTAGAAGACTGGACAGCAGCCAGGCATTGCCATGACCAAGACAAAGCAAGAGGGATGGAGGGCCTAGGCCAAAGAGACCATTGTCTCCCAGTCATCTTTACTGGCTACTGCGCTGGGGTGAATGCAGCAGGGCTAGGCTGAGGTTAGCCTGCATTGAACCTTGGGGAGCAGGGTCAGACTTGGCCAGTCTGATACATCCTGCTTCTACTCACCCATTGCAGAGGCCAGTGTGTCCCCCATGGGATTGAACTCATTGAGCTGCAGAGACAAAGAGTATCAGCATGAGGAAGGGATGAAGGTATTGACAGACAGAGAAGGGCAAACAAGGACTAATTTCTGGTCATTTTTGGTCAATAAGGTAGGTTGAATCCCTGCTTCCTCCCATCATTATTTGAAGGCCCAAGCCTCACCGAGCTGATACCAGAAGATTCTGGGTCATAGAGCTGGCACATCATCTTCCCTGAGTTTCCATCAAACACATCGATTGTCCTTAATTCATAGGGGGTACAACTTTTGAAATTAGGATCTGGGTATCGGCCCACAACAATGAGGTTATACCGAGGATGCCAGGTTGCCTAGGAGATGGAAAGGCTGGTCATGACAATAAATGCAGAACACCATCAAGAGAGAAACTGGAAGTATTCTTTGCCACTAACAAGCTAACAACTTAATAATAGAGGTAAGACCTATATATGAAGTTACAAGAATGGTTTTCAATTGTGAGTGCATCTACCATTGCAAATTGTTAATCCCCAGCTGGCCTCCCTAGCCCTTAGGACACCTTCAGGCTTTCTCTCTCTTTTGCATTTCCTGAGATCCTACCAACTGATAAATGTTTTAACATCAGCCTGACCCAGACACTGACCTAAGAGTTAAGCCTACAACAAAGCAAAAGGCCTCTGGTAACCAAAACCAAATGGAACATAAGTTCTGAAGGAACCCCACCACTATCCTTCCTCCATCAATGTGAGTAACTAAGAGTTAAGTATAAAATCTCTAGTGGCTAAAAAAGAGGAGGCTACCCATGTTCCCCAGATTCCCCCAATGAAAACAAATTTGGCATTTACTGGAATGACAGAATTGGATGGGATTTTCCTAATAAAACTTGTCAAGGAAGTTTGGAAAGAGGAAAGACATGTTTAGCAGGAAGGAAGAAATGGTACATGCAATGGCTTAGAAATAAACAAATCACACATGGGAAACTGTAAGGTGGCCTGGCTGGATATAGAGTGAGAGATGAGGACAGATGGATTAACAGGAACACCAACTGGGAAGGATTCTTGATATTATTTATTAAGAGCCTGGATTTGATTTGAGGTACATGGGGGCCACTCAATACTAAATCATTTACTTAATACTTACCAGGAGCCAGGCATGGTGCCAAGTGCTTTAAGTATACTGATTAAGTATACTGATTCATCCTCACAACAACCCTATCAGTTAGATACTATTATTCACTTTTTACAGGTGAGGAAACAGAGATCCAAAATATAAGTAATTTCTTGGAGTCTGAGGTGAGAGGAATTTGAGACCTGCCTGGGTAACACAGCAAGACCCTATCTCTAAAAAATGAAAATGATTAGCTGGGCATGGTGGTATGTGCCTGTAGTCCTAGCTATTTGGGAGGCTGAAGTGGGAGGATCGTTTGAGACCAGGAGTTTGAGGCTGCAGTGAGCTATGAACGCACTGTGAATAGCCACTGCACTCTAGCCTGGGTAACATAGTGAGACCCCATCTCAAAAAAAAAAAAAAAATTGAAGTAATTTGCCCAAGGATTCTAACCTGGGGTGTCTGACTGCCTAAAGCCGGTGCTCCCCACCACTACGTTATACTGCCCAGAGGAGTACAGGCTTGAAACTTGAAGATCTGAAGAGGGTCTGTGGTTCTGGAAAAGAACAAACTACTGAGCACAGCTGGCAGAGTTCAAGCTGCATGGGGGCTTGGGCAAGAAGGAATCAAAGAACTGGAAGGCTGAGAGTCTTGGGGACTAAGGGTAGAGAAGCCATTAGCAAGAACCTGAGAAAAGGTGGGAAAATAAAGGACTTATTTCTATTATTAGAAGCCACCTAAACCTGCAAGTCAAACGAAGATGGTGAAGGTTAGTTTAGGGATTAAGTGCACACACAGGCAACCGAAACTGAGAGGACAGAACAGAGGGTCAGGATCTTAGAAAATGCCCACGGTGAGATCGGAGCGGAGCTGGAAAAAACACAGGAAAATAGCTTATCAGAGAGACATAAAGAAAACCCAACAAAATGGGATTGCAGGAGTGGGATAAAAGGAGCATAGAGAGCCAAAGGGACAGGAGATGCTTTGTGTCGGGGCAAGAAGAGATGTGGGGTCATAGGCTTACCACACCTGCCCCCTCCCCAGCATGGGCACATCTGGCTATCCTCATGATCACAGATCTCTTCTGTGAGCTCCTTTCCCTCCATCACTCACCTTGATGGGTGTGAGGTGCTGGAAGTGACGGTGAGGGTGCAGGATCAGGCCCAGGGGGCAGTCCCACTGGGAGGCAGAGTAAACCCGGATCTCACTCTTCTGGTCAGTGGTCAGGAGCCGGGCCCCATCAGGGCTGAAACAAGCTGGCAAAGTGAAAAGCCCCTGAGCTGAAGGAACCACAAGCCCCCTGATATCCTGGGCTTTGCAGGCCTTCTCTTGCAGGGGCACCCTCCCTCCCACTCCTCTCCAGAGAGGAGTGGAAGGGAAGAGGTGAATCTGCACTGTGAACAAAAATATTCTAGAAACTCAGCAGCCAATGGTGGCAGCCAGAGCCAGAAAGGTTCTAAGACATCAGTTTGGCGGATGCTATCGGGGTGAGGGTTTGATCTAGTGGCTTTCAAACTGAGGGAAAACCCCAGCAGTGGTCAGACAGGCAGGGTCTGCAGGAGAGATGAGATACAGGATATCACACCTGCGTTGACAGGATGCCTGTGCGGCAGCGAGTAGAGGAAGCTGGCTTTCCCTCTAACCTGGCGCAGGTCCCAGATTTTCACTGTTTGATCTACGGAGGCTGTGGCTAGGAACCAATCACAGCATGGGTTCAGGGCCACATGGGTCACTTTCTTTTTGTGCATTCTGAGATTCCAAAGCTGCAGAGAAGAGCTCGGTTCAGGTGGGGACACAGAACCGAGGCGGGGGTAAGGGAGGAAAAGAGAGGACCTGGACTACAGACAACGCACCTCCTTGCCATCCATGTGCAGCAGGACCACATTCCCCACATTGTCTCCTGTGACCACCATTCGGCTTCTGGCAGACACATCCAGGCTACAAAACCAGACGCTGGAGGGAGAGACTGTGTTGTAAGATTCTTGGGGACAGAGATAGGTCCATTTAAGCACTGTTGCAGCTCCCATGTCTAACCCAAAGTTTAGGCATTCGATAAATATTTGTTGAATGAATGAATAACTGCCTTGCCATGGATTCCCAGTGAGCAACACTTAGATTTGTCTACCATCCGTCCAGAGGGACTGGGGTGATGGGGCTCAGAAACTGGTCCAGTTACTGCTGGGCCCAGGATCCTCAGCTAGTAGGAGTCCCTGAAGCAGGCAAAGCTCAGAACCATAAGGCAAGTCCCCAGGCAAGCTTGCTCCCCACAGCTTCACATTCTGTGGAAGCCTCATTTACTGTTCTCTCCCTTCACTCTCCATCCTGTGGGCCAAAGAAATGACAAACTAAACAGGGATTGCCCAGCTCTGTTCCTCAGAGCTGGTAGAAAGGAGCTTCTGCCCCCTTCTGAGCATTTAGGGAAAAAAGCATATACAACCCAGGAGCTCTTTGGTCCCTCAAACTACTTGAGGACAAGGGAATTGGATGGGGGGATTAAGGGATGCTGACACTCAGCCAGGAGAGCTTCAATGCACATTTTTTCCTCTTGAACCCTCAAATCCATGCTACACTGCCTTTTGCCATCCCCTATGGATATCTTTGAGCGGGAAGGTTTAGAGTAACCTGTAGCTGAGTCTTTCCTAATTGCACACATGTTTCTTACCCATGAGGCAGCCTAGGATAACATCCAATGCCAGTTAGACCCCTACACACTCACTTAATTCCATAGGAGCACTTAGAGTCATGTCTCCAGCTGGAAATCAAAGTGACAAGCATTTTGTTATTTCTCCAGCCACTTGCTCTTGGGGAGTCCAGAGCACGTTATGGACAAGATTCTATCCATTTACGCTTCCTTCAAGGAACTGATCTTGTCACTACACCCCAGTGAATGGAGGGAATTAAGTCTGAAGTGCTTAGTCCCTGCTCCATTCTCTAAGTGGCTTTCTAGGCCAACGCCATGTTGACTTGTCTCTCATGAGAGTCAAGGTCTAGTCTAATACGGGTATGATGAACAGAAGAGCTGAAGCCTTTCCTTCACTGAGAAGAGCTGAGGCTCCAGAACACCTTCCCAAGCAGCAATGCATCTGGACCAAAGTAAGAGCAGCCAAAGAGTTTGAAAAAAAGAGGGAAGGGTAGAAAGTGGCCAACACCTTTCCTTTCTTCCCTGTGCCAGGTTTGGGTAAAGGAAATGGGATCTGTATGCTCTTGCCAGAACTATACTTACAGCTTAGAAGCCCTTTCCCCTACTAGTTAAACTACTCACTTGCAGGTGTCTGAGCTGGTAAAAACTCGTAGAGTGTTGCCTTTAAAGTCTTGCAGCCTAGTTGTTCCCTCCATTGAGGAGGCGAAAAACTGGTTGGTATTGAGAGGGTTAAACTTCAGCCCAGTGATGCTTCCTCCAGCTCCAATCTAACACGAGGAAGGAAAAAGCCAGTGAGTGATGATGGGCCAGGAAGTGAGGAACCAGGCCTGGGCACACACGCTGTGCTCCGGTGGAAGTGCCAGTCGACTGGCACTTAGGGCCAGGCCAGCTTAGACACCTGGACACTAGGATGCTTGCCACAGGGCCCTTCACTTTCTAAGGCTTTGTTTTTACTTTTTAAAAATTAACATACTATAAATTTGACTGTTTGTGGTATACAGTTCTATGAATTTTAACACAGGTATAGATTTAAATCACCACCACCAAATCAGGATGCAGAGCAGTTCCATGATCCCAAAAGACTCCTTCATGCTATGCCAATGCAATTGCACCCTCCCCTCACCCCCAACCCCTGGCAACCACTGATCGGTTCTCCATCACTATCGTTTTGCCTTTATAGAAGGTCATATAAATGAATCATGTGGTATGCAACCTCTTGAGACTGCCTTCTTTCATTTCACTCGACATAAAGCCTGAGATTCATCCCAGTTGTTGTGTACATTCAATAGCTCATCCCATTTTATTGCTGAGAAGTATTCCATTTTCTATTATGTGGATGTGCCACAATTTGTGATTCCCACAGTGCTCTTTTTAAAAGAGCTTCAGCTCAGAGCAGGGGCTAGGTTAGGAGGGTGGGAGTCAGATCTGTGCCCCTTCCTATTTTTCCAGACATCCAGATAATGATGATGAAAATAATCATATCAATGGTTTAACTTTATCAAATGCTTATTATATACCAGGCACCATTTTAAGAACTTGACATCCCCAAGAGCACCTTGTCCATTTCTTCCTTATGCTGCAGCTATCCCAGCCTTGCAGACCTATACAAGGTCTCCTTTGCAACAAACACTTAACTAACACAGCATACTAACTGACATGTTCCATTCCCTCTATAAAACGTTCTAACCAACTAAAAGCCCTGACTTTAGCATTATACAATTCATCCATGTAACAAAAAACACTTGTACCCCCAAATCTATTGAAATAAAAAAAAAAAATTCTAACTAATGCCCGTGGTCTGCCAAACCCTGGCTGCTAGTAAGAAATTCTTCTGCTCCCTCCAGTTTAGTTCTATGCTTACCAAGCCAAAGGTTAGTTATATTTGTTCTAAAACCTGTTTATGCCCATTGTACTGTTTATTATAATTATGTGATTTAATTAAACATGTAAACTGATGAAATACATGCAACAAGAAAGGCCATTGTTATTTCTAATTATGATGAATATGCATTAAAAAATAGGCCTAATTTAAAATTAGGCAAAGGATTTGAATAGACTTTTCTCCAAAGAAGATATACAAATGGCCAGTAGTACAGGAAAAGATGCTCAACATTAATCATTAGAGAAATGTAAACCAAAGCCACAATGAGGTAGTATTTCACACCCACTAGCTTGGCTGTAATTAAAAAGATGGACAATAGCAAGTGTGGACAAAGATGTGGAGAAATTGAAGCCCTCCTACATTGCTGGTGGGAATGTAAAATGGTGCAGACGCTTTGGAAAAGTTTTTGGCAGTTCCTAAAATAATTAAATATGAAATTATTATATGACCCAGCAATTCCACTCCTAGATATATAACCAAGAGAAATGAACGTGTATGTCCGGCAAAAACTTGTATACAAATATTCATAATAAAAAAAAGAAAGGGGCCAGACACAGTGGCTCATGCCTGTAATCCTAGCACTTTGGGAGGCTGAGGCAGGATTCCTTGAGGCCATGAGTTCAAGACCAGCCTGGCAACATAGCAAGACCCTGTCTCTACAAAAAATAAGAAAAATTAGCTGGGTGTGGTGGTGCATGCCTGTAGTCCCAGCTACTTGGAAGGCTGGGAGAGGAGGATTGTTTCAGCCCAGGAGTATGAGGCTGCAGTGAGCTATAACGGCACCACTGCATGCCAGCCTGGGCAACAGAGAAAGACACTGTCTCTAAAAAATAAAGACAATAAAATAAAGTAAAATAAAAAAAAATAGAGGCTAAAAGTCAATGACTTAAGCATCCATCTCAATAAGTTGTAAAACTAACATGAAGCTAAACACAAAGAAAGTAGAAGGAAGAAAAAAAAGAGCAGAAATTAATGAAACAGAAAAACAAATATACAGTAGGAAAATCAACAAAGCCAAAAGCTGGTTCCATGAAAAGTCTAATAAAACTGATAAATCCCTGGTGAGACTAACCAAACAAATAAGAAGGCACAAATAACCAATTTAATGGGTGGAACAAAAGACATCACTATAAATCTTACAATAATAAAAGGATATCATGAACAACTTTATGCCAATAAATTTGAAAATTTAGATGAAATGAGCAAATTACTAACAAAATACAAACTTGCAAAACTGACAGATTAGAGAAAATGTGAACAGCTCTATAGCTATTAAAGAAATTGAACTCACAACTAAAAACCTTCCAGTAAGGGAAATTCCAGATCCTGTGGCTTCATTGGTGAATTATACTATGTATTTAAGAAAGAAATAACATTAATCTTTGTTGGGTTGGGTTTTTTTTTTTTACTTTATTTTCAAGCTACTATATCTTAAACTTGTAGAAAAGTTGTAAAAACGGCAAAAAGAAAAAAAAATGTTTTTCTGGAATCATTTGATAATATATTGCCAACATGATGTCCCATTACCCTCAAAATACCTTATTGTGTATTTTCTATAAAGAACATTTTCCTACATAACCACGATAAGACCATCAAAATCAGGATGGAAATTAACATTATTACATTATTACCAGTTAATCCTCGGACTATTCAAGTTTCACTGTTTTCCCCAATCACTTCCTTTACAGGAAAAGAACTCAATCCAGAATCATGCACTGGATTTGGTTGTCATGTCTCCTTAGTCTCCTTCAATGTGGGACACTTCCTCAGTATTCGACTCTCATGCCCTTGCCACTTTTGAAAAGTACAGGCCAATAATTTTGTAGAAGAATGTCCCTAAAGTGGGACTGTCTGAAGTTTCATCATAATTAGATTGAGATTATGCATCTTTGGTGGGTATATCTAGTGATGCTGTATTTTTCTCACTGTACCCTATCAGGTAGCACATGATTTTAATTTGTCCCATTACTGGTGGTTAACTTTGATCACCTGATTAAGGTGGTGTCTGACAGGTTTCTCCACTGTAAAGTTATTCTTTTTTCCCTCTTGAGAACTATTTTGAAATAGTAATATGTAAAAGTAATAGATATGTAAATATCCCATTTATCACCAAACTGCCAGATGATTAATTTATTGATATCAGTGTAGACTCATAGATTCTTATTTTATTCAATGAGCTGTAATCTGCTACTTATATTTTATTGCTCTAATTGTCCCAGAATGGGCTAGTGGGAGCCCATTCAATCTGCCTCCTGTGTCCTTTTGATATGTTCCTATCATTCTTTGAGTATTTCTTTATTGTCCGGCAAATAAGACATTTGAGACTCATCTACTTTTCTTGCCCTAGTTCTGGAATCAGCTATTTTCCCAAAGAGGTCTAGTTCCTTTTAGTAGAGTATGGTATTTAGAAATAAGATCTGGTGGTCAGGGGTGATGGCTCACATCTGTAATCCCAGCACTTGGGGAGGCCAAGGTGAGAGGAATGCTTGAGCCCAGGAGCTCAAGACCAGCCTGGGCAACATAGTAAAACCCCACCTCTACAAAAAGTAAAAAAATTAGCTGGGCATGTTGGTGCGTGCCTGTAGTCCCAGCTACTTGGGAGGCTGAGGTGGAAGGATCGTTTGAGCCCAGGAGTTCGAGGCAGCAGTGAGCTATGATCATGCCACTGCACTCCAGCCTGGGTGACAGAGCGAGACCCTGTCTCTAAACAAAATTAAGTAAATAAATAAATAAAGATCTGGGCAAAAGGAATGCCTTTCAGTGAACAGAGGTAGAGAAAACACACACACACTTATACCTATTATTTTCTTTTCTTTCTAAGAGACAGGGTGTCGCTCTGTCACCCAGGGTGGAATGCAGTGGCACTATCATAGTTTACTGCAACCTCGAAAACCTGGGCTCAAGTGATCTTTCCACCTCAGCACAGGCCACCACACTCAGCTATTTTTTTTTTTTAGAGACGGGGTCTTGCTCTGTTGCCCAGGCTGGTCTCAAACTCCCGGCCTCAAGGGATCCTCCTGCCTCAGCCTCCCAAAGTATGGGATTACAGGCGTGAGCCACTGCGCCCCGCCGCTATCTCTTATTTCTATATCTATATGGTTTTCAATATATATAAGTTCACATCAATGTCTCCAATTCCATCCAACACCACAGGGTTCATTCCAGTTTCTCTCTTTCCATATTTATAATTCCTTTCTTTGACAGTGAAAAATCTGGCTTCCATTATACTCAATATATTTACTTATTTGATTAATCTCCTTGTATGTAACCAATCTCCCATCATTGCTACCACATACCTCCCCAATGTGAACCCTCCTTACCTGACTTAGATCCTGACCCTATGTGCTGAGCTGCCCCCTGCCAACACTTGCACTGATGCCCACCTCAGCTTCATGTGCTCCAGCATCTGGCACCAGGCCACTGTGGCCTCCCTAGGATGTGAACATCTGTCTTTCTTGATCCTACCTAATGACTTTGGATTTGAACTGTTCAGAAAGAGAACAGGAAAAAGATGAGGAAAAGAAAGAGGAAGAGATACTAATTTTAAATTCTCCATAGACTAGAAAAAGAAGGAATAATTCCCAAGCCTATGAGGTCAGCATAACCTTGATACTCAAATGTGACAAGGACTTAGCACAAAAGAAAAATTACTAGCCAACTTTACACATGAGCACAAATGCAAAAATCCTAAACAAAATATTAGCAAACTCAAACCACTAATATTTTTAAAAGGATAAACACACTATGAGCAAGTTGGATTTATTCCAATAATGCAAGGTTGGTTTAAATATTAGAAATCAATCAAGCATCAAAAGAAATAAATCCACATTAGCCAGGCACGGTGGCTTGTGCCTGTAATCTCACTTCCTCTGAAGGCTCAGGCAGGAGGCAAGGTGGGAGGATCGCTTGAGGCCAGGAGTTCAAGACCAGCCCAAGCAAGAGCAAGACCCTGCCTCTACCAAAAAATAGGAAAAATTAGCCGGGCATGATGGCACACACCAGTAGTCCCAACTACTTGGGAGGTTGAGGCAGAAGAATCACTTGAGCCCAGGAGTTTGAGGTTGCAGTAAGCTATGATGACGCTGCTGCACTCTAGCCCAGGTGACATAGCGAGAGCCTTCTCCAAAAAAAAAAAAAATTAGTTAATTAAAGAATACAACAGGCCAGGGCGGTGGCTCACACCTGTAATCCTAGCACTGTGGGAGGCCAAGGTGGGAGGATTGCTTGAGCTCAGGAGTTTGAGACCAGCCTGAGCAAGAGCAAGACGCCGTCTCTACTAAAAATAGAGAACTTAGCTGGGTGTGGTGGTGTATGCCTATAGTCCCAGCTACTCAGGAAGCTGAGGCAGGAGGATTGCTGGAGCCCAGGAGTTTGAGGTTGCGGTGAGCTACGACGACGCCACTGCACTCTACCCAGGGTGACAGAGGGAGATTCTGTCTCAAAAAAAAAAAAAAAAGAATACAACAAAATTCAACAATGTAAAATTCACAATATCTAATATCCAACCAGAAATTACCAAGCACAAAGCAGGAAAATATGACCTGTAACCAGATGACAGATGACAGAATTAGCAAATGTTAAAATGACTATTATGAATATACTCTATATGTTCAAGAAAAAGAAATAATAAATATGAGTAGAGACATGAAAGATATAAAAAAAATCCAAATTAAACTTCTAGAGATGATATACAGTATCTGATATGAAAAATACATTGGATGGGATGAATAGCAGATTTGGTATTACACAAGTAAAGATCAGTGAATGATGATATAGCAATAGAAACTTCACAAAATGAAGTGGCAGGGGGAGAGACAAAAAATTAACAGAGTATCAGTGACCTGTAGAACAATACTTAGTAGTCTAACTGGAGTCAGTAGTAACTGGAGCCCCAGAAAAAAAAAGAAGAGGAAGACCTATTCTTCTTTTTGAACTATTTGAAGAAATAATGCCCTAAAAATTTCCAAACTTGAGGACAACTATAAACTCACAGATCAAAGAAGCTCAGTGACTCCCAAGCACATCATAATCATTTTTAAAGCAGCCAGAAGAAAAACACAAAAACCACATAGAGAGGGACATAAGGATAGCAGACTTCTCATCAGAAATCATCTTTAAAGTACTGAAGGAAGGAAAACTGTAAACCAACAACATGTTGTAAACGATAAATATATAAAATTTTGTCAATTAATGAATTCAACATTAATTTTTTTAAAAGCTGTAAACCTAGAATACTATACTTAGCAAAAATATCTTCCCCCAAAAGTAAGGCAAAATACTTTTTCAGACAAACAAAAGTGGAAAGAATTCATCACCAACCAATCTACATTACAAGAAATACGAAAGGAATTTCTTCAGGCAGAAGGAAAATGTTACCAAAAGGAAATCTGGATTACACAAAAGAATGAAAAGCACTGGAAATGGCAATGTGTGGGTAAATATAAAAACTTTTCTCATTTTAAAAAATCTTTAAAAGATTCCTACCCTATAATCCAGCCATTCCACTCATAGGTATTTACCCAAGAAAAATGAAAACATATATTCACACAAATACTTGTACACAAATGTTCATAGCAGGTTTATTTGTTGCAGTCACAAACCGGAAAAAATCCAAATGTTCTTCGGCAGCTAAATGGATAAATAAATTGTAGTATATCAATACAATGGAACATTATTCATAAAGAAAAAAACCAGTGATACACATAAAAATGTAGATGAATCTCAACTATTATACTGAAAAGCTAGACCAAAAAAAAAGAGAGTATATATTCTATGATTCCATTTAAATAAAATTCTAGAAAGTGCAAAATAATCTATATTAGCAGTTTCCAGGGGCCAGGACAGAGGGTAGAGAGGGATAGATTACAAAGGGGCATGAGGAAACTTTTGAGGGTGATATAGTCATTATCTTAATTGTGGCGATGGCTTCACAGCTGTATACAAATGTCAAAACTCACCAAATTGTACACTTTAAATATGTGCAGTTTACTGTATGTCAATTATCCCTCAATAAAGATATAATTAAAAAAAAAAACAAAAAGAAAACTCCAGCCCCAAATGGCTTTGCTAGTGAATTCTACAAAAAAATTTAAGGAAGAAAGAATACCAATTCTACCCAAATTCTTCCAGAAAATAGAAGAGGAGGGAATACTTCCCAACTCATTTTATGGTCAGCATTACTGTCATACCAAAAACAAAGGCGTTACAAAAAGAGGAAATTACAGGATATTTTTAAATGGTCACCTCTGGTATAATATGATTAAACTAGAATATATGACATAATAAGTAATCCACAACAGATTCTAGGATAGAATATTTATGTAACAATGGAAGTAGAAGAATGGGTATGTGGAATGGTATATACATGTACACAGAGATGCTGAAAATGGGGATTTCGGATCATGTTTACTTTATTCTTTATACTTTTCTCTGTATTGTTTGAATTTTTTATGATGAGCATATATTGTTTTTATAATAAGAATAAAATAAAGCTATCTTCATTTTGAAAATGTAATATGTGTTCCCTTGCCGATGGCCTGAAAGATGTAAAGATCAGAGCCAAGGTCAGATAACTAAATAAGTGACAAAATGAAGCACTGCTGCTCCCACATTAACTGGTATCAAATCAACTTTCTGTTTTCAGCATCTGACAGTTCTCCAGACCAGCGCACCCTTCCTCTGCTCCAACCTAGCTCCCTGAAAGTCACAAAGTTCAATGGCCAGACCAATCTCCATGACAGCATAAGAAAACTTTAGTTACAAGCACATTATAATAAAAGATAATGCAAAACAAAAGCAGTCTCAGTCTGGCACAAGTTCAAGGCACTTGTTATTACCCTTTAAGTCAGGAGGCTCTTCCCCTAGAACACATTAAACTACTTCTTACTGCTCCAGGCTTAAGCTAAATTTTTCTATTCCTATGTCCTAGATTCCTGGAAAAAACACATCTTTTCCTGTCTGAGTTCTAGGTTCTGACTTCAACTTCAAGCTGCCCTACTGGTGGTCATCTGCCTCTTTAGCTCTGCAGGAACCCCACCACGCTCTGCCCTAGCACTCTTCTGGGCTGCCTTTCTTCTGGCTTCTGGCACATGTTTCTTGAACATCCATCTCACCCCTTGAATCCTAGTCTCCCAAGCCTGTCTCACCTGGCTTTTTCTGATGGCTACTCTCAAACCCCTCCATTGAAGAGACCTCATCCTGGGTTCCCCCTCATCTCTTCTACCACTAAACCAGAGTTGGAAAAATGGTGAGCTGAAGCAGCATCCAGCTCAAATGTGTGTTTGATTTTATTTCATCCTAACGTTAAAAAGTTCTGGAAGCTGGTTACATGATTTACTTAATGCCACTGAACTGTACACTAAAAAATGATTAAGATGCTAAATTTTATATGCATTTTGTCACAAAAATAATTTTTAAAATGGTTAAGATGATAAATGTTATGTGTATTTTACAATTTTTTTTTAAAAATCAAGATATTTCATGTGAGAAAAATGAGGATTTCAGGCTTTGTCTGAAAAAAAATCAGATCTGGTATCACAGGATTCTTGCATGGCAACCATCTCTAGTTTATCACTGATACTACCTCCATGCATCATTCATTTTTTTTAAATCTGTTTGGCTTCTTGAGACATTTGAGTTTGTGACTCCTGCCCTAAACCCAGAGCATCACTTTTCACAGGACAGCCCTCCACTGTCAAGATAAAGGTCTTGGAGGGGTCAACACATTCACCTCTTGGCAACCGATGATAAACACTAGCGCAAATAACACCATCCGTAAAACCTCTATGCCAAACTTTGCCCCGGTTCCACTATCCTTCCCTCCTTTTCTGTCCATTTATCTAAATATTGCTCTTCCTCACTCCTCACTCATCCACAAAGCCTTCCCTATCAACTCTAATTCATAAGGGGTTCTTCCTTCTGTCACGTTCTGTAGCATTTAGCATCTGTACCCCATCTGCCCAGTTACACTCCAAACACCTCATTCATTCAACAAATATAAAGCAGCTACTCTACGCCCAACTTTGTTCTAGGTGCTGGGAATACAGCGGTGAACCAGAAAGCAAGGTCTCTGCCATCAGGAAGCTTACTTTCTAGTGGGTACAGACATGAATATTTCAGATACTGATGAACATTTTGGGGGAAACATGAAGCTGGGTAATGATACAGGGAATGACTGGGTGAGGTAGGAGCTACTTTATGAGTAGGATAGTCGGTGAAAATCTCTTTGAAGAGGTATGTTGAGCAGAGACCTGAATGAGAGGAAGGAGCCAGCCACAAGACGACCATGGGAAAGCGTGCTCCAGTCAAAGGGAACAGCGAATGCAGAGACCCAGTTTCAGGAACAGAAATTGCTGATGTGGCTAAAGCACAGAAAGTGAGGAAAGATAGTAGTATAAGATAAGGTCAAAGAGGTAAGAAGGGGCTTAGATTCTGTGGGTGATCAATTGCCTAAATAGTCTATACCTTCTAATATTTTAAGGGCAGGCACTCAAAAATATCTGTGTATCATCATCATTTACATATTTGAAAATGCCCACAGTAACTTTTGATCTCAGTCATCTTACTGATGATTACTGGACAATATCAATATTCCGTTCATTCCTTCAACAAATACTTCTTTAGCACTGTTGCCTGGCATGGGGAACTGCTCACCCCTTTAATGAAGGTGGGTTTGTCCTTTATGCCAAAGTTCCAGAGCATGATATCTCCCCCTTTGGAACCCACAGCCACGGTGCTGGGGTGAGTTGGGTGCCACGCCAAGGATGTAGCCCTCCTGTCAAACGGGGCGGCCTTTTGGAATATTCGGTAAGAATCCAGAGAGTGCAAAAAGGACTGCTGGAGACCCTGACACAGAGAGAAAAGAATTAAGTTAAATTAAAACCCAAGTCCTGGGTAAATTGTCAATCACTGTCTCCTTCATAGAAGAGTCCTAGAGCCAAGTCCTCCCATCCAAGGAAAGCTAACTGCCTGGCCCTGTGCATATTTGCAATGTACACGAACTAATCTTGGAAAGTAAAAGGGCAGAGTGCATTCCAGCTGGGACCTTTACAACAGAAGACTTTTCTACCTGGCTGAGTGTCCAGTAGGCCAGTCACCATGGTCTGACCACTCTGACAACCTGCTAAACCAATCCATCATTTAATTTTGGAGTATTCAACAGTAAAAAGGCACATGCATACCCTTGAGCACTTCAGCCAAAAAATGCCTTACCTGCTGTAGTGATGGCCAGGCAGCTCTGCCCAACTTATACTGGTAGAAGGCCCTGATGATGCTGCGGCATGGTGGCGGGACCTGCAGGCTACCCAGCCCCGCCCAAAGGCAGCCTGAGTCACATCTTCTGCTAGAACCTGCCAAACAGAACAGACATATTTTCCTCTCCGATCTCAGGAAAGGTTTTTCTGCCGAAACCTCAGAAAAGAAAACTTTGTTGTTTCATTTGGCAAAGCCAATCTGTCTCATCACCTCCTAAGGCCTTTCCATGGTCTATTTAGTCTCACCTAGCACAAGAAATAAATAATAAGTAGGGATGTGGCCCCTTTCCCCAAACACTCCCCCAAACAGTAATTCTTAAGTGAAACTAAATATGATCTTGCAGGGTTCCTGAGAGCCAAGCCAAAGAAACACACAAGAAAAAATTACACTGCCAAGCTCTTCCCAGTTTGGGCTGCAAAACTCGAGATGGGATTGGGTAACAATTTTTAAATCTCTTATAATGCACAATAAAAAGATTTTAGGGCAGCAGAGTGGAAGTGACAGTTTAGTAAAAGAAGGAATAGGAACGTCCGGAATAGCTCTAACTTAACTAGGTTACTTCTGGGGAGGTAAATCAGCATAGGAATAAAGTAACTCTGGATCACCAAACTCTATTTGAGGATTCAGTCTCTATGGGTCCAACCTGTTGACAACCAATTCTTTCTTCTCATAGACAAAAACCGCTTGACCAATAAGCCCCTGCTCAACTTTTGAGTTCCCTCACGTTCCTTATATTCCCAGGTTCAAGCCCCACTAAACCTCAGAGAAGGAGCTTTCGAAGGAAAGAAGGGAGGGCTGTCACAGATGAAACCAAGGACATATACAACTAACAATCGTGACCAGTGAAATCCAGCATCCACAGCGCCAGGAAAGGTAGGATTATTTTAAGCAGTCCTAAGTGTGTAAAAATCCTGGTACCAACAAAGAATTTGAAAAGTCCGTGTGTCTGTTGTTATGGGAGCTCATCTGCTTCTTCCTGTCACCTGGGGGGGGGGTGGAGTGGCTGTCTAAGTGAATTCTCAGGTGTCAAGGGACCTGCAGACAAATGCACAGCCTGAGGCACCGGTAACCTGGGACTGCCTCAGGAAACTAGGAGCACCCATCCCCCACTCCGGCCTCCAGCGTGAGCACCCCAAATGGCGGAAATACTAAAGCAGCAGGCACAGGCAGTACCGGAGCTTTTCACACAGAGCTTCTTGGCCTCGGGCTCCAGCTCCCGGGGACTTCTGCTCCTCTTGTTCCTGGGGCGTAACACAATCTCCGAGGTCTTCTGGGTTTCTGAGCGTTTCCTGGGAGCCATCGCGTCCTCCGTGCGAAAGAGTATTATACCCTATGCCGAGATCATGGAGGCAGGATTGAGAAGCCCCTGGGGAGAAACAAGGCGGGGACTAGAAAGCGCGAGGCCACAGGTAGTCCAACTAAGCCAACTTCCCGCCAAACATGCCCAGGGCAGGTTCAAACTAGCTTCGAGCTCCGGCCCCACCCGTCTCGCAGAGGCCCCGCCCCCTCCTGGAGGGCGGGGGCGCGCGGAGCGATGGGAAGCGCGTGAGGGGCGGGGCCCCGCTCCCTAGAGGGCGCAGGGAGTTGTGCTGCGGCCTGCGCCAGCCCGAGTCGGCCGACCTGCCCGAAACGAAGATGGCCGCCCAGCTCGAAGCCTCTTTGGACGCGGCTCTGCCAGCCTTTGCGCGTCCGCCGGAGGAGACCAGGTGCCAATCTAGGCCTTGGCTCCCGCCTTCACTGCCTTCTAATTGGTGATGAAGCCCGCTCGGGCATTGGAATTAACTGGTGCGTACGGGGTGTAGTTGGGGCGTGGCTGCTTTGTAGAAAGGTAGTGCCTTCCCTGCGTTGAAAGCTGCGTTTCCCGCCCATCTCTTGTGCAGTCGTAGTCAAGTACCTACCTCTCCAACTCGTGCTTCTCTTTGGAGAGTGGTTGTAACTCATTGCTTTTAACTGCCTTTCCCAACCTGTTGAGTGTCCGCCTGGGGAGCAGGTTGGGCCAGTGATGTTCGGGGGCATGCGGCCAACGGGGCTTAGAGCCCCTGTGCCCTGGCTTCAGCTGAAGGCCAAAGCAGCGAGGTTATAGGTGAAGCTGCACTGTCTCACCGGTCTGAGAGGAGACAGTTCGGATGCACCCCACTTTCTGTGACGATGCAGGCAGGAGTCGGGGTTAGTCGGACGCTCCTGGGCCTTTCCCAAGGCGGCGCTTTGGGAGGGTGGGGGGAGATATTAAAAAATGTGTTCACAGTAGATCCCGCACTCAAGGAGCTTTCAGACAGGTAGGGACGGAACACATTTCCAAAATTAACTCTTGCAAAGGAATGAATTCTCCAAAAGAGAAATTGGAAAGTGCGTTCTTGAATGGGAAGATAAGCTCAGAGTGTTAGAAATGGTATCACCTGGGAAAAGGACAAGCTTGGAGCTTCTTCCCTGCTGGCTTGTAGCTGTGTTTTCAAAATTGTGTTACAGAAGCTGTCTGCCCCCTGCCCCCGTACTCAGACCAACCAACGTTAGTTGCGTCTCATCAGGGTGCTCAGTTTTAGGGAATACTAAAGTATAAGAAATGGACTCTGCCTCTGAAAGATTTACGACCTACTGGGAAGAGATGAAAAGTACACCTGAAACAAATAAAACAATTCAAGCTAGAACACAGTTGAGGAATAACTGTGGTATGCCAACCAAGGTTTTTAGATGCATTCAGGAAAGATAATCCAATGGACAACTATTTGGGAAGGCCTCACAGGGAAGATGGGATTTTGTGGAGTTTGACTTCAAAAAAGTAGGGTTTGGCTGGGGAAAGAAAAAGAGCATCCTAGGCAAGGAACAGTTTGGTAAAATTTAGGAATGGGTGTGGGTTATGAGAAAGAGAAAAATCAGCCCCTTGCATCTGGTGGCTGGCCTGATACTATAAGCTAGGCCTTCATGTTCTGTTTAAAGAAACAATTTCACAAAACATCAGACAAGGCTACTCTGTGACCATGACAGATCAAGACAAAAACATCACTTATGTCTAAACATAAGCAAAAATATGAACATTATCCAAACCACAAAAATGATCAGATATCTCCCTATTTTGGCCAATGTGCATAACTGCAGCTGCTTTGCCAATCACAACTTTAGCTTAGCTTCGTTCCTCCCACCTTAGATAAGATTTATTAAGGTACTGTAGGTCCCAGCATCTTGGGAGGCTGAGGCAGGATTACTTGAGGCCAGGAGTTTGAGACCAGCCTAGTCAACATAGTGAGACCTTGCCTCTACAAAATTTTAAAAAATTAGCTGGGCATGGTGGCATGTGCCTGTAGTCCTAGCTACTTGGGAGGCTGGGGCAGAAGGATCTCTTGAGCCCAGTAGTTCAAGGCTACATATGAGCTATGATTGTTCTACTGCACTCCAGCCTGGGTGACAGAGGGAGACCCTGTTTCTAAAAAAACAACAACAAAAAGATACTGTAAGAGAGGAAGAAAAACTTCCTTCTACCCTCTTAGGTTCTGTAGCTGGACCTGAGAATTAAACTGATGCAAGACAAATTTACAGGAGAAAAACATACAAATTTTATTTAATATTTTTGTGTGTACTTGGGAGACTTGAAAAGGAAAATGAAGACCCAAAGAAGCCATTAGGCCCAAAAGCTTATATACCTTTTTACACAAAGAACAATCAATTGTGGGGATGTGACAGGACAAAGAGGCTTGAATGAGGGGCAGTAAATTGTGGGACAGTGCCTAGGAAATATATGGAGGAAACTAATGGAAGGTAGGGTTATTTAGTAGGTTTGTTTGTACAGGTCCATTTTGAGATTCTCAGTCTCTGGTGATAAGAACATTCTTTTCTTCCTGGTACAGGGAGGGCACCTTTGCCATGGGAAATTTTACGACATGCTTTTAGGTAGAAAGGGGGAGGTCAGAGATCAAGTGCCTTCAGCCCAAAATAATCAATATGCCAAGGTGGCATATTTTGGGGTGGCATGTTCTGAACCCCTTCAATATCCAATCATAGGATTATGCCACTTCCTGACCACCTCTCATCCAGAGCAAAGCCCCACTTCCTTGAACTCTTCCCCAAATTATCCAACACAAGTCAAATCCTATAAGTCCCTTCTAACACCCTCTTACAGAGATGTCCCATCATTCCCCGGAGTATACATTCTCCATTACAAAGAGCAATAAGCCCAAATTTCAACTACAGGAGTGTTCCTGGTGGTGTTTGGCTGGGGGGCATTGATGTTCATGAGTAGGGAAAGAGACAGATCGAAGAGACCCTTGTATTGAGGATCTGTACAAAGTAAGAGGGGCGAGCCAGGCACAGTGGCATGGGCCTGCAGCCCTAGCTACTTGAGAGACTGAGGTGGGAGGATCATTTGAGCCGAGGATTTTGAGGCCAGCCTGGGCAATGTAGTGAGGCCCCCATCTCTGGAAAAAAAAAAAGAAAAGAGTAATGGGCCAGGAGAAGGTTGAATGTCAGGCAGAAGAATTCACATTTCATTCATTCTACTAACATGTATCAAAAACCTACTCAGCCTGCACTATTCCAGTCAAAGGGAATGCTGAAATGAAAAACACTCTTTGCCCTGATGGAGTGTGAGAGACGAGTAAACCTACAACTACCATAGAATGTGATAAGCTTGGTGAGAGAAGCATGGGGGGGCGGAGAGAGGGGCACAGAAAAGGGACATTTTAAGTCAGCTTGGAGTAGGGTAAGGAAGGGGCAGTGTCAAAGAAGTCATCCCTAAGAAGGTGACACTTAAGCTGAATCTTGAGAGAGTGAGCGAGGGGGAGGGGGAGGGCATTCCAGGCAGAGAGAGCAGGAAATGCAAGGGCAGGGAGGCAACAGTTAGCTATAATGGATTCCAGAGCAAAGGAAATGTCCTGCTTAATGCCAGGTTTTCCCAGAATCCATTTTTAGGATTGGGGAAATTTTCCATGGTGGAGAGAAAGAACCATGGTTGAGCGGTAGAAACCTGCCTTGCACATGCCAATAAAGCTCTTTCTTTCAGGTTGTGCTCTGAGGCACCCTTACCCCAGGTTCTGCTTTGGCTCCCTTTGTTTCACAACAAAACAACTGCCTAGGGGCTTGAAATCATCCATTCCCATCTGATGAGCCATCAGGTGCAGGGTGGGCAAAAGCATTTGGTACGTATTTTTGGGTGCTGCTGATCTGATAATGAGGTGAAGGTTGCAGCATTGCTCCCATTTCATGCCGTGAAGAGACTGGTTTCCACTGCTCACACTGCTCATGAAACCCTGTTTATAGATGTTTTGCTCCTGTCTGTGATACTACTTTTGACATAAGGCATCACAAGGCAACTCATTCAAAAGTTGCTGGTGATAGCAAATCAAGGTCTCAAGTTCACACTGGAAGCTGGGCAGACCATGAGCATGACCCTAAATAATGCCAGCTTCTTTGATCTGCAAAACAATATGTGGCTTTATTGAAGTGTTTTCTAGAACAGATGGTATAGCACAGTGGAAAGGGCATTGCACTTAGGCTATGTGATCTTGGGTTCATCATTTCACTTTTCTATGCTTTAGTTACCTCATCATAAAATGAAAGGCAAAGAACTACATGGTCCCTTAGATCCCTTCTAGTTTTAGAATTTATGATTTTGTGACTTGCCATAAAAGCAGCAGAAGCCAGCTTTCAACTCTAGTCTCCCTGTGGGAAGTCTCCATCTAGCAGGAAGCATTTTCCTGGTGCAG
Organism: Daubentonia madagascariensis; assembly: GCA_023783475.1. Taxonomy (NCBI): domain Eukaryota; kingdom Metazoa; phylum Chordata; class Mammalia; order Primates; family Daubentoniidae; genus Daubentonia; species Daubentonia madagascariensis. The sequence goes on from JAKFHU010000403.1 coordinate 942,474, forward strand.
GCTGATACATGACTCTGATTCTGTTCAAGCTGTCTGTGGATCCAAATGCTTTGCTGAGTCTGCAGAACCATCCATAATCCACACAGATGATGTATGTAGGCTTCCCACACACAGTTACTGTCTCCAGTTGCAAATGACAGCCTCAAGGATTCTGCAGAGCTTGCAGGGAACTGAAGTTTAAATTCTGCCTAGATGATTGGAAGCAGACTGCATATGAGCATCCAGAGTCCTTGTTGCTTGCCATCTCCAATATATACTTAAATGCCCAAATATGAATAAATTCATAATAGTGCTAAACGAAGGCATGACTCCCACCCTCTGGGAGCAGCACTCATTATCAAAAATATAACTTTGGGTAGCTTTGGAAGTGTCAGACAGCTATGTAAATTTAAAAAAAAGAAACCCAAATCCCACCTTCTGTCTTTCCTGTGGGGGGATGAGACACCATCCACACGCTAAATCAATACCCTGTCGTGAAATACCATAGGTACAGGATGCCAGGGAACTTCTCTAGGCAGCCAGATTTGCATGGCAACTGCAAGAGTGCTGAAATAATATATGTGACAGTGCTTTGTAAACTCTAAAGTGTTCTACAAATAGAAGTTGTTATATAATCTCCTGGCAATGTGTTATTTACTGATAAGATCTGATAAAGGTGGTAAAGAAGCTCTTTGCTGTTCTCAAGAGTCCTCACCAGTTAGTTAGCCATGGTAGAAAGAGCGGGGGACCAGAGAGGGGTTTGACTTCTGGCAGGGCCTTCTGCTTACTCTTCTGATGCCAAAGGTCTCTTCTAAGGACTGCAAAAATCCCAAGTGGCAGAAATAAAAATGATCCTCTCTGTGCTACAGCCAAGCCAGTTCCCTATGGGTGGATGAGTCACATGTTAGTGGGGCTGGGAGAACTACACTGACATTCCTGTACGTTCCCTTCCCACTGCCCTTCCACTGCCCTGCCTTGGCTCCTGTCCCTACTATGACATTGTAACTCAAGGAGCATATGACAAAAAACTCACTCAAGGAACCTCAGCTAAGTTTCTCTGTGTAGAGGAAGGCGGCAAGCTATCCTGGGTAGCTGTGATTCTTTCTTATTGGCGAAGCAATGTCTTGGTACAAATCCATGCAGTCCACCCCTACGCTCCAACTCTGAGTGGGCATCCTTGCAGACATTTATTATACATTCCTCTTCATACTTGACTGTCCCTATGTCGTAAGGCCCCAGAATCTGGGAGTTTTGTCATAATTATAGGCAGTCTAGAAGGCCAAGCCACATTTGGGTTGGCAGAATTTAAGCTGATAATCCATTCTGCAAAGAGGCACATTTGTGAAACTGGATAAAGAAAAACTAGGAAAGCCTGCTTGCTTTTTAAGCTCAGGAAGCATTTTTATGAGATTTCCAAGGCTAATAACTGTGGCCTCCTCTAACTCCTCTAACTGGGTTGACTGGTGGTCCCTAAAGAGATATATCCACATCCTAAGCCCCAGAACCTGTGAACGTTATCTTATTTGGAAAAAGGGTCTTTGCAGATGTAATTAAGGATTTAAAAATGAGGCGATCATCCTGGATTATCTGGGTGAGCCCTAAATCCAATGGCGAGTGTCCTTATAAGAGAGAGGCAGAGGGAGATGAGACACAGACACACAGAGATGCACACAGAGGAGAGGACCCTGTGAAGGTGGAGGCTGATAAGGCCAAGCGATGTCAAAGATTGCCAGATGCCACAGCCACCAGAAGCTGGGAGACAGGCAAGGAAATATTCTCACCCAGCGCCTGGGGAAAGAGCGTGGCCCTGCCAACACTTTGATTTTGGATTTCTGGCCTCCAGAGCTGTGAGAATAAATTTCTGTTGTCACCCATTTGCAGTATTTGGTTACAGCAGCACTAGGAAACTAATACGCCCGGTAATGCCATCAGTGCTCAGCATTACCAAGTGGGAAATTTGTTCACTAGGGTTGGGGTCAGACAGCCCTCACTTCCCCACTTCCTAGCTGTGTCCTTGGCAAATCTTAGCACCTCAGTTTCCTCCTTTGTAAAAAGGGAAGAATAAATCCTGCTCTGTAGGCTGTGGTGACAAAGTGCTGAGCAGAATGCCTGGAGTGTGGCAGAGAACATATGCCTGTGTTCCCACCCTCCCCTTCACTACCTGGGCCTCGCCTCGGGCACAGAGCTCCCATTCCAAGGTTGAGTAGCATGGTTTCTACACCTTTTCCTGGGGCTTGGGCTCATCGGTGATGTCTAGAGTAGTGCCTGGCCCTCCTTCTTGACCCGTCCTCTTAGACTTCTCATCAGGGTCCAAAAGTGAACTCTTGGTCTTCCCCTCTTCTCCTGCCTCTTCCACATCCCCCCATCTCAATAAATGGTATTTCCATGGAGATACTCAAGCTAAACACCTGGGCATCATTTTTGCTCTGTTTGTTTTAATTTACTTTTCTTTTTAAAATTTATTTATATATTTATTTATTTATTTTGAGACGGAGTCTCGCTCTGTCACCCTGGGTAAAGTGCAGTGGTGTCACCATAGCTCACTGTAATCTCAAGCTCCTGGGCTCAAGTGATCCTCCTGCCTCAGCTTCTCGAGTAGCTGGGACTACAGGGGTGCACCACCACGCCCAGCTAATTTTTCTATTTTTAGTAGAGACCGGGTCTCACTCTTGCTCAGGCTGGTCTCGAACTCCTGAGTTCAAGCGATCCTCCTGCCTCAGCTTCCCAGAGTGCTAGGATTGCAGGCGTGAGCCACCGCGCCCAGCCAATTTGCTTTTATTTTTTAACTTTTCATTTTGAAGTAATTTCAGGCATACAAGAGAGTTGCAGAAAGATTATAAAGAATTTTAATTCTTTATTTCCCAAGTGCAACATCATACATAACCACAATACAGTGATCAAGATGAGGAAGTTTACCCTAATAACACTATTATATAATCTACAAACCTCACTCAGATTTTGCCAGGTGCCCGCTAATGTCCTATTCTGGTCTGGAATCCAATCCAAGATCACAGATTGGGAATCATTTTTAAATGTATCTCTCCCTTCCCATTTACGTTCAACCCATAGCAAGTTTTAGCGATTCTTTCCCCCAAATACTTCCTCAATCCGTGCGTTTCTCATGCCTCCATGGCTAGCACCCTGGAACAATCCACCACCATCTTGCCCCTGGATGACTGCAGCCACCTCCTAACTGGTCTCCCTGCTTTTTGTTTCTCTCTAATCCATGGGTCAGCGTAGTTCTTGTGTAAAGGGCCAGACAATAAATATTTTAGCCTTTGTGGGCCATACAATCTATGTTGCAAGTCTGTTATTCAGCTCTGCCATTGGAGTGTGAAAACAGCCAGAGACAATTTGTAAATAAATGAGCATGGCTGTGTTCCAATAAAACTTTATTTATGGACAGAGAAATTTGAATTTCCTATAACCTTCATGTGTCACAACATATTTTTCTTCTGTTGATTTTTTTTCCATCCATCTAAAAATGTAAAAACCATTCTTAGCTTGTGGGCTGTACAGGCCATAGTTTGCTGATTCCTTGTGCTAATCCATTCCTCATATAAGATTCAAAAGGCCATTCAGTTCACGCCTCTGCTTAAGTCCCTCCAAGGGCCCCCTCCTGTACACAGGATAAAACTCACAAAGCCTGGCAGCGTCTGGGTGTTGCCTGCCTCTCTGGCCTGGTCCCGGGCCTCTCACCCTCCCGTTCGCCACGCCCTGCCCACCCTGCCCTTCTGTCCCAGAAGGTCATGCTCCCATGTCAGGACCTTTGCACACATCAGTCCTCAGTCCTGCCTGGAACACTCTACCCTAGGTGCCCTCATCACCTGGCTAACTTCCATTTATCTTTTGGGTCTTTTTGGGTAGAGGCTTAAACTTCCCAAGAAGTCTTCTCTGCCCCTCCCCCAATCAAAGTCATGCTCCTGTTATTCCCTTATAGCACCCTTTTTTCCCCTTTAAAACACATCACAATTTGTAATTATATATTTGGACCTTTATTTGATTCTCGTGGAAAACTCTATGAAGTTAGGGATCTTGTCTGCTTTCTTCCAGTTGAGGACTGAGCATGGTATCTGGCGCACAGTGGATGTCCCCTGAAAGCCTGCTAAATGAGTGGGTCTTTTACTAGAACACTAGAACTCCTTCACCAGCAACGAGGCCCCCAGGGGATTTCAAGGAGGGGCCCAAATGGTCATGCTTCCTGAGCAGAAGCCCCCAGCCCACAGAGCTAAAACCTGGGCTATACAGTGGCAACTCCTGGGGCACCTCCTGCCAACTCTGTGATACTTTCCAAAGAATCTGCCCGGGGAAAATTCCTGACCCTGGAGGAGCTTTCTCTATAGGCTGCACCTGAAGCCTGCTATGCATTTTTTTACCCTCTGCTGTTCTTTCTGCCTTCCTAACCCAGAAACAACCTCCCCACTGAGGATAACCCCTCTCAATAACTCAGACCAGTTTTTACACCTGGGGCTGCCTGAGAGCTTAAAAACAGCTGTAAAATCAGAATACTCTACTCAGCTGCCTGTCAGGAATGCTGGGGCAATGTCCAGAGGCCACGGGGGAAGCTCAAATGGTATCCTTGAGGGGACAGCCCTGCCTGCAGCATTATGTCTGCTCTAATCTACCCTCCGCAGGGTGGCCAGAGTTATCTTTTGAAAGTGTAAATCTGATCCAGGTACTGCCGTTCACACTTCTCACTGCCTATGGGATAAAGTCCAAATTCCTTAGCCTGGTTTGCAAATCTTCACCATCTAATCCCAGCCCATCTCTCCAGCCTCATCTTCCATCTGCCTCTACCCCATCATGAGCTCACTATTCTAGATATTCTAGACCTGCATGGTCCAATATAGTAGCCACTAGCCAGATACAGCTGTTAAATTATTAATTTGAAAATTTTAAAATGAAAATGAAAATTTATTCAATCATGTTAGCCACATTTCAAGTGCTCAACAGCCTCACGTGACTAGTGGCTGTCATATTAGACAGCTCAGCTATAGAACATTTCCACCACTGCAGAAAATTCCACTGGACAGCACTGTTTTAGACCTACTCACCACAACTACTATTCTTTATTTACACAATTTACACATAGGTACATTCTCATTGTAAATTTTCTACCATTACAAAAATGTCCCTTACCAATTCCAGATCTCTCCCTAGAGATAACTATCAAAACCAGTTTGGTGTATATTCCCTCTGAATATTTAGTGCATTCTGCACTTTGCTTTTGTCACTCAGTAGTGTGATGAAGGTCTTCATGTAAGAATACATCTCTCTTTACCTTGTTCTTGAGTTGTTGCAGAGTAATCCATAGCATGAATGAACTTCAGGTTATTTCAACCACCGCCTTTGTGATGGACATTTATTTCCAGTTTTCCCCCATTGCAAACAATACTATATGCAAACATCCTTGTACTTCTTTGTGCACTTGTACTCATGTTTGTCTTGAATTCCTAGGACACAAAGTCATATGCTAACACCTCTGGGGCTTGGCACACCCTGATGCTCCTGCCTAGAATGCCTCTGCACATGACTAATTCCAACTCATCAAGACCAGTGTCATGTCCTGTGAAAGGTTGTCTCTCCTGCCTCTGTTTTCCCACAGAACTTGGTATCCACACTGCATCATTATTGTGTACTGAGGGCTCTGCATTATCTATCTTTGTATCCCCAACATCTAGCATAAGGTTTAGTATAGAGTAAAAATTCAAATGGCTGGATGATTGAATGCATAGGTAAATAAACAAATGAAGGCACAGTGGTTAGGACATTCCAGAAACTCAAGGTGAGTCTGTGAGTGTAGGCTGTTATGTGGCTGTGGACCAACCTGCTTCTAAGGCAGCTGGGTGCCCTGAGCCAAGCTGCCTTGCTAGATTTCTATCTTTATTCAGCCCTGTGACCCTGGGCATCTCATCTTGAACTCTGTTTGGGTTGGTGAACAGCACTGATGGAGCAGTGTGAATATTAGGAGCTCTGGCCATAGAGCATAGAATCTGAGCCCTAGCTGGGTGCAGCACTAGCTGGGGGCTGGCTTTCCAAGGGCATGTCTTTCTCCTTTTACCTTTGAAGCAGCCCAGTATGCTCTGGGTTTTGGTTTATTTTTTTTTCCCTACAGTACCTTAGGGGCAATTAAGATCAGCTGCAACATTTCTGCTTTCTGCTTCCAGATTTGAGCCCAAGGGAAGCCAGATGTTTTCCACTCCACATCTCCTTCTCCTTGTGGTCTGATGAACAGCCCTGTTTTCCGAGTCTCTCTATGGCTTGGCTGCCAACTTGATTTTTAATGAGGTTTTAATAGGCAACTCCTGTAATTAATTTCATTCTTGTGTTTTCACACTTCAGTCTAGGTGCCTAAAGGCCCTCAGGCGCTAGGTGGGATGTTAACTGATTTTAAATAATACAAAACGCTGTGACTGTTAGACGTTTCCCCAGCACCTCTCATTTGCAGCTGTTCTACGATCATCAATTAGCTGGGGCTTATGGCCCAGTAGAAGGTCAGGCGTGTCACCTGTCGTAAAGGTAGAAACAGAGATAAGGGGAGAAGAGACTTGTCTAAGGCCCCAGAGAGGGTGGGTGTTGAAACTGGTTTCAGATCCACTACTCAGGAATGATTTGCCAAACGCGGCCAGAGTCCTCAGGCCAAAGGTGGCGCGCCCTGGGTGCCCCACAGGCGTCTTGGGGAGGCAGTTTTACCCTCCCACTAGGACTGCCCAGCAAGTGAGCCCTCAGCAGCTGATATTACCACCTGAAATTACCCCCATTCATTCTCTTCTAGACCCCTTTCCATTTTGTGAGTGGCTTCATCCGCATAAAGTGGTACCTCCCGGATTTAGAAGCAACATAATTTTGCTATTTTTAAAGCTGCCGTTTAAAAATCCGCGCGCACGTACTCAGTACTCACGCTCCTCAGGGAGTGGGGGTTGGGGAGGACTAGTGCGTGCTAGGGAGAGGGCAGCGCCGCCCCTCGGCTCGCCGGGGCGGGCTTCGTGGCCCTGGGGGCGCAGTCCTCAAGCGCGCGGGGACCTTCTGAGCGCCGACCCCGGGCGCGGCCGACCCCGCTGGTCCACCCTCCCCCTCGTCTCCCAGGCGCAGGACAGGGCCGCTGGGTCACCGGGCCCAGGAGGGAGAGAGAGGGGCGGGGAGGGCAGAGCAGGTGGCGATTAGGTCAGCCTCGGAACAGTCTTGGACCGCTCCAGTGGATATAAATAACAGACGGGCCGGCTCCGAGAAATCCCCCCACGAGGAAGGGGGAGAGGGAGGAGGGGTGGAGAAAGGAGGGATTTATTTAGGGTGGGGTGGCATGCTGGCGATCTGGGAAAATCTACCAGACTGATAAAGGGGCTGGAGGGGCGAAGGGATTTAAGAATGAATCGTGGTACAAAATCTGGAAATAATAATAATAATAAGAAGAAGAACACGGAGGGGAGGAGCTCACGCCTTTTTGGCCCACCCCCACCGCGTGTTTGTCCCAGGCCTCAGAAGGCGCCCCAGATTAGCAGGCAGACGGTGGAAGGATAGGACACAGTTTTGGAGTCCTGGCCCTGGCCCTGCCCGACTAGATTTTAGGCAAGCCGCTGAAGGTCTCTAAGCCTCAGTTTCTGCATCTGTACAATGGGAAACCTAACGCTGGCAAAGGGTTGGTTGTGAGCCTCTCCCGAGTTAACGTCTGAGAAAGCTGTGCTCAGTAAAAAATGTAAAGCAGTGTGGCTCCCAGGCCCCCCTCCAAGGGCTGCCCATGCAGGCCTGGTCCCTTCCCGTTCCCACCAGTCTCCCGGCTCTGCAACGGTCGGTGGCGGGGGTCGGGGGACAAAGCCGAAATCTGTCTTCCGGCAGCCTCGCGACGCCACCCTGGGGAGCCGGCCCAGGCGCTCGGCTCCCGGGAACAGAGACCCCACAGCCCGCGCCCCCAGAGCCGCGGGTCGCCGCGATGCCTGCAGTCCTGCCGCAGGCCGGTGGGGTTGGGGCCGCGGCGGCGAGGAGAGGGCGGGGCCGGGGGCCGGGCTTCCCGGGGGAGGGCCCGGCGCGCTCCGGGAGGCGGTGGCCCGGGCCCGGGAGCGGCAGGACTCGGGCCGGAGCGTGGCCAGACCCCCAGCCGCCGAGGGGCCCAGGGAGGACGCGGTGAGTGCCCCGGAGGGGACGCGCGGGGACGCAGCGGCGGGAGCCGTGGCTCGAGCCCGCCCTCTCTTCCTGCGGCTCCTGAAGTTTGCAATGGAACCGTCTCCCGCGCCGGGAGCCCCCGGCCACCCAGCTCTGCGTGACGACGGGCAGGGCTGCCACCGAGCCGAGGGGTGTCTCATCTGCAGTTCCTCAGGCCGGCCGGGGGGGAGGGGGACGTCGGGGCTACGGGGCCAAACCATCTCCTGGGTCCCCTCGAGGGCCCCAATTCGCCCTCCTCGTGCCCGCCCTGGGGCCCCAGAAGGGGCCTCGCTCCCCGGCGACCCCTCGCCCTCTGCAAAGAGCCCGAATTCCTGGGTCCGCTGCCTCGAGCCACCATCTGGAGTCCGCGGCGAGGCTGGCCCAGGCAGGGGGCGCCCCCTCCCCTCGGCGGTGACCGGCAAGCCCCACCCCCGCCGAGACCAAGTTCAACAAGTTTGGCCGAGAAGTCCTAGAGCCTCCATGGCTAGGCCTGGCCCTGCCACTCCGCGTGGGATCCCCGGGCTCCGAGCTGTGCTGCGCCGGGCGGGCAAGGCGGGGCTGTCGAGGGGCTCTGTCCATAAGGGTTGAGGCCAGAGACGTGCCGCCCGTGGGCTCCGAGATTTGGTGTGGAGGCTCGGGGTTTGGAATGCGTCATGAGGGAGCGGGCACCTCAGCCGGCAGGTCGGGTTTCCAAGAGTGCCCCTTTGTTATGCCCCTCCCTGGCCCTGCCTCCTCCCCACTGCCAGCCCACCCCCTCCCCCAGCCTCCTGACCTCCTGGCTGGCTCTGGCTACTGGTTCCAGCCCCTCCACCTAGGTGCCCCTCTCTGGACCAGCCGACCGCCCCTCCTGTGCCCTCAGATCCAACAGCTGCGGGCTGACGGGGCGGGCTCGCTGGGGGAAGAAGCCCTTGGGCGCAGCCTGTGATTCAGGATACAGGGATGGGCAGGGCAGGATGGCTGTGCTCTCTCCCAGGGGCATGCCCCCAGCTTCTGGGAAGGGGTGGGGGGTAATTTCTGGCCTTGGGTAGCCAGAGTGGGTTCTTCCCTGAACCCTGGAACTCCCTACTTTGGCCTGGGCTGCAGCGAGGAGACCCTGCCAAGCCCCAGAAGACTTCTCCGGCCCAGTAGGTGCTGGCTCCCTAGGCTGGGAAGATTGTGTTACCTGCTTTCTGAGCTCTTTCCTGCGGTGGAGTGTGTTCTGGGGACTGATTTGGGTCTCTGCTGAGGTCAGGAGGCACAAGGTGCCAACCTCCTTAATGGGGGCCGCGGTGCAAGGCCCCCCCACAGCTAGGTCAGGCTGGGGCTGTGGGGCCTGGCTGTGCCTGGGCCTCGGGCTCATGTTTGCTCTGGGAGGCCGGAGGGAGCCGTGCCAGCCTTGCACACACAGCTTGCTCTGTTCTGGGGCCAGAGAGAGGGAACGGGTGGGGGGCAGCTCTCTGGGGAGCAGGGAGCATGGAGGCCTGAGCAGGCAGGGGGCCCCAGGCCCCTGAGGGCTGGCTGGGACAGCTCCAGCGGCCCTGTGATTTACGGCTGCAGCACTGTTTCCTTCCATTGGCTTGGCAAGTAGTCCTCTCTGGGCAAGCTGACCATCTGAAGAAGAAGCCAGGTGAACTGGTGGGGCAGCTGCTCTGTGCCCAGCACCTCCGTTGCCTGCACCCTTCTTGGGTCTCCAGGGAGGCCTGAGCCCCTGTTAGCAAAGAGGGAAGCCCACTGAGGCTGAGCATTCCCACTGCTGCTGGAGCCAGCAGGTTTTCTGGTCTTCAGGTGAACATCGTTTGTTGTCTTTAACTAGTTACTGCTGATTCCAGTGCCTGGGGAAACACAGATCAGAATCCCAGAAGTCTCTGTCAATAACTGGGGACAGATGCTGCCCTGCCAGTCACAACCCAATGGGATATGTACCCCAACTGAGGGATCCCAAGGGGCTGTGGGAGCAAGGATGGAGGGACAGGGGAAGTGACTGTGAAGAAGATGCCACAATTTGAGGTTTGTAGGAGGAGTAGAAGTTCATCAATTTGGAGGAAATGCTGTGACAGAGCCCAGCTTTGGGGGCAATAGGCACACTCTGTCCTCCTGGGCCTGGCTGTGTCCTTTGGGCCTGCACAGAAGAGAAAGAGATTTCCTTCTAGGGGCTGTGAGTCAGTCAGTGCTTGGGACAGCTGAGACCCTGCCTAGAGGCAGTGGGGAGGAGCCGCATGCCATTGTGTCCTCTAGTCCCTGAGGTGGTGGCTCTGGGGTTGGAATTCGCCTTGCCCTCCTCTGCGATTCTGGAGAACACTCTTATACCTGGCTGACCACCTGTGTGCCTCCCCCAGGCTGCCCCATACTCTGGGCTTTTTGAGGACAGAACTCAGTTGCTTGTTATCATCCTGTGGGCCCCCGGCGGGTGTTGTGGAATGGGGTGAGTAGATCTCCTGGTGACTGCTGGGTCCCTCGTGTATCTCATTGCCTGGATTGAGTCTTATACCAGCCTGGCACAGAAGCTGACCAGGTGGGGGAGTTTCCATCTTAGAGGGAGCTGAGGCCTCCTTAGGACAGGACAGTAATATGCCCTTGTTCAAGCTTCCTGGCCAAGATGGGACTCGGACCTCCCGGCTCCCTTTCTGCTCTTCCCAGCACAGGGAGCTACTGGCATGTGGCTGGGCACCCTCCCACTTGGCCTGTTCTGGTAACAGGGTCGCCTTGTCGTTCAAGGAAAGGCAGCAGGGGCCCTGGCTTGGGCAGGCTTCCTCTTTTCTCATCAGCAGTTGGGGGAGTGGGGCTCTCTGCCCACCACCCACCCCCGCCTGCCATTTAATCCCTGGCTGGATCGTGTGACCCGCCTGGCATTCTCCTGCCAGGAATCTGGCGCTTCTGACAGCAGTTGCTATATTGGGGGAGCCGCCGGGCACCACCCTGGATGCTCTAGGCCCCCACCCTCACCCTCTACTTTGCTCTTCTTAACTTCAAGGCAGAGTCACAGTGGCAGCTTTGAGTTGGACACCAGCTCCCTGTAGGGATCTCTAGGCCCTAGGTACGTTGGGGGGGGAGGTGGGAGAAGGCAGATCCAGGCCTAGAGGAGGAGCTTTGAAACTGCCTTCCTTGCCCCTAGCCTGGCCCCTCCTGGGGACTTCATTCCCCTGCCTGCTAAGTCCTACCTCTGATGGTTCCCTGGGTGGTGGCAATGGTGGTGGGGCAGGGCCCAGGGATAGGAGAGGGTCGTTTCCTATCCCCCAAAGTGTCTGCACCCTCTCCTCCAGCTCCGCATGTGCAAATCCTCCCCTCTGAGGTGCTGTTCAGTTGTCACCTCTTCCAGGAAGCCTTTTCTGATTTCTTCCCCCCTTTCCCAGCTTTCCTGCTTACCCCTCTGCCTTCCACAGCCCCAAATCTGCCACCATTCCGTGCTGCGGGGACACCATGGCTCCAGAAGAGGACACTGGAGGGGAGGCCTTAGGGGGCAGTTTCTGGGAGGTGAGCAGTGGGGTCCTGGGTTTGGGTGTGGCACTAAAATGCCCATGGCTCTCTGGGTTCAGCTACCTGTGCAGGGGAGGAGCCTAGCTGATGGCCCCAGCCCAAGAGGGGGCTTCTCCCTGGTGACGCTGATCTTCTTATGTATGGCCCAGGCTGGCAACTATAGGCGGACGGTGCAGCGGGTGGAGGATGGGCACCGGCTGTGTGGGGACCTGGTCAGCTGTTTCCAGGAGCGTGCCCGCATCGAGAAGGCCTATGCCCAGCAGCTGGCTGACTGGGCTCGCAAGTGGAGGGGCACCGTGGAGAAGGGTGAGCTGGCACTCAGGCCTGGCAGGGATCAGAGGGCTGCCAAGGGTGGACCATCGGGGCAGCTTCTTTTTGTACATCTTGTGGAAAGTTTGAGGCTTCCACCTCCTTAAAGGGGGATGATCCTCTTGGTTATCCTCATAACCGCTGTGGTGGTAGAGTTTGCAAAGTACATTCATAAGTCACTTTGATTTTTTTAACAACGCTGTGATGGAGACAGTCCTGTTCTATCCATTTCCTAGTGGAGAAACTGGAAGTTCAGAGAGGCTTGGGGACTTGCCTGATGTCACACAGCTAGGAAGAGCTGAAGCTTGCGCCTGGGCCTTCTGACTGGGAGTGTGGGATTTTTCCACCCAACAAGCTCTCTTCCTGGAGGGCACACACTGGTTCTTCCCTTGGGGCAATAAAGTGTAGCGCTTATGCAACAGATTTGGGTTTGACTCTCAGCGCCACCTGTAGCTATAATGCTTTGGGCAAGTTAATGTCACTTTTCTAGGCCTCAGGTTTTTTTTTTGCCTGTTCAGTGTTGACAATGACACTGTCCTGACGGTGGTGGTTGAGGTGAGGACTCGGTGCGATATGTCAAGGCACAGAGTAGGTGTTCAGTAAGCCCCAGCTGACAGCCTTGTCATTCATCTTTGCACACCCCCCCCAATGACTCTGTGCCTGGCACTCACAGCAGCACCCAGTGAGAGGGATGGGCTTGATTTGGGTGGTGCCTGAGCCTGGCCCAAGCCCCATACCTCCCTGCAGGCCCGCAGTACGGCACACTGGAGAAGGCCTGGCACGCCTTCTTCACAGCAGCAGAGCGGCTGAGTGCACTGCACTTGGAGGTGCGGGAGAAGCTGCAGGGGCAGGACAGCGAGCGGGTGCGCGCCTGGCAGCGGGGGGCCTTCCACCGGCCCATGCTGGGCGGCTTCCGCGAGAGCCGGACTGCTGAGGACGGCTTCCGCAAGGCCCAGAAGCCCTGGCTGAAGAGGCTGAAGGAGGTAAGCCTGGGTGGTTGGGCGTCGGAGGCAGGCCCCTTCCAGGTCTGCCCGAGGCTTGAGGGGACCAGGGCCTGGTGTCCAGGGCCTAGACTTGTCCCCATGCATGCCAGGTTGAAGCTTCCAAGAAGAACTACCACGCAGCCCGGAAGGACGAGAAGACAGCCCAGACTCGGGAGAGCCACGCAAAGGCAGATAGTGCCATCTCCCAGGAGCAGCTGCGCAAACTGCAAGAGCGGGTGGAGCGCTGTGCCAAGGAGGCCGAGAAGGTACAGGCCGCAGGTTCCCAGCCCACCCCGGTCCCAGGCAAGGCTTCCTGAATGAATCTTGCTCCCTGAATACCTTCTCCAGTCCCCAGCACTCTTATTACCCTAATCCTTACCTACCACCCTCTCTCCAGATGATCATTTAAAGGAGGAACTTGAGAAAAGGTGTTGCTTTACCCAGGGAAGGAAATGATGGAATTTCAGGCACCGGGATGACTTTAGCAGTTGAGGAGAACCTCCAGCTCCTCTTCTTGCACGGTGCACCGCATTGCCTGCTCTGCCCAAACACCCTTTCCTCCAGCTCCGCACGTGCAAATCCTCCCCTCTGAGGTGCTGTTCAGTTGTGACCTCTTCCAGGAAGCCTTTTCTGATTTCTTCCCCCCTTTCTCATAGGTTGACCTCATTTCACTTTCCACCAGACTCTGATATCTGCTGTGCCAGAATGTCACCTTGTTAGGCTGCTGGGGTCCTTGAGGGCAGGAGCTGGGTCTCAGAACTGATGGCCCTTGGTGGCTAGCCCAGGGTCTATATCATGGCAGTGCCTGGTGTAAATACTGGTGGAGTCCTGCATGGACGAAGGTCTTGTCTTCACCAGACTCCTTCCCCTCCCACCCAGACGAAAACCCAGTATGAGCAGACGCTGGCAGAGCTGCATCGCTACACCCCGCGCTACATGGAGGACATGGAGCAGGCCTTTGAGACCTGCCAGGCCGCTGAGCGCCAGCGGCTTCTTTTCTTCAAGGATATGCTGCTCACCTTACACCAGCACCTTGACCTCTCCAGCAGTGAGAAGTATGGCCTGTGGGGTGGATGTGGAGATCTAGGGTAATGCTGGGTCCCCTCCCTCTCCCCTGGGCTCTGGCTGGGCTGGATGGGATTGTGGGGTTCAGGGGCCCAGGACTTCCCAGTCTGAGGCTGTGCCTCGGGCCGCAGGTTCCATGAACTCCACCATGACCTGCACCAGAGCATCGAGGCAGCCAGTGACGAAGAGGATTTACGCTGGTGGCGCAGCACTCACGGGCCAGGCATGGCCATGAATTGGCCACAGTTTGAGGCATGTGTTCCAGGCTGGGTGGGGCTGGGAGGTGGGGCAGGTTCCTACTTTGCTCAGCCTGGGCCTCTGGAAGGAGGCCAGGGCTTGGGATGAAGTTGGTGAAGGTGGTCTAGATGGCCCTGCCTGCCACCACAGCTGCAGCCCAGCCTGATCCTAAGCACTGTCCCCACAGGAGTGGTCCTTGGATACACAAAGGACAATCAGCCGGAAAGAGAAGGGTGGCCGGAGCCCCGATGAGGTTACTTTGACCAGCATTGTGCCCACAAGAGATGGCACTGCACCCCCAGCCCAGTCCCCGGGATCCCCAGGGTGAGAGCCAAGAGCGTCCTATGGCAGAGAAACAGCTCTGCCGTCCTTCCCTTTATCTTCTTTGTTTCATTCCCTTCACACTTGAAGTGGGTTGCAAATTGGTGCCAGGGACCTGAGGGTTATAATGATGCCAGTTTTCCTAGTGGTTTAGATTTGCCAGGCATTTCCAATATTTCCCCCACTTTGGCCTCACATCGGCTCTGTGGGGCAGGAATCGCACCTGAGCTCACAGCCATGCGTGGCAGAGGTGGGACTAGGTTCTTTCAGCTCCTCCCCACCTGCCTGTCCCAGGGTTCCTCTGGGGGGTGGGGTGGGTAAGCCCTTTGCCCTGAGTCCTGGGTGAGATCTCTAGCCCAAGGTGTTCTTTGTGCCTTGAGCTGCTCCCTTCTGCCTCCCCTCTCCAGCAGGGGGCAGGATGAGGAGTGGTCAGATGAGGAGAGTCCCCGAAAGGCTGCCACTGGGGTCCGGGTCCGGGCACTCTATGACTACGCTGGCCAGGAAGCTGATGAGCTGAGCTTCCGAGCAGGTACCCTGGGACCCCTTCCCGCTCCTTTCCAGGCTTCAGTCTCTGCCTTCCTTACCTGCCTGAGCAGGGCTGTGGAAAGGGAAGCCAGATACCCACTTCTCAAGGGCCTGTTCTCTGGCCATTCAGCCTGCTCTGGGTCCAGCTGGCTAGGGCTTGGTTGCTGCGTTGGTGGTCTGGGGGGGCAGCTTGCTGACTTCAACCTCCCTCTGCCTGACCCATGTCTCTTCTCCTAGCTAGGCTCTTGGACTACCCCATCCCCCTCAGTCCTTGACCCAGTTGCAGGAAAGGGGGCTGGGCCAGGGCAATTGGCAGTGACCAGTCCCCTTCCCCCAGGGGAGGAGCTGCTGAAGATGAGCGAGGAGGATGAGCAGGGCTGGTGCCAGGGCCAGTTGCAGAGTGGCCGCATCGGCCTGTACCCTGCTAATTACGTGGAGTGTGTGGGCGCCTGAGTGCCCTGACGGCCCTTCCACAACGTTTCTCCACCCTGGATCAGAGCCCAGGTTCTCCTGGACAGCTGGACCTGAGGGCCCTTAAACCATCGTGCCCCTGCTGCCCCTCTGTCCCCTGAGGAGGGAGGAAGTCCTGGGACCCAAGGAGGGGAGGGGCCTGTGTCTGGGAAGCCACTGGTAGGGAAGAGCCAACTGAGTCTAGGCTGAGGGCAAGATGGAGGTTGGAGGTGACAGGAGGGTTCAGGGTTGTCTGGGCCTCCCCAGGCGTACTTGGGTCTCCACAGGAGCTGTGGATTTAGTTCCTGGCCTCTGTTTTGGGGTCCTGGGGTGGGCTTGGGGTGTGTGTACTTCTGGGCTAGCAGCACCCTCTTTTGTGGCTTGTTCTAGTGTGTATTAAACTTGACAAAACAAACACACTGTTGGGCTTGTGTGCGTCTTTTTGATACTCCCTCCCTGCCAGGCCTCCAGAGGGCATCTGGAGAGAGGCCTAGCGTGTGTTGTAGGGCTGGGGTTTGCCAGCTTGGAACTTGCTCTGGAATTTCGGGACCCTAACCTGGGGTGGAAGGGACTCGCCACCAGGCTTGGTGTTAGCTGAGCACCATGGCCCGTGGCTGGTGCCGGGTTGTGGGCTGGACGGGAGGCCGGCCAGTATGTCTGCCCGTTCACGCCGGTGGGACAAGGAGTGCTCGGGCCTACTGTTAATCATTACTTATCGATCGGTAACTGGCCGGAGTGAGGGTTTCTGGCGGCCCGCGCCGCGTGGGAGGCGGCTCCACTTTCGGGCTGTGCCTGGCGCAGGGTAGCGCTCGCTCGCGAGGAGGTTTGGCCCGGCCCGCGAGCCGTCGCTCCGCCCCCGCCCCGGATTGGCCCGGCTCGGCGTGGCGTTTATTCTCGCCGCTGCTGTGGAGCCGGGGCTGCTGACGTCGCCGCGCCCCTTCCGCTGGCTGCCCATTGGTCCAGATCGGGCCCGAACACCCACCCCGCGGCTGGCCGGGGCCCAGGGGAGGCCGGCCGGATTAGGCCGCCTTCCCAGCCGTGGATTGGCCCGCGGCAGGACCCGTCGGTCGCGGTTGTGTCTGGGAAGGAGAGAAAATGGCGGCGGAGCCGAGCAAGACCGAAATCCAGACTCTTTTTAAGAGGCTTCGCGCAATTCCAACCAACAAGGTACGTGAGCAGGGGGCGTGCGGGGTCTGGCGCCGGCCGAGATGGAATCTCTCGCTCCCCGCGGGCCTGAGGGAGGGAGAAGGGCGGAGGTGGGCCGTTTCCCCGGGGTGTCAGCGCCCGGCCTCTACTCGGGGCCCGTGACCATTCGCTCGTCGCCTCCTTCACCCAGGCCTGTTTCGACTGCGGCGCCAAGAATCCGAGTTGGGCCAGCATCACGTATGGTGTTTTCTTGTGCATTGACTGCTCTGGGGTGCACCGCTCCCTGGGCGTCCATCTCAGCTTCATCAGGTGGGGTCTCCGCGAGGTTGCTGTGTTTCCACTTGGCCAGCCAGGGCTGTGTGAGCAGCAAGGGAGAGTGGCTGCGTCGACTTGGACTGCTTTGAATTCGGTGTTCCGAAACCTCCGGGCCGGGGGTCTGGTAGCCGCCTACGGGAGGGAACTGCCAGTGTGGGTCCCTTGCCAATAGGCGGTCCTTGTCAGCGTCTGGGTCAAAACTCCCTTCTTCTCTGACGGTGAAACTTGTGACTCTGAGCGTTAATTTGGGGGGAAAGTTAGCTGCGTTGACCTTGTTGTTGCTGATATATTATTGGCGGAGTATGTCTTTAGTGAGACTGTGATCCCATCCTTAAGGGGAAAGCCAAATCCAAGCGTGCCAGAGAATGCGACCTCCTTTCGGATCTGGGGAAATAATCAGTACCCTTTGGAAGAAATAAATGAAGAGCACAGCTTTTATTAAGTAGTGTGGAGGAAATTGGGTGGTGACTGATTGTTTTCTGGGTGCCTGCAGCAGCCCGAGGCCAAATGACAGGTGTGGGTCTGCCAGGGAAGCTTGCTGGTGGGTGACACGCAGCCCTTTTCCACAGGTCCACAGAGTTGGATTCCAACTGGAACTGGTTCCAGCTGAGGTGTATGCAGGTCGGCGGGAATGCCAACGCGGTAAAGTACCTTCTACTTCCCCCCCCCTTTCTTCTGCCTGGGTACTACCTTTGCATGACTTTTTCAGAGGCCCTCTAAGTTTCTCTGTTCAGAGGGTTCTCTGGTCTGTAATACCACCATACACTATTTTCTAAGCCTGGAAATTGTCACAGCTCCTCTCAAAGGGGCTTCAAATTCAAACTAAACTGGACAGATGTTCTTGGGGAAAAGCCGAGGGAGTTGGGGCCTCCACACAGACATTGAATGTTGTGGGTCTGCCAGGATGAAGGATGGAGAGAGTGAGTATGGCATGTTGTCCTCAGGCAGGGTTGAGTGAGGACTGGGCTTCAGTCAGTCATCTCAGGATGGTAGGTTGCAAGGTATTTTTTGCTGGAATTTCTGAGGAACTTTACCTCTGTGAAAAACTGCTGGTGTCAATAGAATATATACTCCTGTGTAAGTAATAACCAGGCTGTTACGAGGAAGTACCTCCTATAGCCAGTACATTTTTGCTCTGGTGAGAATCACCCGTAGCACGTTCTCCTCTCTTCTTTGATCTCCAGACAGCTTTTTTCCGCCAACACGGATGCACGGCCAACGATGCCAACACCAAATATAATAGCCGAGCCGCCCAGATGTACCGGGAGAAGATCCGGCAGCTGGGGAGTGCCGCTCTGGCTAGGCATGGCACCGATGTACGTGCCCGTTCCTGGGGCTGGGGCAGTAGGGTGGGTGGGAGTGTTCAGAGCCTGTGTTTCAGGGATGCCTTTTCCCTTTCAGCTTTGGATAGACAATATGAGTAGTGCTCCTAGTCACTCCCCGGAGAAGAAGGACTCTGATTTCTTCACAGAACACACTCAAGTGAGTGCCCACAAGGAATGTTTCCCCCTGTTGTTCCTGACAAGTGGTTTATTTACCGAGGCCAAGGCCTTCTGTGATTACCGACATAGATTCCATTTGCCTTGGTGTGATATCTTGGACAGAGAATGTCTGGGGCCCACTGAGTTGGTGACTCCTGCTTGCTGGGTAGGCCCTAGGTGTTTCCTTCTCTCATGAATGGGGATACAATGTGGCCCTCCTTAGAAATAGACCCTTTTGAACTGGGATGGTGGGGAGGAAGGGAAGCTTCTTAAAAGTTCAGGAGGGTGTCAAGGGCCCCCAAAAACTTTTCCTAGATTATTCCCCTATAAGAAAGGCACTGTGCTTGGGAACAATGAAAGGATTCCCTTCCATGAGACTCACCCCTGTGAGGAGAGTTTCCCCTCTATTGGCACTAGGTGCTGAAGTCGACTCTCTTACTTTGAATCCCTGCTTCTCTACTTAGCATTTCTGTGGTGGTGGCTGTGTCACTTAACCTATCAAAACCTCAGTTTCTAAAAAGGAGACATTTCTAAGACCTTATAGGGCTTGTTGTGATAATTAAATGCGTTTGTATATGAGGAGCCTTTAAACTTGTGGCTGGTACATGGTAAGTGCCCGATAGTTGTTAGTTGTTTTTAAATTAGAAGAATGGGCTCTGGCTCTAAGTAAATAGTAGAGGGGGGCTCTGCTCGTTTCTTGCTTCTTTCATCCTTAGTGAGCAGCAATTATAATTTTACTTGCTAACCTCCAGTCTCCTTTCCTTGTGGACTTGGAGTGGGACCTTGTACTCACAAGGTACTTGTAGGTTCTTGGTGCTCCTTGCCAGCAGGAGTGGCTCACCGAGGCTTCTGTGGTCTGGCCTCCTTTTCAGCCCCCTGCCTGGGATGCGCCAGCCACTG
This sequence comes from Daubentonia madagascariensis, assembly GCA_023783475.1. NCBI lineage: Eukaryota > Metazoa > Chordata > Mammalia > Primates > Daubentoniidae > Daubentonia > Daubentonia madagascariensis. Next base: position 961,774 of record JAKFHU010000403.1, read on the forward strand.
AGCCTTCAGGGACCCAGCAGCCAGCCCCGTCTGCAGAGAGCAGTGGCCTGGCACGTGAGTTCAGCCCAGATTCCAACCAAGTGCCCCGATTCTAGGAAAGGACTCGGGGCTAGGAAGGGGACACCTGGCCAAGGGAATGGGAGCGGGAGTCTTCCTTTGTCTTTGGATGGACTGGGATTCATTTCAATCCCTTTTATCTTCTGGGGGCAAGCTGAGGAAAGCCAGTGACTCTTCTCTTAAGGGGAGGTCTCAGGAAGCTGGGAGCCTTACACCTAACTCTTACTATTGCATCTGCAGAGCCAGAGCACGGCCCCAACACAGACCTGCTGGGCACCTCACCCAAAGCCTCTCTGGGTCAGTATGCCAACTGGTGGGTGTGGGGTGGCTGGGAAAGGGTGGACCTCAAGTGTTCTTTTCAGATCTGCTGCTGCCTAGTCATGTGGACTGAGGCTATAGGAGACTGAGCATCTGACCTGTCTGGGGTGTAGACTGTGATTGAAATCATGGCTGCAACATTGATTTTAGAGCCAGGCCCTTTGAATTGATTGATGAACCTTGGTGGGCTGGTGTACAAGGCCTGGGGTCTGCTTCTGAGTGTGGGGCTGGGTTTAGCCAAAGTATGGGGAGGCCAGCATGAGACTGGACACCTATCCCTGGGGTCTGAGGCAGTGCTGGCCTGCCTGGTCCATTTCATGGGGTGGAGGAACAGCTCTGAGCTGGTGATGACTGGAGATGATATTGTCTTTTCTCAGCCAGTCCCCAGCCTGTCCTTTAACTCTTTCTACTCTTTCCTTAGTGTCCTTCAGACTTGGTTCAGGGCGAATAATCCATTTGGTGACCTCAGTTTGTTCTGTTGACTCTTGAGGTTGGGGCAGGAAGCCAGCAGAATGACTGTCAAACTGATCCCATGAGAAGGCTGGCATAGCTTGGTGTGAAGCAGGGCTCCATAAAGGCCCCTGGGCTTGAGAGCTATGTGGAGGCTCTCAGTGGGCCCTTTGTTAGCCACAAGTCTGTTTTTCCTCCAGAGTCCATGTATTTGTCAGCTAAAGGGGCCCTTCCTGCCAGAGGTAACCAAGAGCTGGCCCCTTGCATGCCAGCTCTCTGCTCTAGGAGCTGAGGCTAGTTTTTGGCATTTGCCCCTGCCTTGCAGTTTTCATTTTGGTTCAGGGACTTTGACTGTCTCTGGTCAAAGTCTGTCTCTGCTTCAGGTCTAGGTTCCTGTCTCACTCTGCTTGGAGTCAGTAACCTCCCCTAACCTTGTCTGTCTTTGGCTTGGATGCCACTGGTTGGAACTGGTGGTGGCAGCTTTGCCTTTCCCTGCCTGAAGCTGTTCTTTTTAGAAGCTTTTGCCATGAAGCTGCATGTGTGGACTGAGCTGCTGCCTCTGACCTTCCTTTGTCTCAGCTCATGTCAACCCTCTTTCTCATGCAGAACTGAAAAGCTCCATCATTGGCAAGAAGAAGCCAGCAGCAGCTAAGAAAGGGGTAGGTAGGGAGAGGCAGTATGGTAGAAGGGTTAGGAGCTGGAGACAGGCTGCCTGGGTTTACCCCCTTGACCTTACCACTTAATGGCTGTATGACTTTGGCAAAGGTACTTCACGTCTCTGAACCTTACCTGTGAAAGGGATTTAAAAATTGATATCTTCAAGGGGTTCCCGGGAGGAGTCAGTGAAATCGAGCACATCTAGTGCTCAGCAGAGTGCTTGGCACATACCAAGCCGTAGTAGGCATTAACTGTTGTCCTCATGCCCTGAGGCTCTGCTGGGGTTGTGTGAGCCACCTTATGCCCAGCTCCAGCAGACCAGACCCTCTGTTCTCTCTTGGCTATGCTGGCTGGGCTCCTATTTTTTTTACCCTAAATTTTAGGGACCCCTTCCTTTCGGGTGTGGCTGGAGTGCCCAAACCTGGGAGGGATTAGAGGAGATTGTGGTTGGCAAGGCCCCATATTACATGATTCTCTTCCCAGCTGGGTGCCAAGAAGGGCCTAGGGGCCCAGAAGGTAAGCAGCCAGAGCTTCAGTGAGATTGAGCGGCAGGCCCAGGTGGCAGAGAAGCTCCGTGAACAGCAGGCAGCTGATGCCAAGAAGCAGGCTGAAGAGTCCATGTAAGTGTTTGCCATAGGAGCCCCTGGCGTGCATAGGGGTTGGCGGGTGGGCAGGTCAGTCAGGTCAGGGTGGGTCTTAGCCTCTGACACATTTGTTCCCTGCAAGGGTTGCCTCCATGCGTCTGGCCTACCAGGAGCTCCAGATTGATCGGAAGAAAGAGGAGAAGAAGCTACAGAATCTGGAAGGGAAGAAGCGAGAGCAGGCAGAGAGGTTGGGCATGGGCTTGGTATCTCGAAGGTGAGGCTCAGTTCCGGGTGTGGCGGGGAAGTGCCATTGTTTCTGAGAACCATTGCAGGGCCTTGCCTGCAGTTTGGGATTTTAGGTTTAGTCTTTCTCCAAGGCTGAATAGATCACTTTGCTTATTGTCTTAAAGCACCTACTACAGTGCTTGGCCCATAGTAGGTATGTGTGCAATAAGTATTTGTTGAATGAATGAAACATAGGATAAGGTGCTGTTCCAATATATCTGAGATGAGTGTGGTGTTTCTTAATGGCACTTTGAGTGGTGGGACAGTTCTTTATGTTTCAAGACCTCCCTGAGAATTGCAGGGCTTTTAGCATCCCTAATCCCTGTCCATTAAATGTTAGTTGTACTACCAAACACTATAACACCCCAAATGCCTCCCACCTCCATTTCAAATGCCCTGAGTTGGGCGGAATCCTTACTGTTTCAGAACCACTGGGTTTGTGTTTCTGTGGTTTTCTTAAACAACAAAAACAAGGGCTGCAAACTAGCTCTCTGATGCATTTTGTTTGTACTAACACTATGAGTTAACAAGAGATTTCAGTAATAGTAGATTTTCTTGTTCTGTCACCCAGGCTGGAGTTCAGTGGTATGATCATAGCTCACTGTAGTCTCGAACTCCTGGGCGCAAGCGATCCTCCTGCCTCAGCCTCCCGAGTAGCTGGGATTATAGGCGTGAACCACTGTGCCTTGCCAGTAATAGTAGATTTTTGGTCTCTTAAAAATTGAATATTTCAGCTGGGTGCGGTGGCTCACACCTGTAATCCTAGCACTTTGGGAGGCCGAGGCGGGAGGATCACTTGAGGCCAGGAGTTCTAGACCAACGTGAGCAAGAATGAGACCCTGTCTCTACAAAAAATAGAAAAATTAGCTGGGCATGGTGGCAAGTGTCTGTAGTCCCAGCTATTTTGGAGGCTGAGGCAGGAGGATCGCTTGAGCCCAGGGGTTCGAGGTTGCAGCTGGGCATCATCTTTTGTGCGGCGATGCTAATGCTCACCATTGGGCTTATGCCTGGCTCTGCTTTTCTGCACAGCTCTGTCTCCCACTCGGTACTGTCTGAGATGCAGGTGATCGAGCAGGAAACCCCAGTGAGTGCAAAATCCTCTCGCTCGCAGCTGGACTTGTTTGATGATGTTGGTACTTTCGCCTCTGGACCCCCAAAGTAAGGCTATGGTTGGGGATAGACTTGGTTACCGTGTTCCTCATCAGGCTTCTGTGAGCCACTCTACTTTCTCCCTAGGTACAAGGACAACCCCTTTTCCTTGGGGGAAAGTTTTGGTTCCCGCTGGGATACAGATGCTGGCTGGGGTATGGACAGGGTAGAGGAGAAGGAGCCAGAAGTGACCATCTCAAGCATCCGGCCTATTTCAGAAAGGTAGAGTGGTCTAGGGCAGAACTGTCTGGTAGAACTTTTTGTGATGACAGAAATCTTCTGTATCTGTGCTCTTCAATATGGTAGCCACTAGCTTTGTGGCTATTGAGCCCTAAAATGTGGCTAGTACAACTGAGGAACTGAATTTCTAATGTAATTTGGTATAATTTTAATAAACATAAATAGCTATATGTGGCTAGTGGCACCCCATTAGACAGTGCAGGGATTAGGCTTTGATTTGAGCTGTGCTTTGTCCTCACAAGGTCCTGGCAGCCTCTTTTGTTTGGGGTCCGTTTCTCTGGCAGGAGGGCCCTGATTTTATGCTTTAGTCCTGACCTCCCTTCCAAGGGCTATGTGTCTCTGGCCCCTATCTTACTCATTTTTTAAAAACCTATTCCATTTTAATCTGAGCAATGTTTAGTGATAAATTATCTGTAAATCATTCATTTGTAAAATGCGGACATAAATAACTACTTCACAAGGTGGCTGGAAGGATTAAATGTAATGACACTTGTAAAACACCTAGCCCGGCGTCTGTGCACCACTAGTGCCAGATAGGGGCGACCGTGCACCTTTTCATTCACATAGGGATCCTCTTGAGAGTAAGGGTGGGGGTGTGTGTGCTATTACTAGTTATGACAAGAGAGTAGGTATAAACCCAGGCAAACTGAGACATATGGTCACCCTGATGTTAGGCTAATTGTGATGAGGAGTAGGGCAGCAGTAGTGATGTGTCCTCCCAGACCCTAATGAAGCTGTAGTGGTTTGGGGCAGGAGCCTAGGCTCCTCCAAGCCCTATTCCCTCCCTGTTTGGTGTGGGTAACTAAGCTCTGTGTGCCTTGGCTTCAGTGTGGAGAAGGGAGGGGCCTCAGAGGATCCCTTTGGAGGCTTCTCACCAGGAAGAGGGTCCCTGAGTCCCAGAGCCACAGACAGAATGGGGCCTGGAAACTGCCATCTCCAGAGGGCCACTGGTGCTTTTTTTGGCCTCTGTACTCTGCTTCCCCTGATGGTAATGGGAGAAGTCAGAGATGTTCCATGTCTACCCTTCAGAGCCACAAACCGGAGGGAAGTGGAGAGCCGGAGCTCGGGCCTCGAGTCCAGTGAGGCACGTCAGAAATTCGCAGGAGCCAAAGCCATCTCCTCCGACATGTTCTTTGGGCGGGAGGTGGATACTGAGGTGAGTGGAATTGTCTACCCTGAGGCTGGAGGCAGTAGGTAGAAGCAAGAGCTTTCTCCCTGCCACCATTTTGGGCTTTAGCACCAGGGTGGCTTGGCCTCTATGAGTCCTTGGGTTATTGGCCAAATATCCCCACGCCTTGCCTCTTCTCACCACAGTATGAAGCCAGGTCTCGGCTACAGCAGCTCTCAGGCAGCAGCGCCATCAGCTCTTCAGACCTGTTTGGGGACGTGGATGGAGCTCATGGAGCAGGTGGGGCCCCAGTGGAGTGGGAGGCACCAGGCCATGCCTGTGAGCAGAGCGGGAAGCCCCTGCCACGCTCTGGGTCACCCTTTCCCTTGCTTTTACAGGAAGCATATCTCTGGGAAATGTGCTCCCTACAGCTGACATTGCCCAGTTTAAGCAGGGTGTCAAGTCTGTGGCTGGGAAAATGGCTGTGCTGGCCAACGGTGTGATGAATTCGTTGCAGGTGAGGCTGGGGCCACTTAACTTGGGGAGGGGCCTACCAAATAGTGTTTGGAGGTTTGCCTTCACCACATTTAGACACCGCTCATGGGTAGCCTCTCTCAGCTTAAAGAGAGAGGATTTTTTTTTCTTAGAGGGGCAGCTTCCTTCCTGCTCTGTACCAGGACTGGGCCTCTCTCTAAGATGATGTCATGTCTGCACTGATTTTTCCCCCAGTCTTGCCACCTGTCCTACTCTTTCTCCTCCCTGCCCAGCTTCTGTGAGATATGGCAGTGCTTCCTCCTTGATTGGGCCCGAGTGCCACCTGCCCCAGCTCTCCCGTGTACTCCCACCTTGCGGTGGTGCCCAGCCCCTGGGACCCCCGTCTTGCTGTGGGGTATGTGGGGGGAGAGGCAGTGTGCGTGCAGGGAAGCTGCTGCAGGTTAGAGAGTCTGACTTCGTTTTTTTCCCCTCCCCACCCCCAGGATCGCTACGGTTCCTACTGATGCAAGCTCCATGGCTCAAGCTTATGGTGGTGACAGCAGCCAGAACCCCATGATTCCCAGGCCAAGGGATGTTTGCCTTGTGGAAGCCAGGGAGGATTTGTTACTTTATATGTGTGGTGTGTGAGTGGGGTGGCCTTAGAGGATCTTGGGTGAGGGGAATGGTCAGTACCAACCCTTGTCCTCTGCCTGTGGATTGAGCCCTTTGTTCTGTTACCCTCACAACCCCTCCTCTGTGTGCTAGATTATTGTCCTAATTCTGCCCCCAAAGCTGCTGCTCACTTGACCTGCCACACTGGGAGTGAGGGGAAGGAGTTCTCTTGGGATGGCTTATTCTAGGTCCAGTCCTTCCCCAGGTAGGGAAAGTGAAAAGTGTAAAACGCTTTTGCTGGCTCTAGGATCCTTCCAGGTAGTCTGAGGGCTTGGGCCGCCAACCTCTGGAACCAGGGGGAGGCCTAGAAAGAGTTCTGTAGATCAGTCCCCCAGGGGAGAGAGGCTCTGGACTTGCTGTTGCTGTTGCTGCTGCTAGTGGCCTCTTCTGGGTACCAGGAGAGGGGAAGGGAGGGGAAGGATCTTCGTCTGGGCCTTACCAAGGGCTAGAAACTTTACCTGGTACCTAAAGGTTTCATTTAGGATCAGACTGGAGGCCCGAGTGATCCCTGTATCACTGCCCCTTTTTTCAGTAATCCCACTTGGAGGATTACTTCTCCTAGGTGTCTCAGTCCTTCCATACCTTCTACTGTGGACCACAGGACCCTCTGTCCCCTCTTGAGACTTTCTCTGTTCCTTCCCCTGATCGGTGGCCACGGTGGATCTCTGCTGTGTCCTGACTCTGGATGCTGTGAGTGTAATACTGGCCAAGGAAGCAGAGGACATGAGGGATAGAAACAGGCTCCTGGGGCTCAACTTTCTTCCTCTGCATCATCCTGGGCTTAGGGGGGCCTGGACAGCACCCCACCAGCGAGAGCTTGAGGGCCTACAGAGCTGCAGGCCTCACTCTCTGGCAGCTGGGCCGTGCACTGTGTCATTCTTGGTGCCATCTTCCCCTGCCATGCTGGCAGTCTGGGCCCAACCTCCACCTTTGGGTTGTAGGTTGGACTCCCAAGCAACACAGACCACTCTTCCCCTCCCCCTCCCCCAGAGGGGGTGTGACTTTCTTTCTGGACTGTTTGTATTGAAACAAAGTGGTGTCAAAATAAAGCCCCCACGGGGCCCTGGGTGCCCCAGGGCCCCCGTTGGTCTGAATGAAGTAGTGTCCTCTCTGGAACCTGCCTTCCTGCCCAGTGTGGGCCCCTCGCCTCACTCTCTGGGCTCCCACCGATATGGGTAGGGTGTCGGTACCGAAGCTGAGGGCACTCTCTCCAGGGCCTCCGGCTTGTTTCTTCTCTGAAAGCCAAAGGCCCCTGGCTCCTCGGCCCTGTGCTGCCGCGAGGTCCTGTGCAGCCTCGACCTCACCACCCTGTTGCACGCGAAGGAAAGAGCTGGTGTTAGTTGGCCCTTCAGCTTGTCTGGCTGAGCACAGGCGAGCAAGCTTTGCAGCCCTGCCCCTTTTCACAACAGTAGCTTGCCTAGGGATGTGTTTCTCAGTGGAGTTTAAAAAAATATTTAAAATATTCAGACTTTAATGGAACCTTTTTAAATTCAGGAAGAAAGGACATGTGTGTTTGTATATAAACCCCTGGCTGAGCTATTCCTTTCCCTTAGGGGGTTTCTGAAACATCTCTGTGCCACTTTCCAAGTCCTCAGGGTACAGTTATAAGAAGTCACTGGTCTGGGAAGTGGATGATAGGAAGGATGGGTAGAAGGCGCCACAGGGCTCTAAGCCGGTAATTTCCAAAGTGTAGGTCTGGGACTCCAGCTTTGGAATCATCTGGCGTGTTGATTAAAAATACAGATTTCTGGCCTCCATCCTTAGCTGGTAGAGTCAGACTCTCTGGAGCTTGGTAATTTGTGTTGTCAAGCTTTTTTATGATTCTGATGCACACCAGGACTTGAGAACTGTTCTCATGGGCTGAAGGCCGGAGATGATTGTGGACCTGGAACTTCTTTAGGACTGGAACGCCCAGTCCTGGCCTAGGCTCTGCAGGGCTTTGGGAGCCAGTTCCTGTAATTATCCAGTAGGGCTGGTCTGGGTGGGGATGAGCCCAAGAAAATGTGTGTGCCCAGTTGTGGTGACACCTGGCTTTAGAAGAGGCATCTTGTTCTGCTTGGGCCCCCTGAGTGGGTTTTACTTTCTGGAGGATCCCCCCACCCCACACCAGTTCAAGGAAGTTGAAGACCACTTGGCCTAACCTTCCTCTAGTCTTGGCTGGAAGCTTGTACACCTCAGGCCTGTGCCTTGTTCACAGCTGCATCCCCACTGCCCTACCCCAAGCAGGTGCTTGGCAAATGTTTAATGAAACCCTGGCTAGAAGGCTATGCTAACCCTTTGTGGCTGGGGTCTTTAAAGTCATGGGAACCTGGCCATGAACCCTCTGAGCTTATTTCCTGAAGGCCTGTTCCAGCTGTGAGCACCTTGAAAGGCTGGTCTTGGGTGCAGGAGCTAAGGCTCTCTTTGCTCATTATGTGAGGCAGGTCTCCAGGCTTGAGTGAGCAACTGGCCTCCACCTCCTGATCCTGCCAGATAGGCACCAAAACCCCAAACTCACCCCTTTCCCTTCACCCCTTCAGCCTAGTGGCTTTAGACTCACCACTTACCAGACACAGGGGACTTTATTCATTTCACATATTTAACTCTTACACACAACAGAGGAGACTTGAAGCAGGTTTTGAAAGTGAAAGTGTCGTCTTGCCCACCCTTCTCCATCCTATCATGGCTAGTGGCTGTTCCTCCAGCAGAAGGCCACAGTGGTTATGTCCTCCCAGTACTTGCATCTCAGGTGTCACCCTTGACCATGCAAGGCCCTGCATGGCTATTCATGTTCACGCCCTTAATGGAGTTGCTGTGAGATGAACCTTTTCGGGGGACTAACAGGTTGGCTGAGAAAGGACTTCTTCCTCAAGAGGTTAGGACTGTAACAAAAGGCTAAGGCCAAGTCCCCTTCCTAGTGATGAAGTGGCCTCAGCACAGTCTGTCAGCCTGGGGTCTGACTAGCACCCAAAGGTTGACGGGGCCAGGGAGAGCAGGCTGTTAACTTTCTAGGGTCACTGTTTGGCTTGGCTGATAAGCACCTCTCTGGCAGGTCTTTGGGCTGGGGCTGTTATTCAGCCTTTTCGCCAGCAGAGGGCAGCATGGCAGGGCACTGGAGAGGAGGCTGGGTGGGAGCACCAAGGGCTGGCGTGGGAGCAGGGTACAGGGCACTGTAGGCAGGACCCTTCAGACTCCTCAAGTCTCGGACTCGTCTGTCTCTTCAGTGGAGCCATCGCTCTCTGCATCCACTTTTCGGGAGTGATGGAAGGGTCTCCAGGGGGAGCCGACCCGGGGAGGGATCCGGGAAGGCAGGCAGCTGGCCTCTGGACTGGCAGTGACTGAGTTGACCAGGCCTGGGACCTGGACCAGCCTGAGGGAGGGATGAAGAAGCCCAGAGGGCAGTGAGGTGCCTCCTGGTCAGAGACCAAGGTCTCTTGCCCTTGGGTGAACCCATGGGCTACAGACCCAAAGGACTCAAAGAAGATACCTCAGGCCTCTGCTGGCCCCCAAACCCTTCCCTGACCAATGTGAGGTGTTACAGACAAGTACTGCTGACTCATGAGGGGGCACGACCATGTTCCACTGCGGTTTGGCCCCCACAAGGGGGCAGCATCTTCCCACTTGACACTTACAGCCGTTCCAGCTCCTCGTCCATGGCTGGGTCATGCATCAGATCCCCTTTGTCAGGCAGAGCTCCTAGGAGATAATTGGGGACACAAAACTTAATCTGAAGGTCCTTCAGCCAGGCAGCAGATGCCTCCACGCCCCTCACCTTCATGTCCGCCTGTTCTGCTGACCCTGGGAGGGCTGATCTAAAAGATCTGAGGACTGCTATAGGGGACCAAAAAAGCAGTCTTGGAACAGGAAGTCCTGGATGCTGCTTGATAAATTTAGTGAGTCGCACTGCCTACTCTCCCCGACTTGGGGCAGAGACCACAGCTAAAGAGACATCCCCAAACAGGGTGGTCCCCTTTCAAGACCAGGTGGTGGGTTGTGACCTGGTGCTGGAGTCGAGTTCTTCCTTGTGGCCCCAGTCACTGAGCTGAAAAGGATACGGCCTAGGCTAATCCTAAAGGTTGGAAATTACCTAATTTTGTGCCCCCAAATCAGAGTGACCCTACTTTGGAGACAAACAGTAAAAAATGCTGGTTCTGCTCCTCCAGGGAGGGTGCCAGGGGTGAGAAGAGAAGGCCGGGTCAGGATCAGATGAAGTTATTTTGCATGGCCAGGAGGGGAGCTGTCCCATCTTTCGGAGGTCTCAAACTCCAAGCTCTGTGAGTTGGTTGGTTTCCTTAGCTATAAACTAAGAGAATTCTTTTTTTTTTTCTTTCTTTTTTGAGACAGGGTCTCACTGTGTCACTCAGGCTGGAGTGAAGTGGCACTATCATAGCTCACTGCAGCCTTGAATTCCTGGGCTCAAATGATCCTCTTGCCTCAGCCTCCCAAGTTGTTGGGACTACAGGCATGTGCCACTACGCCCAGCTAGTTTTTCTATTTTTTGTAGAGATGGGGTCTTAGTATGTTGCCCAGGCTGGTCTCGAACTCCTGGCCTCAAGTGATCCTCCTGCCTTGGCCTCCCAAAGTGCTGGGATTATAGGTGTGATCCACCCTGTCAGGCCAAGAAGTTAATTCTTTGATCTTGGGGAAAGGTGAGAGGAGAGAGTCTTGGATGCTCCCAGGAGCTGTTAACAGTGGGAGGGAAGGTGAAGCTGAAGTTTACAGATAGGAAGATTCTCATCAGCAAATTGTTGAGGGAGAAGAGCTCATTGGTGGTTTGGAACCTAGACTGGGCAGTCAACACTGCTGGTCTCTAGGAAGACTCAATCTTAAAATTATCCATCTGGCACACCTTGTCTGGCTCCTTGTCTGCTTCAATTTCTGACTTTTCCAAATATTTTTCAGATGATGCCTCCTGGTCCCCTTTGCGCTAAGTAGTTAGTGGTTTTCAAACTATGTCCCACAGAATCCTTTCATTTTGGGGGAGTGCCTTGGGACTAAGGGAACAGTGCTACCCTCTCCATCACTGGCCTCAACCAGAGCATTTCCAGATTTCTATTTCATACGCTGGCGATGCAGGTGAGGGCTGAGACCACATGCTTCTTTCTGTCTCCCACTCCACCCAACATTAGTGTTCAGTAAAAGTGGCTGAGTAAGTGGCCTTTTTAAAGGCCCTTAGAAAAAGTGAGTTATTTCAGGCTGTGACTTAGTTGCTAGTTAGCTTTTCCTTTTCCTTCCTAGTGGCTGTAATTGGTGGAAAGGACAGGTGGGCGGTCAGTTCCCTAGGAGGGTGAAAAAACACCTAAGCAAATCCTCACCCACATCCCCCTTACTTTTCATTTCTGATTCCTTTTTTGCCTCCTTTCTACTCCTAGTCCAGCCAGTGACCTTGGCTACCAACCTCACTTAGTTGAGGGGCCCTACCTGTGCATGCCCCAAGCACAGACTCAGAATAACCAGGCAGGTGGTATGCCTGCATGGACCCTCAGGGGTTTGTGCTCCTGTGTATTCGAAAGCATCCCCTGGCAGACTGTATATTGTGTGAGAAGCATCCAGCACAGTACTTAGCCTGCTGTGGTTGGCATTTAACAAATGTTCACTTTCCTTCCCTTGACCCCGTGCCCTCAACTGGCAAAAGGAAGGGGTATGCTGTGTGTCTCTTCTTTGAGACTCAGGCACCTGGGATCCCAAGTACACTTAGGAGAGTCTCTTGAGAAAAGACACAAATAAGAACCCCTGAAACTCCAGTGGGGTGGTGGCTTGCTGGCTCTTTCCCTAGGAGAGCAGTGGATGTGGGAGGGGGGAAGACTGGGGTGGGTGGAGAAGGCTCAGTGAGAAGAAGACGACAGGGCAAGAAAACCTGGGCTGAGGCAGGCCTGCCCCATGTTTTTTCACCCTTTCAGATTAATCAGATTATTTTTTTTTTCTAGTTTGGAAAAAAGGCCTCCTCAGACACACCTTTGCCCTGTTTGTAAATGGGATTCAGGTCTCTTTGATATATAATCTCCAGAGTCACTGAGTAAATAGCCCTGTGTTTGCTCAACCTACAGGCCACTCCCCAAAGCAGAACTGGGGATTCTATGGGGAGGGGCTGGGCACGCCTTTGCCATGGAGAGGCTGCTTCATGTTGGGGCAGGGCCTTGGGTGGGGAAGGCTGTCCCTTACCATGGGAATGTGAAAGAGGGCAGTCTTAGGTTGGGCACATTCTGGCTCCATGGGACTCAGAGTCTTGCCCTGAGAAGTCAAGGCAGAGATGGTGATGCCCCCTCCCCCATGGAGCTGTGTCTGCCAATAGAGGCCAGCCACTACTGTATTGTGGGGACAGGAGGGGGTGGCCACAGCTAGCTCAGGCTTACCTAGGGCTTGGTTGATTCCATGATGCTTTGAGAGAGCCATAAGGAATCCATAGAAGGTCAGTCTCTGAACGTTGCTGAGGACTTCTTTAACAAGTGCTGGGGGTGGGCAGCTAGAAGGGAGAACACAGGTGCCAGATTCAAAAACTAGCAAGCCTGAGGGCCATCTTTTCATACGTACCTTCAGGTTTAGGAGGATACCCAGAGCCAAGATTAGGGGACCTGCCTTGGGAGCCCTAAGGCCCTGGGGGAGCATGGCGGATCTCCAGGAGTAAGGCCTTGACTGTAGACAGGAAGGGCTAGCATGTTCACAAGCTGGTGCTTTCACTGGGGGGAGTAGGAGGGAGGGGAAGAGGAATGGCTACAGGTGACAGCCTCTTCTTGGAGGAGACCAAACCAGTTGCTCTGTCCCTAAGGGTACTTTGTGTCACACAGGACAGTTTAACCCTCTTTTTGTGTAGGAAAGTTTTGTACAGTGAATGCTCTTTCCTTCTCTAAAAAGCCAAGGCCAATCTCTCTCCTGGTAAGATGGCCACCTACAGTTGGTCTTGCCCAAGTGAAAGCAGTCCTTTCTAAGTGAGCCAGTTGGGAAGCCTTTCAGTCAACAAGCTGGTTTGGGGGCAAATGGCACTGTTCTAATTATACTGTGACCATCAAGAGCCCTAGAAGCCCTGGACCTATCAGAACATCCTGCTAGAGCTTTGTTCCAAAGCTAGCAGTCTGCGATCCCTGGGGCTGAGGAGGGGTCTGCGTACCCATTCCTCACCTGTACTTGTGCCGGTCACACAGGTTTTCCAGGCACTGGTAGAACAGTGACGCCTCCACTCCCTCCATGCTGGCCTCGCCCAGGACAGGTCGCTGGCGGTGTTGCCCACTGGATGACGTTGGCACAATCACTGTATTGGGGTTCTTGCCTGACAGTAGGTCCTGATAGATGGCAGCCACACTGTCCAGGAATTCTGGTACCGCGGGAGGGTCGGGGGGAGAGTTCAGGCAGGGAGGGTGTGTTTCGTCCCTTCACTGTGTTCTCCCTTCTCTGCTTGCCAGCTAAGCTACACACCAGCCTCAGGGCATGGTGTCATGCTAGCAGAAGCCCTCAGCCTTGTTTGACCCCCACATTCACAAGAGATGACACTAATGCGTTTCAGCTCAAATGTCCCATCCTTTAGGCAGTTGTTCCTAGACTAGGTGAGAACCCCCATTGCATGCTTTCATAGCACCCTATACTTTTTTGTAGCATTTAGCCAACGATGAGTTTTCTGTGTAACTATTTATTTAATCTGTCTCCTTGCTGGAATGTAAGATCCTTGTACAAAGGCAGGGGTCGTGCCTTGTTGACCTCTCCTGCCCCAGCACCTAGCACTGTGTGTGGACACATTAAATGCCATAAATATTTTTTGAAAGAGTAACATGTGCATGCTCCCACTGGTAAGCCCCATCTTGTAAGGCCACCTACCTCTCTAACTCAAGAAAGCAAGTTGGAATACCAGTAAGGAACAGAGAAAGCCTGTAAGCTGCTAACTTATTAATCATTTGAAATTGTTTTCAAATTTTTGTAGTTGAGCCATCGTTAGTAACCAGTGACTTATGGCCCATCCCATCTCTGGCTGACACATACTACTGTGCAGTGTAATGATGCTCTCAGCCCAATGCAGCTGTCTGGGAGCACTGTGAGAAGAGACCCAGGGGAAGCTGTGGGGGGGAAAATGTTCCCCCAGACGTGGCTGCTCTTTCTAGGGCCTAAGAGCTTCTGCTAAGGAACAGGTGGTGAGACCCCAGGCTCCAGCCCCTGCCTGAACAGCCCTTGGCTGCCATGAAGTAAACAGAATGATGTGGTGCCTAAGTGAGGCCAGGGCTGGCTGGGGCCACTAGTTGGCAGAAAGGCCAACTCCAGGCTCCAAGGACAGCCTTCTATTTATTGGAAGAGCCCATTTTAAATAAGTTTGTTTATGGACATAGTCAGCAATTTCTAAACTCAACATTCCATTTGATGTTGCTGTGTGTGAGCGGGTGTGCATTTGTATTTATTTGTCTATTTTTATTCCACCTGATTCCAGAGGGATTTAAGGGCACAGCTGGTGTGAATTGAGGAGAAGGGGGGGAATGTGAGCTAGGATTGGTATGTGCTTATTAAAGCTGTGGGTGGGGAAGAACCTGTGCCCACACATACGACCATGCAACCAACGGAGAGATCTCTGATTGTAGAAATACAGCAGAGAAGCTAAGAGCACTGGCTTTGGAGTCAGCTTTCTTTTCAAGTCTGGTCTCCATCACTTACTAGCTGTGTGACTTTGGCTACTTACCTTTGTAAGCTTATCTCTCAAAGGACCTATCTCTTAAGGTTGTTGTAAGGATTAAAGTCCTTACTACTATGCCTAGGACTAAGTTTCCAATAAGTAGTGAATGCTATTGATGTTGTTCTTATTGTCATTGCCACTTAAACTGATTTGTTGTGCTGCTGACTGGAAGCAGTGTGGTTTTCAATGTCTTCAGGAGGCTGAGGAAGTCAGCTCTGCAGATTGAATCTTGTGGCTACCATAGAGAACTAGACATCCTGTTATTGACCCTTGGTGAAGCACAGCCCCAAAGGAAGTGGGGAAGAGAAACACGTGTGCCAGGCACACAGATGGAAAGGGCAACAGGGTAGGACAGGGAGAGACATGGTCCTAGACAGGAGCCATATGTGGCCCTGGAGCACTCTCACCTGAGTAGTAAAACTGGATCTGGAAGGCAAAAAGGAAATCTGAAAAAGACATCAAGCAGTCCATGGCATCATCCATGAGCACAATCCTGAAGTTGGGGGAGAAGAGAGAGAGAGAAAGAGAATGTGAGTGTGGGTGGGGGAGGGTGGAGCACATGCACCAGTGAGCAAGCGAGCTATTGAGCTATTCCTGGGCCCCCAGTCTCCCCTGGGGCAGCAAGACATTTGGGAGAGTGTTCCCCAAAGCAGGCTCCTCCCAGTCACCTCACTTTTCCATCAATTGGACCCTGCCACCAAACTGAACTGACCACACTATACCAAGAGCAGGCTCCAAGTTCAGTCTTGGTGGCACCAGCAAGTGGATGGAGCATGGGGGAGGGGGCAGCAAGGAGAAGGCGCAATTGTAATGTAGCCAAGGTTTCTTTTCATATACTTAAGCAGTAAATCCTTTCATTCTGCAGTGAGGACCATTTAGTTCAGAGTAAATACAGCTGATCAGAAAAGGCAAAAAGAACAGCCAAGGGGTTTAAAAGGGTCTTGGCAAGTGGTACTGAGATTTAATAAGTTACCAAAAGGCCAGAACAGCTACAGTCACCTCGACCCTGGGACACAGATGGCAGACAAGGGGAGAGGGCAAAGAGCTGCTGGGGACTCTGCACTTGACAGGGTCAAAGAACACACTCCATCTTGTGATGCTGTGGCAGCCACTGCTCCTCCTTGCTGTCCACTCTCACAGGGTGGCCATCTCCTGGTTGTTACTGTGTCTAGTTCCTCCCACTAGGCACCCACCTCACAGGAAGAAAACCATCTGACTAGTAAAGGGATCAGACCAAGGCTATGTTCATACTCTGCTCAGGGCCTCATCTGCGAGAAGACAGGAAGAGAAGGAAATTAGCACTAGCTGGGCTCCATCCATGTGCCAGGCAGGGTGCCAAACTCATCTACTAGAGTGGAGCTGGGCCCTCAATCTGTTCCTGACTGGGCCCTTCTGGCTTTATCTTTTCTTTTGTTTTTAAACAGAAAACTGTTCCAGGGGTAGGGGCACCACTTACACTGAATTCCCTGTAAAGCCCCTTCTGTTGTTTTATTTTGTTTTCTGATGTATTTTTCTAAATCTCTCTCCACTGTCCTCCGGTCAGAGGGTCCCCAAACGGCAGTTGCATCAGCCCCAGAGAGAGTCAGTACTGCTCACCTCTGGGGAAGGGGCTTTACAGAGAATTCAGTGTAAGTGGTGCCCCTACCCCTGGAATTGTGCAAGGCACCTGGCCCTGTTTCAGATCTCTCCAAAGAGAGAAAGTGGTTCCTATTCTAGTCTTTAGTTGTAATAATGATAACTATAGAAACAGGTACCATTTACTGAGTACTTCATGGCAGGCACTGTACAAGGTATTTAACTACATTAATGAAATTTTATCCCACAGCAATCCTACGAGGTAGGTCTTGTTATTATTTCCATTTCATAGGTCAAGAGTCTAAGTCTCAGAGAAGTGAGTTTATGAAAGTCACAAACACAGCTTGTGAGTTTGCTCGACTCTATAGGCCATGTATTTTTCCATTAGGTCACACTGCTTATTGATCGATTGATTGACAGGTCTCCCTCTGTTGCTGGAGTACAGTGGCATGATCATAGCTCCCTGCAGCCTCAAACTCCTGGGCTCAAGCCATCCTCCTGGGTATCTGGGACTATAGGCACATACCACCATGCCTGGCTAATTTTTAAAAAAATTTTTTGTAGAAACAGGATCTCGCTATGTTGCCCAGGCTGGTCTCGTACTCCTGGCCTCAATTAATTCTCCCGCCTCAGACTCTCAAAGTGTTGGGATTACAGGCATGAGCCACTGTGCCCAGCCATACTGCCTCTTTTAAAATAAAAGATATAGAACAGAAACACTAACACTTTATTTCTTAGTTTCTGTGGCTAATTTATTGTCACCTATATCTTAGGGCCTTAACTGTTTCTCATGTATCTCTTGGGGAGAAAGAAAGCTGTTTCCACTATCATAGTTCAACATTAAAATTCCAGGTGGAAAAAATTCAAGGCCAGAGGGTGGGAGGAAGCAATGCTGCCAGTGGCCACAGGAGGGTGCCCTGGCCCCTCCATCAGTAGCTTGTGGGACTAACAGTGCCATAAGCCAAGTGGTTACCCCCATTTCTCAGAACCCAAGGAGAACCCAGGCAGGCAAAAGGAAGAGGGAGGGCACAAAGCCCAGATTCTGACATGTGGATGGGGAAGGAGCAGAGAGATGGCAGAAAGCGGTGGACAGAGGGGACTGGGTAGCAAAGACACCCAAACTGCAGAAGAGAGAGCTCTCCCAGGAGCACCCAGGAAGCAAGACCCACCAGCACCTCAAAGATTTTCCTTTTGAGGCTCAGCAGGGAAGGAATAGGCCCTGGAGAAGAGAAGCAGTGATGCTTCCTTCCTGCCCCACTCCCAGGTCTAAAGTTAATGACTATGGGACAGCATTGGGCTGAGAATATCCCTAAGCAGGAAACCACCATGGGAGCCAAAGCCTTTCAAGATGTTACACGGCTTCTCTTGTTTATCATCAATCTGGAACCCAACGCTCCTGTTTATAGCAGTTACTTCCATTTATTAGGTATTTATCTCCATTTATTTATATTGTGATACAATGAAAATACCATAAAATTCACCCTTTAAGAGTGTACAATTCAGTGAGGTTTTTTTTTTTTAGAATATTCACAAAGTTGTGCAATCATCACCACTGTTTAATTCCAGAAGTTACCTCCATTTGTAATTCTCACTAATCAGCATGCAATTGAGACAGGCTTTGAAGCAGAGTGCCATAAGCATCTTCCTCTTTCAGCCACAGATAGGACTGGAAACTGCCAACAGGGTGCACCCTTCCAGCCTCAGAATTGGTCTGCAGCTCTCTGGCAGGGGCGGTTCTTGACTCTGAACATTAGCAGCCTCTTAAGACAGGCTGCTGTGGCAGAGGGAGTGCATGGCATGGAAGGGGCATGTCTGTGAGAGCAGGGCAGCCCTGTGTGTGCTCTGTTCTCACCCCGGCTGCTCAGGTGGCCTAAACTTACACTGGTCAGTGGGGAGCAGTGGGCAAGTTGAGGGAGGGTGATGGGGCAGGGGCTTTCTTTCTGAGGGACATGTGGTGGATCCCAGCAGCATGTGTGAAAAGGATTGAGGAGTTTTCTCAATTGCAAACAGTGAGATGGGCTGCCAAAAAGCCAACTGGATCTCAGCAATGCTACCCACTACTCTGCTCAGCCAGAAACCTGGGCGGCATCCTAGGCATCCTGGAGACTCCTCCCTGGTGTGCCCCAAATCAGTCAGTTACCAAGCCCTCCTGATGCTATCACCGACTTTGCTCTTGAATCCATCTACTTCTTTCCATTTCCACAGCCACTATCTTACCCTCAGCCTCCACCTCTATTTTCTGGATTCTTGCCTCCTTCTAATTGAGTATCCATACTGTGGATACTCAATTAGAATAGTCAGTGTGAATTTGACTATTTTACCATTCTGTTTAAAACCTTTCATGGGCTTCTCATTGCCCTTAAAACAGAGTCCTCCCTTTGGATCCTGGCTTAGGAGCCCACATAATCTGCCCCCTGCCTCCCTCGCCTCCCACACTGTATTCCAGCCACCTGATCCTCCTGTCCTTCCTCATGCCCCTCAGACAAGCCGGTCGCTCTATTAATGCACCCCACCCTTCAGGCTTCTCTCCTTACATACCTGATGCCTACTTATTCTTCAGGTTGCAGCCTACACAGCACCTCTTGGGGAAGTGAAGGAGGCAATCACCCTCCCTAACTCAGACTAGGTGAGGCCTCCCTGCTACTGGCTTCTATGCTTCTCTGCAACCTCTTCACACTATTCATGGCTGTCTTTGCCCCAGAATCATAAGATCCACCAAATGACACCTCTGTCTTCCTGCTTGTTGCTTGACTCCAGGGTCCAGCATTGTGCCTGGCACATAGTAGGCACTCAGTAAGTGTCTGCTGAATGAAGGAATGCATGAACAAATGAGTAAGAGAGGCCACAGTACCCTTTTCTTTTCCTCTGGCCTGGTGACACCTGGACATTATGTTCAGCTCTGGATAGCCCATTTAAGAGGAATAAACTAGAACTATGGAGAAAAGGGCAGAGTGGTGGAGAATCTAACCACCATTATATTGGACAAATGACTGCATTTAGCGTAGAAGAAAAGACTAGGGAGGAAGTGAGGGCTGAGACCCAACTCCTTTGTTTTTGAGACAGAGTCTTGCTCTGTCATCCTGGGTAGAGTGCAGTGGCGTCATCGCAGCTCACTGCAACCTCAAACTCCTGGAGACCCAACTCTTGAAGGGCTGCCTCTGAGGGAGTTGTCACAAGGACCTAGAGTTTCGCTCTCGAAGACTTTTCAAGCTGCCTAGCTCTGGGATAGTGCCTGATTTGTGAAGGAGAGAGCTGCTTGTTGCTGGAGATGTTCAAGCAGAAGCTTGAAGGCTCATACTTCCTAAAGGCTTCTTTCCAGCTCTGACAGACTGTCGTCCCAAGGGTGGACAGAACTAATAGCTTCTCCTGTTAGTGCTGGGTCTGGTGGGGGAAAAGTTTGCTGTTTGAAGGACTGTGGCTGCAGAAGATCCTAAAAGACTTATATAAAGGTGCTTTTAAAAACATCACTTGCTGTGCTGTCCATCTCCAAATGAATGCTCTGACTCCTGAAAGTTCTGGGCATCTGTATCTTGCTTTGGAATCTCAGCAGAACTGTGGGAAAAGGCAGGCAGGAAACTATTGGCCTGTCTTTGCCTTTGGTGACAGGGACAACCCCAGGTTGTAGGCCCAATATCCCCACAGACAGCTCCTTCATCCTGAACTCAAACTCATCACCACCCCCAGAGGGCTCAAGAAGGAATCTTCCTGGAGACGAAGTCATCCATATGTGCTGTTTTCCAGTTGATGGCAGTTGGCTGCTCAACATTTCTTCCTGCCAGAGGTCTTTTGCTAACATGCCAGCTGCTCTTGACACCTGGAGGAGCCTGGCCACCCTTTCTTTGAAGTGGAGCCAACAGCGAGCTGCTGCCAACAACAGTCTGTACAAATCTATTGGATCATGGAGGGATCCTTGTGGGCCATGCCTCAGGGCTAGAGACAGGGACTCTGGGAGAGAAGTCAAGGCACTCTGGTGCAGGCTGGCTCTGAGCAGAACCATGTGTAGGGTGGAGTCCAGGGCAGACAACTGGAATGAAGAAAGAGCACTTGGCAGAGTCTGAGCTAATCCCTAGGGAGCTGGCTGCTCTCTCTCTCTCCCTCCCTTGCTGACTTCTAACAGCTGGGATGGGCTGGCTGGCTGGGAGTTAAGTGGGTGCCAAGGAAGCAATAGCTTCCAGCCTGAACCTATTGACTTGCCAACTTCCTATTCACCTCTAAGGGTCAGTTTCCTCGGTCTAGTGGCATGAGCTGCACCCGTTTCCTGCAGTTCTGAGTTAGATGGCCCTGGGCTTAAGTCCCAGCTCCACCACTCAGTGGCCAAGATACCTTTTCTCTCTGAGCCTCAGTTTCCTCATCTGTAAAGATGAGATAATCATAGTTCCTATTTCACAGGATTCTTGTGAAGAGTCAATATGATGATGAACTTTGCCTAGCATATAACAGGCACTCAAAGTAAGTGTTAGTTGTTATCAAAAAGTGTATTCTATCTGGTTTAAGGTGCTGAAAGAGCCCAAATTAGCAAATAAAAATACAGCTCAGAGGAAGTAAGTGCTGCCAGCACCCAACCAGGCAGAGGCTCTCAGGCGGAAGCTAGCTATCTAGTTTTAAATCCACTTTTGGGGGAAGCCAGCCCTCAGCCAAGGCCAGAAAGAAGAGCCACCTTCCATTACTGGACTTCTTTTGGGAGGTCACATGACTAGTGTCCTCCATGAGGGTAGCTGAAGTGTGTCTCCAAGTCTGTTTGGGCTCACAGTGCAACTCTGTGGTCTTTGTTTTAACATCAGGGCCATGAAAGTGAAGCAGTGATGAAACCATGCCCAGTTACCTTCTAAAGTTGGGAAGAAAAAGGCTGTTGTGAAGGTTTCCTGGGACACTTCCTGAGGGTTGCCCCTCCTCTGGACTGCACTGGAGGCATGCTTGTGCTGCACAAGGTGCCTCAAGCCTAGGCCCTCAAAGCAGCATAGGATGTCCAGGTCATTACTCTCCCCTGGCTCCAGCCTGCATCTCTGGGCACCCTAAACCCCACCTGCCCTGCAATGCCTAAGAAGCTTGACCCAGAGGGTGTGGGAAATATTAATAATAAAAATGGTTAATATTCACTAGGGGCTTACTCTGTCAGCACTATACATTCATAAGTTCATTTTCTTCTCATATTAATCCTATGAGGTAAGTTCAGTGAGTATCTTTACTGAGAACACAGAAAAGGTCAGAGGGGTTAAGAAACTTGACCAAGGTTACAAGCTAGAAGCAAGACAGCTGTAATTCAAATACAGACCTCTCTGACTCTAATCATAGTTCCTAGACCACCTGCAGCTGCTCCTGGTAAGAAAAAGTGGGCTTTGTGCTCCCCAGTGGCAATAAAACCTTCCCGCTGGTGCCTCTTCCCTTCTCCCACCCTTGGTGTTTGTTACAACAGCTGCCCGCAGAAGGACTTGAAGCTTAGGCTCTGGATGCTGCCTCTTCCCTGCAGGCAGCTTGAAGGCCTCATTATCCCAGAACCTCCCAAGAAGCCTGACAGCTAGGGGTGAACTGCTTCACAGATCTTAGGATAAATACTCAAATCCAATGTATGGCCTGTAAGGCCCCCTTCTCCTTCTGCCCCCAAATGCCTCAAACTCTAGGCCCACTGGCTTCTCTCGCTTCCTCCAGGCCATCGCTGGTGAAAGCCCAGCTTCTTCCCATTGCTGCTCACTTTCCCTAGAATGCTTTTCCTTCTCACTGCTCTCTACCCAAATCCTACCCATCCCTTCTGATTTAAATGAAATATTTAGAACCTCAGAAAAATTACACAGAATAACATAAACACCTGTGTTCCCACCAGCCAATTTTATCAAACCTTAACATTTCTACCATCCTTGCTTTGGTTTTTAAAAGCTTTTTAAAATACAGCATTTCAGATACCATTCAAGCCACCTGTGTACCCCTCCTTCATGCCATTCCTCTACCCTTCTTCCCCAGAGATCACCAAGATTGGCTGAAACTTGGGGGTTTGGCATCCCTCTGCATGTTTTTATACTATATTAACTCATGCAAATGTCTGTAGTCCTAAAATGTTATATAGCTTTGTTTTGCTTGTTTTCAAACTCTGTGTGTCATTCTGTAACTTGATATTTTGAGATATGTCAGTATTAATGCATATATATCTGTTCATTTTGGCTGCTGGATAGAATTCCACAACTATGGCATGAAAATGCCACACTTTACCCTTTCCTTTTGCAGGGGGACATGAAGATTGTTCCAATGGTAGCTATTACAAACAATGCTGCATGTTTCCAGATGTGGCTCTTGAACTTTTTTAGATTTGCCCAAATTGCTTCAAACTGATTGTAACAATTTACACTCCCACCCGCAGTTTATGAGAGTTCCCACTGTTCCACATCCTCACCAATACTCGTATTATGAGACTTTAAAATTTTTGCCAATTTGATAGGTGTGAAGTGGTATCTCAATTTAATTGGCAGTTTCCTGATTTCTAGTGAGTTTGGGCATGAAAATATGCCCAAATGTTCATAATTAATGTTCTTCTGTGCATTGCCCATTCTTAACTTTGGACTATTTTTCTATTGGGGTCCTTCATCCTTTTCTTATTGATTTGTAGGAAATTCTTTTTTTTTTTTAGACAGAGTCTTGCTCTGTGTGTGGGCTAGAGTGCAGTGGCGTCATCATAGCTCACTTGCAACCTCCAACTCCTGGGCTCAAGTGATTCTCCTGCCTCAGCCTCCCGAGTAGCTGGGACTACAGGTATGCGCCACCGTGCCTGGCTAATTTTTTTATTTTTTGTAAAGACGGGTCTCGCTTTGTTGTTCAGGCTGGTCTCAAATTCCTGGGCTCAAGCGATCCTCCTGCCTCGGCCTCCCAAAGAGCTGGGATTACAGGCGTGAGCCACCGCCCCTAGTGATTTATAGGAATTCTTCGTAAAAAATTCTTGGCCAAGTATGGTGGCACATGCCTGTAGTCTCAGCTACTCAGAAAGCTGGGGCAGGAGGATCACTTGAGGCCAGGAGTTCAAGTCTAGACTAGGCAACATAGTGAGACCCTGTCTCTAAAAATAAATTATAATTAAAAAAATTAAGAAAAAATCAGGAATTAATAAATTTAAAAACATCCTCCTCCAGTCTCTGGCTTGTCTTTCAACTTTGTTTATGGTCTCTATTGTTGAAAAGAACACTTTAATTCTTAATTCCTTGGTAGTCTAGTGGTTAGGGTTTGGCAGTTTCACTGCTGTGGCCAGGGTTCACTTGCTATCAGGGAATTCTTGCTTCCTAGCTGATATTTCTCTTTTCTGTAGAATGTCAGCTCTGTGAGGGCAAGGACTTTTTGTTCACCACTCTATCCTCAGCACCTGGAAAATGAACACTGACTGCATGGATGAATGCAATTTTGTTTGTAATCAATTGTATCAATCTCATCTGTTAGGCTCAGACTTACAAAATTTTATTTAAGAATTCTTTTGCTACCTGGTGGCCATAAAAATATTTTCCTCTATTCTCTTTTAAGAGCATTATAGTTTTGCATTTCACACTTAGGTCTGTGATCTATGTGAAACTGACTTCTAATTATGGTATGAAGTAGGGATCTAATTTTATTTTTTCTTATGTGGATAACCATTTGCTCCCCTAGCACTTTTTGAATCACCCCTTTTCCCAACTGTTCTGCAATACTATCATTTTATATATCAAGTTTTTATAAATGCATAAGTAGGTATGTTCTGTCCTGTCTAGTATGATTCATTTGTCTAATCCTTACTCTAGTACCATACTATCTTAATTATGTTGGCCTTATATCTTTTTTTTTTTTTTTTTTAGAAATGGGGTCTCACTTTGTCACTCAGGCTGGCACACTGGCATGATCATAGCTCACTGCAGCTGCAACTCCTAGGCTCAAGAGATCCTCCCTCCTCTGACTCCCAAGTAGCCTGGCACCACAGGCATGTGCCACCATGCCTGGCTAATTTTTAAATTTTTTTTAGAGATGGGGTCTTGCTATGTTGTCCAGGCTGGTCTTAAACTCCTGGGATCGAGCGATCCTCCCGCCTCCGCCTCCTGAGTCACTGGTATTCTAGGCATAAGCCATCATGCCCAGCTATGGCCTTATATCTTGATGGTCTTGATATCTCATAGGGCAAGTTTTTCTCTTACTAATCTTTAAGGTCCCAGATTCAATATCTCTTTCTCATGGAAGGCTATCCATGATTCCCCAGATTAGGTTGGTTGTCCTGTCTATATATTCCTATAGCACTTAGTACTTCATTTATTTAATGTCTGCTGCTCTATCTGTTTATAAGTTCCTGCAGGGCTGGGACAACATCTATTCTGATCACTGTCATAGTCCCTCCACAAAGCACAATGCTGGCACATAACTGGCATGCAATAAATATTTGGTAAATAAAAGAATGGGGAAGGAAAGGATAATCTGTTTTGGGGAAAGACCTTGTGGTACAACAGTGATATAGGCAGACATCTGTGCAGAAAGATCCTGTGGGGGAGAGGCAGAAGAAAGCATAAAGCTGTATCCTCAGGACATGGCATGAGGTCTGGCAGGTACCAGATGCTCAGTAAGCACTTGAAGACTGAATATAGGAATGAAATATCACTCCCCATTCACTAAATTATAATTTTTAAAAATAGGTAATTTTTTTGAGGGCCATGTGACAGGTATTTTATATGGATTATCTCATTAAATCTTTAAAACAACTCTATCAGATGGGTGCTATAATTATTTCCATTTACAGATGAGGAAATTGAGGCCTAGAGAAGTTAAATAATTTGATCAAGGTCAGAAGCCAGTAGCTTAAAGGAACTGGTATGTGAATCCAGAGCTGTCTGGCTCCAGCACCTGAGTCCCTCACCATTAGGTTATACTCGGGCTTTGTGACACAGGGACCAGCTGAAAAGTGACTCTCTTGAATGGGGGTGAGTAGCTATGTCTAAAACTAAATTCCCTAAGAGTTAATGTGCTTTTGAAGCACTATATGTATTCATAACATAATCATGATAATAGAGCTTTTTCTATTAAACATATGATACTCACTAGGGGTGCTGGCCTTTGGTGAGGGAGATGTTAAATAGTGTTTCAGATGACAAGAGAACAGGGAATGTAACTTCTTTTAATCCAACCAATTCTAAAATGTCAGAATGAGACTGGCAGGAAATATTTTAAATCAATAGTTCTCAAAGTGTGGTTTCCAGGCCATTAGCATCACCTGGGAATTTCTTAGAACTATAAATTCTTGAGCCCCACCCCGGACTTACTTAACTACGGTGATGGGGCCCAGCCATGTGTGGTTTAACAAGCCCTGCAGATGATTCTGATGTATGCTCAAGTTTGAGAACCACTGCTTTAAATCTTCACCCTTGGAGCAGAGCTTCGCAACACTGTGTCACTTGGGCCGCACATGGTTTACAGGTGTGGTGGTCTCCTTGGCCCAGCTGGGAGGAGGCCACAGCCTGCAGGCCAATCACAACCAGTCTTGTCTTTACTGGACATTTTTGTTATATATTATTTTCTGAGTGCTGTGAAGTGAAAAAAAGCCAGAAAGCACTGCCTTTAGAAATCCAGGAACTTCTCATTTATTTTTTAAAAATCTGGTAATAATAATAATACCAACATTATTATAACAGCAAGAAAATATTATTTATTGAATGCCTACAATGTGCTAAGCAATTTATATATTTTTTGTTGTTATTGAAATCTCACAAACATCGTACGAGTTGGTTACTATTATTATTATCCCCATTTTACAGATATAAAAACAGGGCTTGGATAAGTGGAGAGATATCTTCAAGGTCATCCAGTCAATGCAGCGCAGGTAGAATGTACACCCTGGTCTTTCTAATGCCATGGTGCCTGTGCTCTTATAGGTCAAGGTCAATAATACTACTACTTCTAACATTTATTATAAGTTTACTCTGTGCCAGCCACCATTTTAAGCACATCATATACTTCTTCAATTATTACAACTATTATTATTCCCATTTTATAAATGAGGAAACAGAGGCTCAAAGATATTAAGTCACTTTCCCAAGGGCACAAACTAGTAAGTTGTGGAACTAGGATTTGAACTCAAGAAGTCTGGCTCAATTGCATGCTTTTAACCATCAGGAAAGCTTCCCAGTCCATGGAGGATGGAGAAAGAGAGACACTATGGTGATCATTTAGGGATGAAATTATTTAACTACTCCAACTGCTGCAGGACTGTGTAAGGTGGAGGGGATCTTTGGCTGGGCTGCTGTCATGGAGTCTGTTTGCTCTTTCCTTCCCTGTGTTTCCAGCTCACACCTGCTGCCCCAGGGCCTGGCCATGATGCTTATAGCACATAAGGCAGGTGCGTGTGGAGACACCATGCCCCTGAACAGGCTCTGGTTTACAGCTGCCTGTGGATTACATTCTTTTACGCATACATCATCACAGACTGGAGCCTCCTTCTGCAGCCTGTCCCGACCTTAGGGCCCTGAATAAAGTAAGCCTGGCAGTGAGACAGGAGAGGTCAGTTCCTCTTCTAGCAATAGTCACTGCCTTGGAGGCTTAACTACTCCCATTTGTGATTCTGGTCAGATGCCTAGGCATGTGTGGGGAAGCTGGGATCCTGACCTTCAGGACAAGGTGAGAATAGCTTAAACAATCAGGGGCACTTTCTGGGATGTATCCAATTTTTCTACATACACACCAGCTGGAGTGGAGTGGGGAAAGGATGGTATTGAGGTAGGGGGTTGACACAGAAGCTTGATGCTCATAAATAGGGAGAAAACAAACTTCTCCTAATTCTGAATTCATCTCTAACTTTGTAGCCAGTACTGCATGGACTTCTGTTATTTATACTTGCATTCCCTCAATTCCCTTGCATTGCTATTAAACACGGACTGGCTAGGATGCTTCCTCCTCCTCAAACTAAAAGGTCTGAGGTCAAATAGCAGGTCTTTAGGTGAGGAGCGGGTAAGCCTCTGGCCACAAATAGAGGAATACCACTCCAGAAGCCCCTTGCTATCAATAATTGTATCAAGTACAATTATACCTTGGTGTCAAGAATTGGTGGTTCTTACAGGATTCTATCACTTATACTCTAATCTTGCAGTGCTTACATATATAAGATTGTTTAGAAGGGTCTGGGGAGATGAGTGGGCCAAATTCGAAGCTGTGGCTGCTGGTGGTTAAGAATCACATAGAAGGCTCACCCTCATAAGCTTGTCACGTACCTTTCAGGAATGGGAAATGCAGACAGTGGCTATTCTGGAGTGATAGAAACTAAGGTGATATATCACAAAGTAGTGGCAGCCAGTGACTGGTACCCAAGCAATCCCCTTCTAAATCAAGTTCCTTGAGGGACAGGAACTATATCTTATTCATGACTGCATTTCTAGTGTGCAGAATCCTGGCACAAAATCAGCACTCAAGAAATATTTTGCAAAATGAAGCACTGATACACACTGTAACATGGATGAATCTTGAAAACATTATGCTGAGTGAAAGAAACCAGTAACAAAGGACCACATATTATATGATTCTTGAAATGTCCAGTGGGTAAATCTACAGGGACAGAAAGTAGATTAGTGGATGCCTAGGGCTGGGGAGGATGGGGCAATTGGAGAGTAATGGCTAAGGGGTGTAGGATTTCTTTTTAGAGTAATGAAAATGTTCTAAAATTGATTATGGTACTGGATACACAACTCTGGAAATATATTAAAAGTCATTGAATTTTACACTTTAAATGGGTGAAGTGTGTGGTATGTGAATTGTACCCCAAAAAGCCATTAAAAAAAGAAATATTTGATGAATAAGCAAATGAACAAATGAATATAGGATATAGTTGCTGACTCTTATTCTTGGAGTTACTTAGAACCATGGGCTATTAGAACCATGTAAAATGCCAGATAAGGAACATTCATTCACATACTCCTTCATGTATTCACTCATTCCACAGATACTTATGGACTGTCTAGCATGTATCTATGTACTATGCTAAATGATAGTGATTCAGCAGAAAACAAGATTGGTATAGATCCTACCTGCCCTCCTGGGGCATACATACTCACACTTATTGTTCCTTTTCTTTATTCAGAAATTTTCTAGTTAGAGCCATAGCTGACTTTCATTCTTAAGTTCAGTCTTTAAGAATACTGAGTTTTTTCCCAAAAATTTGGAGCTGAATCTTCCTTAAAATAACCTGAGCCCAAAGTGAAACTATCATGGAAATTTGAAGCCAACTCCCTTTGGCTACTTTTAAATTACAAGAGATAATCTCCCATGCTTTTTTTTTAGCTAAGAAAAAAAATCCAAATCTCCTTTGGATAGCAGATAAGTTAAAATGATAAAACCTGAACTACAGCTTTTAGCAGTGGCAATTGCCATTGGGAAAGATAAGTATCCACTGAACAAAGAAGGAAAAAAGATCCTACAAAATTTTGGGTGTGTGATCACTAAAACAGGTTTTGCACATGAGGAGCAAAATTAGTTCATGAGCTGTGAACTGCAAAACATCCTGCCCCAGTGTGAGGTGGGTGTCTGTTGCAGGTAGCAATGGATTTCCCATCTTCCAAGACAGCTGAAGGAGTTGTCTGACTCATTTCAGAAGAAGTGAGGTGATTCTTGGTGCAGTGCAACCAACGCAGCTTTGGTTTCAGTGGGTCAAACCACAAAAACGGAAGTGATGCCACGACACAGGGAGGTGGGATCATGAGGAGATTGAGAGTCTGAATTCAGGCAGACTTGGGTTCAAGTCATGCTGCTGCTACTTACCAGCTATCAGTAAATTTGGGCAACATAGTTAACCTCTTTCAGCCTCCGTTTCCTCTTCAGTGAAGTAACAGTTCCCCTCCCTCACTTGGGGCTTTATCACCTTCATGGCTTTCTGGTCCCCAACCTCAACCCTCTTCCTCAAAAGTCACTGCCAACTCTTGCCCCCTCTTTTTTCAGGAGATTCCCTAGGGTGTGTTTTGTTTGTTTGTTTTTTGGTGTGTATTTTATTTTGGGTTTTTTTCCCTCTTCATTTCACCACCCTCCAACTCTATCTTCAGACCCTGAGGCTCCCCACAGAAACCACAAAGGATCACTGTAAAGGGAAGTAACAGTTTTCATAAGGATTAAGTGAGATGATTAAGGTAAATAAATTTAAATAGAACAGTGAAGGTAAATGCATTCAGTATGATTTAGGGAAGCTGGGCATTTTTCAGAAAGCAAGATTTTTGTTATACTTCCATTTACAACCTAGCTCAGTTATGTGTTAATTAAGTAAAAGTGAACTGAAGTATAGTCCAACTACCTCATGTGGTTAAAAAATGTGAATGACAAGTGAAACCAAAGACAGAAGTTACAGGCTTCTATTTCTGCCAAGTCCTGATTTTGGATTAATCTTGAAAATGTCCTTTCAGCATAAATTCTACAATTTGCCCTTTCCTCAGTTGGGGCTTTATCACCTTCATGCCCTTCCCGTCCCCAGCCTCAACCCTCTTCCTCACAAGTCACTGCCAACTCTTGCCCCCTCTTTTCTCAGAATATCCTCTAGAGGGCGTGTGTGTGTGTGTGTGTGTGTGTGTGTGTGTGTGTGTATGCACACACACACTTTGGTTTTTTTGCCTCTTCATCTCACCACCTTCCAACTCTATCTTCAGACCCTGAGGCTCCCCACAGAAAACACAAAGGATCATTTGGCTTCCCTTTGGAAATGTAGAAAGTATGTTTTGGGGCAAATCCCAAATAGACACCTCTCCAAATGCCAGTATCTTCCCTAATGGTTTTTTTTATTTGTCTACATTTCAGATTTCTCTACGAAGCAGTGGCCCACAGAGAGCTGAGTTGGTTTCAAGAGTCCAGGAGACATACCTGGCTGCTTTCTGAGTAAGCTCCAGTGGGAAATCAGGGCACAGCAATTGTAGCAAACAGTGATATTCTTTCATGGTCAGCAAATCTGAAGTGGAAATGGAGAGGAACACATTAGGTCTTTGCATTTCAAGTTACCGTTCTCTTTTTGGTCATTTCATGACTTTCAGACCCAGTCTTGGTAGAACTGCTCTTTTAAAGGTGAGTCAGTGTTAAGGGTGTTCTAACCACTAACCTCCAGGGGTAAGATTTTAAGATCAATATTTCTACAAAACTTTTCCTGGGTGGGTGGCACCCAGTTACATTTTGACCAAAGCAGCTTCACTAGTTTGAGAAATGGTCCAGTGAAGGGAGGAAACAAGAGAGGAACCTTTATCAGCCTTCTTAGTTTGGGTTTCCTTGTATATAAAAATCAGGAAGAACGGGTCATTTCAAAGCTGGTTAAATCTGCTGAAATTTTCTGGCATGGAACATTCACCACCACATGCCCAAAGACCATCCACAGAATATCTGGAAGCAGTACTAAGGCAAACAGTCTTGCAGTGCATGGAGGAGAAGGGTATAGCATAGAAACCCACAGACCTTATTACTCTGTCATCCAGTATTGCAGCAGGCTGGCTACTTTTGGATGCCTGCACACAAATCTGGTCATCCTATTACAGGAAGCCAAGACAAAGGTCCAAGATTTACAATCAAAGCAACCAAGGCAAATGATTCCTGATATACATAAGCAGTGCTTTGGGAGAGATAAGCCAGGATGAGGCTTTGCGGTCCAGCAGAAAACCCAGAGAGGCAAATCTCAGAAAGGTTTATAGTATCCCCAGGGAGAAGACATACACTGATGCTTAAAAGTTGTTTGTTACTGCATATACTAAAGCCAAAAGATTTTAGATCAGCCAAGTAGCAGCAATCTGCTAGTATTACCATATACCAAAGCATTTCAAATATGGAAGGACGTGGTCATGCTAAAGCAAGAACAATCCACTCTGAAGCCAAACTGACTGGGAGGAGGATGGGTGAGAGGAGGGAATCCAGAGGGCATGGCTACATTTGGGGAATGAAGACGATGATCACAGGCACTTGGTTTCTTTGGACCCAAGTTACCCCAAGCCACAGGAATCCAGATCTCCTGCCCCTCTTCGTTCGGTTGATGCTTTTCCAAGACAAAAACCCCAAATCTCTAGGGACAGGCTTGGGTTCCTACTACTTTTTCATCAAAGCTGAATTCAAGGTGGGGGCAGAAAGTTAGACTAACCACACTGCCAAAGTCAGGAACACCAAAGGAACAGACTCAGCGTCAGTGTAGGTCAAAGGATCAATATGGCTTTTGTGGCCGCCTTCTTGGCCACAGTGGGGTGTGCACTTTCCTCTCCTCACTCGCCTGACCTTGGGCACAGCCTGGCAGGAGGTCTTGTTCTTCAAGGGAGGGAGTAATAGCCACTCATGGTCTCACAGACTTGGGGCGAGGAACAGGATAGGAAAAGGGAAGGGAGAAAAGCCACTGAATCTAACGTGTTCTCACTTTATTCTCACTCCAGAACTCCCAATAGAGAAAGAGGAGTGATTTCTGGCAGGGAGGTAATAAAGAAGGTTCTATCTCTACATCATCAGTGCTTTTCTAGGCTAAACTTTAGTAGATGTATCTGATAGCATTCTTAGTGGGAGTCAAAGTGTTCCACAGGAATTCACATTTATCCCCCAAATTACCTACACAATATCCTTGGGAAGATAAACAGGGTGAAGAAAAATGAGAAGTCTAGACAGAGAGAGAGAGAGAGAAATTTAATTAAGAAAGACAATTCTAGGGATCAATCTTAGCCTCCAGGTTTCCAGACTCTAGGCCCTCTTTAGGTTCTTGATGTTATTCTAACTCATGTACTTCAAATATAATGCTTGGTGCTTGCTTCAGCAGCACATATACTAAAATTGGAACGATACAGAGAAGATTAGCATGGCTCCTGCGCAAGGATGACACGCAAATTCGTGAAGGGTTCCATATTTAAAAAACAAAACAAAACAAATATAATGCTTGTTTCCCAAGGACAGAAGAATGCTTTACAAAAATCACTTTGTACAATAAAAGGCTTTTAAAAATACTAAAAACAGAATACATCCTGCTCACCACTTCTGGAACTCCATTCTCTTAAATGTTAAGTGAAGAAGGTAGTCAGATAAAGAGATTAATGAAAATACAAGCAAATAAACAACTCTTAATCGTGGAAGAGAATAGTTCTAATTCTACTAACATAGTGACCAGATAATATCAAGGCCAGATGATTTCAAAGGAGAGGCATCTGCCGCTTGGAAAGTTGGTGTACAATGGGTATTGGGAAAAGGGCAAGTGGTAAGACTTGTTCCACAGTCAGAACACCGATGAGCACATGGGAGCTGTCCCCTTCCTGCTCCATAGGCTAGGGTTCAAATCTTGGCTCTGCAATTTACCAGGTATGTTACCTTGGGCAAACTGCTTAATCTCTCTAAATCTCAGTTTCTCAGCTGTAAAATGGGAATGATAATACCTAATTTTCAGGGTTGAAGTCAAGTGTAAAAGAGATGACATCTGTAAAGTACATAGCAGAATGTTTAGAATGTAGTAACGCCAAACAATGGGAGTTGTTTGTTTTGTTTTTAAATCCTGGGAGCATTGTGCTGCTATAAACATTCGAGTGCAGATGTCTTTATTATAGAATGTCTTTTTTTCCTTTGGGTAAATAGCCAGTAGTGGGATTGCTGGATCAAATGGTAACTGCGGTGAATTAACACATCTGGTATTATCCTGGATGGAGCTAGAACCCATTCTTCGAAGCGAAGTACCACAAGAATGGAAAAACAACCACCCCTGGTACTCATTATCAAATTAGTACTAACTGATCAATACTTATGTCACACATGGCAATAATATTAATCAGGGGGCAGGCAGGCGGGAGGGAGGAAAGGGGGTGGAGGAGATGGGAAAACTCTCACCGAATGGGTGTGGGGCACACAGTTTGGGGGATGTCCACGATTGTAGCTCTGACTTGGGCAGTGCATAGGCAATATATATAACCAAAGTGTTGTACCCCCATAATATTCTGAAATAAAAGAAAAAAAAATCCTGGGAGCAAAGAGAGGAGAGGACAGGGGAGGAGAAGACATTTCTTGCTGAGATTGAGCGCTTCAACACCTAGAAGTGATCTGCCTTGAAAATTCTCTGTCAGGTTGCCTAAGCCAAATCCATTTTTGGAAGGCATTGGTATAAGATCAAAATCAGAACACTCTCCACAAATTGGTGCATCTCTTTTTGTGGGTGATCAGAACTGTTAAACTTTCTTCTTCTAAGCCTTGTACTAGTCTCACCAACTGAGTATCTGGCTCTGGACTTGAGGTTTTTATACCCTTGATCCTATCATCTCCAGAGGCAGCACAGCATAGCATTGTGGCTAATAGCATGGACTTTAGAGTTAGACTGCCTGGGTCCAAATCATAGCTTTGCCAATGACTTCAAATTACTTGACCTTTATGCTCCTCATGCCTCAGTTTTCCCATCTATGAAATGATGGTATGAACATCGTAGGGTTGTTATGTGTTAATGTAAAGTACTTAGGACAGTGTCTGACCATCATAAGGGTCATCTGTTAGGATTTGCTATTATTATTTTAGAAATAAAGAAACTAGGGCTCAGAGAGGTTAATTATTTTCCTAAGGAAACAACTAGGAAGAGGTCTGAGATTCAGACCTGAGCCTATCGCAGGCTCCAAAGGTCTTGCAAGTTCCACCCTAGCAGGTGGGATCCAGCTGTTTTGTGAAGGACTTAACTTCTGATGATAGGATTGTTCATGTCAGGTGACTGACAGACTTTCTATCTAAGTTAAACAACAGCTACCCTTCAGGCAGGCCACATTAAAGAGGGCAGGATAGGCAGCTGTATTAGTGCAGAGCTCAGACTTTGCAATCAGATGACCTGGCTTCGAAATCTGGCCACCAGCATGATTTGGATAAGTCATAACTTCTCTGAATTTTGGTTTCCTTGTCTTAAAAGTATGAATAACCACAGTACCTACCTAATGGAATTGTTGTAAAAAATCAAAAGAGGTAATTTATATGTAAAGTACCTTTCTGAAAGCAATTAGCAAAGTGCTCAATAAATGGTGGTAGTATTTTATAATTATTAACTGATTAAAACTTGAGGTCCTAAAATTAAGGAATCTTTGGACTTAACTAATGCCCTTAGCACATCATAGTAAATATCTGTTGAAGGAATGAATGAATAAAAACATGCATCACATAGTGGCCCAAATCAAAATTCACAGGGTCAAAGTTCTGGTCACTGTGTGAACACAGAGATGGGGGATCACCAGGCACAGGAGGGATTTCTGCAAACTTAGGGGGATATGAGGAGAAGCCAGGAGCTGTAAAGTGCTAAAAATGGAAAATGTCCTATTTGGTAGGTACTACAACTCTCAACAAACACAATAAATCATAGCAGTTGTACTACCTGGGCTTGTTCACTCCTAGAACCTTCCCAACAAGTGCTCGATTCAGTAGGCTTGAATATTTATTTTCATAGGAATGCATCACCAATTTTACAATGAAAACCAGAGTAAGCCTAGGGTTCATTTCACAGAAATTCACTTTACCACTGTTACAACTCTAGCATGGATACTACTGTTTTCAAGATAAACAATGCCTTAACTCAAAATATTCTCTTGTTGGTTATCTCCACTCTAATCCTACAGAGTGCTAGATGAGGTTATTTTAGCTAAGAAAATTAATCTAGTCAGAAATTATTGATTCCTAATATATTCAAATTCTAACTCATTCTCATTTGTAGGAAAAGGATGTCTTTTCTACATCTGGTCTGCCTTTTTGCTGTGGAAATTCCTGCCTCTGAAGCTCTGTGGGAGCAGCTTAGTCATTTCTACATTGTTGTTGCAGACCACCATGTGTGTCCACAACATTTGCTCAGAAGAACTGTGGCAGTATGTGGTTGTAGACTCAGATGCCTTTGCTCTTCCTGGGACATGGTACCTTTGCCAGGGTCAGAGTAGAGTCTCCGGGATGGAACTGGGGCCATATCTTTGTCCCTTACTCAGAGAAACCCTTCCCCAAAGCTCAAATCAAGGATTTTTAGCTGCAAAAATATGGGGGATGAAATGGGATTTAGCCTAAATTCATTTGTGTGAGTGCCTCCATGTTGGCTGGGTGAGATAGTGCTGGACAAGGTAGAGATAATGAAATGCTACCACGCCATGGGGAATCTCAGAGGACTGAACAGCCTCTAGTTGGTTGGCTGCATGATCTCAATAGGAACTACCCACAGAGGCCAGAGAATACCACAACCCCTGAGTGGACTCTCCAATTTTCAGCTGCAATTGTTTTTATGTTCTTTTATGCAGGGGTTGTGAAGTCTCATTCTAAATGACACTCATCCTCAGCCAGGCTGCTCTGCCAAGGGATGCTCGGAAGGACATGGATAGTTCAGGGCATGACCACACCACCCCTTCTCATCCCTAGGGCACTGAGGCTTTGTTACCAGGCCACAGCTGAGTAAATACTTCTCACTGCTACTCTGCAAGGAGGGGGAGGGGAGTGAGGGAGAGAGGGGAGCAGGAGGGAGGAAGGCGGCAAGACATCTGACAGTGTCACTC
This sequence comes from Daubentonia madagascariensis, assembly GCA_023783475.1. NCBI lineage: Eukaryota > Metazoa > Chordata > Mammalia > Primates > Daubentoniidae > Daubentonia > Daubentonia madagascariensis. The sequence goes on from JAKFHU010000403.1 coordinate 997,405, forward strand.
CCCATGTAGCACTTGGGACCACAAGTCACAAGAAGATTGCTAACATCCTAGGGCCATGTTCCTGTTGAGCAAAGCCCCAGAAGAGCAGGCTGTGTTATTAAATTTTATCTTCTTTGGCAGCACTGTTGCTTTATATTATAAACGGAGGGAAATGATAATTAGTTTACTGAAAGGGAAATTATCTTACAAAAGGAAGGAGAAGCAGTGGCTTCCAATGACACCTGTGGGGTGAAGTACTTGGGCCATTATTAATACTATTTTTTGCCAACTCATTACTCCCCAGAGCATCTTTAGTATGTTCAAACAGGGGCAGAAAGCCCCTTTAGTTTTTTATATTTTATTATGACTAAGTCAGACACAAAGCAAGAAATATATTTAGCCTATTTCTATTTGACCAGTATATATGTTCTAGGCAAAGTATCAGACATAGTAACAATTTCATGGCCATGTTTAGAATGAATAAAAGCAACTCCCCAGGAACTGTTTATAGAAGATAAAGATTTAAAGAAATGTGGGCATTTCCAATCAGGGTCTGAAAATTCTTTCCCAGGGTCATGTATGACACATTACGACAATCTGATCAGGTTTTTAGGCTAACAATAGCCATCCCTAGCCACCACTGGGGGCCTGAACCAGAGGCCTCAACTGACATGATAAAACCCTTGGGATATTGCCCTCTCTTCTGTCTATCATGGTGGGGCCATTGAGAGTTGGAGGACCAAAGCAAGGCTTTGTTCTGGGGGAGGTTTTGTCTTAGAAAGCTTTGATGACATGAAACTCAACAGGCGGCACATGCCTCGGGTGGGCAGATATATGGCATTGTGGAAGGAGGTACTGGTGCCAGGAGGAAAGAAAGCCTCTCACTAGTAGCAACAGGGCTAGCTACTCTGGCATGGGCAAAGTTTCCTACCCATTTATTGAGGAAATGGGGGGCAGTTTTGGGCACAAAACTATGAAGCAAGATCTTGGCATCATAAGCTCCCAAAGGGTCCAGGAACCCATCAAAGAAGTTATTCAAGCCTAGCATTTGCACCAACACTCACATGCTCATGCACCTCCACCAGGTGTTGCCGCTTCACATTTTTGCTTAGAAATAGGAGGATAGGGTGTGCCCTTTGAAACAGACACCTCAGAGCCAAGGTGTAATCCTCCTCCAGGAAGAAGGAGGTACTGTCACAAACTCCTGCGACTCTCTCCTGTTCTTAATTGGACAGAAATGGTTAAACAGGCACAAGAGCTAAAGTGGAGAATGAACTTTAATCCCTCCTAATGGTGACTAAATGTGAGAGAAAACATCCTGCCCTCCCAATGGTGATATATCTGGAATACCTCACTCAACCTTTGAAAAAGAGGAAGCATTTTTAATTTCCTTCTATGGGTTTTTATGGCCAGAATGAGGGTTTTTAATGTTGTTTTAGGGGGGAAAAAGTCTATTCTATTACAGAGACACATCATGATATAGAGAAAAGAACCTGGTCTAGTTCAGCAAAGAACTGATTGTATTCCTCTGGGCACATTTCTAGGCCTCAGTTTTCCCACCTGTAAAATAAGGATGTTGTAGTATATGAAGGTTGAAAAAAATTTTTAAGAGATATACACTTTAAAAAATGGAAATCTTATAAGAAGCCTCAAAAAGCCTTTCTTACCAAACTTTCTCTTCAACAGCCCTCACTGAGGCTAAAGGCAGCAGGGAGAGAAGGCCTGAGGCACTGCCTTAAACCTCTAGAGCTCTACAAAGGGCAGTTTGAAAATCACTGGCCATAACCCCTAAGTAGGTCTCATATAGCGCAGCGGTTAAGAATGCAGGCTTTGCCAGGCATGGGGGCACACACTTATAGTCCCAGCTACCTGGGAGGCTGAGGCAGGAGGATGGCTTGAGCCCAGGAGTTTGAGGCTGCAGTGAGCTATGGTCATGCTACTGCATTCCAGCCTGGGTGACAGAGCAAAACATTGTCTCTTTAAGAAGAAAAAAAAAAGAGTGCAGGCTCCTAAATCAGCCAACCCAGGTCCAAATCCTGTTTCTTAAGCTAGCTAGCCATGTGACACTGGGCAAGCTAGTTGGAAATGAGGGCGAATAATAATAGTATGAATAATGATAATACCAATACTAATCATGAAGAGTTTTAGAGAGGATTTAAAGAGATGATTAAAAGAAGGGAGAGATGGTAAATGGTAAATTAAACTGCTAGTATATGGCACAGGTAAGCATTCAATAAACAGTACCTGCTCTTGTTATTACTTTTCTGCATTTGAGGCACACAGGTGGGATGGCACCTGCATAACAAAAGGCACAATTCATTGATTCCCCTTCAGCTCAAGCCAGTGGGTGGCTTAAACAATCCTATTTCTTATCTCACCATTATTTTATCATGTCTTTGTTCTTTATTGATGAGTGAAAACAGACTTCCTGCCTGAAGGCAGGTGCACATCACTTTCCTGGATGGTCAATGCACCGCCAATTCTCTATCACCTCACTTTTAATAGTGCTGATGGCTCCTATTTGTAGAGAGAATGTAGAATTATGCAAACCATTTGTACATGCCTTATCACTTTTGAGCCCTATAAGAACCTTGCAGGGCAGGAAGAGGACAATGATATTATGCCCATTTTAATAGACAAGGAAAATGAGCCTCAGCAAGGGACAAAATTTTCACGTTAAGTGGTAGTGCCAGGATCAAATCAAGCATTCGCCTTCTAGGGCGAAGCCTCTTTCTACCACACAGGCTAGTTCTCTATGATGTCCTTTCCTTTTCTTTTCTTTTCTTTTGAGACAGGGTGTCGCCCTGTTGCCCAGGCTAGAGTGCAGTGGTGTCATCATAGCTCACTGCAGCCTCAAACTTCTGGTCTCAAGTGATCCTCCTGACTCAGCCTCCTGAATAGCTGGGATTATAGGCCTGTGTCCACATGCCCGGCTAATTTTTTTTTTTTTTTTTTTTGTAGAGACAGGGTCTTGCTATTGCTCAGTCTGGTCTTGAACTCCTGGTCTCAAGCGATCCTCCTGCCTCAGCCTCCCAAGTAGCTAGGACTATAGGTGTGTGCCACCACACCCAGCTTGGGATGGAATTTTATAAGCTATTAACAAAACTGTCCAATGAGGACTTAAAAAAGCAAGCCACAGAAAACAAAAACTAATAAAAGTTATTATAATTTCTCTGAGCTTTCCACTGTCCAAAGCAGCCACAGAATAAATAAGTGGAACAATTTATGCATTTGATTTGCTTAAAATGCATTTTCCTTCTTTTCTAAATAAATATAAACAGAAGCAGTGGCTAACAGGTTTACTCACTGAGGGTGAGTTGAACCAAGACAGACTAAAAATAAAAAACCAACAATCTAAGTTCTCTGGTTCTTGATGGGTGTATGAGCAGGGGAAGGCTGTTGCCAGCATGTGGGCATGTTTATAAAGACCACAGCCTGATCGCTAGTCAGAGTCCACTAACTTCTACCAATGATGATGGATTTCTGGCTACCCACCAACTAAAAAACAGACTTAAGAAACAGAAACAGCAGGAACCAGAAAGAGGGTTAGATATAGATAAACACATACATCTTTTCAGATGAATCCACCTTTGTCTTTCCTGCTGTTTTCTGTCTTTTGTGGGCATATATAGTACCATATCTATAATTATACGCATATGTGTGGGTAAGAGAAAGGCAGCTAGAGAAAGAAGAGTGTCTGACTCTTTGGGGACTGGATGGGGAAGGAAATTGATGTTAGCAGTTACTATTCCTTAAAGCCATCAGCTTTGTTTTTCAAAGTATGGTTTTCCTGGTAAAGGATCCTTTGCCTGTAATGTAAGCAAATCATTCATCTTATTTTAATAAAAATGTGAGCCAAATGATAGTGTTCTCTATCCTGGGAAATGACACAATAGTTAGGCTTTCTGAACCCTGATCCTTATCTTTCACTGGGACTGGCAGGCATACAAGAAGAAAAGGATGGCTGGGCGCAGTGGCTCACGCCTATAATCCTAGCACTTTGGGAGGCTGAGGTGGGAGGATCACTTAAGGCCAGGAGTTCAAGACCAACCTGAGCAACATAGTGAGACCCCATCACTACAAAAAAAAAAAAAAAGAAAAGAAAAGAAAAGAAAGAAAAAAAGAAAAATTAGCTGGGTGTGGCGGCATACACCTGTAGTCCCTCCTACTCAGGAGGCTGAGGCAGGAGTACTGCCTGAACCCAGGAGTTTGAGGTTTCAGTGAGCTATGATGATACCACTGCACTCTAGCCCAGGCAACTGAGTGAGATCCTGTCTCAAAAATTTTTTAAAAATAATAAATAAATAAAAATAAGAAAAAGATAAAGAATACCCCAGTGGCATCAAAGGATGAACTCATCTAATTTCTTTTAAGCACAAGTATTCTAAAAGAAAAAGTCTGGTCTTACTCACTGGGGTTTGGATTAAGTACCTGGTTTCCCCATTGATGAGTGGCCTTCAACTGGGCACCAACTCTTTGTGCCTTAGTTTTTTTCCTCTGTCATGCCTCACATATAAATGATCAGGGCTGATTAGACTAAGTAAAATACATTTTAAAGTATATAAGGTTGTATACCCTTTTACCTTTTGAGTTTTGTCATGTTCATGTATAACCTATTTTAAAAATTAAGAAAACAAACAAAAGTATGAGCAATGAGAACACATCAAAGGTCTTTAAAAAGCAAGACTATTAAGAATCATTTTTAAAAGTGCAAACCTTTTATCTCAATAATCCTGAGGATTCTTTTTGCATCTAACATTCTAGGATTCTTTCATTGTAATTCTCTGTGGTTGAGGCAGTAGTACAAAGACCAGGTAGGGTATAAATTTGAATCCATATAGCATATAACTTGCTAGAAGAATGGGAATACTGGGAAACCCACTTTACTGCTTTCTAGTGTAGCATCATATAGTAGCTAAGAACACGTGATTTGGAATTAAGACAGGCCTGAATTCAAAATACCCCTACTACTTCCTAGCTATGTGGGCTTGGGTAAACTTCTTTAAGCCCCAGTTTTCTCATTTGTAAAATGTTATAAATTGCTTCCTCCCAGACTTTATACAACAGCGGCCCCTGCTATTGCCCTGACTGCATCTCAGGGCAGTCAGAAATATTAGCAAAAAAAAATTCACCCCTTGCTCAGAATATTTCAGCCACACTAGCTTTGCTGTTCCATGAATATGTCAAGCATACTCTTGCCTCAGGCTTTTGTACCTGCTGTCCCCTCTGCCCCTAGATACCTGCATAGCTCTTACTTCCTTCAGGTCTCTGCTCAAATGCCATCTTATAAGTTAGGCCTCCCCTGGCCATAGTATTTAAAACAATAACTCTTCCCCTAAACCCTGTCTCATTTTCCTGCTTTATTTTTCTCCATAGCATTTACTACTGTATGATCTACCATTATATATATATATATTTTTTTTTTTTTTTTGAGACACAGTCTCGCTCTGTTGCCCTGGGTAAAGTGCAGTGCAGTGGTATCATCATAGCTCACTGCAGCCTCCAGCTCCTGGGCTTAAGTGATCCTCCTGCCTCAGCCTCCCAAGTAGCTGGAACTGCAGGTACATGCCACCACTCCTGGCTAATTTCTTCTAAATTTTTCTATTTTTGGCTGAGATGGGGTCTTGCTCTTGCTCAGGCTGGTCTCGAACTCCTGACCTCAAGTGATTCTCCTGCCTCGGCCTCCCAGAGTGCCAGGATACAGGTGTGAGCCACTGCACCCGCCCAAATTTTTAACTGTATTACCTGTTTCCACAGTAGAAGCTCCAAGAGGGCAAGGATTTTGATTCTTTTATTCATTGTTGGTCTTTAAATAATCGTCAGAAGAGTACAACTGCTGTGAAAAGTATGTGAGATAATGCTTCTGAAGCTCTTAGCACTCACTGTCTAGGGCAGAGAATATGGCTGGCAGACAGGTTTTGTTTGGCTTGAACTGTGTTTTTAAATTTTTGAGGCAAAATATTTTAAAAAATCAAGATATTTCCCCAAACACAATCTAGATTTGAGATATCTCTTTTTAAAAAAATCCGAAGACCTGGCAAGAGTGGGCCAGCATTCCTGCATGGAGCTGAGGAAGAGGATGCCCTTGCCTGTTTACACTGAGTAACACCTGAACTTCTTACATTACCAGCCTGGCCACTGTAGGCATCTGAATTTTCAAACCCAGATGGAGAATTTCTCTCTGAAAGCTCTTACAATAAAGATTGAGATTCACTCTGAGGCTGCTGCGGAGACTAGATGCCTCACATGTGGTGGCAGCAGCTGTGACAGTGCAGCTCCCGGGGGTGACGGGCATGGACATGGGGTGGTTTTGGTATCAAGATTATGCTGGCCCTGTGAAACATGTTGAGAAGTCTTCCCTCTTCCTCACTTCACTAAAGGAGTTAGTTAAGGTTGAATTCCAGCTTTATTTCTACCCTAATTGATTGGTGGAATTCAATGAAACCATTTATGCCTGGCATTTTCCTTGAGGGGAAGTTTTTAATTACAGATTTAATTTCCTTAAGAGATGTGGGACTGTTCAGATGATTTATTTCTTCCTGTATCCATTTTGGAAGGTTGTGGTTTTCAAGGAAGTATGTCCATCTGAGTTGTAGAATTTATCAGATGAAGTTGTTTTTTATATCCCATCATCATTTTAATGTCTGGATGTTCTGTAGTAATGTTCCCTTTATTATTCATGACATTGGTAATTTGTGTTTTCTTTTTTTCTTAGATAAGTTTTGTGAAGGGTTTATAAATTTTATTTATCTTTTTAAAGAAAAAATAAAGATTTAATTCATCTGACTAGATGAGTGCAAGATGAAAATAAAGTAGATGACCCCATGATATTAATGGGAAAGAGCAAAATAAAAATTGTTATAGATACAGTATGGTCCTATCTTTGCTTTAAAATAAAAAGGATATAAATTTGCATAGGAAAAAGATGGACTATACCAAAGTGTTAACAATAGTGGTTAACTCTGGGTTTGAGGACTACGGGTGATGTGTGCTTTCTTGCAATCAGAAGAATAAAATTTATTTCATAAAAAACCATTGAGGGCCAGGTATGGTAGCTCATGCCTGTAATCCAGCACTTTGGGAGGCAGAGGCAGGAGGATCACCTGAAGCAGGAGTTTGAGACCAGCCTGGGCAACATAACAAGACCCCATCTCTAAATAAATAAGTAAGTAAGTAAGTAAGTAAGTAAATTAGCTGGGCGTGGTGGCACATGCCTGTAGTCCCAGCTATGCAGGAGTCTGAGGCAGGAGGATTGCTTGAGCCCAGGAGTTTGAGGTTACAGTCAGCTACGATTGCGCCACTGTATTCCAGCCCAGGTGACAGAGCAAGACCCTGTCTCTAAAAAAAAAAAAAAAATACAACAAAAAACAAATAAACAAAAAGCCATTCAAATTTATGGTATGTAAATTATATCTCAATAAAGCTGTTGAAGGAAGGAAGGAAGGGAGGGAGGAAAAAAGGAAAGAAGGAAACCATCCAGATAGATTGTCAACTCTGCACCTTCCTTCAGAAACCTATTTCCATGTGGTGCTATCTTCCCCAAGTCACCTGAATGCCATTTATTTCCTTTCCTAAACCTTGTTTTGTTCCTGATGAAAAGAGGGTGCAAAGCTGATAATCATGTTATATAATCCTTTCTGTGTTTTTGGATCTTCTTATAATGCCCCTCAGTGTTCCCTTATGGCAATGCTCAGGCTCACTGATGGTACTGTAATGTTATATATCCCTTCAAATGAAGGGCATGGGAGAGAGAAAAAACACCTATCAAAGACAGGGCACAGAAATGAGTAGTTACAATACTCTCCATAGATGGCATTTTCTAATCCGTAACCGTATTTATTGGTAGTTTTCCTTCCTTTCCACAATTTAAGATGATTGTTTCCTCCTGGGAACAGTATGGCTGAGCAGAAGGGCAGGCTTGGGAGACTTGGAACTCTGCCTTGACTCTGCCAGACTACCTCACTTGAGCATGCTATTTACTCTTTAGGCCTTAGTTTCTTTATCTATAAAATGGAGATAATCGATTACTATTTACTTGAGAGCAAAAGGCCAGATCTATGATCTCATGATTCCCAGGGCCCTTTTAAGTTGTGAAGTCATAGAATGGACTAACATTCAATGCTGAGAAAAATGAAAGTGCTTTTCTCCAGGTGTCTGTACCCTACACAGTAATATCTAGTCTGTTTAAAACTTTACTAATAGGCAATAACAAATTTCTAAATGCTAATAAGTCTATAAGTAGGCAAAACAGATTTCACAAAGTTCATACACAAAAGCTTATGTGGCTAATAGGCTTCCGAGACACTCTGATTACACTCGCAGTTTTTAACAAGCTTAGCCATGTTTCTAAGCCCAATACAGACTAGACAAAGTAAACCAGGATAGGAAAAGTAACTACAAAAGGCAGGTACAAGGACAGCAGTGGGAAATTAGGCATTAACAGCATGACAGAACAGAGAGGCAGGAAAAAAATATTTAAAATACAATCTGGATGCATTTAGGGTACATTTCAATGGGCCCTGAAGGCAACAGTGTTTTCTAGCATAGTCAAATAATTTATGATTATACAGATGATGTTTAAATACCTAGATGAGTTAAATTATATAAGAAGGCAGGGAATGCCAATGTATACGTATTTAAATATATTTTTAGAATATTTCCATGTCAATTATATTAAAACCTACAAAAAAATTTGGTACCTAAACTTGAACTATAAAACAGTAGGCTGTAAAACTATAAAGCTCTTATTCTGAGTCTTTCTATATTTACTATCTCTAAACCAATTATTTATCACTGATTATGTACTGGCTCACGGTGTTATCTTTTTTTTAATTTAGAGACAGGGTCTCTCTCTCTCACCCAGGCTGGAATGCAGTGGCACAATCATAGCTCACCTCAGCTTCAAACTCCTGGGCTCAAGTGATCCTCCTGCCTCAGCCTCCCAAGTAGTTGGGACTACAGGTGTGCACCACCATGCCCGGGTAATTTTTAAAAATTTTTTGTAGAGTGGGGTCTCACTATATTTGCCTAGGCTGGTCTCAAACTTCTGGCCTCAAGTGATCCTCCCACCTCAGCCTCCCAAAGTGCTGGGATTACAGGTGTGAGTCACTGCGCCTGGCCTGGTTATCTGTTTTTAAGCTGCCTTACTGAGTATTGTGCACAATTATTCTCACTTAATCCTTCACAGCAGTCCTAAAGTGTGAGTATTGTTGTCTTAATTTTACCTGCAGACACGGAGGTGAAATAATTTGTCCAGTTACATAACTAGCAAGTAGCACATTCAGGCTTTGAATCATGGGTCTGCCTGAATCCAAAGCATGTGCTTTTAAGTATTCCACTATTTATTTATGGTCAAATTATTGATTTATCTGTCTGTTTGCCCCATCACCACCCTAACCTTGTTCTCAGCATTGGAAGTTAGTTCATTCTGTGACTTCACAACTTAAAAGAGCCTTGGGAATCACAGGATCATAGATCTGGTCTTTTGCTCTCAAGTAAATAATCATTATCTCCATTTTATAGATGAAGAAACTAAGGCTTAAAGAGTCAGTGGCATGCTCAAGTGAGGTAGTCTGGCAGAATCAAGGCAGGGTTCCAAGGTCCCACTAGACCAAGTCTTAAGGGCAGGGATGCTCTCTCACTTACTTTTCATTATCTTTAAAATGGGGATAACAGTAGTACCTTACCTCACAGGGTTTTTGAAGGGAAAAAGTTCATTCATTCAACAGATATTATTAATATGTAGCATCTATTATGTGCCAGATATTGTTTTTTAGGTGCTTAGGATACACTATGGAACAAATAGACAAGCTTCTTGCCCTCATGGAACTTATCTTATAGTGGGGAAGATAAATAATAAATGATAAAATAAGTAAACTATATGGTAAGTTAGTGATAAATATAATGGAAAAAAATAAAATAGAACAAGTTGGATAGGAAGTGAGGTGGTAGTAGTGGTACAATTTTATATAGAGTGGTCTAGTTTTCATGGAGAAGGTAATATCTAAGCAAAGATCTGAAGGAGGTTAAGGAGTAACTGATACAGACATCTGAGGGAAGAGCATTCCAGCCAGAGGGAATAGCCATTGCAAAAGTCTTAATGAGGGAAACTGACTATTGGGTAAGAGGAACAGCATGGAAGCCAGTGTGTCTGGAGCCAAGAGTATAAGGGGGAAAGGAATAAGAGATGAGGTTAGAGGAATAATTGGGGCAAGTTCATGTACGGCCTTTTAGGTGTACAAGCAAAGATTATGTGAGATACTCATATTAAGTGCTAGAACAGTATATGGTACATAGTAACATTTAATAAATGGTATCTACATCTGTATTTACATGAATATCTTCTGGTCTCTAAGCAGAGCTAGTCTGGAAGACAGGCTATAGGGACCTTTTACGTACTTTGGTGGGGTGAGAGAGTCCTTCAACATTTCCAAAAGTACAGAAATGAGATAGATCAAAGGCCTGGTTGATCCCCAGCAGCAAGTAGAGATGGTTAATTCTCTGCAGGTGCTCAGAAAACTGAACTTACAGAGGCATACAAAGTCAACATAGCATCAATAAAAGACAGGGAAGAGGTAGGGTGTGGAGTGGGCTGGGCTTGGCTAAAGGCTGAAACAAACAGAAGAGTTGTTAGCAATGTAAGAGAAAAAGCAGTGGAGCATGGAAGTGTCGCCTACGGCAGTTGAAACACATTCTAATATCAATGAGACCACAGAGTCATGATAATAATGACTACAAACTGCTGGGGAGTAAGCCAGGGAGCCCAGCAACATGAATGCACTTGTATGGGGGGGGCAACAAATTAAGAGATTCAGGCAAAACTATCTCCTTTCCTGGTGGAGGCTCTTTAATCTTTAATATCTCTCTCAACACTAGGCATTGATCTTGCCCCAACAAGACAAAGGATAACTTCTAAGAAGCTAATAATTCTCGTTTGGGTGAAGGACTTCTGAGGAGACAAGTGCCATGTGTCTGCTAGGCTAAAAGGAAGTGGTGTTCTCTTGGTCATATTGTCTCACACTGGGCAGGTCAGAACTAAGACACACCCCACTCACCCTCCATGGCTTTCACAAATGAAGGAGCTGCACGGCCCCCAAGCTGCAGACAGGAATGTTGTCTCTTTGGGAACTACAGACAGGCAAGAATGTAATAAAGGCTGGGTGAAGATACCCAGGCTGGGCTTTAAACTGCTTTAAACTGTTGTGCCAGTTTCTTCTGGCACCTGCCCTAGGGAAAGCAAAGCCAGAACTGTCCAGTGGAAATCTGGAAGTGGGCATCCTTTGTGGCCTCAATTATGCCAGTTTGGCAAGGAAGTTTGTAGTGCTTGGTCTCCATGACCCTGACTTAACCTACTCAACAGGAACAATTTAATATGAGTCAGAAAAAATGAAGGGCGACCCAATTTATGTGATTTTCGACTCAACACATTTAATTTGTAATTAAGACCATTATTGAAATCAGTATAAGAAACCTTGTATTTTCATTCCATTCCTCAAACTATTTGTCTGTCTGACTTTACCATTTCCTGATAGTAACCATGTATATTTGCTTTGGGAGTTCTTAATCGCTGCATTCTTACCTATTTATTCAGTCAATAAATGTTAAGTGTCAACTGTATGCTAGGGACTGTGCTAGGTTCTAGGGAAATAGCAATAGATAAGACAGGCAAAAATCCCTATTTTCATGGTACTTACATCTAGTGCATGTGTATGTGTGTGTGTGTGTATGTTTGTGTGTAGTAAACAAAGAAATAAATACTTTTAGGAAGCGAGAAGGGCAAAAACATAATTAAAACAGAATGGTGTGATACAGAGTGACTTAAGGTAGGACCACAGATGGGGTGGTCAAGGATAATGTCTTTGAAAAGGTACCATTTGAGCTGAGAGCTCACCAGAGGAGAAGGAGCCAGCCATGCAATCTGGGGAAAGAAAGAACGTCAAGTGCAAAGACTGGGAGATGGGAACCAGCAGCAAGAGTGCTTTGTTCCCACTTCCCTATTCTGCATACAAATGCTATTTCTCTGTCTCTGGCATGTTGCAATCTGTTAAAGAAATTGCTTTATGAGGCCTGGGAAAGGGACAATATTGAATGAAACAATTCCAAGGTTTACAGATTACTGGAGCTACATACTGCCATGGGAGAGGGTGGGGACGTAGGCAGGTACTCTGCTCCCAGAATATAGATAAGGCAAGAGCTGTAGAAACTGCACTATTCCCGATGCTGTCACATTTCACTATTATGGTTAACTGGCAAAGCAGTCTGTGTGAATGAGTGCAGGATGTCCAAATCACAGCACTGTTTCACACATCATCATTTCAAGTCACCAACTGACAGGATTTAGCACTCTGTGTCTGGCAGCAACCAGCAGTGAAGCAGAGAGAATTCCACGGATTATCCAAAGCATCTGACCCGCAAATGAGGAGCGAGGAGAACATTTTTAAAAAACAACTCCTGAATGGTTCAGTGAGCCAATTCGACATCGAACAGAGACACACAAACATCCAGCCGCCTCTGAGGCAAAAGGTCAATTTCTTGTGCTTGTCCTGATCTTCAGAATCCAAGTTCTTGATGTGAGTTCAGTCCCTCATTTTTCTAGCCAAAGGGGTGGATATGAAGCAGAGACAGACCGGATGGGGTGCTGGGGCAATACACCATTGTCTGAATCCAGGGGAGCATTACAATTGGAGTAGATAAAAGCAGGGTCAGTGGGTGGGGAAGAGGGTACATCAGAAGTGCAGGGCATGTCCTCTAAAGATAAAGTTTGGATAGATCGCTTTTCAGCTAAAGAAGCTAATATCTGCAGCCAGATCTTTATCTTTGGTGAGTCCATCACAGATCCCAGGTTTAGAATGAGGGGTTAGCATGAGGGAAAAAAGAAAATTTCTATCCTACAAGATGTGGATAATACTGAATTGCCCCCTGCCTTGTGGATTTCTGAACTTTCTACTTCTCCTAATCAGGTCCTGAGACCCTCCTGCACCCCCATCCTTCTCTCCTCTAAGCCCTTCTCACACAGCTGTGAGGTAAGATTTACTAGATGGAATGTGTTTGCAAAATCTGTTTTGTTCACTGGAACATGTTTATCAAGAAAGGAGGAAAAAAAACCCTGTCCCTTCTCACTATTTACTTTTTGGTGACTGCCTTCTGGGATTTGGAACTGGATAAACAGATGGACTTCGTGGAAGGAATCAGGCGGAACGCCAGGGTGTGTATATATATCTTAGTCTCAGTGTATATATGGCAAATAGTCCTCATCCAAACAGCTGTGCTGGTTTTGGAGCGAAGCTAGGGGACAGTGTCTTCTGGATGAGAGAGCTCCCATTGCTCCAAGGTGCACCTCCCTGGTGGTACTGTGGGCTATAGGATGCCAGATAGTTTCTAGAGTTCTAACCCCAGATATATGACTCTGATTTCATTTTCTAGCCTATGGCTGTAGTAATTAAGAGCTGTGCCAGATTCAAAACTACTGCTTATTATTTATACTGGGTTTGTTTGATATGTAACAGTGCCTATTATGTGCTGAGTGCACTGTCTATAGTGACAAGTGAACTTTGAGCACCTCTGCAATATACAGGATGCCTCTGTGTTAAGGGGATACCCAGGAGGAGTATGGTTATGTGTTAATGTGTGTATATGTGTGTGTGTGTGTGTGTGCGCGCGCACATGCAGAAATTATGGAAGGCCTGAAATACAATATTTTCCAGGCCACGGAGAAGTGTAAGTGCCAGAGGGAACAGGGTACATGATCACTCATGTGCCAGCATGCTCCTGAAAGGGAATTGGAAGGGATTGTCGAGAAGCGGTTTTCCCTCCTAATTTTTTGCCACCTTCTCCAATATAAATCTACTTCAGGGGCTGGGAGTGGAGGAAGTAACTCTTTCATAATTCAATATACTTCAACTCCAAAGTCTGAGGAAATGTCATTACATTTCAGGAGAATCTTCTAATAGAAAACACATTCATCTGCTTCACAATGTAGAGTTCAGGTAGATGTTTCCTTTTCTTCTGGAAAAACTCCTTTAAACAACCATGAAAAAAAATGACAATATTGCCCAAACAGAGAACTGGTGCCACACAAAGCCAAAACCAAAACAAAACAAAACAGCTCCTTGAGATAGAGTAGACTGCATTCATTAAGTTCAGGTAGCTCAAAGACAAGAACATTAAATAATTAGACTCTAACAGACCAAGGTGCTGTAGGTAATGGGACCTCATAAAGACAGAACAAAAGATTCTGTTTCTAACAAAGGTTCCGCAGACCTTTATACTACAGTGAGCAATGAGCGAGAGGGATGCTGCCCAGGAAATGAAAGGACTCAATCGTTCCTCTTCAGTGAGCGGAGCCCAGGAGGAGTGTTCCAGGGCGCTCTCAAAAACACTCTTCAATAATACCATCCAGAGCCTTTGATTCAAGGAACATGCTGGAGAATAAACAGCCTATTAATCTGAGTTTTCTGGTGTGCCTGAGTATACAAAGCAACAATGAACTAACCCCTTGGCTCTTGCAAACATCCCGACTGCACACCATCCACTGCTCCACTGCACAGCTCAGCCCCTCCTTCCCACCCCTGAATGTAATTTGCCCCTGGAAAAGTTTCAAGGTTTGGGGGTCCTGATGGTTTCATCTAAGGATGCCCAGGCCAAACCCAGGATGCAAAGAACGGGAAACAGCATATCCTTGTTTGGCCATAAGAAGGCACAGCCATGTGACCAGGCTCAAATGAGAACTGTGTGGTAGTGTGACTGGGTGAGGACACAAAGTCATCAGTCTGCCTCTTTCTGAGCCAAGTTGACAGCCACAGGCCTGGGAAAGGAAGGCTCAGTTTCAATTGCTTCCTAGTCTTGGTTACCTTGGTGGCAGGAAGGGCTCCTGCATGGGTGGGCTTTGGGTGCCATTCTGGGGAAACATTCCTGGGCGTTTTGCCTAAGTAAAAATGACCAAGTAAGGTCCCTGAGTTTTCAAGGAGGAAAGTAGAAGAAAGAGAAGTGGCTGTTTCACCCTCTGATCTTTTCACTATGAGTTCTTCTTTTCAAATAATTAGGTGTAGCTTTTGTGATAATAACCATTTGATGAAGCATCAGGTTCTCCTTCCCACCCCCAAGGAAATCATAGATAAAGAAGCTAATAGTATGAACTTTTAAGTAATAAACCAGGGGTTCAGTTGTTGAAACAATGTAATTGAGGCTAGGATCATAGGCTCAAATCAGCCGTGGAAGCCAGGTGGCTTCTCTGTGTTCCATGGTCACTGACTTCATGCAAGGCATGTACTTAATCATAAAAGGAACTGGTGTGACGAGGTGGATAAATCAGTATCACTGCTACCCAATGTGTGCACATGCACGGCACACACACACACACACACACACATTCTTAAAGCATATATCCCTCTGACCCCAAATGTACATACCAAGGAAAATACATTTAATGAAAGTTTTCTTTCTAAAAATAATTTCAAAGAGGTGTTTTGACTTAAAAAAATTAATCCTAAAATTTTCTGATTCTATTTTCAGAGAACTACTTTGTGTTTAGTGTTTTGAACTGGAGAGGGGCACGAATCTTACCAAAGAGAAGGAGCAACACAAAAGCTTACATGCTTTATATGATTGATTCTGAGATGCCATAGAGTGTTGTGATTAAAAGCATGGGTCTCTTCTACCAGCCTGAGCAACATCATGAGACCCTGTATCTACAAAAAATAAAAAAATTAGCCAGGTGTCGTGGTGCGTGCCTGTAGTCCCAGCTACTCTGGAGGCTGAGGCAGGAGGATCACTTGTTCCCAGGAGTTTAAGGTTGCAGTGAGCTACCACTGCACTCTAACACAGGCAACAGAGTGAGACTGTTTCAAAAAAAAAAAAAAAAAGAGCATGGGCTTTGCAATCAGACAGATCTAGATCTGAGCTCCACTTGTCAGATGTGTGATCTTAGGCATATGACATCATATCAGTGAGCTTCAACTTCCTCATCTGTAAAATGGGAATACTCTCATGGGATATTTGTGAGGATTATATATCAAAAATGTTTAGTACCATGCTTGAGACAAAGTAAGTGTTCAATAAATGATAGCTATGCTTATTACTCTTTGAATTCTCTAAATAGGCATAGGAATCAAACATGGTTCTATGGAGGGACCTAATTGGTGGTTTGCTTATGAGCTACATGAAATGGAAGTTTCTTCATTCCTTAGCTAGTTGGGCTTAGAAGGTCCCCAGATCTTCCCTCACTACATTGGAAACAAGAGTTTGGGTGCCATGGAGTCACTGATGAAAGGGTAATAAGAGATCAAATCGTGGTACTCTGGGGACCTCATTTTTGACTTGGGAACTGCAGATTAACCTCGAGTATTCCCATCCTAGATTCTGGCTTAGCAGATACAGCCTTCTTCTTCTAGGCTTCCACCTGTTGAGACAAACAGATGTAATCTGAATATAAGAGGGGCTTGCAAGCACAGATCTGGTATCAGACAGCTTTTCTCTGCAGCATTCCTGGGGTCATAAAATGACAAGCATTCCAACAGGCTGAATCGAACCTTTCCTGCCTTGTAACTGGAGCCTTATAAAACTGCTTCTTGTGATTAGAGCCATTGGTACCTCGCTCCAAGGCTGTGAGGTGGACTTCATTAATATTGATGAGCTGTAGCTCGTTAACCTCATTTGATGTTTATTTACAACCATTCTTCTCATATGCTAATGAGTGACACTGGGCTCTTCAGATAGGAGAGAACTGGACCCTCTCTGCCAGCATCTCCTTGGCAAACTCCTGTCCCTTCAAACAGAAGTTTGCACAGAGGGAATGAAGCCAAATGGAGGGAATGCAGCAGAGAGGACAAAATGATGTGAAAAGAATGT
Organism: Daubentonia madagascariensis; assembly: GCA_023783475.1. Classification (NCBI taxonomy): domain Eukaryota; kingdom Metazoa; phylum Chordata; class Mammalia; order Primates; family Daubentoniidae; genus Daubentonia; species Daubentonia madagascariensis. The sequence continues at coordinate 1,014,229 of JAKFHU010000403.1, forward strand.
CTGCAATGTAATTGGGGAGAGAGAAGCCCAGCTGCTGGGGCTACAGTGTGACTGAGGTTTGATTACACCACCCAGTGAGTAACAAAGAGAAGCTGAAGGGTGGGGATCTGAGGAACTATGAAAAGGAATACATCAGGTTTTGGAATTGGGGTTGGGGGTGGAGATGAGTGGGCCTCATGGGTGTCAGGGAGCTTGAAGGCCTCTCTAGGATTCATTGCATTTTCTTCTATGATCTTAAGAAATCAATAGGCAGGGAATTGGGGTGCATTTCTGTAAGGCAGTTAAATGCCCATAACAACTAATACTTATCAATTGCTTAGCTTGCAGCAAGAGTACTCATTGTCCCAAGCATCACTGTGAAATGTGTATGCAGGGAGAAATAATCTCAGTTTCTCTTTCCTCCAAGTTATGGATAAGTGTATCAAAGAACAGGCTGATTAAGCAAGGAAGAGTCAGAGACTGGGAAAAAATATATTTTTTAATATGGCCATTCTATTGTTTCAGGGTTGCTAAGCCTAACAGAACACAGGTCTCTTCTAAATTTCATTGTATGTAGCAAGTCAATTTTGGGTCGTCCCATCTGTTCTAAGTGTATTAAAAAACTATACAAGACATACGAGGGGGATGGAAGGAAAAATACTTTGGATTACTTAGGATTTATAAATGTTTATTAATACTAACAGTAACAGCAAACTTAAAATTTCTTAAATATTTAAACATCAATATCCACCAATTTTCTTGTCTTTAATGCTGCGTACTTTACATTACTATTTAGACAATTATTCCCTTCCTGCCTTTGGGGCCCACACCCTCTCCTTTCTCCCAATCTGGCTTTTTCTGTCAAGTACTTTAAAGATCATTCCTACCCTTGATGTGCCTTTCTGTAAGGCTACAGAGGCAAGAGAAAAAAGAAACCTCTTACCTTAAAGATTTAACCACATTTTATTTAAGTACAAAGTATTGGTTTTAACCTGTAGATATTATGTTCAAGTTGTTTGTCTGAAATCATTACCCCTTAGGGTACAAATTTCATCTTCTTTCAAGTTTTCTATGAACTCAATTCCTCTCAGACTGAAGGAATAATCAATAGCAATCTGTATTTGACCTGATAATGTACAACTTGCCTACGTTTAGGGACAAACATGTCTGGAAAAGTAACTGACAGCTATATGTGTTCTAGATTAGAGCAAAGTTTTTCAGTCTTTTGCTCATTATTGACCCCCTCCAGCTATTTTATACATTTTTTCCTAGTTGCCCACTCCCTCTATGAAATTTTAATATCATAGACATACTATATATCTTTTTCTTGTACTGGAGGACCACAAACCATTATAATATCTAATATTTTTTTTCCTCCCAAAGAACCAATTTTTGACCCTTTGGAGGCAATATTGCCTCCACTGAGGATGCATCTTCTAGAGGCTTTAAAAAATATATATCTGATTTTATGTGTTCCAGGACTGAACCTAACATTTCCCCAAAGTGAACCATCAAACACAATTACACTTCTGTTCTGATTTTTTTTTAAAGGAAGAAAGAAAAAAAGGACATCTTTGTGCATATCTAGTTAGTAACAGTTCTTCCAAAAGATCAAAATCCTTTTTTTCACATTGGACCTGATCTATAAACAGAATAAATGGCTTACTTTTTGGCAGTGGATTAGCTTTTTACAATAGTCCTATTTGAGTGTTGGAAGAGGTAACAGATTGTCAGGCCCCTCAGGGACCCCAAATAGTTCATTCTCCTAAAAGTCAACAATATGTAGCCCTGTAAGAGTAGAATTAAGTTCATTATCTCATTAAATTTCTCCCAAACTCCAGAAGAAGATAGTGATTGGAATTGCTATTCCCCTTTTACAAGCAGAGAAATGATGACATTGAGAGATTAGATAGCTTCATTTAGGTCACAGGGACTGATGTTTCTTCATATAAATATTTTATCTGTCATACGAGGTTGCTTTGAGGATTTCTAGACTTTAGTCTTCTGGTTCCTACTTTAATCTAGGATCACAGTACTCTGCTAGAGAAAAGTTTATAAAGGTTGTTCTGACTCTGCTAACCCCTTCTACCCATCTGACAGAAAGCAAAAGAAGACACTAGTAGAGTTTCTAAGTATTGAGTGGTGGAGAGAGAGGAAGATAAGTCAGGCTATTGTCCTAAATCACCATCTTTGCAGGGTTTAGATGAGAGACTACTAAAATGTGATGTACTCCTCAGAAGATGCAAAGACCCACATCAAGACCTCCCATAAATAGTCTTCAAGTAACATGAGAAATTCATATTTTATTTAGTAGTCATGGAAACCGACCACATCTTAAAACTATCCATACTTGAAACTCATCGTAAATGAGTAAGAACTGGATGGTGGCAAGCCAAATAAAAAAATACTATCTAAAAGGGCTCTTCTCTGTAAACTAGCCTCAGACTCTTTCAATCCTCCCAAATAAACCAATGTTAAAATTCCTTCAAAATAAAATACAACTTATTTGTTCTAAAGAGTAACTTCAAGAGATAACTTGTCATCTAACGTTTTCTAGAAAATCTGTACCTAATCCATTTCTCATAATGAGAATCCAGTTTATTAAAAACAAAAACAAAGAATTTCAGTGAAGGGTATTCTGCAGTATTTCTTAGGAACCCAGTACTGAATAACACCATCTCTAATAAATTTGCCCTCATGTGTGATTTAAGACCTTCACACTGCAATAGAAGTTCATTTCGTTTTTGTTTGAAGGGATGGAGATGGGCTGATGATAGTTAAAGGCTTTAACTTTAATTCAGAATGCCCAGAGCCAAAAGATACATGCTAGATCAATCTAAACACAGTAAGGGGAATATTGAAGTATATACATTTAGTTCAACTAGCTTCAATACAGAAATGTTATGCCAGTGGCTTCTTTTGCGGCAAACAGGAAATAAATTTGAAGGAGGGAAAAAAAAAACACCTAACTTCATGCCTTGCCTCAAAAATAATGAAACTATATAACTTTTCTGTATTAAAATAAAAACCAGAAGATACAAAGTATGACAATCTAATAGATGATTCAAGTTACAGAACAGGCATTGAAATGAAAAAACATTTCTTAGGGGATGCTATAAAAAAGGCACATATGGGGGGCAAATTCTTTAAAGTCTTGAACATCAGATCAAGAGAACTAAATTGAAAATACAACTTGGAATAGGTAAAGAGAAAGAGAGCCCCACCAAAAACCCATTCATACTGCTTGCAGCAACTGTCAATGAATTGGGAAGGGCAGTAAGGAGAAATGAGTATCACCGTGCCCCAATACTAATTTGTTAATTTCAGCAGCATTTGCCTATCTTGTTCTACCAACATAACTAAAGAAACAATCCTAAATATAGGAAAAGGCTAATCTTTCTCACTGGCAGGTGATCAAAGAAAACACTTTCTCCAATGAATGGTATAAGCCAATACAAACAAGACTGTACTTATCAAACATTTTTACCTGAAGTGCTCAAAACATCTGCCAACATTATACCCACCTCCCCTTCACTACCTTCCCCACAGCTTTGGGAGGAAAAGCAAGCTTTTTTCAACAGGAAAGATGTCTCCTCTGCATATTGGTGTAAGTCGGAATATGACTTTAGGAAAAGAACTTTCCCAAGAGGGCATGGGTGGGTGTCCTTAGGAGTTTCCAGGGTGCCAGATCCTCCAAGTATACTGGTAAAGGCTCCAAAGGCAGTGTGGCAAAGTTCCTTTAGGCAGCCATAGATGCTGCCAAGAAGAGCATTTCTTCATTTGGGCCAGAGAGCAAAGGGGAAAATTCAGAAGGAAGAGTAAGAAGGTATTTTTCCTTCCAGTTGTAAGTAGGGAAACAGACCCACTGTGTCACTAATCCTTTTTTCCAGAGGTGGCATTATTATCCTAGTTTTATGCTCAATGAACAGTTGTATGGAAAGTGAAGTGTTTAAGACAAATAATTTACCGAAAGTTACAAAGTAGATCTGTGACAGAAAGGATTACAGAATCCAGGGGTCAACTTCAAACAGTGATAGATCTAGGTTATCAGAAGAGCTCTTAGAGGTTTGGGAATTAGAAACCTGAATATATTTTTTTAAAAATGGAGAACAGGAATGGGTAGGAAGACCTATCAGTCCAATGGTTTATCACAATACTGTGGTCCAACCTCAGGGGCACAGATATAAAAAACAATTTTACAATGGGAGGCTTAAGTAAGTAACAGGTAGTACTCTTTGTTCCACAGCTTGTCACAAAACCTGTAAGTTGGTGCTGCCATACTATTACTGATGTATCAGACTTACACAGGCAGTGAAGGTGGTGAGTATATCACAAATAGCTGGCTTAAAAGTTTAAGCAATATGGTTTAAAATAAACAAAATCAATTCCTTTGCTCTACATTCTAAGTGGTAGGTGCTTTCCTGGGCCTCTGGCACAGATATCTGAAGTTCTATTCTAGACAAGATGAAGAGACTTTCTTCCCAGAGTAGTATGCTAAGGCACTAAAGAAGCTCCTTGCTTCATTAGGCATCTAGAAGGAGCCAAAAGGGCTATCATCAAGTACTCAATCTTGTGGATAGAGGATCTGAAACTTCAAATTTGCTATGGCTGGAAATACATGCATTTTCTAAAAAGAAGCTAAAAATTGCTAATTCTTCTGCTTCTGAACTTTGGAAATATTTTTATAGTAATTTATTTTTTTCCTGCTAGGCCTTAATATTGCAGAAATAGCTTAGAATGATATAATTGAGAGGGGATTTTGAAAAACATGCTTATTAATCTTTTTTAATTAATTTTTTTTAGACACAGGGTCTTGTTCTGTCAGGCTGGTGTGCAGTGGTGAGATCATAGCTCACTGCAGCCCCAAACTCCTCAAGTGATCCTCCTTCCTTGGCCTTCCAGAGTGTTGGGATTACAGGTGTGAGCCACTGTGACCAGCCAATTTTTATGAGAAAATCAGATTGAATATCACCAACTAGTCAGTAACCATTTTGAATGAATTAATTTTATAATTGAGCACACAGATCATGATAAAAATAATTAGGATAAAAGGAGCCTCTATGATTCCATGAAACCAAAGTTTATCAACAAAGTTTTCTATTGCTTGAGAAAAATCCAGCAAATCTGAATGTGACCTTGACTTGTCATGTCAAGGCACCCAATTAACATTTGTTCCCCTTCACCCAGGCCTATGCCTCCAGGCAAGAAAGCAATTAAACTTTTGTTAAAAATAAATTATCTGTTCACTTATATGAGGTACCTAGATTAGGCAAATTCATAGAGACAGAAAGTGTTATAGAGGTTACCAGGCCCTGGGGGGTAGAGGAATGAGGAGTTACTGTTTAACGGATACAGAGTTTGAGTTTGATATGATGAAAAAATTCTGGGAGTGGGTGGTGATGGTTGTACGTTGTGAATGTACTTAATACCACTGAACTGTATACTAAAAAATGGTTAAAATGGTAAATTTTATGTTACATATATTTTTTATTTTACATATTTATTTATTTTTAAGAGGCAGGGTCTCACTCTGTTGCCTGGCTGGAGTACAGTGTCATGATCATAGTTCACTGTAACCTTGAGCTCCTGGACTGAAGTGATCCTCCCACATAGCTGGGACTACAGGGTGTGCCACCACACCCAGCTAACTTTTAAAATTTTTTTGTAGAGATGGGGTCTTGCTATGTTGTCCAGGCTGGTCTTGAACTCCTGATCTCAAGCAATCTTCCTGCCTCGGCCTCCCAAAACACTGGTATTACAGGTGTGAGCCACTGTGCTTGGCTTCATGTTACATATATTTTACCACAATAAAAAAGATCTGTCTTGTTTTTAAAAAAAGAATCAGGAAAAAAGTTCTTCAATCATTCCTTTACAAAATAATGTGGACCTAGGCAGTTCCCCAAATTTGTCTGGTCATGAGAATCACTTGGTGTGCTTATTAAAGTTACAGATTCTCTGGCGATACCCCAGATTGGCTATTTGTTTTCTTGTTAGTCTGGCTCTTTTAGGCATCTCTCTGGGTAAGTAACAGGAAATAGGGTACCCGTAGTAGCTATGCAGTTTTTAGTTTAACCAAAGGCCAAATTGAAAACAGCTTGGCCTCTGCCAATCTACAGTCACTCTAAACTGAAGCCACAAAGATGCAGCAAATTCAGGTCTGCAATGGTACTCCTGATGTCCATAAAACTACTGCTCTTCTACTGTATTATTTCTCTTTCTCCAGGACACTACTCCTTGGGGATTGCTCTGCAGTAAATAAAACAGGCAAATAATAATATATTTGAAAAGGCTATGAATTTGTACTTGTTAGAGGTGATACCAGGCTTCACTTTTGGCCCAAGGAAGACATGGGAATTTTGTAAATGGCAGGTGGTGAAAAGGTGCTGGAACACCCAAGAACATTAAAATTAGAAAATAAAAAAATTCTGCATGACTCAAAGATTAGTTTGGTAGAGATTTTCTTTCAGTTGGAAGCCAAAACATATATTACATCACCCTGGCAGGACTGCTTTTAATGATCTGTAAGCTTCAATGAAGCAAGTATCATTTAAGGCTTTGAAGGGAGAGAAAAAAGGGTATTTCAAGTCTCCCACACAATTTACTGCTCCAGTATTTCTAATAATCATGTGAGTATTTCTCCTTTTGATTGGAGAGCAAAGGAAAAAGGAAACCTGTAGAAACTGGAGTTGGACAAGAGAACAAAGTTCATAAATGAAATCCTGTCTAATACTGGCAATTGAAACAAGACTCACCCCTTAGTTGTCCTTTAAACAACTGGCTCAGCTCAGTCCCTTTTTTCCCTTTCAGTGATTTTTAAGTGTCACAAAAGGCTCTTTAGGGTGAACTAAACAATCATGGGAAAGTTCTTTCAGGAAGAAGATGTAATGACTACTGCACTTTGTCTTGGTCATGCCATTGCTAGCCATTTCCCCTCAGAAATTTATTCCTCTAATTAGAGTGATGAGCTGACAAGAAGCAATTTTTAAGTCAAATCAATAAAATAAAATATCTCCAAATAACAACATTTTTATTTCTGTGAGAATTACCCTTCCTTTATCCCAAAATGAAACTGTGACTATCTCTTTACTATTATGACATGGTTTAAAAAGATGACCTTCAAGAAGTTATAAAACTAAGTCTTAGAATGGACTTCAGAAGTCATCTAGTTAATACAACTCATCTTTCTCATCTTGTGCCTGAATTTCTTCCTTAATGTTCAGTGATTATCTAGAACAGGACTGTACAATAGAATTTTGTGATGATGGAAATGTTCGTTATTCTGCACTGTCCAATATGATAGTAGCCACTAGCCATATGTGGCTTGTAAGCACTTAACATGTGACTAACGTGACTAAGGAACTGAGTTTTTATTGCACTTAATTTTTTAAAAAAATTAGCTTGAGATATAACTGACATACAGAAAACTGTATATATTTAATATGTACAATTTGATGAGCTTGGACATATGCATACACCAGTGAAATCACCACCATGATCAAGATAATAGACATATCCATCACCCTCAAAAGTTTCCTTGTGTCCCTTTGTTTGTGTGTGCTTGCGTGTATATGTGAGTGGTAAGAACACCTGACATGAGATCTAACCTCTTATTAATTTTTAAGTTCATAATACAGTATTGTTAACTATAGGCACTATGCTGTAGAGATTTTTAGAACTAATTCATCTTGCATAACTGTAACTTTATACCAATTGAACAACTCCTCGTTTCTCCCTCTCCCAGTCCCTGGTAACCACCATTCTATTCTCTGCTTTTATAATTGTATTTACCCTTAATTTATTTAAATTTAAATGCCACATGAGGCTAGTGGCTACCATGTTGGAGAGCATATGTCTAGTATTTACTTTATTACCTCCAATGAGAGAAAATCCATTGTCTCCCATGCAGCTCTTTTCATTTATGGACAATTCTAATTGTTAAGAAAATTTCTTCTTACATTGTGAAATCTGTTTTCCTGGTATCTTACACCCACTGGACCTAATTCTGCTTTCTGGGGCCACATGGAATAAGTAAGCTCTGGTCACATGCTACACCACCAAGTATTTGAAATCAATAAGTATGTTTCCCATTTTCTTTTCTTTTCCTTTAACATCCCTGGTTCCTTTAACTGTTCTTCATCAAGTCCCTTACTAGTAGGGCATGCTTCAGTTGGCCAGTGTTAATAGTGATGAAAATAACAACTAACATTTATCAAGAACCTATAAAATGGCAGGCACCATGTGAGGCTATTTTCATGCATTATCTCATTTGAGTCCCTTCCTAACCTATGAGACTTGTACTGTTATTTGCCCTGACCTTACTGATGAGAAAACTCAGGCTCTGAGAACTTAAGGAACTTACCTGAGACCACTATGCAAAAAAGTGTACAGCTGGGACTCATATGTTTGTTGACTCTACAACCACCACTCTTAACCATTATGCTGTGTTGCCCACCTTGTGAAAGGACAGCACCCCCAAAAACCACTTAGTGTAAGTATTGTTTGATCATCATGGAATGTAAGCTCCATGTGGACTTTGTTTTGTTCAGTTCTATATATCCAGCACCAAAATAGTGTCTGACATTTAGTAGGCACTCAATACATATTTGTTGAACAAAAGAATGAATAAATAATGCAAAACAATCACCTTTCTCATTATGGCCTCTGTTTTTCTTGTATTAAGTCAAAGCTAATTTATTAATAGCTTTTTGTGAGTCACATCACCATGCTGTCCAAACTCATTTTAAGTCCTTTGTAGTTTTACTGTTAAGGTGTGTATTATCGTGCCTTTTTTTCTTGACCAACTTGGGCATTTTTTAACTCAATTTTTATTTATATTTATTACATTTGTATTTTCCCATTGATTTGTAGAATGAGCCCTTTGCTCAAACCTGGAACAAATATACCTGTAACACAGAGGTTAAGAGTTACACACTAGAACAGATCAGAGTCAGCCCCCTTGGCATCCTCTAAATCACCTTTCATGATACTCATTATACTTGTATTACTTATTCATCCACTCATCTAGATATTCAACAAATATTATATTTACTAAGTCCTACTATAAGCTAGGCATCACACTCAATGCTAAGGATATAGCTATGAACAAAAGAGATCAAAATCCCTGCCCCTGTGGAGTTTACATTTTAGTGCAGGGGAGTGAGGTAAAACACAAGACAAAGAAGTCAGTGTCATGAAAAACAAAACGGTAGGGGGTCCGCTCCAGATTAAAAGAAACTAAAGAGATATTACCAAGTATAATGTGCAAAACTTGATTGGATCCTGGGTCAGAAAATAAACAGTGATTAAAGATATTTAGGAACAATTGGGGAAACTGTAATTTGTACTGGATGTTAGGTGATGTTACACAATCAGTGTCAATTTTCTTATAATAATCAATGACATTGAGGTTATGTAGGAGAATAGGAGAATGGCCTTACTCTTAGGGATGAAGGATGTAGGGGTAAGGTGTCACGATTCCTGTAATTTACTGTAATTTAGATTCAAATTATCTACCTATCAGCAAAATGTTAGCATTTGGTGAATCTAGGTGAAGGGCATACAAGTACCTTTATACTACTCTCATAATTCTTTTTGTAGGTTTGAAAAATTTCTAAATAAAGAGTGGTGGGAGTGGGGGAAACCTACTATATACCTACTTAGAGATGTGGGTCATGATTAATTGGTTTCACTCTTGTTATTCTGGACATTTTTCTACAAGTCTGTTGATCACTTATGTTGAAAAGATTTCCTTTCATTATACACTTAGCAACATTGGTACCACTACTTTCCCTTTTGCATTTCAGCCATAGGAAAGGCTGGGATCATGAGACAGCAATAAGATAGGATATTCTGTCAAAATAAAATGCCTCTTCCTTAAACTTTATCTGAAACAATGCTTTTACATGTATGTTATTCACACACTTTATAGTTGAATTCAGGAAGTAATAAAACAATTACAAAGTGCAGGAAAAATACAAGGACAAAGTATAAAGCAAATGAGCCCTGAAGCCAGTAATATGGGGTATGTATTAGATTCCTATGGCTGCTATAACAAATTACCACAAATTTGGTGACTTAAAACAACAGAAATTTATTCTCCTACCAGTTCTGGAGGCCAGAAGTAAAAAATAAGTCGTATAGGGCTGAAATCAAGGTGTCAGCAGGCTGGTTCCTTCTGGAGGTTCTAGGGGAGAATCAGTTTCCTTTCTTTTTCCAGCTTCTAGAGGCTGTCCTCATTCCTTGGCTTGTGGCCACACATCACATCACATCCCTCTTCCATACACACCCACTCTGGTGTCACATTGACTTCTTCTTCTGTCATCAAATCTCCCTCTGACATCCTCTTATAAGGACACCTGTGATTACATTTAGGGTCTACCTGGATAATCCAGGATAATCCTGGATTAGGAACTGGATATCTTTGGGGCCATTATTCAGCCTACCACAAGGTAAGAGAAAACAAAGGGTCACATTAATAAATAATAAAGGAGGGGATCCTCATTCATTCTTTGAAAATATGTTAGAAGGTACAATAATATCATTCCTCCTCACAAAGGGATTCCTCCTTATAAAACACTTTGAGATAGTAAACCTGGATGGAGGTACTCAGACCTCAGATTGACTCTGGGCTCTGCCACTTACCATATGAACAATGTCAGACAAATTATTTAACCACTGTGCCTCAAATTCCTTATCTTGAAAAGAGAGATAATATCTACTCAAATGGTGGTTGAAAGGATTCAATACTATAATGCATATAAAGATTTAACATGGTAAGTGCTCATTAAATGATAGCTATAATTATTATAATTATTATTCACAGAACAGGCTGTGCAACCCCTATGATGCTGAAACAGTACACAGTATTTCCAGGGACTCTGTAACCCCTTCTTCTATGTGCATTCTATGTAAGTCAACAAGTAAAGCTTACTTGAATGTTAAAACTTTTTTTTTCCATTTTAAGCATATTTGATAGAAGTATCTCTAAACCGTATCACAAACTTCCTTGGCTTAGTACAAAAATGATAGTAAACGCAAGTTACCTTTTGCTTACCAACTCTGGTTCAACATTATGAATACTGCTTATTGTCCTGGACAATAATAGATACCCTTAAAGAACAAAAATGATTTATAAAGCCATTTATTTGTACCCTACACAGTAAATGACCTACCCTAAAATACTGTTTGTTTTTAATAAGTATTTTCTCTTCAGTGTTTGGGTCTCTAGTAACTCCTTTTTCTGTTAACATTTATCATGACTGTGACTATTAGTGTGTGCCTAAGGCTGACAACACTTAAGACCCACCTCACTACTTTTTATTTGTCACTGCTGACCTGATCAGCACTGTGGTTTATGCATTTATAAGTCAAGAGGCTCCCTGTGAAACTCTTAGGAGACTTCCTGCCTCACCTGCAATGATGCACATAAACTCTGTAAATATTGGCTCCTCAGAGACCATTTTTACTTGCTTTCAAATTAGTGACTATGTTTTAGATATCTTAGAAGTTTAACTGCTGTGTTGGTGAGATACTAAGGAAAGTTCAACCATGGAAGACATTAGGCTGAGAATCTGTCTAATATTTTTGTTTTTGTTCTTTTTTAACAGAAGACCCATGAGATTTATTGTCTAATGTTTAATTCAAACCAAAACACCAGTAAATTAATCACTTTAAGGTATGACAATACCTTCAATTTAATGATCTTATCTTAGCAATGTGGGCCAGTAAATTACTCTGTCTACCTGGGGTGGGAGAGTTCTTGTATTTTTGTTTACAATGAGCATTAGATAATCTTTGGAGCTAATGATGGACATTATGTACCCATATGTATACAAATGTATACATAATAGAGGAAATCTAGGACACCTAGTGATTTACCCATATTAATTCCTGCTTATAAATTTTTATTGTCAATACCAACTCCCCTACTTAATTGAGCCCTTTGTTGATATAATACTTTTTTGTTTGTTAGTTTATATCCCCCCCAAATTATTCCTTGCCCTCAGGGGAGGTGTGTGAACTAACAATTCTTCACAATCTTTACTGCAGACTGGGACCTATCAGTCTTAACTATGTTATGGCACTTTTTTTTTTTTTTTTTTTTGAGACAGGGTCTTGCTTTGTTGCCCTGGCTAGAGTGCAGTGGCATCATCATAGCTCACTGCAACCTCCAACTCCTGGGTTCAAGTGATCCTCCTGCCTCAGCCTCCTGGGTAGCTGGGACTACAGGTGCACGCCAACATGACTGGCTAATTCTTCTATTTTTTGTAGAGACAGGATATCACTCTTGCTCAGGCTGGTCTTGAACTCCTGGCCTCAAGCTATCCTCCTGCCTTGGCCTCCCAAAGTGCTGGGATAATAGGCATGAGCCACTGTGCCCAAGCTGTGGCACATTTTTAAATAGAAAGGAGAGAAGGACACTCAGAAAGACAAGTTGGTATATTACAGTTAAACTTCGAAGAATTCTCAGATGAGCAATACCCATATTTAAATATGTGTATAAAATTCTCAACAAAACCAAACAAAAGCATTTTTAGATTGTAATTCAGATTATTCATGTCACTGGTGTTTGTAGACTATACATTTTAGGTATGCCTATTAAGTGTTACTGAAATTTATTTTTATTACTACTGCTCTTAGTGCAATATATGCAGTATAAAAATAATCCATTCATTGTAGTGTACAAAACAGATGTATGGTGCTTCTTTTTCTGTATTTTCCAGGAATCTAAGAAATCATAAGTTTTTCTTGTCCTACCCACACTGGCTTTATGGTAAGGACCATGTGTATTAAGTGTATATTAATAACAGTAGAATAACAACTGCCATTTATAGAGCATCTATGTGCTAAGCACTGTGCTGAGTACTATTTATATTGTGGCAGTTTTAAGATATGTCCAAAAGATTCTATGATATTCCCCTTCCTTCAAGAGATGAATCCTAATTCCTTTCCCCTTGAGTATGAGCTAAACTTAGTGACTTGCTTCTAATGAATAGAATAAAACAAAAGTAACAGTATGGAACATCAGAGACCAGGTCATAAAATGCACTGTGGCCTTCTGCCTGCTCTCCCTTTCTGAGATCACTTGTTCTGGGGAAGCCAGCTATCATATCATGAGGAAAATGTGGTGAAGAACTGAGGCTTCCTGCCACCAGCCATATAAGTGAGCTCAAAAGCAGATCCTCCAGTCTCATGCAAGCCTTTAGATGACTGCAGCCCCAACCAAAATCTTGATTTCAGTCTTGTAAGAGACCCTGAACCAGAACCACCCAACTAAGCTGCTCCTGGATCCCTAACCCTCAGAAACTGTGTGAAATAACAAATGTTTATTGTTTTAAGCCCCCAGGTTTTGGGATAATTTATAACACAGCAAGAGATAACTAATACACATATATTATCTTTTTTATTCTCACCACCACCACAGAATAAATGATATTATCTCCATGTAAATGAGGAAACAGAGGCTCTGGTGGTTAAGCAATTTACTCAAGGCCATGGCACCAACAGTACAGTCTTTGCTGTATATTATACTCTCTTTTTTTAGGTCTTGTTTCTTTCAGCCAGCTTATTAACTACTGCCCCCAAATTTAATTAGCTTGCTATCAATGCTCTTATGCAAATAATGAATTTAAAAAAAAGGTTGGCTAAGGATATAGTCCAGAATAACACTCTGGAGACCTTTAGCATGACATGAACCTATTAATCAGAACACTTTGGGTACGATTGTTTAACGTTATGTATCACCCCCCAGCCTATATTCCTTCTGCTTGTTGGCAAGGATATTACGGAGATGTTGTCAAGGTCTTGTTGCAATCCAATTAAACTAAATAAATATACTAAATATACCTATACTAAATACAGATGTCTCTCAATTTACCAGTCTAGTAATCTCTTCAAAAAGGTAGTAAGTTTGCATTGACTCCTACCCTTCCTCCTTCTTCAGCATCATTGTCATTCCCATCATTCATCATTATTACCCCTTCACAGTTATCACTGATTTTGATGAATAAGCGCTTTACACACATTATTTAATGTATTCTCCAGGACTATCCTATGGAGTAGGTTCTCTTGTTATTTCTATTTTACCAATAAGGAAATTTGGCTTATAGATATTAGGAACTTGCTCAATGTCATTTTACTAAGTAAGAGAGCTAGGGTTGAAATCAAGTCTTTTTTACCCACCAAGTCTGGGCTCTTTTCCTTTTCCTTCCCCTCTGCTCCCCTCCCCTCTGCTTCCCTCCATTTTCTTCTTTTCCCTCCTACTCTCCCCACTACTTCCTCCCCTTCTCCTTGTTCTTCAATAAACACTGACAAGCTTACAATGATCACAACTTCCTTTTCTGAATATTTATAGTTTATTCCTGTTCATAAATAGCTGAAGAATATCACCTAAGATGGATGTTAAGGTCACCAGCCTTCAGTGCACTGAAGTGACCTTCTGAATATTACTAGTTCCTTGACGCCAATCTTGTGAAATTTCTATCTACCCGCCTTTTTTCCTCCCCATGCATACTTTCTCAAAGACAGCAGTGGTTCAGCCAGCTCATCTACTGGTCCTCAGTATCTTGAAATATAAAGTTAAGGAACTTGAGAGCTCATTTAAAGCAGTTAGGTGATCTCTTACAATCTCAGCTATGTTTGATTTCATTCCTTGGAACCAGTGTTTATCTTTTCTAGTTCAAAGGGCATTCTCTTTAACAGAGAAGACTAAACCAAAATAGGGGTGAATTTTTCTTCCTTTCAATCATTAATATTATATCACCCACCCAGGCCTCATTTTTCTTTTTGCTCCCAATGTAACTTTTTCAAAAAGAAGATTTTTGATATTGTCTTTAGTATTTTGCCGCAATTCTCAGTTTTCCTAGCCTCCTATTTTCCCTTTAATTTAATATAATTCCGTAATTCTATAATACTGTGCTTTGAGCCAGGCACTTAGCTAGATGCTAGGAACACAGGGATGAGCAAGACAGAAAAATACTCTCATGGAGCTTACAGTCTAATGAGGAAGAGAGAATTTAAGCAAATAATTAGATGTGTGATAAGTATAAGGAAAAGAGCTAGAAAATGCATATTAAACCTAATTTAAAAGTTCAGAAAAGTCTTCATAGAAAAAGAAACGTTAAAAAAAAGAAATATTACCAATCTTAAACTCTTCCAGAGAAGAAAGGAGAAAACACTTCAAAACTGATTTTATGAGGCTAGCATAATCCTAACACTCAAATAAGCCAAAGATATTATGAGAAAATAAAACTGTAGCCTAAGATACCTTATGCAGATAGATGCAAAAATCATTAACAAAATATTAGTAAAAGGAATCCAGCAATATATATTAATAAAAAGGATAATAAATCATGACTAAGGTGGATTTATCCACATTAACAGCATATAGGGGAAAAATCATATGATCATCTCAACAGGTTTTTTAAAAATTTAAATACTGATTCACAATAAAAATTCTTAGCAAACTAAAAGTAAACTTCCTCATCCTAATAAGAAGCATCCATGAAAAATATAACTTAATTTGAAAGACTGAAAATTTTTCTGCCATGATTGGAAACAAGGCAAGGATATCTGCTCTCACCACTTCTATTTAATATTATAATGGAGGTCCGATAAAGAAAGAAAAAGAAAAAAACACTCTACAGAGATTGGAAAGAAAGAAATAAAACTACCTTTATTTGCATATGACACGATTTTGTACGTAGAATATTCTAAGGGATCTACAAAGAAACTACTAGAACTAGTAAGTGAGTTTAGCAAGGCCACAGGATACAAGGGTAGTATATAAAAAGCAATTATATTCCTATATTCTTGTAATGAAAAGTTAGTCTAAAACAAGACATTTTAAAAACAATACCATTTACAATAGTAGCATGAAACATGAAATATTTAGGGATAAATTTAATAAAATGTTCAGGATCTGTACATTAAATACAATAAAGCATTGTTGAGACAAATTAAACTGGAAAGGGGAAAGCACATTGGCCCAACCTCAAACCACCAACAAAAAATAATTCAAGGTGGTTTATAGACCTAAACATAACAGTTAAAACTCTAATGCTTTTAGAAGAAAATATAGGGTAATATTATCACAAACTTAGGGTAGGCAAACATTTTTTAGACTGGATGCAGAAGGCACTAACCATAAAAGAAAAAAAATTGCTAAATAGACTTTTAAAACTTCTGCTCAATAAAAAACACCATTAAGGAAATAAACAAATTAGTCACAGATGGGAGAAAATATTTGTGATATACATATCTGACTTGCAACCAGAATATAAAAAGAACTCATACCACTCAATAATAAAAAGACAAACAACCCACTAAAAATTAGACGAAAGCTTTGAAGAGGCACTTCACAAAGGAAGATATACAAATGGCCAATAAGCAATAAAAAAGTGTTCAACATCATTAGTCATCAGGGAAATGCAAAGTAAAACCACAATGAGATACCACTTCACACCCACTAGAATGGCTAAAATGAAAAAGACTGACAACACCAAATGTTAACTAGGATTGTAACAACTGTAATTCTCGTATGTTGTTGGTGGGAATGCAAAACAGTACCACCACTTAGACCACTTAGAAAAACAGTTAGTCTGCAATTCCACTTTTAGGTATTTACCCAAGAGAAATGGAAACATATATCCATAAAAAGACTTATAGACCAATGTTCCTATAAGATTGATGCATAATGCCAAGAACCGTACATAATCCAAGTGTCCATTAACAGGTAAACAAAAAATAAACTGTGCTATACTCATACAATGGAACACTATACAGCAATAAACAGGAACAAAGTGCTGATACATACCACAATATGGATAAATATTTCTCCAAAGAAGATATACAAATGGCCAATATGCATGTGAAAAGATGTTCAACATTATCAGTCATCAGGAAAACACAAATCAAAAGCACAGTGAGATACCATTTCATACCCACTAGGCTGGCTATAATAATAAAGACAAATAATATCACGTGTGGGCAGGAATGCCAGAAACTGTACCTTCATGTGTTGCCAATGGCGATGTATTAATAAAATGGTGCAGCCACTTTGGAAAACAGTCTGGCATTTCCTTTAAACACAGAATTATCATATGACCCAGCATTACAATCTTAGGTATATATCCAAGGGAAATGAAAACATATGTTCACACAAAAACTTGTGCACAAAGGTCCATAGCAGCATTATTCATAATAGCCAAAAAGTAGAAACAACCCGATGCCTATCAACAGGTGAATGGATAAACAAAATATGGTACGATCATACAATGGAATATTATATTATTTGGCCATAAAAAGGAATAAAGTACTGATACATGTTACAACATGCATAAACCTTGAAAATACTAAGTGAAAGAAATCAGACACAGAAGCCCACATATTGTATGATTGTATCTATTGAAATGTCCAGAACAGGCATATCCATAGAGACAGAAAGTAGATTAGTGGTTGCCTAGGGCTGGGAGTTGGGTAAAGATAATAGGGGAGTTACTGCTAATGAGTTGTGGGGTTTTTTTTTCCTCGGGGGAGGGGATTTGATGAAAATGTTCTAAAATTGATTTTGGTGGTGGTTTCACAACTCTGTGAATATGCTAAAAATCACTGAATTGTAAACTTTAAATAGGTGAATTGTATGGCGTGTGAATTATATGGCAATCAAGTTATTAAAAAATAATTTTAAAAGAACCATTTATATAATCCTTTACCAGGAACTTTCTGTTCATTTCCAACCTTCAATTTTCTACTGAGTTTTTAGTATTTTCATTATTGATTTTTTAGGAACTCTGTATATAAGAAAATTAACCCTTCATCTATGAGTTGCAAATATTTTCTCCCTGTTTGTTGTTAATCTTTTGTTCTTATTTATAGTGTTTTTTGGTCAAGCAGATTTTTCTCCTTTTTATGTAATGAAATATATCAATCTTTTCTTTTATGGCTTCCAGGTTTTCTGTCAGTCATACTCAGAAATGTCTTCCCTTCTGTGAGATTCTAAGAACGTTTTCCTGTGGTTTCTTTGAGTATGTTTATGTTTTCATTTTTTATATTGAAATTTTTGATCTATCTGGAATTTATTTTCATGTAAGGTATGAGGAAAGAATCCAACTTTATATTTTTAAGATAGCTACCAGTTATCTCATTGATCTAAATGCTCCCCCCAAAACGTATATTAATTTTATTTTCATATTTGAGTCAATTTCTAGGTTTCTGATTCTGGTCCACTGATTGCTCATCTATTCATGTGCCAGTAACAAATGTGCTGGTGATAAAGGGTGTGGTGATGAAGAGCATGTACTCTGGAGCTAGCACCTGAGTTCATATCTGAGCTTTGCCACTTATTGGCAGTGTGAGTTTGAGCAAGTAAATCTCAATGGATTGTTGTAAGAATTAAACAAATTATTATATCTAGTGCTTGGAACAATGCCTGGCACACAGTGTTTTGTGTTAGCAACTATTATAGCCTTCTGATAGATTCTAATATCTGGTAGGCTAGTATCCCTTTATTTCTTTTCTTTCTCAGAATATTTCAGGTTATTCTAGTCTACTTAGTTTTTCTGTATGAGCTTTACAATCAGCTTGTCTCAACAAAATAAACAAATAAACAAAACAAAATCCTGTTATTATTTTTTACTGAGATCATGTTACTTTATAGATTAAATTAAGGAGCGCTGACAGCTTTACGATATGCACTGATACCTTTCCATATGGCCAAGTCTTCTTTTAGGTTCTTCGGTAGTGTTTTAAAGCTCTCTTCATATAGGTCTTGCATATTCTTGTTAGGTTTATTCCTAGGTATTTTATCTTCTTTTGCCACTAAAAACAAGGTTTTTCTTCTTGTTTGAATATATAAAGGCCCTTATTTTAAAAATAAATTATTGATTTTAGTATATCCACCTACCTTGCTGAATTTTCATAATGTTTATAATAGATTTCAATTTAATTATCTTGGGCTTTCTAGTAATCATATCACTTGCAATAGTATAATTTTT
Organism: Daubentonia madagascariensis; assembly: GCA_023783475.1. Lineage (NCBI taxonomy): Eukaryota > Metazoa > Chordata > Mammalia > Primates > Daubentoniidae > Daubentonia > Daubentonia madagascariensis. The sequence goes on from JAKFHU010000403.1 coordinate 1,033,200, forward strand.
CCTTCTCCTTTAAAATTTTTATGCCTCTTATTTCTTTTTCCTGCCCAGTACAGTAGCATTGACTGGTACCTTCAGAAAAATGTAAATAATAGTAGCAAATAGTAAATAGTGAAATTGTTTTTATAATTTTATCTAGAACTCTTAGCTCATATTTCTTCCTTCTGAAAGATGAACATAACATAAAACAAATCAAAGATTTAAAATGTTAAAAGAATTTCAGATATATGAATTAGGCAAATATTTTAATGGTGAGTGCTGTGGGTGGTGGGTTTATGGGTGATTATTTTTCTGCTTCATTACACTTTTCTGTACTACTGCATTTCTACTATAAGCAAGTTTTTCTTTGAGGAACAGAAAAACAAACAAACAGGAAGAAAAGAATGAATCAAGTATATTGCTTGTTGGCTGAACATGACTTTGAGCTTACGTCTTGATGCTTGAAATCCCTATCACCATGCTCTCCTGACTCAAGCCAGTTTTGTGATCTGCATCAGGAATGCTTTATCTATTTCTTCCATCTGGCTAGGTAGCTTATAGTTTAATCCCACAATGATGTCACTTCTTTTCTGTTCTTCTTTTATCTGAATCCAGATATTCTCCAACATGTTCCCATCCTCAGATTTGTATCTACATATCCATGCAGCTATAGATCTTTTTGATACCAAACTGCTTTGCTTCTCTTAAGTCTCTTAAGTATATTTCTTTTTCATTGCCCATGATTCTCCCCATAAGACCTCTGAATGACCCAGATTGAAGTATCCCACAAGAAAACCTGTTCTCTGGTACTCCTGAGCACTAACTCTCCTTGAGTAAGCATTTTCTAAAGTTTTTGAACCCTGGGATGTCTCTTAAGACACTCCAAGGAGACACTATCCTAGCCAAGATGATGATTAATACAACTTTTGGAGATACAGCATTCTTGGAGGAAGTCCAGAAATCACATTGATTGGCTTTATTACAAGTTTGTACTATCTAACCTTGACTGCACTCATGACTACTGAGTAATCCTTTTAGTCATCTCCTTTTAACTTTGTATCACATTCCTTACAGCAGCTGCTTTAGACATTTTCCATTCTCAAATTTCGAAACTAACCCCATGCCCCAACCCCCAACTCTTAGCAGACAACCTCTTATTTTAATGAGAAGATCGAAGCCAACTTCTTAAGTCCTTCAATTTCCTTCCTCTGTATCTTAATATTTTTCTACATTTTCACTTATCTTCACCTCTTCCTTCCTTCTGTCAGAGAAAGAAGTCTTTCCCTTCTCTTACTAAGATTAATCCTTCCATCTGTGCTCTCAAGTCCATGTTGTCTCGGTTTCTCTAGGACCCAGCTCCAGCAATTATCCCCCTTATACTTGCATCTTGGATCTTGCCTTCTCCATTAACTCCATGCTATCTACCCACACATGTTTAAGTGGTCCTTTAGTCTAAGAAATCTTTCACAGACTCTACTCACTAAAGCTGCTTCCTTCTCCCTTTGTTTTTTAAAGCCAAATTTCTCAGAATGGTGCGCTATATTCATTATCTCCTCTTTCTTATCACCCATTCATTCACTCAGTAACTCCTTCAATGTTGCTTCCGTCACTCAACTAAAACTGTTCTCTAGAAAGTTATTGGTGACCTCCCAATAACCGTATATTCAAAGGACCTTTTCTTAGTTCTTCACCTGCAACAACTGATGCTGTTGGTCATCCTTTCTTTGAAACTCTCCTCCCTTGGCTTCTGTAATATCACATTATGCTGCTATATCTCTTCCTATATTCTGATTGTTTCTTCCCTGATTCTTCTTCCTTCACCCACCCTTTAAATATAAGTATTCTCCAAAGTTTTGATCAATATCTCTTTCACTACATTTTTATCCCTCTCATCCATGCACATGGTTTAACTATAGTCTATATTTCTGCTTCCAATCTCTGTATCAGTCTTGAATCCCTGCTGGGCAAGTTCATTTGAAAGGTTCACTGGCTTCTCAAACTCATTTCACCCCAAACCAAACTAATGTAGCAATTCTTTTAACCAATTTTACTTAACAAACTCAAGGAGTCTTCTGGTTTTTACCTTGCATTTTTAAATAATATGTTTATACTGCTATTTCTTGATTTTAAAATTTTAGGCATTATCTTTTAACTCTTAGTTGAAGATGACAAATTATCTTTTTCACCACCCATACATACTTCCCATCCACCCATCCTCTCAATATAGATATAGTGCCAATTTTAGCCTAAAATATCAATATTTACATATTTATGACTATATAAATATTATGCACAGCCACGCCACAAGGTATTATTAATACATATTCTTTCTTATACAATCTTTTGGTTTTCTTGGAATAATTGCCTATTTCTTGTTTTCTAGAGTTTCTAGGTATTAATCACTACCTCTTCAACTGAAATATTAATCCTTAATTCTCCAACTGAACATAGTCTAACACAACAGATACTCTATCAGTTCTATTTTTTAATTTTCCTGCAGACATCCCTCCTGGAGCCTTCTGTCCTGCTACTTCAATTTAAACTGGTTACTTTCTAGCTCATACTGCACAAACTGTTATCCTAGGACTACCCTATATTATCATTCTAAGAATTCTCTTTACCTCTTTCCTGTGTTGCATCCCTTGTTTCTGTATCTCATAATTTCATCTTCCTAAATTTATTCCCCCCCTGGCTTTTTTTTTTTTTTTTTGAGACAGGGTCTTGCTCTGTTGCCCAGGCTATAGTGCAGTGACATCATCATAGCTCACTGGAACCTCAAACTCCTGGGCTCAAGCAATCTTCTTGCCTCAGCCTCCCAAGTAGCTGGGGCTACCATGCCTAAATTTTTTTTTTTTTTTGGTAGAAATGGGGTCTTGCTATGTTGCTCAGGATCACTCCTGGCCTCAGGTGATCCTCCTGCCTCGGCCTTCAAAAGTGCTAGGATTATAGGCATGAGCCACCATGCTCGGCCCACTCCCATTTTTTGATGAAACACATCCTCCAGTAGTTTCATGGGAAAGGCTATATGGAACTTGAGAAGTCTTGCCCATCTAAAAGTCTTTATCCTCACAGTTGATTGATAGTTTTGGTTTGGTAACAGAACTCTAGGTTGAAAATAATTTTTCCATAGAATTTGGAAAGCATTGCTGTATTGTCTTTTAGATTCCAGTGCTGCTGTCGAGAAGCCTGACGGCATTCTAGTTCCTCTGTTCTCTCCTTCCCGGAACTCCAATATTTTAGATATTATACTCCCAGACTGGGCCTCTAACTTTCTTATATTTTTTCTCCTATTTTCTACTTCTTTGTCTCTTCTGGGCAATTTCCTCAACTTTATCTTTCAGCCTGTCTATTGAATTTTTTCTTTCTGCTATTATAATTTTTAATTCCTAAGAACTTTTTCTCATTCTTTTTTTATAGCAGGCTATTCTTATTTAATAAATCCACTATCTTCACTTTTTCCCCTAAGGAGATTAATGATAGTTTTCTTAAAGTTTTCTTCTGCTGTCTTTATTGTCACTGCTTCTTCTGTTTGTTTTGTTTTGGCTTCTGATTATCATATTAGAGACTTCCCCCAAATTTCTGGTGATCCCTGAATATGTCCATTCCTATTGGGAGTGAGGTACTAAAAAGCTGGTTATCTGAATGCATGGATCTTGTTTACACTGAGCTCCACTGCAGAATGGGTGGAAACCTGGTCATTTCATTGTGTGACTACCATATGTCAGATCTGTAGATACTTTCTCTGGGGCCATTTCAGTTTCTCCAGAATATATTCCAGACTCCTACCTGGGAGGGTATCCATTTGGCAGCCAGCATTCTGAGAGCTAAGGAAGGGAAGGGAACTGGATTGGGAGTGTCAATATTTAGTACATAGACATGGACTTAATCTTGTTTTCACTAGGGCCTCTCACCTATCTGCTCTGTGCCTGGTATTCCTGAGTCAAGAGCTCCTATAATTTAATTTCCCCAGTCTTCTACTGGGATGAAGAAGGGTAGTGACCTTGATGTTTGAAGTGGGGGAGAAGATCTGGGAATCTAACTGCTCCTTATAAAGACTTTCAACAAATCCTCTTGCTTTTAGCTTCCCTCTCACCCCCAATTTCAGAGTACCTGATACCTCTAATTTTTGAACCCTTTTAGACCTCTGTGGCACAAACATAGCTTTCTTTCTTGCAAGTAGTTATCAGGTTTTTCTGCTACTTCAGTTCCTACTTATTCATCTGCTTCCTACTTATTCATCCACCTTCTAAAATTTGGTTGACATCCATCATTTGCTGTCATTTCCTCTCTTGTTCTCTTTGTCCTTTTGCCTTCACATCTTTTCCCCCTCTTTATTATAATTTTAGTGTATTCTACAGAGAGAGCAAATAAACACATGTATTTGACCTGATATTTTCTACCAGTGGTCTTTAACTATTTACATGACCATTTTCTTTCCAACTAGACTGTAAACTCCTTAAAAATAGAACTATAACCTCCTTATCCTTTTAGTACCAGCACCTAGAATATTACCTGGCACGGAGGACACATCCAACAAATACTGCTGAATGAATGAGTGAATGGATGAATGAATGAGTTCTCTGCATACCTTTTATCTAGTACAGTGCTTTGAACATTGAAAACACTAGACAAATATATAAATTCAAACAGGAAAGCTTTATGGTTGACATTTTGTATTTAAAATTTCAAATATATGGTTCTCAGAAAGACCTGTTTACATAGTAAGTATATTTGACATAGCTACAGTATTTAGGATGTATACTACAAACTTAATGTAGTCATGTTAGCCAGGTAATTACTAAAAGTGAATTCTGACTCCATTGTTTGAAAAGTCTCAATCTTAGTCTTTTTAAAAATAAACTTTCTTTTTATTTTGTCCCCTATCCCACCTTGCTTTTTGATTTTTTAATAGAAGAAGAAAGATATAGGAATATATCAACCACAAATTAAAAGACTATAGCCACTGGCTAACTTGAGAACAAACTTATGCACAGACATGACAGGATTACAGAGCACACATATGGAACTCTTCCATCCTCAATACACTAAAATAACAAAATGTCCACAGCAGTGATAGTTTTCATATTAGAGTCAATATTCAGAATTATAAAATATTAATTTTTCTAGGATCTGCTTTTTAAAATGCTCTCAAGTATATGAAAATATAGTTGGTAACATATCAAAATAAAGATATCTTATGAAATAAACTTGGCAATAAAGCAAATTTCTCTACCACAAATCATATTTACTTACTATTCTAGACAAGCTGGTTTCCTCCTTTCTTTTCAAACACAATTATTATTATTACTTCAGTGCTCAACCTGCCTAAAATGCCTTCTTCCCTCCCTCCTATTCAAATTCTGCCCGTCTTTCAAGGTCCAACCCAAGCCTCTTCTTCAATGAAAACTTCCACATGACCTCTCCTCTTCCTGATTTCTACAGCACTCCTTTGAACTATACATCCTGACACCTGGTTACACTCTACAGTATCCTATCCCCTAATTGTCTTCCCCGCTAGATTGTAAGCATCTTGGTGGCCAGGCTACAGCCTGCTTTCCTATACCTCATAATTCCTAGTATCACTTTGGGCACACAGCAGATGCTCAAACAAAACTTTCTTTTTTTAGGCCGGGTGTTGTGGCTTATGCCTGTAATCCTAGCACTTTGAGAAGCTGAGGCAGGAGGACTGCTTGAGGCCAGGAGTTTGAGACCAGCCTGAGAAAGAGCAAGACCCTGTCTCTACAAAAAATAGAAAAATTAGCTGAGCATGGTGGTATGCACCTATAGTCCCAGCTACTTGGGAGGCTGGGGCAGGAGGATCGCTTGAGCCCAGGGGTTTGAGGTTGCAGTGAACTATGATGACTCCACTGAACTCTAGCTGGGGTGACAGAGAAGGACGTCTCAAAAAAAAAAAAAACCTTTCTTTTTTTCAAAATAAAAATAGCTTTATTTTTATTATGATTATAAAAATATTACATACTCATTATAAAAACAACCTAAACAATATGAAAAAAGTACGGTGAAAGAAAGTCCCAACGCTAAGAGAATACCATTAATAACATTTCAGTAAACCTCTTTTCAAACATTTTTGTACGCATATAAACATATAAAGACATAAAGATACATAATTTTATATAAATGGTATTATACCATCATGCTGTTCTTGCAACAATAAATATAGATGCTGTGTTTGCCTAGAATTTTAACACATACTTACCCATCATCGCTTCCTGAATTTAATTTTATTTTAAAAGTAGAAATGTATCTTAAGGAATTATTGGCCAATTACCATGACAAATAAGGTTCTGAACACTGGAATTATATATTTTTCAGACTACTAATTCTTTGGTCATCAGACCCATTGTAATTATAACATGGTTAAATTCATTTATTTGTTCATATATTTTAAAAGATATTAGTCACCTGGTAAACATTTTTGTGGACTACTCATTAATCCTTGTATGTCTTGTTATACATCTTTCCTGAGGCTTCAATCAGCTAATACATCCTCACATTCCTTGTGCAAGTGACAAAGGTGATAATAATTACTTTCCTGTATCAGTTTCATCTCACTTGGACAGCTTCTTCTTTAAATGATAGTGGTGATGGTAGAGCCTACTTTGTATAATTTGTTCATGTAAAATCCATCATATTGGGCTTTTGAGAAATGGTAATTTAAAGCTCTAAAGGTCCTTTTTGGTCCTGTGTATCTAGAAAAACCGCTTGCAACCCACTAAGTTCCTTCTTGTCAATCTCCATGCCAGATGAGAATTTCCAGAACTGTTTTTTAAATCAGGGCAAGGGGAAAAGAACAGGGCAGGGAATCCTTGGCTGCAACAGCCGGCTTCAAAGAATTCAGTGTGCTGGGAACAGCAGCCAACTGGGTGCGACTGACTGCACCCTTGCACCAAAGCCAGAGAACAAAGATGAAGGGCAAAGAAATTAAGGAGATTCTTGAAGTGACTTCCCAGGAGGAATCTCAGACCAGCCACACCCAGTCCCTTCATCTTAGTAAATAACTCAGCAAAACTGCAAATGGGTTAGCTGATTCCCTGCAGGAACCTCTCCCACAGAGTGAGGGATTTCTTCCTTACTGCTGCCACATGCAACTTCCCAAACCAGAGCTTGCCTGTAAGGGAAGTGTGTGCTCTCCCCAAGTCACGGCATGTTTATCATAAGATGAACAAACAAACAGCAAATAGCTCTTGGAGGGTTTTCCCTATTTCCTGGCAGCAGAAAGAGAGCAGCTGTCTTATGATTTAACTAGGGATTTGGCCTATATTATATTTTTAAAAATTTCTAGTAGAAACCCTACTTTCTGTCTAAATCCGACGGTTAAATTGAAATTTGAAGTGTTCCTTCCAAGACAGGCTGAACTAATTGGAAATGGACTATAAATAAGCATGGCCCAAGTAGGCATTCATTAATTTATTTACACAGCATTTATAGAGCACCTACAATAACCAACGCATAGAAATGGGGATTCATAGATAAAATATGCAGACTCTGTCCTCAAGGGAGCTAATAATGATAATTATCACAATGATAAAAGCAACAGACTTTAACAGAACAGTTATTATGTGCTAGGATTACTAAATGCTTTACTCCGTTATCCAATTTACTTTCACAACACTGACGTAGTATATGCTCCATTTTACAGATGAGAAAACTAAGGCTTGGAAAAATTAACTTGACTATGGTCACACAGCTATATCCAATAAAAAAAGATATCTGAACCTAGGGCCACTTGACTCTAAAGTTCTTCTCTCTTTAGTGCCACACACAGAGGTAAACAGATGCTTGATATTACAAATTTACAATCTAGATCAGGAGGTAGGGAAGATATAAAAACCCATTTATTTTTAACCTTATACGACATTTTAGAATGTCAACACATATTGACAAATTTATTATATTTGTCAATAACAAATATAAGGAATAGCAGAACAAGTGCCATAAGAGAGATCACTTTTGAATGGAGGTTGGGGAGGAAGCAGGGATCAAAAGGACTATTAGAAGATGTATTACTTGAGCTGGGTCTATGTGAGGATGGGCATGAATGTGATAGACATAGGAGAAACTTATTCTACACAGAGGCAAAAGCAAAAACAAAGGTGTGCAAAGGGAAAAGCATAAGGAGTGGTTGGGAAAGTGTTTTTGTGAGAATATAGCCCATGAGTAAGAGAGAAGTGGTCGGAAAGGCTGGTGTTGGGTCATGAGTGGTCTCATGACATAAAGTCATGGAATTCATATTTAATTAGTAGGCAATACAGAACCACTGATGTTGTAAGCAGGCGTGACAAGCCCAGGGCTGTGCTTTAGAGAATTACATTCACAAAGATCTTGCAGTAGTTCTCAAGCTTTAGTGAGTATGAGAATCACCTGCAGAGCATTTAAAATGTCAGGGTCCCAGCCCAAAAGATTCTGGTTAAATTGGTTTGGTGAGGGGCCTGGGCAACAGTATTTTTTTAAAGCTCCCTAACTGATCCTAATATGAAAACAGGGTTGAAACCACTTATATAGAGCAAGGACTGAAGCAAAGAAAAAAATGTAAAGAAGTTACTCAATGTTTCCCAAACTTGAGTGATTATAAGAATAACATGAAATGCATGTTAAAAAATAAATATCCAGGCCCCTTAACCGGCTGGCTCTGATTGAGTAGGTATGAGATGGGATCAAGGAATCTGTCTTTTTGACAATCTCTCTAAGGTGTCTAATTAGGGTTCCAAATTAGGGTTAGGTGGTGGCAGTGGGAATGACGAGGTTACGTTAAACAAAATAAAACTGGAAAAGATTACATTTTCAACATTATTTATACTTGCTTTTATATACTTCCAGCTTAAAACCCACCAAAACAACCAAATTTGAGTATGGTTTATTAAACTGACATCTTTAACCTAAGGTGGTTTCATTTTGATTCATAGTGTATAAACTTTAATGTAGTCATTTAGTTTTGTTTCTAATGGAACCATGACAGCAAGAGACTTCAGAAGCCTAGAGGTATCACTCAATTTCTGGTAGATCTACTTTATTTATTTTTTTTTAAGAGACAGGATCTCACTATATTGCCCAGTCTGGAGTGCAGTGGCTATTCACAGGTGCGATTATAGCTCTTTACAGCCTCGAACTCCTGTGCTCAAGTGGGACTACATGCGCCACCATGCTTGGCTTGGTAGATCTATTTTAGAGAATGGGTTTAATAACATCACATGTTAAAGTCTTTCTTTAGCCTAACTTTAAAAAACAAAGACAAAAACAAACCCCGCTTAGTTGTTTTTTCAAAGAATCTGCTTATTATGTTCTTCAAAGCATAAAATATACAGTAAAGCAAGTATTATACTTCCCTCTCTAATAAGAATCATGATTTTTTATTTTAAATAAGGTAGACTAACTTTATTTTTTCTCTTAAAGACAGGTAAAATGGATCTTAAAATTAAAGAACTTGTAGCTACACTTCTTTCATCTGTAAAACAATGAAAGAAGATATAAAATCACAGACATTTGCAATGTATTCTCATGCCTTAACTACTATGATTACATTTTGGACTAGAAAATTATACATTCATCTCAGAGACTAAATGACACAAAATGTATTTATGTTCATTTAGCAGTAGAACATGATAATGACAAAAGCACTTGACTGAGAGTCAGAAGACCTGAATTTAGTCTTGATTCTCCATGTGCTATCAACTAGCTAGGAGACTTCAGCCTCAATTTTTATATCTACACAAGGGGGAAGGGTTGAAGTAGATCAGTAGTTTGCAAACCATGTTCCACAGAAGCCTAGAATTTTGCAGAAGCACTTATAAGTTTCTATAAAGGTTTAATTTTAATTCTTATTAAAAACATACTTTTATTTAAAGTCTATAAGAAAAACAAAATGCACACCAAAAATGTTACACAGCAAATTTTAATATATGGACACTACCAATCTATGCACTCATTTGTGGAGCTTCTCCTGCTCCACAAATACATATATATTCGCACTGATTAGGAAGTTTTTTATCCGCTCTTGTCTTTTTCTTTTCTTTTTAATCCAGGACTATACTGGCATAAAAGCTGGGATTATATAAAATTTTTATATTTAACTGGGTGAGAGTACCTATGTTGTCAAGCTCTCCTTTAACTTGTACATATATGATCTGGTTATGGAAACAAATACAAAGTAGATTTATTATTTTGTAAAATGCTTGATAATTATAAAATACAATAAAAGTCTGTAAGTGTTAAGATATTAACAAATAAAGTGGTAAAAATGTAGTCATATTTGTACTGTGAATGGAAGGGACGCAATGGCAGAAAAGATTTAAGGAGTAGAAGATCATATAAAAGACAAGTCCAAAATGTGTAGATAAGCACTAGCAGTTAAAATTACACAAGAATTTTTCAAAATTAACATTTACATTTTAAAAAATACAACATTATATAATGTCATACAACTTGATACAGACTATCTATTTTATTGATGAGGCCTTTAAACTGCAGACCTTTCTGAGTTATTTGCAGAGAAATAAGTAGTCATACCATAATTTATTCTTTTATACTAAAGTTTCCTGACTGACATAAGGCAGGTGTCAGAACAATGGTCAAAATAAGAAATTACTATTATTTCTACCTTAAAGTAAATCCATTAAATATTGTAGAAATCTTATTAACATTTTAAATAAATTAAATGGCTCAATTTGGTAATGCAGGGTCACAACACTGCCATACTTTCAACCTCAGATAAAATGTTAGTGATGAATCAAAACAGGGTTTGGACTCAACATGCAAAACAAAATTAATTTTTCTGTGCTGAAACTGTGAGCAAAAGGATGGCCTCTGCATTAGTCTGCGTGGGCTGCCATAACAAAATACCATAGACTAAGTGGCTTAAACAACAGAAATTTATTTTCTCACAGTTCTGGGGACTGGAAGTCTAAGATCAGCAGGGTTGGTGTCTGGTAAGGGCTCTTTCCTTTGCAGACATTTTGCAGACAGCTGCCTTCTCCCTATGTCCTCACATGGCAGGAGGTGGGGAAACAGTTCTCTGGTGCCTCTTCTTTTTTTTTCTTTTTTCTTTTTTTTTGAGACAGGGTCTCACTCTGTTCCCCGGGGCTAGAGTACAGTGGCATCATCATAGCTCAATGCAACCTCAAACTCCTGGGCTCCAGTGATCCTCCTGCCTCAGCCTCTCAAGTAGCTGAGATTACAGATGTGTGCCACTATGGCTGGCTACTTTTTCTATTTTTTGTAGAAATGGGGTCTCGCTCTTGCTTAGGCTGGTCTTGAACTCCTGGCCTCAAGCGATCCTCTCACCTACCTCAGCCTCCCAAAGTGCTGGTATTACAGGTGTGAGCCACCACACCCAGCCCTGGTGTCTCTTCTTATAAGGACACTAATCCTTCCTACCAGATCAGGGCCCTACCTTTATGGCCTCATTTAACCTTAATTACCTCCCCATAGGCCTTTTCTTCAAATATAGTCACACTGGAGGTACAGCTTTAATATATGAATTTGGGACGGACAAAATTAAGTCCATAGCAGCCTTTGTGGTATCCGATCGTTTTAAAAAATGACATCACTGAACAACTTATATATGATGTTATAAGATATATTTATTTTTCTCCAAACAATAAAATTCTTAAACTAGCTAGATAATCGTTCATTGATTTCTCCAAAGTGATTACTCATTAATTAGGCATGTGAGCAATTCAGTTTTGACACAAAAATGTACTATCACTCCCTTTTTGAACATTTGGATCAGTAAAGCTAAAAGAAAGATTAGACTGGAAGTCAAAATGTTAAAAACAAATCTATCAGTATTTTTTTTTTTAATTTTTTTGGAAACAGGGTCTTGCTCTGTTGCCTGGGCTAGAGGGCAGTGGTGTCATCATAGATCACTGCAACCTCAGACTCCTGGGCTCAAGCAATTCTCCTGGCTCAGTCTCCTGAGTAGCTCGGATTATATGTTTGCACCACGCCTGGCTAATTTTTTAAAAAGATTTTTTGTAGAGACTGGGTCTCACTATTTTGCCCAGGCTGGTCTCAAACTCTTGGCCTCAAGCCATCTTCCCACCTTGGCCTCCCAAAATCTATTAGTATATGAAGCTACTTACCTGTATGAATCAAAATTTTCTTCACACACTTTTATCTTAAAACCAAATTCAGTAAGTCCTCAATATCACCAATAGGTTCTTAGAAACTGCGACTTTAAGTGAAATGATACATAACAAGACCAATTTTACAATAGTCTAATTGATATAAACAAGAGTTAAGTTCCTACAGCATATTTCTTGTCACAAAAACATCATCAAACTTCTAAAGATCCAAAACACTTCTAATATTAAACATTGAAATAAATGTGAGCTATATATACATTTAAGAAAGACTAATAAAAGCAAGTAAGATAATTATTTACCAATTTTCGGTGAACTATTGAGTGACATTGGCCACGGTGGTGAGTTAAATCAAGGAGTAAATGTCTGCAAAGTGAAAATTGTAAGTAGCACCTCCTACCACCACACAGTTCAAAAACAATCATAAACGTGGAGGGCTCACTGAATGCTTCTATACCGCATTATTTATTGTTGTTTGCTTGTGTGATTATCCTCTATTTTAAGAATTTTTATTTGAAAATAATTTGTACTTATTCATTCATTTATTTCTCAACCTGCTTATTCCAGTTCAGGGTTGCAGGTGGCCAGAGCCTATTCTGGCAGCTCAGGACACAAGGCAGGAATGAGCCATGGACAGAACATCATTCTATCACAGGGCACTCACACACACACCCATAGTCACTCAGATTAGGACCATTTAGACACACCAATGAACCTAATGTGCACATCTTTGGGATGTGGGAGGAAACTGGAGTACATGGAGAAAATCCACATGGACATGGGGAGAATGTGAAAACACCACAGACAGTGGCTCTGGCCAGGAATCAATTTTTTTTCCCTCATCAATGTTATAATGAAACAATGTTACTCGAGGACCTGCTATACTGAAAAGCATTTCCCCTAAGATCAGGAACAAGACAAGGATGGCTGCTTTCACCACTTCTGTTCAACATAGTACAGGAAGTTCTAGCCGGACCAATCAGGCAAGAAAAATAAACAAAAGGCATCCAAATTAGAAAGAAAGAAGTAAAACTATCTTTGTTCACAGATGGCATGATCTTATAAGCAGAAAGCCCCAAAAATTACACACACACACACACACACACACACACACAACTGTTAGAGCTAATAAATGAATTGAACAAAGATGCAGACACAAAATCAACAGACAAAAATCAATTTTATTTCTATAAGCTAGAAATGAAAAATGTGAAAAGGAAACAAACAAAAAACCCTTCCTCCATTTACAATAGCATGAAAAGAATAAAATACTTAGGAATAAATTTAACCAAGGAGATGAAAGACTGAAAACTACAAAACATTGCTGAAAGAAATTGAAGATAACCTAAATAAATGGAAAGATATCCTGTGTTCATAGATTGAAAGATTTAATATTGTGAAGGTATAATACTACCTAAAATGATCTATAGATTCATAGCAATCCCTATCAAAATCCCAATGGTGTTTTTTAATAGAAAAACCCATCTTAAAATTCACAAAATATTCTTAGATTTAAAGGTACCATGAATAGCCAAAACAACCTTGAAAACAAAGAACAAAGTTGAATTGACTCACATTTCTTGATTTCAAAACTTATTACAAAGCCACAGTAATCAAAACAGTGTGGTATAGGCATAAGGACAGACATACAGATCAATGGAATAAAATGGAGAGCCCAGAAATAAACCCTCACATATATGGTCATTTGATTTTTGACAAGGGTGCCAAGGGTACCAATTAAATGGGGAAAGGACAGTCTTTTCAACAAATGGTGCTGGGACAACTGGTTATCCACATGCAAAAGAATGAAGTTGGACCCTTACCTAACACCTAATATAACAAATAACTCAAAATGGATCAAAGACCTAAATTTAAGAGCTAAAACTATAAAACTCTTAGAAGAAAACATGGGGGAAATCTTCATGACATTGGATTTGGCAATGATTTCCTGGATATAATGCTAAAAGCATATGGAACAAAAGAAAAAACAGATAAATTGGACTTCATCAAAATTAACAGCTTTTGTGCTTCAAAGAGTACAATCAAGAAAGTGAAAAATCAACCTACGGAATAGGAGAAAATATTTGCAAATCATATACCTGATAAGGAATTAATATCCAGAATACCTAAAGAACTACTACAACTCAAAACAACAAACAAACAGCCCAATTCAAAAATGGGCAAAAGACTTGAATAGCTATTTCTCTGAAGAAGATATACACAATGGCCAATAAGCACATAAAAACATACTCAACATTGTTAGTCATTAGGGAAATGCGAATCAAAACCACAATGAGATACCACTTCATACCCTTCAGGATGGCTATCATCAAAATAAAACAAAACAAAACAAAACATAAAACCCAGAAAATAACAAGTATTGGTTAGGATGTGGAGAAATTGGAACCCTAGTGCATTGCTGGTAAGAATGTAAAATGGTACAGCCACTGCAGAAAACAGTACAGAAATTCCTCAAAAAATTGAACATAGAATTTATCATATGATCCAGAAATTCCAGTTCTAGTTATATGCCCAAAAGAATTGACAGCAGGGACTTGGACAGCGATTTGTACACTTACGTTCACAGCAGCATTATTCACAACAGCCAACACATGGAAGCAACCCAAGTGGCCATGAACAGGTGAATGGATAAACAAAATGTGGTACAGACATACAATGGAGTATTATCCAACCACAAAAAGGAATGAAATTCTGATGCATGCTACAACATAGACGAACTTTGAAAACATTATGCTAAGTGAACAAAGCCAGACAGAAAAGGATAAATATTGTACAGTTCCACTTATATTATGTACCTAGAATAGTCAGATACATAGGGACAGAAATTAAAATGGTGGTTTCCAGGGACTCAGGGAAGGGAGAAATGGGGAGTCATTGTTTAAGAGTTTCAGTTCTGCAAGATGAAAAGAGTTCTGGAGAAGGGTGGTGATGGTTGCACAGCACTGTGAATGTACTTCATGCCACAGAACTGTACATTTAAAAATGATTAAAATGGTAAATCTTATATTACATATATTTTGCCACCATGAAAAAGATTTCTCAAATTAAAAAGTGGTTAAAATGGTAAATTTTATGTTATATATATTTTACCACAATAAAAAGAAACAATATGCATTAAAAAAAACTCAGACCTAGATGAAATGATTTCTAAGGTCTCTTCTAATTCTAAAATTGTATGTGACATCATGATAACAAGGAGAAAAGAGAATCTGGTTGAAGAATAAGCTCCTGACTCCCCATGTTCTGAATTATCAGTGTTAACTCTACTTTTTAGTGATTATAAATGGAGCAAGCATCTCTAGCAATGGTGGCAAACTGAAATGCCTCCAGAGGCCAGGCAGGGAATGTAAGCAGGTAAAGCAGGGCAGCTGGGGTTGGTGGTAAATCTGAGGCCACATGCCCTGTTTAAAGGGAGCAGCTGCACCTCTGCCCTGGTAAACTGTCTTCCTGAAGGAATGTAGGCATGGTGGTGGGAGGATTTTCCATTCTTCAAGTGAAATTGGAATTGAGATTTTTATGTGAAATGTTGGCATCTAATTTAAAACAACTACTTTTAGTATTGCAAGCCAAAGAAGACATATCGGCAGGCCAAGGCACATGTAGTGAATCAACCACTAGTTTGTGATCTCTTTCATAGAGTAAAGGCTGGACCTAGAATACAAAAGAAGGAATGAGGTACTACTCACCAATGTTTAAAGTTTGCATATAGACCATGATCTAAATCTTTCAAATTTAGAAGTACCAGTGGGTGCTGAAAATTATTTTAATTGGGTATTATTTAATATAGTATAGCTTTGATTGGGCTAGTTTTTAGTGGGGCACTTTGAACATGTAGTTTAGTGCCTGACATACAGCAATTGGTCAATAAGTGGTAGTTATTATTATTTTACTTTTTTTTTTCCCCCCGCCGGCCCCCGTCCCGCGGCCCCCCCCCCCCCCCCCCCCACGAGAGAGAGGGGAGAGAGCGAGCCGAGCGAGGGGCGCGCGGGAGAGAGAGACGTGGGGGGAGAGGATGGGGCCCCCCAGTTATTATTATTTTAAATCAAGGCTCCTATACAAGATAGAAAAGTTAGTGTAAAGCAGATTTTCAAAATCAACCCTACCCTCTAATAAAAGAGATGATAATATAATTCATTCAATAATCTTCCTTTATATAGTTATTGGGAAATAGTGAGCCTTGATGTTAAATAACAAAAAAGCAATAATTCAGTGCTAGATATACAGTTATGGGCAAAACAAACAAGGTTCCTGTCCTCATAAAGCTTATAATTTAAGAAGGGAGATGGACATTAAGTAAAGAGCCATTCAAGGCTGGGCGTGGTGGTTCACGCCTATAATCCTAGCACTCTGGGAGGCTGAGGTGGGAGAATCACTTGAGCTCAGGAGTTTGAGACCAGCCTGAGCAAGAGTGAGACCCTATCTCTACAAAATAGAAAAACTAGCCGGGTACAGTGGTGCATGCCTGTAGTTCCAGCTACTCGGGAGGCTGAGGCAGGAGGATCGCTTGAGCTCAGGATTTTGAGGTTGCAGTGAGCTATGATGATGCCACTGCGCTCTAGCCCGGGTGACAAGAGCGAGACTCTAACTCAAAAAAAAAAAAAAAAAAAAAAAGTCATTCAAATAAATACTTGGAGACTATAATAAATGACTAAAAATTATAGGATGATTTGAAAAAGAATAATGGAGGGGCCTAAGTCAGATAAGGAAAAGAGTCACAGAGAAGGCTTCTTTAAGCAGCTGACCTTTAAACTAAGACATAAAAGAATAAAATGGGGTTAGCACCCTAAGGGTATTATGCATGGAGGGTGAGGAATTTCAGGTGGGAGAGAAGATGGTGACAAAAGCATTCCAGGAATGCTTGTGTGACATGTGTGACAGCTCCAAAAACCAAAATTGAAATAAGGGAAAATTAAATAGAGGGGAAGATTTAAGGATATTGGATGTAGAGAGGTGAAAGATTTGAGGGGACATCAATTGTCAATTTTCTCCCTGGAAAAAAGATTTTGAGGAAGGAAGGAAACATGAAAAAGGAAGGGAAAACTAGGAATTGAGGAGAAATAAAAAGGGAGACAAGAAACAGAAACTTAGGGTTGAAGAAGTCATTTATTGTCCACATCAGGTTTCAAGGAGAATAGGAGGAGAGCTGAAACACTGGTTGGAGCAGTTGAAGATTATTGGCTGGTGGAGCCCACAGCAGTGAAGAGACCACATGGAAGGATTTTGTCTGTTTGATTAAAAAATTACAAAAGTTGTAATTGCTCTTTAATAATTCAAACAAGATACCACGACATTCTGTGAGGATTAAAGCAATGTTAATCCTCACAGAATGGTTTTTAGTGTTGAGGCTGAGGATTAGTGACAAGCAAAATCAAGCGAACGTTTGAGGCAATTACACAGAGAAGTCAGACCAATAGCTTCATTTCAGCCTAGATTGTCTCCACTTCCCTTGAGATCACTTCATCCACCCTAACATTAGATATTTTAGAAAAAAGTCAGAGATTTTTACCATATAATCAGATAGACCCACTGCAATTCCCTGATTCCTTGAATGTAAGCTCCATAAAAGCAGAGATTTTTGTCAATTCTCTGATTATTATGCCACAAAGTCCGGGAGGGTAAGAATGAGAGTAAGAATTTCTTTCTGTCCCACTCACTGCTTTATCACCAGCAACTGATACATAAATGTTTTTTGAATGAATAAATATATCTAGACTATGAAGCAAAACAACTGTAAATTCAGAGTGAAACATAAAAGATGAAAGAAAAAAAAAGAAAGGAAAAAAGGAAGGGAGGGACGAAAATGGCAATTTTTTAGATTCTGGCGTTTATTCTTGACTCTTTCTCCCCCACACCCCATACCCAATCAATCAGCAAATCCTGTCAAATACGCCTTAAATAGTTCTTCATCTTCATGGTCACTTCCTGTTCTATTGCAATAGTCTCCTAACTGGTCTCTGTCTTCACTCTTACCTCCTTGCAGTCTATTTTCCATACTTTTGTCAGTGTCACATGTGAAAATACCACACAAATCAAGAAGATTCTACTAAATTTAGGAGAAAGCATAAACTTTTTAGAGCACATGAGCCCTTCATAACCTGGGGTAGTATGTGTTCAGGCAGTACAGAGCAGAATTGTTAAGAATTATGGACTTTGTGGGGACGTAGGTTTGAATATGAGCTGTGCTACTTATAAACTTTGTGGTCTTGTGCAAGTTACTTAATTCTCTGAGTCTCAGTTTCTTAATGTGTAAAACAGGATGATAATCATACCAACTCCTATGTTTGTTGTGTGCATTAAATGAATGAGTATATGTAAAGCATTTTGCTCAGTGGCTGGCACACAATAAGCATTCAGCATTATTTCCTATTGACTTTGATGATGTTACCTTCTTATGTTTTAAGCACCAGCCAAAATGACTTTTTACCATTTTCCAAAGGAACCATATTGTTTCATGACATCATATTTTCAAAAATCTTGATTTCTTTTTTTGGAATGTACTCCTTATTCGCTTAACAGTTTTCTACTACTCTAGGATCCATCCCAATTGTCTTTGTTCCTTTATACCCTTCCCCTACTTCTGCCGGAAGAATTGACTATTTCTTCCCTTGTACTATAACTGAATCTTATACATGGCTCTAATAATCACTTATACTCTGTGGAAACTTTCTGGACTACTCTGCTTCTTCTAGAATACAAGTTCCTTGAGGGCAAGTATTGTCACTTACTCATTTATATTTCCAGTCACTTATTGAGTAAGTGACAATACTTGCCCTCATACAGTCTTGATGTAGAATACTTTGAAACAATAATACACTCTGGAGTCAGGCTTTCTGGCTTCTTCTGGCACTGGCTTTTTCACTTACTTGGTGTATGACCTAGAGCAAGTTATTCAACATCCTAAATTTCAGTTTGATTTTCTGTACAAAGGAGGTAATAGTATATACCTAACATGTAAGATTGTTGTGAAGAAAAATGAGATAATCTAATAGAAGCACTTAATAAATGTTCATTGCTATTATCATTATCATTTTCACTGCAGACATTTTTCATGTCTAAAAATTCCATTTGGATCTTTTTTATATCTTCCATTTATCTCCTAATCACCTTTGTGCTTTCCTTTAAATACTTGAGCATAATTATATGATTTAAAATAATAGTTTTAAGGTCCTTATTAACTCCACCAGCTATGTCATTTCTGGGTTTATGTTTCTATTGATTGATTTTTCTCCTGGTTATGGGTCGTATTTATCTGCTTGTATTAGTGTCTGGTAATTTTGAATTAGGTGTCAGATTTGTGAATTTTGCATTGTTAAGTGCTTGACTGTTGGATTCCTTTAAAGAATATTGAATTTTGTTCTGTATACAGTTAAATTACTTGCACATCAGTTTAATGCTTTTTACCTTTAAGCAGTTGAGGACTCTATCCAATGCTGTGTGTATTTTGAGGTCTCTCCATTCTGGCTGGTAGCAATGAAATATGAACTATCCCTAGCCTCGTATATACTCCAGGAATTGTTTGGCCTACTGTTTTCTGGTGGTTCTTTTTCCAACCCACACATGTGCAGAGTTTATAGCCAAAGATTTGCATACCCCCTTGCAGCTCTCTGGAGCTCGCTGAGCAACTCCTTCCTCTTTCATATTCTGGCCTGAAAATTCTGGCCATTTAGGCCTCCCTAAACCCCAATCTCTGCTTCCTCAACTCAGTAAGACTGCCAGGCTCTTTGGTGATCTCCCTCCCTGTACTGTTGCTTGAAAATTGCCTCTCAGATCCCACACACCCCATTGCCTGTCACCTAATGTCTGAAAATTGTTTCAGATGCTCTGATTTTCTAGTTGTTTGTAGCAAGAGGACAATTCCCCTTGTAGATACTTCTTCATGTAGAATAGGAAGTACCTATCATTATTTTATTAAATGAAATATGTGTATGTGTGTGTATATATATATAAAAAAATACATGTATATATTTATGCACAAAGCTCAAAATTAAGTTTTAATTGAAAATAAACTGTGAACAAAGGCTCTTTTGAGCCAATATCCCTAAACAGGAGTAAAGATTTGTATCAAGGGAATATCAATCTTTGCCACACTTGGAAAATTCAGATTAATCTTTCTACATGGAAAGAATTACCGAAGTGAGAAGCTGAATTTTAAAGGCTTTTTACATTTCAACATACCTTTTTGCTTCCAGGAGTCTAAAGTTGCCTAGATAGCAAGAGGTTCCCTATAGTTTTCATGAGATTATCTAAAATTCAGACATAGGAAAATTAGCATTGTTCAGTACTCAGTTATGCAGAAATGACATTATATCCCTGTACTTGTTAAAAACTGGAATAAAATGTTTCTTGTCAGAAGGGATCAGGTCCTTAGTTTTCTACAGGTGGCTTCATTTTTAGATATGTTATGCTAAAACTCTACTTTTTTTTTGCTACCTCCCAGAAGAGTTAGTTTCCTCTTGATAATGCTAAAATATATACATGATGTTCTAAGGAAGTTATCTGTAGAAGAACAATATAGTTGAAGCTCCACTGATTAGGTACTTGGCATTAATTGAAAAAAATAGGGCTTTATAAATCCTTTCCTTTCGAACCTTGTCTCCAAGAGTTTTCATTCATTCTGGATTAAAATTGGGGATTGACACATTCTGGGACAGAAAGATGTTCTGAAGTTTCCTGGAAAAAACTGAGAATATATTAAAACTATTTAACCAAAGATTTTAGGATCCCCTAGACAGAAATGTTATATTTGGTCTTTAAGAAATCAGATGCTATCTGATTAAGAATCATAACAATAAATATCGAGCATAAAATCTAAGTCTTGTTTATGGCACAGGAAAAACAGGGAGAACTTGGAGCTGCTGCTTCTCAGCAGCTGGATGAATCCCTGGCAGCTGCTATTAGAAAGATAAAGAAACCCACATCTGCTGAGTCCAAATGCTATTCGAATCCCTTGTGATAGAATAAATTCTTGAAGAGGCCCCACTTCTAAATCAGGGAAAAAATTAACGGTAAAAAATTAAGGCTAACTAGAAGACTGTTTTCCATAGTTATCTCCATATGCTATATCACAGAAACTAACTCTAGCTGCATACACCATTTTTCAATACACAGTTGACCCTTGAACAACATGGGTTTGAACAGTGTAGGTTCATTTATACGTGGAATTTTTTCAGTCAAATGGGGATTGAAAATACAGTACTCACAGGATTGAAAACCTGTGTATATGGAGGGCCAAATTTTTCATATATGCAGGTTTCTCAGGGCTGACTGTAGGACTTGAGTATGTGCAGCTTTTGGTATACGTAGGAGTCCTGGAACCAATCCCCACATGTACCAAGGGACAACTATAATAGGTATTCAATAAATATTTGCTGACTGAGTAAGGGACTAGGAAAGAATTGGGAAAGATGAATTCTGATAAAACAGTACAAACCTCACCTGTACACTCATAGCCCCCAGTTTTGTTTATGTAGAGACCAATGGGACAGTTTTTTTGAGCTAGTTCACTTAAAACTGGGTCCACATTGGTTTTTACCTATTAGTACATTTATTCTGTAAAGGAAAAGTACTCAGTACACTAAGTACTTCTTACACAAATACTGTAATAGAGATGGATGATCTCTAGAGTTACCTGTCAAAGAAGCAAAACGTAAAATTTGAAGTAAAAATTGTAGAAACAGTGCATTAGCCATTAGTAAATCTGGGCTCTATTTCCAGTTTTGCTACTAACCTACTATGAAATCTTTCTACAAAAGATTCTACAATTTCATTACTTATAAAATGAGCACAATAATACCTACGCTACCTATTTCTTAGGAAAGTCGAAATGATCTAATAAGACACTGGGTAGAAGGAGTTTTAGAAAAAAAAGTTTCAGTAGCTATATATAAAGTAGCCCTAGCATCGATTAGAGCAGCATGGGGGATCTTGTAAAGTCAAAAGCAGGGAGTGGACTTGTTCACTCACTCTAACCTCAGCACCAGGCACATAGCAAGTCTACCAGAAATACTTGTTGAATGAATGAGGAAGTACTTATAGGCCTTCCTCTTCTTTAAGGTAGGATCACTATAGAAACTGTCTTAAAGGTATTCAATACTTATTTGGAAAAGCACATAATATGAAAGTGGAAATAACAACAGGCCCTTGAAAACAGATGTGAAAGAAAGTTTTGATGTAGGGATTCTAAATTTGAAAATTTTGGAGCAATTTAATCTGTTTTAATATTCTGAATATAAGAACCTAGTGCCATTTTTAAAAAGAAACTCCCAATGGGGGTGCTTTCACCCTTCACCTCACCAAGATAAAGTCTCAATAAAGACATTTTCAGTCAGTGTCTTTCTTAATATTTTCCTTGTAATATAATCATGAGATGCTAAACCAACAGTACTCAAACATAAAAATGACTTGCATTTTCCAGAGCACATGGCTTTTCTATCAAGGATTATAAGGCACTTTGAAAAAATTTACTTTAGGTAACTTTATTCTACTTATCCAAATCTGTATTGCTAGAAACTGACCTGTATTTCTTACCGCTTAATGAAACTTTTTAGCTGAGTCCCTTTTCAAAAACAACATACCGCATTATTCACAACAGCCAAAAGGTGGAAGCAACCCTAGTGTCCATCAACACATGAACTGAGAAGCAAAATGTGATGTGCACACAATGCAATATTATTCAGGCTTAAAAAGGAAGAAAATTCTGACAAATGCTATGACATGGATGAACTTTGAGGACATTTTGCTAAATGAAATAAGCCAGTCACAAGAGGAAAAATATTGCATGATTCCACTTATATGAGGTACCTAGAGTAGTCAAATTCAGAGAGACAGAAAGTAGAATGGTGGCTTCCAGGGGCTAGAGGTAGGAGGGAATGGAGAGTTAGTTTTTAATGGGTACAGATTTTCAGTTTAGGAAGATGAAAAAGTTCTGGAGATGGATGGTGGGGATGGTTGCAGAACAATGTGAATGTACTTAATGTCATGGAACTGTACACTTAAAAATGGTTAAAATGGTAAATTTTATGTTATGTATATTTTACCACAATTTAAAAAAAACAACACATTTTCCCCCCAAAAATCTGTTGCCCCTCTAATATTCTTAAGTAGTTGCCCAAGCCAGAAACCTGGAAATTATCACTGGTCTTCTCATTCACTATACATGCCAAATCCAATCACCAAATCCCATGGATTCTATCCCTGAGAATGCCCCTGTCCATCTCCATGGATACTGCCTTAGTTTTGGCTCTTATCTCTCACTCAACTACTCCAAGACTTCCATGTTCCCTGCCTCCAGTCTAGGCCATCTTCCACACTACCTTTTGAATGATCTTTCTAGAACTCAGATATCATCACACCACTATCATATCTAAAAGCCTTCAAATAATAGCCACAGAAAAAAATCCAACTTCATTTTTATGGCAAAAAATGGTCTTTCAGGAGCTCTTTTATTCCTTTACAGGCTCATGTCCCCTAACCTCCTTCACAAACTCTAGGCATTCTGATCTTCTGTTTCTTTCTTTTTTCTTTTCTTTTCTTTTTTTTTTGTGGCGACAGGTCTTGCTATGTCACCTAGGCTGGAGTGCAATGGCCCAATCATAGCTCACTTGTAACCTCGAACTGCTGGACTCAAGCAGTTCTCCTGCCTCAGCCCCCTGAGTAGCTGGGACTATAGATGCGCACAACTGTGTCTGGCTAATTTTTTTTATTTTGTGAAGATGGGGTCTCACTATGTTGCCCGGGCTGGTCTCAAACTCCTGACCTCAAGCAATTCTCCTGCCTTGGGCTCCCAGAATGCTGGGATTACAGGTGAGAGCCACTGTGCCCAGCCTGATCTTCTGTTTCTTAAATATTCCAGGTTGTTTTATGCTTCAGCATATGTCCTACCTAAAATGTCCTTTTCTCCTTTATCCATATGGATAACTCCTACTGTTCCTTTCCAACTTAGATCAAACAGTCAATTCTCAGGAGAATCCCCAATGTACTTTTCTCCCTCTTCTCTAACAACAGTATCCCTATCCCAATCGCCCACTCAGGAGTTTCCTTCTTTGTATTCACATTATTCCTTGTATTTACTGCATGTTATTTTAATATTTGCCATTAGCAAGTGCTCCGGAGCCAGACTGCATGGGTATAAATCTGGGCCCAGCATTTACTATATAACCTTGCCAAGTTACTCAACTCCTCTGATCCTCGGTTTCATTAGTTACAAAATGGGGATTATAGTATCTACCACAGAGAGCTGTTATGAAGATTAAATGAGTTACTACATGTAAAGTGCTCAGAGTTACAATTGGCTCTTAATAGGTATCATTAGTGATGGTGGTGGTGGTAGTCAATATCTCTGACATAAGACAGATAGTTCCTCAAAAAGTAAGGTATTCCAAATGCCTTGAATACCATGCATTCAATCCGTATTTATAAGGACAAAGGAAAGGTCTGAAAGAAAGGAAGGAAAGAAGGCAAAAAAAAAAAAAAGAATTTGGGAAGACTTACCACCATTTTTGCCCACAGTTCGGAAGCATCTCCAGAAGGCCCGTAAAAACGATGCCCTATTGTGGGGGGTGGCTTGGATGAAGCTGAATTCCCGAAAAAGAATGTGAGTTCCCTGGCATACACTGTTAAAACTGCAAAGACAAAAATCAAGAAATCATCATTAGATGGACTCCAGAAGACTGGAATCAGAATGAAAAATTGAGAGCAGGGAGAACCACTGCCAAAAAGGGGGAAAATCTTTTTTCCCCCCAACAAAACTATAAATGATAGTCCTTCTATGGGGAAGTTTCTTCATATAACCATATATCCCTCTGAAAGCTCTTGGAGTTCAATTCCTCTGAGTGCTTCCCACCTTCCACATGTATACACTGAGGAAGTTTTAACCAGTCGCTAGAGCATCTCACGTATAGGAAAATCTTTCAGTCTTTAACTGAATGATATTGGCACTCATATCTTTTTTGAGAATGCTTCTCCCTTTACCTCATTTGGAATTATGTTTCCTTAAAGATATTCTTTCTGTACTCTCCCTGACCTATACCAGCTGCTACAGGATGACATGGCTTATTGGGATATAACTGGATCAGTTTAGGGGTAGTTACATATCTCCCTGACAGTAACCCCAGAGATAAATCCCATGTACCAAAGAATACAGAGGTTCCAAACAGAACACTAAAGGCAAATAATAAGAACAAGGGTAGAAAGTAGCCCCTAAATGAGAGTATGAAGCAAAGCCCCAGGGCCCAAGTGAGTCACTATTTAAGCTGGGCCAGGGAAGGGAAAAAAATATACTCTGTTGCATTTGGCTTCTCCTGCCAAAGAAATAAAGGCTGTAGGGCCTGGAGTAATCTAAAAATGGAAACTCCACCAAAGAGTTAGGCAATTATCCAGTAATCATCCCTACCAGGGCAGACTTCAGGTTCCAGAAAATCCCTAAATTCCCTGACAAGTAAATCATAAGTGGAAAACATGCTAATCTTTGTGGAGAAGCAGAAATTAAACTGAAGATGGCAAGGAATGGAGGTAACAGGGTAATTCCAAATGCACGTTTTCATTTATTGACCATCGAAAGGGGGAAAAAAATTCTGAATCTCTGAACTGAACAGGAAAAAAATTCAGGAGCCATCTATTCCATTTCCCATCTATTCCATTCCAGACCAACTTCAGGGGGAAATGTCTAACCTATTTTTAACATAGAGTATGTTATCATTTAGGATAAAATTAGTTTCTTCCTGTTAACGTTAACAGTGCTGTATGAAAAAGCAAATTACATATTCTTCTTCCCTCATGGAAAACCAGCATAGAAATCTACTTCTAAGATACTATGAGGAAGCATGAGGACAACATCTGGCAAAGGATTAGAAGAGAGGTTTTTAAAATGCAATGAAAGTGTTAACCTAACCATGCAGTTATGGCAGTGCTGTTGTCTTCAGCAAAGGAAAATGAAAAATATAACAAATGAGCTGTTACAGGTAAATGTGGTAGGCTACATTTCCAGCAAATGAAGTCTGAAATGATAACATTATAGCCTAAATTTATGAAGCTATCCAGCAAAGAATTAGTCCCAAAGTGTACTTCATACCCTAAGGGGAAAAAGCTGGTGTCTAGATCATGGTCTAGGCTGTATTATTATTAGGAACCAATAATAGTGAAATTACAGCCTTCGTATAGCTTTTTAAGACCATCTCAAATACCACATTTTACATAAAGTCTTTTCCTGATTCTATCTCCCACACCCAGTTCCCATCATATCTCACTTATAACTCTCTAATGGTGCTCCCAATTTGCTGCCTTGTTTTTTATTGTTGTTTTGTGTGTGTGTGTGTGTGTGTGTGTGTGTGTGTGTTTTAAAGAGACAGGGTCTCACTCTGTCACCAGGCTGGAGTGCAGTGGCATGATCATAGCTCACTGCAGCCTCAAACTCCTGGGCTCAAGCAGTCCTCCCAGACTAACCTCCTGAGTTGTTGGGATTATAGGTATGAGACACCATGCCCAGCTGCTGCCTTGTTTTTAAGTCACTGGACTTCTTTCCCCTGCTAGACTGCAAGTTCTATGGAGTAAGCACTTAGGTTGTACTCATTTTTGTCTCTATTACACATAGATAATTCCATAAATGTTTGTGGTAGTTGATTTAGAAAGATAAGAAAAAATAGGTAAGTAATACCAGGTAGAACATATCTTTACAGTTAACCACACTGGAAATACTGAAAGTCTATATTTTATAAATTATTCAAAAGTCCATGTCTGATATTTGTATTGTGATATTACAGTACCAACTTTGTTTTTGATTAGTATTTTTCTGGTATATCTTTATCTATGCCTTTAATTTTAAAGTTTCCAAGTCATTTTCTTTTAGGCATGTCTCTTGTAAGTAGTAGATAGCTGAATTTTGTTTCTTTACCCAACTTTATAGTCTCTATATGTTAATAAGTGATTTTTAATATATTTGATTAACTTCTGACATCTTATTTTATCTTTCCCATGAACCATTCTTCTTTGCCTTTTTCCCCTCTTTTCCTCATCTCTATTGTGCTGGTAAAGTTTTTCTTTAAAAAAATTCTTTCCTACCCCCTCTGTTAGTTTGAAAGCCATAGACAGAATCTGTAATCTTTTAGTATTAAAATTTAATATAAACAGCTGGGCATGCTGGCACATGCCTTCCAGCTCCTTGGGAGGCTGAGGCGTGAGGATTGCTTCAGCCCAGGAATTTGAGTCCAGCCTGGGCAACATAATGAAACCCTGTCTTTTTTTAATTAACATAAATATTTATCTACACATTTTTAAATGTCTAAAATTATTCATTTTCTTTATAACTCTCCAAAACAAGACAAGACCAAAGCATACTTTAAATAACTTAAGCACACTCTTCTCATCTTCTGATTTTTTTTTAGAATTTGACTTCTATCTTTTTTAAACTGGAATACTTTTTAAAATGTAAAATATACATAATATTTATCATTTTAACCATTTGTAAGTATACAATTCAGTGGCATCAAATATATTCACAATGCACACAACCATCAACACTATACCCAAAACTTCTTCATCATGCCCGACAAAAACTCTACATCCATTAAACAATAACACCTCCCTCACTCTCCCCCCAGGTTCTGGTAACCTCTACTCTACTTTCTGTCTCTATAAATTTACCTATTCTAGGTATTTCATGTAAGTGGAATCATATAATATGTGTCCTCCTATGTCTGGCTTATTTCACCAAGAATAACATTTTCAAGGTCCATACATGTTATGGCATATATCAAAATTTCTTTTCCCTTTAAAGCTGAATAATATCCCATTTTATGTATATACCACATTTTGTTTATCCATTCAACTGTTGATAGACACTTGGGTTACTTCCAGCTTTTGTAAATAATGCTGAAATGATTCGTGTGCAAGTATCTATTCCAGTCCTTGCTTTCAATTCTTTTAGATATATACCTAGAAGTACAAATGCTAGATCATATGGTAATTCTATGTTTAACCTTTTGAGAAACCACCTAACTATCTTCCAGAGCAGCTGTACCATTTTACATTGTCACCAGCAATGCACAAGGGTTCCAGTTTCTCTACATCCTCACCAACACATTCTCTTTTTTTAAATAGCCAACCTGGAAAGTGTGAAATGCTATCTCAATGTTGTTTTGATTTGCATTTCCTCAATGACTAATGATGTTGAGCATGTCTTCACGTATTGGTCATTTGCATATCTTCTATGGAGAAATGTCTATTCAAGTTCTTTGCCCATTTTTAAATTGGGTTGTTTGTTGAGTTGTAGGAGTTCTTTATATATTCTGGATATTAATTCCTTATTAGATATATGATTTGCAAATATTTTCTCCTATTCTGTAGGTTGTCTTTTCACCTTTCGTGATAGTATCCTTTGATGCACAAAAGTTTTTAATTTCGACGAAGTCCAATTTAATTTTTTGTTCCTTGTGCTTTTGGTATCACATCCATGAACCGTTGCCAAATCCAATGTCATGAAGACTTCCCCCTATATTTTCTTCTAAGAGTTTTATAGCTTTAGCTTTTAAGTTTAGAGCTTTGATCCACTTTGAGTTAATTTTTTTATTAGGTGTTAGGTAAGGGTCCAATTTCATTCTTTTGAATGTGGATATCTAGTTTCCCCAGCACCATTTGTTGAAAAGGCTGTCTTTTCTCTATTGAATGGCACCCTTGCAGGAAATTAACTGACCATACACGTAATGACTTATTTCTAGGTTCCCTAATCTATTCCAGTGGTCTATATGTTTCTCCTTATACCTGTACCATACTGCTTTAATTACTGTGGCCTTGTAGAAAGTTTTGTAGTTGGGAAATTTGAATCCTCCAACTTTATATTCTTTTCCAAGGTTGTCCTGGTTATTCAGGGACCCTTGCAATTCCATATGAATTTGAGGATTAGTGTTTCCACTTCTGTGAAAAAGGCTATTGGAATTTTGACATGGATCGTATAGAATCAGTAGATCGCTTTGGGTAGTACTGACATCTTAACAGTGTTACATCATCCTATCCATTTACATGGGATGGCCATCCATTTATTTAGGTCTTCTTTAATTTCATTCAGCAATGTTCTGTAGTTTTCAGTGTGCAAGTCTTTTGCCTCCTTGGTTAGATTTATTCCTAAGTATTTAATTCTTTTAGATCCTCTTTTAAATGGAATTGCTTTCTTAATTTCCTTTTCAGATTGTTTATTGCTGATGTATAGAAACAACTGATTTTTGTGTGTTGATCTTTTACTCTGCAACTTTGCTGAATTCATTTATTAGCTCTGGAAGCTTTTATGTGCATTCTTTGGGATTTTCTATACATAGCATCATGTCACCTGCAAATAGAGATAGTTTTACCTTTTACTTTACAATTTGGTTGTCTTTTATTTCTCCTGACATCTACCTTTTTAAGTGTAAAAATTACTCACTATTTGTTAAAATCAATAGTTAATTAAGTTTACCAACATATCAAACACATTTTCATGCTCACTACTGTTTCTTGCTTTCTGCTCCTTCCCTCTTGGTTCAATTATTTTCTTGCAAAAGTACATTATTAAGAAAGATCCACAATCATTTATCTGAAATCCTTGGGACCGCTCTGCTTTGGAATTGACAAATTTTTGGATTTTATAAAGGCAATGTATTGCACACACCACATGTGAAATAACACCTCCACTGGGGCTGGGATAGCACCCCATGGATTCAAGCATATTAAAATTTCCACAGTGAAGCTTATGAATATTCGCACTAAGTGGGATAAATAGAGACCAAAAATAGCCTCATGAACTAGTTCAGGTCAAGTTTGCCCCAAAATGAGTTTGCTGAAAACTTACCAAAAGACAACTTTAGGTTTTTAAAGCTTTTTTAAAAAATTCTGAATTGTGAATTTCTGAATAGTCATAAACTTTTAGTTCTTTCAGCAAAAGCCTAGGAGAGGTAAATGCTCTCAGTTTTCATCTGCCTGCAAATCTTTATTTTACCTTTTGGAGTGAAGTTTACCTTGGTGGAGAATTCTGGGTTGTCACTTATCTTCCCTCAGCACTTTAAAGACACTACTGCATTGTCATCTGGCACCTGTCATCGATACCAAGGAGGCTGCTGTTAAACTCCTGCCACTAATTAATTTGAGGTTAATCATTCTTATCATTCACATAAACTATTTTCTTTATTATTAATGCAGATTCTACAATGTGTCTACCAAGTAGGCTTATTTGTATTTCTCTTGCTTAGCACTTTAAACTGACTTCTGTCTTTGTCAGTTCTGGAAAATTTTCAGCAAATATCTTCTTAAATATTGCTTCGTTGCCATTCCCTCCATCATTTTCTTCTGTCTCCCATTAAATACACATTGCAGTCTCTCAAGGTCTCTTACCTGTCTTTATAGTTTTTATCTATTTATCTTTGTGTTACACTTAATATTATTATCTTTTAAATTATCCATTCTCTAGTCTATTATGCCTAGTTTAGAGTTTATTCTATTTATTGAATTTTTTAAAATTTCAGGAACTGTTTCATTTCTAGGACTTCTAATTGGTCCTTCAAAGAATATACATGGTTTTTGTTTCATTTTGCCTGTTTTTGTTTCTCAATTTTTTGTTCTTTTAAATGACTACCATTCCTTTATCTCCTGAGGATCCTAAACATTATTTTTTCAAAGTTGATTTAAAATAGTTCAATCAGTGGAATCTATAAGTGTGTGGAGAAAAAAATTTTTTTTAAATAAAATAATTCAATTAGTTTTATTTTCTCTGGAATAAATTTATGTTTATTGGTTGTCTTTCTTTTCCTTTTTTTTTTTTTTAGAGACAGGGTCTCACTCTGTCACCTAGGCTGGAGTGCAGTGGCACAATCATAGCACACTGCAGCCTTGAACTCCCGGGCTCAAGCGATCCTACTGCCTCAGCCTCCCAAGTAGCTAGGACTACAGGCATGCGCCATAGCGCCCAGCCAATTTTTTTCTTTCTTTTTTTTTTTTTTTAAGAGATGAGGTCTTGCTGTGTTGCCCAGGCTGGTCTCAAACTCCTGGCCTCAAGTGATCCTCCCCCATCAACCTTCCAAGTGACTGGGATTACAGATGTGAACCACCGCACCCCACCAGCTGTCTTTCTTAACATTAGTTTTCCTCATCTATTTTGGAATTTCAGTGTATAGGCTCCTCTTAACTAAGAGGTTTTCACTCTCTCCTGGGGTCAGACCCTAGTGCAGAAGCAGGTCTTATACTGGATGACTTAAGGCTCCATTCCTGATGATATTAGGGCTATCATAGAGACTGTCAATTGAACTCCTGAGTAGGTTAGACCATTAAGTCATTGCTGCAAGGCTGTCTGCTTCCTCTCATATCCTCATGTAAGTCATTTCCAAGGTAGCAGTCATAATTTTTTTTTGTCTCCCTTAAAGGAGTGAAGGTGGAAAGGGCTGGCTGTAGGCTCCTGCCCTGTATGTGACACTTTTAATCTCCACCATTCCATGAGAAACAAGCTCTCAGTTACCTGTTCCTGGTTCTGCACCCAGAGCACAGGAGGCCCGTGGTTTCAGTCCCATTTACTGCATTGTGGTTTTCTTTAGTTCCTGGTCCATAAATGAATTTATATCGATTTACACATGGCTATGTCCTTTACACTTTCTCCTTAGAAAATCTGATGTATCATTACCATGTGTTTGGAATGAATAGGAGGTCCAAGTCATAAACACTGCAAGCCATGACCAGAAATCCAAAACAAATTTTCTACCTACCAAGCTTTAAAATGCATATTCATGCTAATTTTTCATTGTATTTAACTAAACTAAAAAGTTCTTTAATAGACATCAATCTTTCCTCTAAAGTAAAACAAAAATGTTCCTAAAAATATCCTAAAGGCCACACAGAAGTATACCATTAAAAGGTTATGCCCTTTTGATAGGATTAAATCTGCCTGAAACAGATTTCTCAAAGTTGCTGGGGTTTTTCCTTAAAGATTTTAATTTTTAAAAAATTTGAAATACTATAATTTCAAATTTACCAAAAAGTTATAATAGCACAAGAATTCCCAAGTACCCTTTACCCTGATTACTCAAATGTGAATATTTGCTACATTTGCTGTCATTCACATACATACACACTCACTCTCTCTCTTCCTCTCTCATGCACACATGCACACACACAAACATGTGTACATATATATACACATATTATTTTTCAGAAGGGTAAGTTGTAGACATGATGCTTGTTTACCACTACAGTAAACATTTCCTAAAAATAAGGAATTCTCTTACATAACAATAATACGTATAACGATGAAAATCAGGAAATTAAAATTGATTCAATACCATTATCTAATCTACAGACCTTACTGAGATTTCACTAATTGTCCCAATAATGCCCCCTTTATAACAAAAGAGAATTCAGGATCATACATTGCATTTAATTGTCATGATTCTTTTGATATCTCTTTTAATCTGAAACAGTCCCTAAGTCTTCCTTTGTATTTCATAACATTGACAGTTTTAAAGAGTACAGTTAATCCTCACTTAACATTGTCGATAGGTTCTTGGAAACTGCAACTTTAAGTGCAACCGCATATAAGGAAACTAATTTTACCATAGACTAATTGATATAAATAAGAGTTAAGTTCCTACAGCATATTTCTGGTCACAAAAACATCACCAAAGACCCAAAACACTTCTAATATTAAACAATGAAATAAATGTGAGCTACACATACATTTAAGAAAGACTAATAAAAACAAGTAAGATAATTATTTACCCAATTATTCCAGTTCAGGATTATGGGTGGCTGGAGCCTATCCTGGCAGCTCAGGGTGCAAGGCAGGAACCACTCTGGAAAGGCCACCATCTCATCGCAGGGTGCACTCACACACACTCTCATACTCACTCAGACTGGGACCATTTAGACATGCCGATGAACCCAATGTGCACATCTTTGGGATGTGGGAGGAACTGGAGTACTAGGAGAAAACCCACACAGACATAGGGAGAACGAGCAAACTCCACACAGACAGTGGCCAGCCAGGAATTGATTTTTTTCTTTATCAAAGTTATAAGGAAAATGATATTGAATGAAACAATGTTATTTGAGGACCTGCTGTCCAGGTTACTTTGTAGAATGTACTTCGATTTGGGTTTGTCTGATGATGATTAGATTCCTCATGGTTAGATTCAGGTCATGCCCTTTTGATAGGATTATCACAAAAAAGATGCTGAGTTGTCAGTGCATCACATCAGGAGGTATTTGCTGTTGATTAGTCTAGTTACCGGTGATGTAACTTTGCTTATTTGGTTAAAGCAGCATCTGCCAAGTTTTTCACTGTAAAGTTACCCTTTGTAATGAATAAGTATCTTCTGGAGAGAGATTTTGAAGCTGTGGGAACATACTACTACTCTTCAAATTTTCATTCACTAATTTCAGCATCTATTAATAGTTTTTGCCAGAAGCAACAATTATAATAGTTTTGCCAAATGGTGATCTTTTTCTTAATTATATCATTTCATCTACATTTTTAAGTGGACCTTCTACAATAAGGAAGAGCTTTTCCTTCTTATTTATTTACTTATATCAGTGTGCACTCATGGATTTTTACTTTGTTCAATAGTTTATAATCCTTTACTATCATTATTTATTTTTATGCTCAAATGATCCCAGATTTGGCTATGGAAGCCCATCAAGCTGACTTCTATGTGCTTTTAACATGTTCACATAATTCTTTGACTACTTCCTTCCTTTTTGATGGAGTAAGATGTTCCAGGATCATCTTGTTCTTTCCCTACCCCACCCTGGAACCAGCCATTTCTCCAAGAGCCCCAGTTGCTTTTAGTAAAGAACAGTGTTTAGAAACCAAGATCTAGGTGTGTTTATTGCTCCATGTGTGTCATTGCTTCTAGGCTTGGAGAATACAGGCTTCAGAAATGGACGAAGGTTTTTATATGTACATATACTACATATGCACACACACACACACATCTGTATCCATTT
Organism: Daubentonia madagascariensis; assembly: GCA_023783475.1. NCBI lineage: Eukaryota > Metazoa > Chordata > Mammalia > Primates > Daubentoniidae > Daubentonia > Daubentonia madagascariensis. The sequence continues at coordinate 1,067,243 of JAKFHU010000403.1, forward strand.
CTATATATCTATCTATATACATATATTAAATCCCATTAGTTCACATTGATTCAATTCCATTTCAACACTACAAGCTATATTCTATCCTTTCCCCTTTCCATATCTGAAACTTCCTTTTTCCCACAGTGAGAAATCTGGTTTCTATTATCTATAATATGTTTATTTATTTGCTTAATCCTAAAATGTACTGAAATGGCTAACCCATTCTTCTGTGAAAAAGAAGCCTACTAATTAGAGTTTAAAACTTGTTTAGAGTTGTTTTTAGTCTGAGAGCATAAAGTCCAAATACTGTGCTCAAAAGTTCCTTAGGTTAGCCTCCTCAACCCCTTCAGTATGGTTATGTAATTCATTGGAAATACAATTTTCCTCATTTGTTTCTGTTTGTATTCAATTTTAGGGTACTCCAACCTTGTTGAGTATATGTAATTTTATCACTTGTGTAAATGAAACATTAGCATAGTTCCAAAAGTAAGAATCTGTACAAAAAGTATTTTCAGATAAGTGACCTTTCTCCCCACTCCACTTTTATCTTTTCACTCAATTCCACTAAAACCCTGTAGGTAATGAATCTCATTGGTCTCTGGTTTATTGTTCCTGTGTGCATATTTTCTTCTCAGATGAGCAGATACATTTACATACAGTTGACCCCTGAATAACATGAGTTTGAACTGCATGGATACAATTATATGTGGATTTTTTTCAATAAATGTATCGGAAAATTTGGGGGAATTTGTGACAATTTGAAAAAAACTTGCAAACTGTGTAGCCTAGAAATAAAAAATGGAGAAAAAGTTACATCATGAACGCAAAAAATACATGTAGATATTAGTCTATTTTATCATTTACTACCATAAAAGTATACACAAATCTATTATAAAAAGTTAACATTTATTAAAACTTACACACATGCTTACAGACCATATATGGTGCCATTCGCAGTTGAGAGAAGTGTAAACAAACATAAACATACAGTATTAATCATAACTGCATAAAATTAATTATAGTACATACTGTACTATAATAATTTTGTAGCTACCTCCCGTTGCTATCGCAGTGAACTCAAGTGTTGCATGTATCCCCTTAAAATGTGTGTGACATTAATCATCTCCTCACGAGTAGTTCATCTCTCCAGGAAATTGTGTATTGCAGCAAAAAAAAAAAAAAGACCTCTATGGTTCTCTCATATTTTTCATCATGTTTAGCACAATACCATAAACCTTGAATAACATCATGAGACTTATAGTTAGTGCCACTAGTGATGCTGGAAGTGCTCTCAAGAAGCAGAGAAAAGTCATGACATTACAAGAAAAAGTTGAATTGCTTGATATATAGTGTAGATTGAGGTCTGCAGCTGTGGTTGTCTGCCATTTCAAGATAAATGAATCTAGCATAAGGACCACTGTAAAAAAAGAAAAGGAAATTTGTGAAGCTGTCGCTACAGCTATGCCAGTGGGTGTAAAACCCTTGCACTTTTTGTGAAATACCTTTTTATCTCATCTTGAGAATGCAGGTTTTTTTTTTTTTTTTTTTTTTTTGGAGACAGTTTTACTCTGTTGCCCTGGCTAGAATGCAGTGGCATCATCACAGCTCATTGTGCAACTTCTAACTCCTGGGCTCAAGTGATCCTCCTGCGTCAGCCTCCTGAGTGGCTGGGACGCTACAGGCATGTACTACCACGCCTGGTTAATTTTTCTATTTTTTGTAGATATGGGGTCTCGCTCTTGCTCGGGCTGGTCGCAAACTCCTGAGCTCAAATGATCCTCCCGCCTCAGCCTCCCAGAGTGCTAGGATTACAGGTGTGAGCCACTGCGCCTAGTGAGAACGCAGGTTTTTTGTGGGTGCAGGATTGCTATAAGGAAGGCATACCTATAGACTCCAATATGATTTGAGAAAAAGTGAAGCATTATATGACAACTTAAAGCAAAAATAAGGTAAATGATCTAAAGCTGGAGAATTTCATGCCAGCAAAGGATGGTTTGATAATTTTAGAAAAAGGTTTGGCTTTAAAAATGTCAAGATAACAAGAGAAGCAGCTTCTGCCAACCAAGAGGCAGCAGATGAGTTCCCAGACACCATTAAGAAAATTATTGAGGAGGCTAGATGCAGTGGCTCATGCCTGTAATCCCAGCACTTTGGGAGGCCAAGGCGGGAGGATCACTTAAGGCCAGGAGCTCAAGACCAGCCTAGGCAACATAGCAAGACCTCTGTCTCTACAAAAATTTAAAAATTAGCCAGGTGCGATGGCATGCATCTGTAGACCCAGATACTTGAAAGGCTGAGGCAGGAGGATCGCTTGAGCCCAGGAGTTTGAGGTTATAGTGAGCTATGATCATGCTACTGTTCCAGCCTGGGCAACAGAGTGAGATCCTGTCTCTAAAAAAGGAAGAAAAAAAAAAGAAAAGAAATTTTAAAAAAAGAAAATTATTGAGGAGAAAGATATCTGCCTGAACAGGTTTTTAATGCAGATGAAAGTGCCGTATTCTAGAAAAAAAAAAAATGGATACAAAGGACACTTACTAGTAAGGAAGAGAAGTGAGCACCAGGAAGGGACAGGCTAACTCTACTGTTTTGTGCAAATGCAACAGTTTGGGTTTATGATCAGGACTTCCCTTATTTATAAAGCTGCTAACTCCCAAGCCTTGAAAGGAAAAGATAAACATCAGCTGCCAGTTTTGGCTGTACAACAAGAAGACCTGGACAATGAGAACCCTTTTTCTAGATCAGTTTCATTGATGTTTTGTTGCTGAAGTGAGGAAGTACCTTGCCAGTAATAGACTGCCTTTTAAAGTTCTTGTGATATTGGACAATGCTCCTGGCCACCCAGAACCCCATGAGTTCAACACCAAAGATATCAAAGTGGTCTACTTACCCCCAAACACAACATCTCTAATTCAGCCTATAGATCAGGGGGTCATAAGGACCTTAAAGGCTCATTATTGTGGGGATGAAGGGAAACTTCTCCTTCACCCCAGAAGGTTCACTGAAAGATCAACTCACAATAAGGCAGATTAATAAGAGAAATAAGTTTATTTACCTTGCACGTGGGGAGAATCACAGAGTGATTACCCAATATCCCAATGGGGTCCAGAAATTTATATGCCCTCATTTTAGAGGGGAGGAGGAGATGAGGAATATAGGTAATTCTGTTTAAAGGCATAAATGGTTACCAGGGAGGATGAATGCATGGGCAAAACCAGATTGAGTTGTAAATGATTCTCTTTGCAAAGTAAATTAACCTGAGAGACGGGTATTATATTTAAAATGATTTGAGCCAGGTCTGGTTGATCTTTTTCCTATAAAATATTGAGATATCAGGGAAGGGAAGGGAAGTCGATTGTTCTTTTGATGGGTCTGTCTGGTTTTATGCAGAGGCAGTGGTCCCCAAACTTTCTGGCACCAGGGACTGGTTTCATGGAAGACAATTTTTCCACAGATGGCAGGGGGGGGTTATGGGGGAAGTAGAGCTGTTGCATCCCAGTCCCTAACAGAACACGGACCAGTACTGGTCTGTGGCCCACGGGTTGGGTACCACAGAGATAGAGGGAAAGATAGAGGCCACTTCTGATGCCTGTTGATCTGTAAGGGCCTTTAATTCAAAATACTCTTTATACCAAGGAGTCATATTTTGGGGTGAAATTTCCTGAGCTCCTTCGTTACACACAGTACTCTATGGAAAGGACTATCAACACTATGGAAGAGAACCCTGATAGAACATCATGAAAGCCATCATGCCTGAAACAATAAATTCCTGCTGGTGAAAACTGTGTCCAGATGTTGTACATGACTTCACAACATTTACAACAGAGCCAATCAAGGAAATCATGAAAGAGACTGTGGATGTGGCAAAAAAGGTAGGGGGTGTAGGGTTTCAAGATCTAGATCTTGGAGAAATTTAAGAGCTAATAGACACCACACCAGCAGAATTAGCAGAAAATGACTTGATGGAGACAAGTGCTTCTGAACCAGTGCCAGAAAGGAAGAAGACATAGAAGAAAGAGGCCAGAAAGCAAATTGACATTAGACAATCTGACAGAACGGTTCTGATTATTCAAGACTGCTTTTGACATCTTTCACGGCATGAACCCTTCTATGATATGGGTGTTAAAACTAAAGCAAATGGTGGAAGGACTGGTACCATATAGAAATATTTTTAAAGAAATGAAAAAGCAAAAAAGTCAGACAGATATTATGATGTAGTTCCATAAAGCTACACACACTGAATGTGCCTGCCCCTCCTGCTTCCCCTTCCACCTCCTCCACTTCTTCCCCCTCTGCCACCCCTGAGACAGCAAGACCAACCACTTCTCCTCCTCTTCCTCCTCCTTAGCCTACTCAACATGAAGACAAGTAAAAAGACCTTTATGATGATCCATTTCCACTTAATGAATAGTAAACATATTTTCTCTTCCTTCTGATTTTCTTTTTTTTTTTTTTTAGAGACAGAGTCTTTCTCTGTCACCCAGGCTTGGCTGGAGCACACTTGCATGATCACAGCTCACTGCAGCCTCAAACTTCTGGGCTCAAATGATCCTCCTGCCTCAGACTCCTCAGTAGATGGGACTACAAGCATGTGCCATCACACCTGGCTAATTTTTAAATTTTTTGTAGAGACAGGGTCTCACCCTGTTGCCCAGGCTGGTCTTGAACTCTTGGCGCCATCCTCTCACCTTGGCCTCCCAAAGTGCTGGGATTACAGGCCTCAGCCACTGCACCTGGCCTTATGATTTTCTTAATAATACTTGCTTTTCTCTAGCTTACTTTATTGTAAGGATACAGTATATAATACATATAACATACAAAATATGTGTTAATTGACTGTTTATGTTATTGGTAAAGCTTCTGGTCAACAGTAGGCTAGTAGTAGTTATGTTTCAGTGGAGTCCAAAGTTATATATGGATTTTTTACTACACTGGGTGGGGGGAAGAGGAGGTTGGTACTCCTAACCCCTAAATTGTTCAAGTGTCAATTGTATTTTTATTTCCCCTTCTTTCTTACATAAAAGGTAGCATAATACAGATATTCTTTTGTCTAATTCATAAGGATCTGACTATTTCTTTTTAAGCTGTCATGAATAAGAAGTTCAGGAATTTCTCTCTATGGATCCTCTAGCCACAAGAAAACCAGAGACATCAAAATTAAAATTTCTTTGTGAATTATATATTTTTAATCTTACAAGGTATAAACTAATTTATTAAAATGAAATGGTCTGAGTACAAAGGTCTCAAATTTATTTTATTTATTTATTTATTTATTTTTTTGAGATAGGGTCTTACTCTGTTGCTAGAGTGCAGTGACATCATCATAGCTCACTGCAACCTCAAACTCCTGGGCTCAAGCGATCCTCCTGCCTCAGCCTCCAGAGTAGCTGGGACTACAGGCGTGTGCCACCATGCCCACCTGGCTAATTTTTCTATTTTTTGTAAAGACTGGGTCTTGGGTCTCGCTGTTGCTCAGGCTCATTTCAAACTCCTGGCCTCAAGCAATCCTCCCACTATGGTCTCCCAGAGTGCTAGGATTATAGGCGTGAGCCACCCCACCCAGCCACAAATTGATTTTAACAATAAAATAAGATAATTAAATTATACAGTTTTCCCATTTTATTAACTTAATTAAAAAAAATTTTTTTTTTCTGTAGAGACAGGGTCTCGCTATGTTGCCCAGGCTGGTCTCAAACTCTTGGCCTCAAGCTATCCTCTCACCTGGGCTTCCCAAAGTGCTGGGATTACAGGCGTGAGCCATCACGCCCAGCCATTAGCTTACTATTTAACTAACCCTAGGGTAATTTTCTCCAATAATATATCAAGAAAATGTAGCAGGAACTGTGTTAAAAATTAATGATCTTATAACCAGATATTTGTAAACATGTTAACCTAATGTGAATTCTTAATACAATTTTGTTTATCATCCAGTAACAAAGGCTGTTTGTACAGCAAAAGTCATGCAAAATTCTGTTAAGTGGTATCTGCTTTCTCCTGAAAAACTAAAGATGTAAATTCTAGGAATTTGCTTATGATGTCAATTCCACACAAACATCTTAACTTTGGATATTAACTAGCAAAAAGTAAGAATTGATTTAAATTACTTTGGTGAAGTGGTCAGTAGCTCAAGGACTACCAAGTAAGTAATGAAATGTAAACGTAACCATACTAGATCTATATAAATAGCTATTCACATTCCACATATGTAAGTAATAAAGATAAGGACAAAAGGACCAAATTAAAATATTCCAGCTCATTCTTAATATGCAAAGAGGCAAAAGTTCAAAACTCCTATAGCATTCCATGTCCTCCAGGTACTCCTTGCTCTTACTCTAACTGAAAATGGCCAATGTGCCTTGACCTACACAGTTCAACTGGATTACAGTAGTTCAGAGTCTTCTCAGGTTATTCTCTTATCTCCTTTTTTCTTTCTAAAGCCAGGCCAGCTCATTAGAATGGATTATCTTCTGTTCTGTTAGAATTGGGATAGTCTTCTGCTGTTTTGAGATAAGCTTTTTTTTTGGCAAGGAATCCTAAATAGATCTACCAAGAAGCAAAATATGGGAACAGTTCACACCCAACTATGCAGCACAAACTGGCCATACCAAGGTGATACAAACACAGAATATGGATCAGCCTCTGAAAAACATATAAAATCAAAGACTCACAATATCTTGGGAAAAATCATGACTTAAAGTATCCTGTTGTTGCTTCTGTAAGCAGAAGGAAAAAAGATATTCCAAATTGGGGTGGGGTGGTGGGGAAGAAAAGAAAACTCCTGTGGCATATTTTCTAGTAATGGGTTGGCAAACTAGAGTTTTGTTCCATAATATGTCACCAAATTCCAAAGATGTATTCCTGTGGCATGATTTGGTCTCCTGAACTAACAATCCCTAGATTTGTTCTTTCCTTCCTTGTGAAATTCAGATGCAGCATAAAGCCCTTAAATGTTTTCTTTCCATTGCCTATCTGCTACAGAATTCGGCAATGCTAACTTGATGAGAGAAATCAGTGGTGCATGTCAGCTTGATCTATGTTGCAGAACCCCAGTGTAGTTTAGACAACATACTTGAACAGCAGTTTTCTTATGCCAGCTTCTTTCTTATATAGTGCTACAAAAAAGTTTCTGCACAAAAGTTTAATACAGTATTTCTAAGAACTTCTAATTCTCTATTGGGCTGTTGTTATTAATATCTATTATTCTATTGTTCAAACATATAATACACCAACTATAGGAAAAAGTAAGTAAGCAACATGATCCTGTATCCAAGGAGAAATTTGACAAAGTGTGGTTTTAACATATGGTGTATCTGGACTGAGCTTCTGCCCACAGATATGCATCAAATGAATTGTTGGGTTCATTGACTGTAGGTTTTCTGTTGGCCACAAAGAAGTCAGTGTGACTGGTATAGAAAATAGAGACCTGCCACACTGCTGGTGGGCACTCATGATCTTTTTCATCTTCTCATTGCCAACACTGGCTCAATTAGAAACAGAATATCCAAGATCTTTGGCTTCTTTAAAAAAGCCCTAGTTTAGGAACAAATACAACAGGGATTAATTAATCTTCAGGCACTATCTAGGGATAGGCAAACAAATGTGTGACAACTGAGCTGCCACTGTGGTGAATGAGATTTCTAATTTCTGCAACAGCAAAAAAACCAAATCAGCTTATCAGTTCGCTCTAAGGCCTTAAGCACTGGCATTTCATACCAAGATTTTTCTTCTGCCTCAGTATTCCTCAGTAGTAGAGCTAGTTTTCAGACTATGACATCAGTGAGATGATATTTTACTGCATCATAAAGAGATAAACTCATAAGATAGCCTCACAGGCCCTGACAGCTATGAAAAGCTTCTACAATGGGAAGCATAAGCAATGCTGAGGTTTCTTTCCTTGGTCACTTCAAGTGCTCTTCTGTCATCAAACTCCAAAAAACTGGGTATTTACGCAAAGGAAAAAAAGACATTCTATAAAAAAGATATCTGCACTCGAGTGTTTATAGCAGCACAATTCACAATTGCAAAGATGTGGAAACAACCCAAGTGCCCATCAATACATGAGTGGATTAAGAAAATGTGGTATATGTATACCATGGAGTACTACTCAGCCACAAAAAACAGTGGTGAACTAATACTTCTTGTATTATCCTGGATGGAACTGGAGCCCATTCTTCTAAGCGAAGTATCTCAAGAATGGAAAAACAAGCACCACGTGTACTCACCATCAAATTGGTACTAATTGATCAACACTTATGCACACATATGGAAGTAACATTCATCGGTGTCAGGCAGGTGGGAGGGGGGTGGAGGGCATGGGTAAATTCACACCTAAGGGGTGCAGTGCCCACTATTGGGGGGATGGGCACCCTTGTAGCTCTGACTCAGGCAGTGCAAAAGCAATACATGTAACCTAAACATCTGTACCCCAGTAATACTCTGAAATAAAAAAAAAAAAAACTGAAAAAATAAGTAGCAGTGGAATAGAGCACTTACACCACCCTGGGCTGCTGCTAAGAGAATGTTTCCAGACAGGTGATCACCAAGCAAATTCTCCCCAAGAAGCCTATGCAAAGAACCTAGTTCTCATGTGCTACATCTCTGAAAGTAAGCTGCCCCCCCATTGGCTCTTTGTTTATAATTTAGTTAAACCCCTGCCAGAGTTAAAAAATATTTCAAATTCCCTCTTAAAGCCTGAAAACTTCAAAACTTATTGCTGAAGGCCTGGCATGCTACAATAAACTCCCAGTTGCATACCTACCACGTAAGGTCCTTACCCACCTAGTATCAGTGGAGAAGCAAGATGATTCATTAACATCTGCTTCCCCCTTGCAGCTTTAAGTGTGAAGAAACATCTCTTTTATAAGGTTAGTTACTCCAAGCCAGTAAAAACAGGGAAATACATGTGCCTCAGGATGAAAAATCAATGCATAGAGCACTGGGAAAAGGTTACTGCATATATACTCTTTATAGCATATTAGAAATTTAAATTATAAAAAGAATGTGGCAAGTTAAAAATGCTTTTCATATGCTATATAAAACTGGAAACAAAATTGTATGTACATCATAATGCTAACTACTTTAAAGTAGGTCTGCATAAGGAAAATGATTAAAAATTAAGAGACATGAATTGCATTTATTCATTGTATTAGTGTTGTTGGCTTGTTATTGATTTTTTCCTGTCTTCCAAATATTCTGTAATGTTATATATTAAATTTTTTTAAATAAAACATTTTTTAAAATGACACTCACCAGAAACCTCTAGTTTGTCTTGTTTCTACAAGGTCCCTGAGCTCTGTTCCCAAGGCCTCTAAGCTGAACTCTTGATAACAGAGCTTCCAGGAGCTTGCTTAATTTCCTTGAAATCCAGAGTAATCATGTTTTCATGCTTTCTCTGGGAAAACATCTCCTAGCTTTATAGGAAAAGTTTCTGGACAAAGACGGTTTCTCTTTATAATATTATAGCATTTCTGTTACATCTCACTGTTTGCTACATGTTACATCTCACATTCTTTCCTATGTGGTCTCTAAACCTGTCATCTGTTATTTCTTTCTCTTTATCTCTTTCAATCTCCGTATCTCCTTTGTCAACTGGTTCACCCTGTCTGTACCATTTTCTTCTGCTCCTGAAGTTGAATTTAGTTACAGGTGAAGTCCTCCTCAGTCATCTGCAGATCCTGCCATTCCTTCCCCACAGTGTGATTCCTCTCTACCTCCAGACCTCAAACTAGCTTTTGTCTGTTTAAATGCCAGATTACATATCATCTTTTCATATAATATCTTGTCTGTTTTCCTCTTTAGATTTTTCAGTTCAATACTAATTTCTTTCCAGGTTTTGCCTACCCACTGCATATCTGCGCTTTCTATTGCACTAGACAACATTTTTTTTTTTTAAGAGATGGGGGTCTCATTATGTTGCCCAGGTGGAGTGCAGTGGCTGTTCACAGGCATAATCGTAGCACACTGCAGCCTCAAACTCCTGGGTTCAAGCAATCCTCCTGCCTCAGCCTCCCAAGTAGCTGGAACTATCGGCACACACCACCACGCCTGGCTAGACAACATTTTAAGGTAAATTTTATTCTATTTTCTGCCTGTAGCTATAGCTTTTAGGTCTTTTTATTTAATATGTCATCCTTTGATTCTCACTAGGATTCCAAACCTGTTCCCATTAACATCACCTGCAGATTTCATTGAAAGTCCAACACTATTTTTATGGGTCCCTTAAATGTTATAAACCCCTTCCTCAGTACCACCTCATTCAAGAGTTGTAAATGTTAAATTTATCAACTCTCCTGGTTCAAAGTCCAGCAAGTAATTCTCAAGCCATCATCCTTTGTTCTTACTCAAGATGGTATCAGTTAGGTTGAAAAAAATATTTCATACAAATGTGTTAGTAATAGGCCACTTCTTATTGCACTTGATCATAATTCAAAATGATAATAAAATTGAAGGAGTTTTGGGATGCATGGTTTTGTTCTTTTAGAGCCACCCACATCAGACTTGCTGCTAATGATTCCATTCACCTCTTCATGGTTATCATTTCAAATCCTGTATTACTTTACAACCATTATTTCCAGAGTCACTTTTTTTTTCATTTTGTTTTATCTCCAAAGTTGGTCTCACTTTTTAGAAAATAAATGCAGTTTCTTTCAGTAGCCGTGAATATTTATCTTCTAAAGCTACTGGTAAATCCATGTATACTTTTCAAGTACTCATTTTCCTGACTTTGGTTAAAAGTTATTCTGAATTGTTTTACCTTTCTAAATTCAAGTCCATTACATTAACTAGGAACTCCTAAAATAAGAGCACTATAGGCATACATGATATAAAATTACTACCTTAATGATTCAGTATTCTATCATACAAAAATAATCAGTTTCTTCCTGAAACATTTAAAAAATCCCTTCAAATTTTCTTATTGACTCATTAGATTTCAGTGTCATTTGATTTGTATTCTTATTTCCAACAGAGAATTTTATTTACAAAGATATATGAGTAAAGAACTCTAGATACCAAGCAGGATCTTCCACCAAACCCTCGTAAACAGATGAGACTCTAATGTATTATTTGGGTAATAATACCTCTTTCACCACAGAGAAAGAGGTGCCACAAAATTTCCAAAGATCCTGGTATATTTGCTCCAGGAAATCTTAAAGGAAGAACATAAATTTAACAAGGGGCTTAGCTATTCCCTGAATACCTGTTTGTCAGGTGAGGTCTTGAATTCATTCATATAAAACTTTCTCTGTGACATAAACCTCCTTAGTATTGGTTTATTTTAGGACATAAGCACTCTATAATTCTCTACTTGGTGCCATTTAACCAATTACCAACCTTCTAAGGACCAAAGAACATTTCTCAATATTCTTTTGTGATCGATTGAACATTACAAAGCAGCTATAGACAAAAGACCTTAATGAAAATCCATATTGTAAATTCACTTTTCCTCCCAAACTTTTAAAGATTTAAAGTAAGGAATTAAAAACAAAACAAAACAAAACAAGAGGGACACAAACAGTAACTTGAACATAAACTTGTACTTTAGAAGGTAAGATATTGGTAGAATTACCATATAATTCAGCAGTTCCACTTCTGGGTATATAATCAAAAGAAATGAAAGCAGGGACATGGACAGATATTTGTATACCCATGTTCACAGCAGTGTTATTTACAATAGCCAAAAGGTGAAAGCCACCCTAGTATCCATCAACGATGAACAGATAAGCAAAATGTGATATATACATACAATGAAATATTATTCAGCCTTAAGAAGGAAGGAAATTCTGATACATCCTACAACATGGATGAACTCTGAATATATTATGCTAAATGAAATAAAACTGCTTGGCACCAGGAGTTTGAGACCCGCATGGGCAACATAGCGAGACCACATCTTTGGAAAAAAACAAAATTAGCCGGTCATGGTGGTGTGTACCTGTGGTCCTAGCTACTTGGGAGGCTGAGGTGGGAGGATCGCTTAAGCCCAGGAGTTCGAGGTTACAGTGAGCTATGATCATGCCACTGCACTCTAGCCTAGGCAACAGAGCAAGATCCTGATGCTTAAAAAAAAAAATAAACCAGTCACGAAAAGATAAATATTGCATAAGTCCACTTATATGAGGAACCTAGAGTAGTCAAATTCATAGAGAAAGAAAGTAGCATGGTAGTTGCCAGGAGCTGGAGGATAGGAGGGAATGGGGAGTAAGTATTTAATGGATACAGGATTTTAGTTTAGGAAGACAAAAATGTTCTAGAAATGGATAGTGGTGATGGTTGCAAAATAATGCAAGTGTACTTAATGCCACAGAACTGTACACTTAAAAATAGTTGCAATAGTAAATTTTATGTTATCTATATTTTACCACAATTTCTTTTAAAAAGTAAGATACTGTCATACATCCAGTATGTATATTTATAGAATTGCATAATGGAATGAGAAATTAGAAGTGACAAACAAAAAAATTTTGAGTAGTTTTGAAGAAAATATGACTATGACTTTACTATTGAAAGTGTGGACCAAGGACAGCAGCACTGGCATCATTTAGAAGCCTGTTAGAAATCAGAATCTCAGGCCCCATCCCAGACCTACTAAATCTGATTCTGATTTTAACAAGATCCCTAGGTGATTCACATGCACAGTAAAGTTGGAGAAGCACTAGTATGGAGCAAATCTTCTTAGCTGTATGACTTTGGGCCAGGTATGTAACCACTTTGTGCCTCAATTATTTTTTAATCTGTAAAATGGTGATAATAGGAATGCTCACTATATAAGGTTGCCAAAGATTAAATGTGTTAATAATGCATGCTATATAATGCCTGTTTTATTCAGGGATGATTAGCTATCACTATTACTTTGCTGTGGAGAAAATCTGTGAAAGTTGATTTCAGGGACATTTCTAAAAATATTAGTCTTAGGAAGCCAATATTTTCTAGAGGATATGAATGGTGCCTGGCTTTAAGAGATAACTGTAAAAAAGGATACATGAGAGATAATAGTTTTGGCAAAGTATGAAGAAATAGAAATAACTTTCTTCAGAAGAGCCAATGTAGAATAGAGGTATCAAATTTATTCACAATGGGACAATTTTTTTCTTATTAAAGTATGGGAGGACCAGACTAATATTATTTACAAAATATGAATGGAATGGAAGTAGCTTTTAATGAGATGATGTCATTTTGTTAAGATATTTTGGGGGCTAAGTGTTATGTTTTTCACGTCTGAAATCCCTTCATGGGATATTAACTTTCAGCTGAAATATCATAAATATAAATGACTTATGTGATAAAGAACCAAATATTTGGCTAAGGGAATAAGGTATAAAAGAGTAAAATATTGACAAGGTGGGGAGACAAAAAGGACAGCTACACAGGTGCTCATAAGCTGCTAGCACCTGGGCCATAATTCTGAGAAGATGTCACTGAGTTCCTAACCTAATTTCTCTGGCAGCAGATCTCTCCTGGTCCCAGAAAAGACTTTTGGAGACAGAGGGGATTAAAAAAAATAATATTGTTAAGAAGTGAGGTTGCTGGGCTTGCACTTTACTAGCTGGAATCCCTTTATCTTTCTTGAGAGCCCCCCAGATCTCTTTTATTCTAGGTCAGTAATTTAACACTCTCAGCTCTCAATTCAAAGCCTGTAATGACCTTGCTGTGCTGAATTATTAGCCCAGGATATAGAAAGAGAGAGAGAGGGAGGAAAAGAAAAGCCCCTAAAAACAACAGAGGCCTTTTGATCAGAGCACCAAACTACAGTTCTCTGTAACTCAAGCTGCCCATTCTTACATGGCAGGAATTAAGGACTCCCCCTGCCAGGCAGGACCCTATTAAAAGACAATAGCTGTTTGAAAAGGGTAAGCAAGTTGATATGGATATAATAGGCCACATATGGGGGCCCCTTTCTACTCTGAAATAAAGCTCCTTCTTAGAGTTGTGAGCCGGGAAATCTAGTATTCACTAAGGCAGGAGAAGGAGGTATAATAGATGAGAGTGAGTAGCCATGCAGAAATGCTTGAAGGTGCTTCAGTAGAAAGGGAGGAGAGCCTGGGGGAGCCTGCAGAGATGAGCATCAATCACTGAGGATAAAGGCCTTCAGGACGACCAGGTGCTCTTTGGTCCCCAAGAGATATTAAGGCCAATCATGACAAAGATTTGGCTAGAACCAATATAGTGGTTAGTTTCTCTAATGGATTAGCAACAATAACAAAAAACCCAATAAGCAAAGTAGTAAGCTCTTGCCAGAAATGATGCAGCTGGCAAAAAGTAATCCTTTCTGTCTTATTTTACACAACCTAACATGTCAATATGCTAAACTCATGATGAATAACATCTACTGCCACTAAATGTTCTCGTTATCTCTTGGATGGGATTTAAAAAAAAAAGCCTGCAAAACAGAGACGGGGACTCCAAAGAAATCTCTTGCCTGAAAACTATTAGGTCATTAAATATCAAATGTCCAATTTCAAATCAAAAGTGTAATTCATTATATCTCAAACAAGAAGCAGTGCAATTAATCAAAGTATGCGCCTAAACTATCTACAAAGTTTTGCCATCTTAACGGTAGCTTGTTTATGCCAGCAGCGAAGAAGCCTGGAGAGTAAGTGGCGATTTTCCACAGCTTGTTGAGAATTGAATATTTTTCCTTGCAAAAAGTGGTCCAAAGCCTGTAAGAAGTGGTGGTCAGTTGGTGCAAGGTCTGGTGAACACAGTAGATGACAGACAGTTTCCAAGTTCAGCTTCTGTAGTTTGAGCAGCGTTGTTTGTGTAACATGTGGTCAAGCGTTGTCTTGCAAGAGGATTGGCCTGTCTCTGTCGACCAATCTGGGCTGCTTAATCGCAAGCATCCTCATTGTTTCATCCAGTTGGTTGCAATAGACATCCACTGTAATCAACTGACCAGATTTCATGAAGCTGTAGTGGATAATACCAGCACTGGACCACCAAACAGACACCATTAGGTTTTTTTGATGAATATTCGGTTTTAGACTGTGTTTCAGCACTTCATCTTTATCTAACCATTGTGCTGAATGCTTGCAATTGTCAAAAAGAATCCATTTTCATAACATGTAACGACATGGTGTAGAAATGGTTTGCCTTTATGTTGTGACAGCAAAGAAAAGCAAGCTTCAAGACGATTTCTCTTCTGAGGCTTCTTTAATTCATGCGGAACCCATCTATCCAGCTTCTTTGCCTTGCTGATTTTTTTTTTTTTTTTTACCAGTCATAAGCAGAACCATGCCTTGCTGATTTGTTTCAAATGGTTCAATATTGTTGGAATAGTAATGTCAAACCTTGCTGCTAATTCACGCATAGGTTGAGATGGATTCATTGAGATGGATTCGATTCTACTATAGCCTTCAGCTCATCATTATCCACCTTGGTCTCAGGTTGCCCACGTGGCTCATTTTCAAGATTAAAATCACCACAATGGAACTGCTTAAACCATCAATATACCGTGCGTTCATTAGCCACATCCTTCCCAAACACTTTGTTGATATTTCAAGCTGTCTGCTGTGCTGCATTGGTTTCATGACGGAACTCATGTTTGAAAATAACATGAATATTTGACTTATCCATAGTTTCACAAAAATTGCTCTAAAAAAATGTGAAAGATAATCACAAGCCAAAATGTGCGTTTGAAAGACTGAGGATGTACCTTCCAATAAAAATAAAACAAGAATTGTCAAAGTGAAATGTCAGAGATAACACCTGTCAAACTTAGTACTTAAGGAAATCAGACATTTCATCCTTAATAACCTAAATACATTCCTTCTCATATACAGAGAGGTAACCACAGATTAACACAGATATTTACCTATCACCCCAAACACTCTGCTCATTAGTGGACAATGATTTTGAGGATTTTCAATCCACAACAGAATTTCCAACCACTGTTTTAGCTATCTCTAAGATCCTGTATGTTACAAAACAAGGAATGATTTAAGAGTGATTCAAGGTATTTAAACATATTAATCTAGTTGTTTATGACTAAATTCTGAATTCCCAAATTCCTGAGCAAAATATCAGAAAGATATTTTTCTTTCCTCCACATCTCTTGCCAATTGCCAAATGAACAACTCTCTAATTCCCATCTACTGCAATAAATGGGCTAGCTTGATGGAATTTATAACTACAGAAAAAACACAAGAGATCTTCAACACTTGCTTGTTCAACTAAGAGGTCAACAGGGCACAAAACTGATCTTTAGCAAATTAAACAGTTTGATTAAAGAGAGGACTTGGATTCCTAAGAAAAAAATAAATAGGTTTTGCTTATATTATTAAGCTTAAGAATCTCAAATAATTTTTAAAAAAATTATTAGAGATGATTTTTCCATAAAATATTGTATTTCTAAATTACTCTCCAGTATGTCAACTATGTTTCATTTCAAATGGGAGCTGGGATCATCATGTAGGAAGGGAGGAATGAGCAATGGAGAAGGAAGGTACTAAACACCATGCTCATTTCCCAATTCATGCCCTGGCATATGGTGACCATACTTTCAGAAGTCCAAATTGGGACACGCAGTCTAAAAAAGTTTTATTTGGTGTGTGGGACACTTCCAGGTGTGAGAAACAGCAAAAAGATTTTACTTATATGGTTGGGTATATTTAAATGTCATATTAATAACCTTAAAATGTATGTAGTTTATGTAATCTGAAAAATAAAATCCATTATACAGAATGGCATGTGTAGTATATCATTTACATGCATACCTCGTTTTATGCACTTCATTTTATTGCACTTCATAGCTACTGCATTTTTCACAAATTGAAGGTTTGTAGTAACCCTGCATCGAGCAAGTATATTGGTGCCATTTTTCCAATAGCACATGCTAATTTCATGTCTCTGTGTCAAATTTTTGGTAATTCTCACAATATTTCACACTTTTTCATTATTATAATATCTGTTATGGTGATCTGTGATCAATGATCTTTGATGTTACCATTGTAATTGTTTTTGGTGCCACAAACAGTGCCCATATAAGATGGTGAACATAATCAATAAATGTTGTGTGTGTTTTGACTGCTCTACCAACTGGCCATTCCCCCATCTCCCTCTCCTTGGGCCTCTCTATTCCCTGAGACACAACAATATTGAAATTCGGCCAATTAAAGACCCTACAATGGCCTCTGAGTGTTCAAATGAAAGGAAGAGTTGCATGTCTCTCACTTTAAATCAAAAGCTAGAAATGATTAAGCTTAGTGAGGAAAGCATGTTGAAAGCAGAGATATACCGAAGGCTGGGGCTCTTGAGCCAAACAGTAAGCCAAGTTGTGACTGCAAAGAAAAAGTTCTTGAAGGAAATTAAAAGTGTATTCCAATGAACACACAAATGATAAGAAAGTGAGACAGCTTTATTGCTGATATGGAGAAAGCTTCAGTGGTCTGGATAAAAGATCAAACCAGCCATAATATTCCCTTAAACCAAAGCCTAATCCAGAGCAAGGCCCTAACTCTTCAATTCTATGAAGGCTGAGAGAGGTGAGGAAGTTGTAGAAGAAAAATGTGAAGCTAGTGGAGGTTAGTTCATGAGGTTTAAGGAAAGAAGCTGTTTCCATAACATAAAAGCCCAAGGTGAAGTAGCAAGTGCCGATGTAGAAGCTACAGCAAGTTATCCAGAAGATCTAAAATAGTTGATGAAGGTGGCTACACTAAGCAACAGATTTTCAATGCAGACAAAACAGCCTTCTATTAGAAGAAGATGTCATCTAGGACTTGATATGTAGGACTATGATAGCTAGAGAAAAGAAGTCTATGCCTGGCTTCAAAGCTTCAAAGGACAGGTTGACTCTCTTGTTCGAGGCTAATGCAGCTGGTGACTTTAAGTTGAAGCCAATGCTCATTGGACGTTCTGAAAATCCCAGGGCCTTTAAGAATGATGGTAAATCTGCTCTGCCTGTGCTCTAGAAATGGAATGACAAAGCCTGGATGACAGCACATCTGTTTATAGTATGGGTTACTGAATAGTTTAAGCCCACTATTGAGATCTACTCCTCAGGAAAAAAAAAGATTTCTGTCAAAATATTACTGCTCATTGACAATGCATCTGGTCACTCAAGAACTCTGATGGAGACTCTGGAGGAGACTAATGTTGTTTTCATGCCTGCTAACACATCAACCATTCTTTAGCCTATGGATCAAGGAGTAATTTCAACTTTCAAGTCTTAGTTATGAAATACATTTCATAAGGCTATAGCTGCCATAAATAGTGGTTCCTGATGGATCTGGGCAAAGTAAATCAAAAATCTTCTGGAAAGGATTCACCATGCCATTAAAAACATTTGTGATTCACGGGAGGAGGTGAAAATATAAACATTAACAGGAGTTTGGAAGAAGGTGATTCCAACCTTCATGGATGACTTTGAGGGGTTCAAGACTTCAGTGGATAAAATGACTGCAGAAGTGGTAGAAATGCAAGAGAACTAGAATTAGAAGTGGAGCCCGAAGATGTGACTGAATTGCTGCAATCTCATGATAAAATTTAAATGGATGAGAAGTTACTTCTTACGGATGAGCAAAGAAAGTGGTTTCTTGAGATAGAATCTACTCCTGGTGAAGATGCTGTAAACATTGTTGAGATCACAACAAAGGATTTAGAATGTTACATAAACTTAGTTGATAAAGTAGCAGCAGGCTTGGAGAAGACTGACTCCAATTTTGAAAGAAGTTCTACTATGGGTAAAATTCTATCAAACAGCATCAAATGCTACAGAGATATCTTTCGTGAAAGAAAGAGTCAATGGATGTGGCTAACTGCATTGTTGTCTTGTTTTCAGAAATTGCCACAGACACTCCAGCCTTCAGCAGCCATCACCCTGATCAGTTAGCAGCCATCAACATCAAGGCAAGACTCTCCACTAGCAAAAAGATTACGAAACGCTGAAAGCTCAGATGATCATTAGCATTTTTTAGTAATAAAATATTTTAAAATTAAGGTATGTACATTGTTCTCTTAGATATAATGCTATTGCTCATTTAATAGACTACAGTATGGTATAAACATAACTTTTATATACACTGGGAAACAAAAAAATTCATGTGACTTGCTTTATTGCAATATTCATAATTGTGGTGGTCTGGAACCAAACCTGCTATATCTTCGAGGTCTACCTGTATATAAAACTACATATCTATGGGTGTATATGTAAGTAGACAAGATGTCTGGAGGGATGATCGCTAAAATAGTAATAGTTGTTACCTGAGGCTGATATTTCAGGTGAGTTTTATTTGTACCATTCTGAGGGGGGTATGTGTGTATGTTATGATACACATACATCATTTTACATTCAAATCAAAATATCGAGTTTTTTCAGACTTTTTTTAGTACGGTAAAATACACATAACATAAACTTTACCATCTTAACTACAGTTCAGTGGCATTAAGTACATTCACATTGCTGTGCAACCATCCCTCCCAATCCATCTCCGTAACTCTTTTCATCGTATAAAACTGAAACTCTGTACCCATTAAACAACAGCTCCCTATTCTCCCTCCCCACAACCCCTGGAAACCACCATTCTACCTCTACCCTATGATTTTGACTATGTAGAAACTACTGTAAGTACTTGATACTTAGAGTAGTAGAATCATACAGTATTTATATTTTTGTGATTGACTTATTTCACATAGCACAATGTCCTCAAGGTTATCTATATTGTAGCATAAGTCAGAAATTTGTTCCTTTTTAAGGCTGAATAATATTCCACTGTATGGATATACATACCACATTCTGCTTATCCATTCACTGTCGATGGACACTTGGGTTGTTTCCACATTTTAGCTGTTGTGAATAAAGCTGCTATGAACATGGGTATACAAATATCTCTTTGAGACCCTGCTTTCAATTTGGGGGGCATACACCCAGAAGTGGAACGGCTGAATCAAATAGCAATTCTATGTTTAATTTTTTTGAGGAACTGCCATGCTGTTTTCTATAGTGGCTATACCATTTTACATTCCCACCAACAGTGTACAGGGTTCTAATTTTTCCACATCTTCACCAACACTTGTTATTTTCTACTGTTTTTTTTTTTTTTACAGTAGCCATCCTAATGGGTGTGAGGTAGTATCTCATTATAGTTTTGATTTGCATTTCACTATGACTAGTGATGTTCAGCATCTTTTTACGATGTTCATGTGCTTACTGACTATTTGTATAACCTCTTTAGTGAAATGTCTATTCAAGTCCTTTGTCCATTTTTTATTTGGGTTGTTTGGTTTTTGTTGTTGAGTTTTAGGAGTTCTCTATTATTAATCCCTTACTGGATATGTGATTTGCTAATATTTTCTTCCATTCTGTGGGTTGCTTTTTCACTCTGATGATAGTGTCTTTTGATGAACAAAACTTTTTAATTTTCATGAAGTCCAATTTGTCTGTTTTTTCAATAGAATTATTTTGACTTTCAAAAAAGTGTACAAGGTCAACACATAAAGATCAACCTATATACTAGCATTATACAATTGAAAACCAAAATTAAAAAACATTTATAAGAGCTCCCACAAAATGAGATACTTAGGTATAAATCTAACAAAATATATACATAGTTTGTATGCTACAAAATGCTGATAAAGAAAACAAAGAAAACTGCAATAAATGGATGGACATATTGTGTTCATGAATTGGATGGCAGACTAAACCTAGTAGAGATAGTGATTCTCCTCAAATTGATCTATAAATTTAATGCAATTACAATTAAAACCTCAGCAGGACTTTTTGCAGATATAGACAAGCTGATTCTACAATTTTTATTGAAAGGCAAAGGGACAAGAAGGGGTAAAACAATAACGAAAAATAAAAATAAAATTAGATAAATCACACAAAGACAGTGTGGGGAAGGGACAGACACAGAGACCAATGCAACAGAGAATTTAGAAACAGACCTCCACACATATTGATCTTCAACAAAGGCACAAAAGCAATTCAATGGAGAAAAGACACTTTTTTCAACAAATGCAAAATTTTTTAAAAAAAGAGAAAAGAACCTCACCCTGAAATTCAAATTTTATACAAAAAAATGAACTCAAAGTGGATCTCACACCTAAATGTAAAAAGGTAAACCTATAAAGCTTTTAGAGGAAAAACACAGGAGAAAATCTTTGTGATCTGGAATTAGGCAGAATTCTTAGACATGACACCAAAAGCATGATCCAAAAAAAAAAGAAATTAATAAACTGGATTTCATCAAAATTAAAAACTTTTGCTCTGCATATAACACTGTGAAGAGAATAAAAAGACAAACTACAGACTATCAGAAAATATTTGCAAATTACAAAGGACCTGTATCCAGAATATATGAACAACTCTCAAAACTCAACAGTAAAAAAACCAAACAACCCAATTTAAAAATGGGCAAAGATTTGAACAGACACTTCACCAAGGAGGATATATGAACAGCAAATGAGAAGTTTTTAAATATCATTAGCCATTTGCGAAACGCAAATTAACACCTATTAGATAGATACCTATTAGAATGATTAAAATAAAAAATACTAGTCCAGGTGTTGTGGGTCACACCTGTAGTCCTAGCACTTTGGGAGGCCTAGGTGTGAGCATTTCTTGAGGCCAGGAGTTCGAGACCAGCCTGAGCAACATAGCGAGACCCCGTCTCTACAAAAAATAGAAAGATTAGCTGCACCTGGTGGCGCACCTGTAGTACCAGCTACTCAGGAGGCTGAGACAGGACAACTACTTGAGCCTGTGAGTTTGAAGTTATAGTGAGCTTTGATGATGCCACTGCACTTTAGCCCAGACCAGAGAGTGAGACCCTGTCTCAAAAAACAAAAACAAAAACAAAACAAAACAAAAAAACCACTGACGATACTAAGTACTAACAAGGACATGGAGCAACTGAAACTCACATACATTGCTGGTGGGAATACAAACTGGTACAGCTACTCTGGAAAACAGTTTGGCAATTTCTTGAAAAGTTAAACATACACATACCATGTGATTTAGCAGTCTTACTCTTGGGTATGTAATTCAGAAAAATGAAAATTTATGTTCACACAAAAATGTGTACATGAATGTTTATAGCAGCTATATTCATATTTGCAAAATTTGGGAAACCTAAATATCCTTTCAAGGATGAACGGATAAACAAATTTGGAACATATATACAAGACAATACAACTCAGCAATAAAAAGCAGCAAACTAGTGACACATTCAACAACCTGGATGAATCTCAGAGCATCATGCTGAGTGAAAAAAGCCAGTCTCAAAAGGTTATACATTGTATAATTTCATTTACATTATATTCTTGAAAAGACAAAACTATAGTGATGGAGAAAAAAATCAGTGGTTACCAGAGGTTTGGGTGAGGGGTGTGACTATAAAGGAATAGCAAGGAGTTTTTGAAGTGATGAAACTTCTGTATATATTATATATGTGTGTTAAAAATTCATAGAACTAAATGAAAAAAGTATACATAGAATTTGATAAGTTTTGATATATGAATATACCCATGGAAGCATCACTACAATCAAGATAATAAACATATCCATTACCCTCGAAAGTTTCCTTAGACCCCTTTTGTAATGCCTCCCCTCATGTCCACCTGTAACCTCCTGTCTGCAACAGATCTACTTTCTGTCACTATAGATTAGTTTGCATTTTCTATAATGTTATATAAACAGAATCATATGGTATGCATTCTTTTTTATATGGTTTATTTTGAGGTTCATTCAAGTTGATACATGTATCAATAGCGCATTTATTTATATCATTGAGAAGTATTCCGTTGTATGTATAAGTCACAATTTGCTTATCCATTAATCTGTTGATGGACATTTGCATTGTTTCCAGTCTGGGGGTATTACAAATAAAGCTCCTATGAAACTTTAGGCACAAGTCTTTGTACAGACATATGCTTTTATTTCTCTTGGGCAAATTCCTAAGAATGGAATGGCTGGGTCATATGGTAGGTATGTCTAACTTTCCAAGAAACTACCAAACTATTTTCCAGAGTTGTACCATTTTATATTACTACCAGCAGTGTACAAGAGTTCTAGTTGTTCCACATCTTCACCAACATACAGTATTTGTCCTTCTGTGCTTGGCTTATTTCACTTAACATGATGGCCTCCAGTTCCATCCATGTTGTTGCAAATAACAGGATTTCATT
Source organism: Daubentonia madagascariensis (assembly GCA_023783475.1). NCBI lineage: Eukaryota > Metazoa > Chordata > Mammalia > Primates > Daubentoniidae > Daubentonia > Daubentonia madagascariensis. The sequence continues at coordinate 1,090,340 of JAKFHU010000403.1, forward strand.
CTTTTTTATGGCTGAAAAATATTCCATTATGTATATATACCACATTTTCTTTATCCATTCCTCTGTTGACAGGCACTTAGGTTGATTTCATATTTTGACTATTGTGAATAGCGCTGCAATAAATATGGTAGTGCAGATCTCTCTCTGATGTATTGATTTTCTTTCTTTTGGATACATACCCAGTAGTGGAATTGCTGAATCACTCTTGAGTTTTGAGAATTGTTTATATGTTCTAGATACAAATCATTTAATCAGATATATGATTTACAAATATTTCCTTTCACTCTGTGGTTTGTCTTTTCATTCTCATAACAGTATCTTTCAAAGAGCTGTTCTTAATTTTTATGAGGTCAAATTTATTAATGTTTTTCTTTTATGGATCTTACTTTTGGTGTTGTCTCTAATAACAACACCTAAAAGATTTTCTCCTATGTTTTCTTTCAGAAGTTTCACAGTTTTAGGTTTTACATTGAGGTCTGTGATCCAGTGAGTCACAGACCTTAATATGGCACAAGGCATAGATTGAAGTTAATAATGTTTTTTGCAATTGTTCCAGCATTATCTGTTGAAAAGACTACTCTTTTTCCACTGAATCGTCTTTGCACCTGTGTCAAAAATTAATTGACCATATCTGTGTGGGTCTATTTCTGGACTCTATTCTGTTCCATTAATCTAATTACATCTATGCCAATACCACACTGTCTTGATTTGTTTTATAATATAACTTTATAATATATCCTGAAATCATCTAGGGTAATTCCTCCAACTTTGTTCTTTTCCAAAATTGTTTTCACTATTTTAGGTCCTATGTGTCTCTATGTAAATTTTAGAATTAACTTGACAATTTCTATAGAAAAGTATGCTGAATTTTGATTGGGATTGCATTGAATCTATATATCAATTTGGAGAAAAATTAACATCTTAACAATATTGAATCTTCTGACCATAATGATATTGAGTCTTGTGGATTTGGTATATTCCTCCATTTAAGTTTTCTTTAATTTCTCTCAACAATGTTTTATAATTTTCATTGTGGTATATGTTTTGCACATCTTTTGTCAGAATTATTTCTAAGTATTTTATGGTTTTTGATGTTATTATAAATGATACTGCTTTTTAAATTTAAATTTCCAATTGTTCTTTGCTAGAATATAAAAATACAATTTTTATATATTGATTGTGCATCCCACAGCCTTGCTAAGGTCACTTATTAGTTCTAGTAGTTTTGTTTGTTTGTTTGTTTGTTTGTAGATTCCATGGGCTTTTCTATATAGACAACTGAGTCACATGCAAATGAAGACAGTTTCTTATTTTAAGTTTTCTTGCCTTATCTACTGGCTAGAACCTCCAGTACAATGTTGAATAAAAATGTTGAGAGTGGAAATCTTTGCTCTATTCCTGATTTTAGGGGGAAAATATTCAGTCTTCACCAAGTATGATGGACAGGTTTTTCATGGGATGAAAATTAAGTATGCCCTTAATTGGGATGAGAAAATTCCCTTCTATTCCTACTTTGCTAGGAGGTTTTTGGTTTTGTTTTTTTAAATCAGGAATGGATGTTGGATTTTATCAAATGCTTTTTCTCCAACTATTGAGACGACCATGGTTTGTTTTTTTTTTTTTCCTTTTTAAATGATGGACTATACTGATTTTTTCCTGGAATTTTTTAATTTACACTGCTTTTTAAGTGTTAAACCAACTCTGCATTTCTGGAATAAGTCCCACATGGTCATGATGTATTATACTTTTTATATATTGTTTGATTCAGTTACTAAAGTTTTAAGAAGTTCTGTAACTACATCTATGAGAAATACTGGTCTACAGTTTTCTTTTCTTTTCTGGAAATGTCTTTGTCTTGTTTGGTATTAGGTTAATGCTGGCCTCATAGATTGAGTTGAGAAGTACATTTTCTTTTCAATTTTCTGGAAGTATCTGCATAGAGCTGGTGTTCTTTCTTCTTTAAATGTTGGTTAGAATTCACTAGTGAAGCCATCTGGGCCTGAAGTTTCTTTGTGAGATTATTTTCAACTACAAATTTAGTTACTTCAAGTTATATATTTCTTCTTGAGTGTCCTTTGTGTCTTTGTCCATTTGATCTAAATTGTTGAACTTATTGGCATAAAATGGTTATAGTATTTTATTATCTTCTAATACCTATAGAATCCGTAATGATGTCATCTCTCTCTTTCCTGATGTTGGTAATTTGTGTCTTCTCTATCTTTTCTTGAGAACAGTTTGGCTCACAATTTTTCAATTTTATTTATCTTCTCAAAGAATCAGCTTAGCTTCACTGATTTTCTCTATTGTTTTTCTGTTTTCTTTTTCACTGATTTCCACTCTAATCTTTACTATTTTCATTCCCCTTCCCTTTTTAAATTGCTCTTCTTTTTTAAATTTCTTAAGGTGGAAGCTGAGGTCATTGATGTTTCTTCTTTTCTAATTTCTTGCCATAAATTTTTCTTAAGTATTGCTTTACCTGCATCTTACAATTTTTGATATGTTACGTTTTCATTCAGCATGGTGGTGTGCACCTGTAGTCCCAGTTACTTGGGAGGCTGAGGCAGGAGCATTGCTTGAGCCCAGGAGTTTGAGGTTGCAGTGAGCTATGATGGTATCATTGTACTCTAGCCCCAGCAACAGAGTAAGACACTGTCTCAAACAAAACAAACCAAAACCACTACAGCAAAAAAAGAAGAAAGAGGCCAGAATCCCAAGGATAAAGGTGAAACTCTGGGGATCCCTAGATAACTGCTGTGTAACAGGCATAGAGATAAAATATACAGAGAAAGCGGGGCAGAGGATTCTGGGAGAGACTTCTTCAATAAATAAAACATAATAAAAAATAATAAAAAAACAGAGAATGAATATGAATTCATTAATACATACAAATATTAATGTATTTGCCCTTAGTCAGAGTCTTTGCAGTTAACAGATAATACGTTTAAAAAGGGTAACTGAGGAAAATTTTAAAAAGAGAATATTTACAAGTGTGGACAGGATTTAGGAAAAGTATAGTACCAGAATGCTAGCAACAGTAGCAACAGTTAGCATCTGTTATTACCTGAAGGCCTAAAGAAACAAGTACAGGGAGTGGTTTTTTGAATCTGGACAGAGTAGGATTGCTTCTCGGCCTTTTGGCTAAGATCAAGTGTGGACGGAGTAGGGCCCATCAAACATGAACTGTGACCTTTAATAGGACAACCAACCTCAACCCTCACCAAACTGACAGGGAGAGAAACAAGTGAATACATGTTCTGATCTCACTCTCCTTCTGCCCTTCAATCTCCTGCCAATATCTTTAACCCAAATGGAAACCACAGGGCAAGGCAATCTATGAATTAAAGTCCATTCAGGTCAGCCCTCCAGAGTAGGGAAATATGGAGACTGGAATAGAAAATAAACAAAACAGTACTAATGGGAGATTTATTTAATTGGGTAGAGTTTGAAGATAAATTGGTGATAGAATTCATAGGATAATAACCAAACACACACACACACACACACAAAAGAGGCAATCCCAGGGGCAAGACAGTTATAAAACATGACTCAGGTATCAATGGTGTTTATATAGTTACATAGTTATAAAATGTAAACACTGAATATTGATATAACCAAAACCATGATATAAGTATATTGGGAGGTTGGTGGGTTAAGTAAAAGTATATTATGTGTGTTGAGGTATGTTGAAGGGAATTAGATTTACATCTTACACAGTGGGGAGGCAATAAATAATGCCTAAAATTGAAAAATCAAGAATTAGCAACATAAGCAAGTAATTTAGAGATTTAGAAATAATGCCACACAAATAACTCAAAGAGGTTGAACTTGCTTACCTCTAGGGAATGGGAAATTACATTGAAATTACATTGAGAGAATTGGGGGAATGCCATTTTTTTCCCCTAACAATTCTCTTAGAACTATTTTACCCTTTAAACTGTATGCATATATAACTTTGATTTTTTAAAAAATTAATTAGGAAAAGAATACTTAGCTTATAAGGCTACCTGATCTGTGACACCTTCCCTGACCCTTTGAACTTAGGTAAGATATTCTTCCTCTGGACATTCTTAGCACCTTGAACCTCTATTTAGCTCCAATCACAAGTAATTTAATTACTGGTCTATTTGACTATGAGTATCCTCAAGGTAGGGACCCTTATTAATCATTGCTTCCCTAGCACCTGTCATAACTCCAGGCATATCAGGGGTGTGTAAGAAATATTTCCTGAATTGAATTATCTCAGTCAATGGCACCAACATCCTACCAGTTGCACAGGGTAAGAAACTACTATGACAAAACTATCTCTTTAACTCCTCACTTTCATGTTCTCCTGAGTCCTATTACCTGACCATAGGCCTTTTCACCATTTTCTGAATACACCAAGTCTCTGTGCCCTGGTTCATGTTGTTCCCTTGACTAGAGATGTCCTCCCTGCTCAGTTCCCATTCTTTATTATTCATCTTTTAAGGATCACCTGAAGTACTACCTCTTCCATGAAGCTTTCCCCAAAATTGCCAGTCAGAATAAATCTCTCCTTCCACTTATCCCAAAACATATTGCCTAAAATTCTACTTGGTATTACTTAATAGCATCTTAATAGTTATGCCTATGTCTGACATTCTCCTGGAGTACATAAGTTCCTCGAGTTCAATTGGCTTATTCATCTTACAGTCTTCATTAGCATGGTGTCTAGTGTATAGTAAGTCCACAATCATTGTAGAATAATAGTTTTTTCCTGGTATGTAAACTGCCATTTTTCTGTCTCTCAACATCCATTTTCTATCTTTCTGGTAACAGTACTCTGTCCTCTATGGAACCCAATCCACCCTTTACTCACCCACTATGTGATTTAAATGGGTGTACCCAATTGATTATTAAGTGAATTTAACTGGCTCATCTAACCAAAACAGCCCATGGGGTGGGTAGTCTGTCTTCAAACAGGCTGAATTCAGCTAAAATATCCAGAGGTGGACACGAGGGCCAGGCCCATCTAATCAGCTTAATTCTTTTGCCTGGTCACTATGATTGGTTCAAATTTCAGTACGTGATACAAGACAGTCCAGTAAGTGTCAATCCCAGGGTTTTTCTTGACAGAACTATCTGGGAAAGAGAAGCTCTTTTTCCATCAGAATTACTATATTCATAGGATACAGGCCTAGAGCTGCTAGTGACCATCTTGCTACTATACAAACTAACCTTGCTGAGAATGAAAACACAGAGGAAAACTGGATGGAAAGAGGCAGATTGTTGATAACATTATTCAAATACCTTGGGTTTTTTTGGTTACATGAGCCAGTTAAATTCACGGTCATTCATATTCTCTCTCGCAAGCCATTTTAAGATGGGTTTCCGTTACCTGCAACAAAAAGAATCCTAATGTATACATCTTCCCATTAGATTGCATACTTTTTGAGGACAGTGCATGATAATATGCTTTTTTTTCCTTCTTTTTTTAAAGACGGGGTCTTACTCTGTCACCCAGGCTGGAGTGCAGTTGCATGATCATAGCTCACTGCAGCCTTGAACTAGGTTCAAGTGATTCTCCCACCTCAGCCTCCCAAGTACCTGGGACTACAGGCATGCACCACCACACCCACCCAGCTATATGCTTCTTTTTTATCCTTAACAGCACCTAGCACAAAGGTAGGTACAAAGCAAATGCCCAATAAATATGAAATATAGAATTAAAATAAATATAGTAATAATTACCATTCGGTTCAAATTGCACCAGTATAGCAAGACAGCAAGAGAGTCAAGTATTTTCTAAGTAACAAAGGATAAAAGGGTTCTTTCTGAAATTTTTGTTTGAACTTTAACATTGGACCCAAGGATACCTGACCTTAGTATCAAAAACACTCATTTCCCCTTTTACTTCTATAAGGGGTGGAAGGAAAAGAAGACTCAATTCCTAGCTCTTACAAAATCTGGGAAATTCTGATATATAAGGAAGGGACTTCAGAGAAGACCTAGTGGCATAATTCTAAAGAAACAGCTCCCATAGTGAACCCAGTCATACCTGTCAATGTCAGCTAACTCCTGTCATCACCCTATTCTTGCTCTCTCTGACTTTTCTTTCTTTCTTTTTTTAATTTTAAGACTTAGGGTCTCACTCTGTCGCATCATAGCTCACTGCAACCTCAAACTCATGGGCTCAAGTGATCCTCCTGCCTCAACCTCCCAAGTAGCTGGGACTACAGGTGTGTGCCACCATGCATGGCTAATTATTCTATTTTTTGTAGAGATGGGGGTCTTGTTCTTGCTCAGGCTGGTCTGGAACTCCTGGCCTCAAGCAATCCTCCCACCTCCGCCTCCCAAAGTGCTGGGATTACAGGCATGAGCCACTGCACCTGGCCCACCCTATTCTTGAAGTGGAAGTCAATGATCACGAATTATTTACAAAACAAATAAAGTACAAGTTCAAGCTTCTCCTTTTCTTTTTTCTCTTTCTTTCCCTCTTTTTCTTTTTGTTAACTACAGTTGATAATTTATACAAGAGTGGATTTGGAATGTTCCCAATACAAAGAAATTATAAATGTTTGAGGTGATGGATATCCCAATTACCCTAATTTGACCATTACACATCCTACACTTGTGTCAAAATATCACATGTACCCCATAAATATGTATAGCTATTATGTATCCATAAAGATTACAAATTTTAAAAAAAGTCAAATAGACAAATAATCAAGCAAACATAACATAGCTCTAAATGTTGCTAAAGGTCAATTCTTGCTGAACACAAATGATATTTTCTTTTCTTTCATTTTGGTGATATACAATATATGTAAAAAATATTCAATAAGCATTCTCCAAATGCAAGGATTTATTATCATTAAGTTGTTCAGCACAACATTTCAAGTAATCTAAAATGCTTATGTTGTTATATAAGTTTATTAATGCTACAGTGTTTAAAATTTACTTTACCAAAACATAATTGTTTTTTATAATTAAGAACATGAAAAATATAGGCAAAGACAAAGAAAAAATAAAAATAATCTCACCTCCCAGACAAAACATGTTGTAACATCACTCTCCTCTTCCTCATCTCTCTCCATCATCTTAATCAAGAATATACTTTTGAAAGGACTACCTCTTTCTTTAAGCAAGTATCAAAAATGGCAATGGCAATAGAAGGCCTCAGTGAGGACTTCTCTGACCACACTATCAAAAATAGCTTCCCATCCCTCAGTCACTCAGTATCCCAATACCCTCCCTCCCTTATTTTCTTAATGGAACTTATCACTATCTGAAATTACCTTACTAATTTATTTGTTTACTTATTAGTTGTCTGGGATGCAGTAGGCCTTCAATAAACATTTGTTAAATGTATGTTGATTAATCCACATGCCACCTATACCACAGTATATTCAAACCATCTTTTATTACTGAAAAACTACCTAATCCATGTTGTGATATGAAAAATTTAGAAACCTATGAGGATAGCACAGAAAACAAAATGGGTTGGAAAATCTTCTAATTGGCATTAATAATAATCATGAAATAAGCTGATTGCAAAATGCAGTTAGATTCTTAAAAAACCACACAAGACAAACAAATCCACAGTTCTCAGAGAAAAAAATGAAGTGTGAAGGATGAATACATGGTCTATATTTAAGTGTTTTTTGCATCTGAGAGACTCTGTACTCAGTTTCTTCTTCATACCATTCCTGAGAAGCTCAATAGTAGAAGTATATCTTTGAAGTTGTGCCCATCTCTAAAAATTCATGGCCTTCTGTGGTTGTGTTAAATTACAAGGGTGCTGAAGGGAGAACAATCTCTATTCTCACCTATCCTACCTAGTCTCTTTTCAAAATTCAACATGGGCAGGTAAGAATTCCATAGCTCAAATTCCTACCCACTTCTCAGTGTACCCAAATTCTTCTCCTCCCTCCACTCATCTTTCAATCTGTCAATGTCAGAGACTTCTTCTCTGTAATTTCTGCCATCTGGCATATTTCTCAGATTCAGAAGAAAAATGTAATAAAAAATGTATTTTCAATGGATCATTCATAGATTTTTTTGACAAAAACAGTTAGACTGACACAAATATCTATTTTTGGAAAAATTGTGGCTGATAAATGTTTTGAATTCCTAAAATAGGCTTCAATTCCACTTTTCCCATCATTCAAAAATTACTTCTAATGTGTTCATTACTCCTTTATCTCAAGTATTTCAATAATATATTAGGAAATATTTGGGAGGAATTTTACCAGCACTTAAGCAACTATTGAATAGGCAGAATCTCATCCAGGGACATTGATTAGATGCCCTTTCAAGGAAACTTCTGATGTCTGATAATACATCTTCTCTGTTGACAATTTCCAAGGTTTTCCTAGGAATCACACTGAAACTTGAGAGAAAAAGAAAATTCACAAGGGATAGTGTTAAACAGCAAACAAAATCTAAATATTACTTGTGAATCATCCCTCTTCCTTTTTCCCTACAAAGTATAAAAGTTACTACAACACAAAGTTTATGAGAATTCAGTCTTACGGTAGTAACTAATATACTCCTAAATGACTCATGAATGTACAAAAAAAGTTAGTAATAGTAACAGTCAGAGTTCTTGGTTACAAGCAACAGAAACCAAATCTGGCTATCTTAAGCAAAAAGGGGTTTTGCTGGAAGGGTATTAAAGGCTCATAAAATCCACAGGAGGCTGAAGGACCAGACTTGGGAAACAGACAGGAATCAAGGGAGCTTTGGAAGCTGAGCACCAGAAAACTAGGCAAGGTCTCACAACAACCATCTGATCCACAAGCAGTTACTGCAACTGACACATCTTTCCACTAAAGTCTCTCTGGCTTAAAATGGCCAGAGTCAGTTTCTGCTGCTTTAGCCAAGAACCTTTACTGCTGCAGAATTTGCATAAAGTGAGATTCTGTAAAGAAAAGCTGGTCCCACTCTTTTGAGGAATTTCATTTCTCACCATTATCTCCACTCCTCTGTATGTTCATATCACATCAAACTTAGGATCTGCTTTCTCATTTCCACTCCTTTCCCGTGCAGTCATCTCTTCCTGGACTTCCCTTCTCCCTTCTCTGTCTGATAATCATCTACATATTCTTCCAGGCCTAAGTTGAATGTCACTCCTCTGTGAATCCTTTCCTGACTCTATATAAATAATCACTTCTTCTATCAAAGTTTATTCACTAGTCCATCACTTCTAATGCTGTATTTTAATTGTGTTTGCGTCTCTATAATTATCACATAACAGTGAATTCCTTGAGTACCACATCTGGCACAGTGACTGGAATACAGTGGGTGCTTAACAAACAAACAGTTACTGGATTTTTAAAATTAAAAGGAAAAGACCAGGCAGTGAGTATTTTAGAATTTACAAGGTACTGTCTTTTACTTTGCCCTTTTTTCTTATTGCAACATAATTGAGCCCTCTACAAACTGGCCTTATCCTAATTATATATTTTTTGTTTGTTGCTTAACTTGTACTCGTCCTCTATGAGTCAAGTTAGACTCATGGCCCCTTGTAGTGTATGATATTTTCTACTTCTGCTAATACAATTATATTCCAATAGAATGAAAGTTCTAAAAGATTTCCTTTTCCAATAAAAGTTGACTAAGTAATTCAGACTAACCCTTCTGACTAAGAAAAACTGGATAAATTATTAAAGGCATATGTCTGAAGTCATCAGAGAGCCACCAAGGCAAATGAAGAGTGAGAAGACAAAGTTATGAGAGAATAGAACCCAGAGAGGTGAACCGATCATTCGGTGCCACTTTTCCCCACATGCAGGGGTTTAAACAGAAGGGTCCATGGATTGAATTCAAGAGATCCACAAACTTGGATGGGAAAAATTTTACATCTTTATTTTTACTACTAACGACTAACTGAAATTTAACATTTCCTTCTATTATGAATATAAACATAGTATAATTAGCAGTACCTGCAACTTTGTCAATAATATTATTAGAAATCTCAGATTTTTCATATCACACTACAGTTGTACCAGATATCTCACAATATCATTTATACTCATCACCACCTCAAAAATAAGGCATTATTATACCCACTGGTAGTTCCAGGGGCCCCTGCCAGTTCTGGAAAGTGAAACTGATAGACTGAGTAGTTAATAGTTTTGAATTAATGTTAAGTTCTTGAGTTTTCAAACGACTCGAGGCTTAGAGGTTAAAAAAAAAAATTGGAGTTCAGGACCCACCTGGGTAGAGGAATGGGACTCTGGTAAACCCCTAAGGCTCTTTTGGCACCCTGAGGAGCTATCCCTGAAAATTAGTCCTCCCTGATACTTCAAATAATCGCAATCCCTGATGAGAATGAGTTGATCCAGGATTGCTGCTAGTGCCCAGGCCATCTTCCAGAAGCAAATATAAATCCTCTCTGAAGAAAGATAACATCATTTTAGGTCTCACATTATCTCTGCAACTTTTCATATACAATGTATAGCACTCAACTAGACAAAAAAAAAGAAGTATAATACAAGATAAGACAATGGAGTAAAAAACGAAGAGAGAGAACATACAACAGAAATGGACCCACAGGGAATCCAGACAATAAATTACAGACCTTGTAATATCCATGATTTACTACATTCAAGCAAATGAAAGGCAAGCTTTAGCAAATATACAAATAAAAACTGAATGGAAATTCTTGAACTAAAAAATACAATAATTGGAATTAAGAACTCAGCAGATGGGTTTAATAGCAAATTAGACACAAATGAAGAGAGAATTAATGAACTGGAAAATAGACCAGAAGAAAGTATCCAGAATAAAGCATAAAAGACAAAATGATGGAAAATGCAGAAAAGTGCATAAGAGACAGAGGACACCATGAAAAGGTCTAATATTTGTGTGATGAGAATCCCAACAGGAGTAAAGATAGAGTGTAGAACAGAAGTAAATCTGAAGACCTAACAATTAAGAATTTTCCCAAACTGATAAACATCAAGGTATAGGCTCAAGAAGCACCAAGACTATCAAATAGTTTAAACATAAAGAAAAGCAAACCTAGGCACACTATAGCAAAACTATCAAAAACCAGACTAAGGAGAAATATCCAGAAAGTAGTGAGAGATGAAGGACAGATTATTATCAAAGGAGCAAGAATAAGACTGAGAGCTGACTTCTCAATAGAATCAGTGGAAACTAGAACATAATGGAATGGCAAAATAACTGCCATCCTAGAATTTATATCAGAAAAAATTGTCCTTCAAAAATGAAGGTGAAATTTAAATAAGACCTATAGATTGTTAATAGTTTTGAATTAATATTATGTTCCTGATTTTGACAATTATACTATGGTTAATTTTCTATAACTATAGTTATAGAAAATGTTAACGTTAGTGGAAACTGGATGAAAGGGCTATGGGAACCTCTATATTATTTTTGCAACTTTTCTGTAAGTCCATAATTATTACACACACATTAAAAAAGATGAAATAAAGACAATTTGAGATGGAAGCTCCATGAGGGTTGGGATTTCTTGTCTGTTTTTTTAACTGCTGTATCCCTAATCTCTAGAACACGGACTAAGGCATAGGCACCCAGTAAATACTTGTTGAATGAATGAATGAATGAACAACAACAATAACAGTAGCTACCATTTTGTTAACACTTACTATGTCTTAGGTGGAATACCAAACACTTTGCATTCATTATCTCATTTAACCCTTCCAACAATTATGTAACATGGAATTTTATAGTTTATATATGAGTCTCCCTATTTTATAGATGACGTAAGCAACCTGCCCAAGATCAAATACCAGAAGGTGGCAGGCCCTCAAACAGATCTGACTCCAAAGTCTATGTTCTTGACTACTATGCTACAGTGCTTTCCTGTCTCATAAAATGTCTCCTTTCCTTTTTACTTATCCAAATTCTATAAATACTTACCTTTCCCAAGACAAACTCCTCAATGATACCTAATTTAACTACTCTTATTCAACTAATAGCTATTATTTCTCCTTATCCTCAATTCTCAACATACTAGGCCACACAACTTATTACCATTACATAAGGTCTTATATTGCTCTGTACTTGTTTGTTAATCAATAAGCATTATTGCTTCAACCAGATTACATCTCCTTACAGGGAGATGACCACATCCTGTATTCCTATTGATATAGAGCACATTTGAAGCTCTATAACAATATTTAACGTTTTGGTAAAGCGATGAAGAAAAACATTTAGTTGGAAAAATCACACAAGAAACAGTGTTTCTGGACGCTTTAGCAACCAGGCCCATAGGATTTAAGATCCTAAACATCAAATTTGACTCAGAAACACACTACCTTAAAAAGGTGGTATTTACATCAGATTTTCTATAGTTATCTCTTTTTCCTTATGGCAAGTTAGTGGATTTTCAGGGTAATTTGGACATAGCAGTACAGTTGTCTTGGTTAAACCCCCTTGAGAGGGCATATAGGATTGCATAGAAGGTAAAGTATGAGAGTGTGCAGATGAACAATTATCCCCACACATGTAAACTGTAGCTTATGTGGTGTAAATATACTCTCCCTGCCTGGAACTGCCTGTGTAACATTCCCTCTTTGGGCTCTGTGGTTTCTCAATACATTCCAACTGTTCAGAGGCTGGAGCTTGGCTCAGCAAGCACAGATAAACAGCTTCCTGGAGCAGGCTGCCAGTGTGAGGAACAATGACCTCAGTAGAAAATGTCTGCTTTTCATTACCCTGAGCACATCACTGTACCGCTAGAGCTAAGAGTAGGAACAATACAAGTTGGATAGACTTGACTGACTCAGGTCTCCCATCTTGACATCTCGACATCATCTCACACCTTGAGTTTTCACATCTCAGCAGCCAGAAGAAAGGGTGCAGGCAGGAAGTGAGAAAATGGCATATATGAAGAAAAAAAAAAAAGATAGAAAACCTTTCTTAGGCTATTTTTGAATGAACTAAATGATGAGTGACTCCAAAGTCTATGTTCTTGACTGCTACGCTACAGTGCTTTCCTGTCTCATAAAATGTCTCCTTTCTTTTTTACTTATCCAAATTCTATAAATATTTATCTTTTCAAATCAAGACTAACTCCTCTATGATGCCTAATTTAACTACTCTTATCTGACACTAAGTGGCTAATAGTCATGCAGGAAATCATCAAATGTTTTAATCTCCAAAAACATACACAAAATGCAGGATAAGCAAGAAGAGTTATAGAAAATAAGAAAGACTAAAAAGTCCTCAAGACCTTCAACTCTGATGCCATTTAAAGAGAAAGAAGAGGAAGACCATCAAGACAGCCACAGAGATCCACAAAGTAAGAGAAGTAAAAATCCCAGAAAATTGGAACTTAAGAGGAATGACACATAATGGAAATGAATTATATACAGCCAGACATTTTATACATGTCATTTCATTTGATTTGCGTAACAACCCTACAAGATAGGTATTATCATCCCTAGCAATAATCTAGACCTGGAAAATTATAACACAAGTACATTAACAAAGACATTTGTTGTTGATGTTATTTAATGACAAAGGGATAAATTCAAGTCTACTTCTATGCCACCCAGGAGACAGTTCTTTTCCCAAACTTCTCTCATCTCTCTGTTGCAGTCCCAGAACTCAGCAATTCTGGAACCAACATGTCCTAAAATAAATGTATGTGCTCAAGTCATTTTTCTGATAAGATAGTTTCTGCTATGCTGGTCAGCACTGCATCTGATAGTTGAAAACAGGAATCACAGTTATGGCCTCAGACAGGAAGTTGGTTGAATATGATTCCTCTTGAAGGATCCTGAGAAATAATTTGTTTTTTGGAGAAGTCACTGACTGTAAAGAGGTACCTGCCATGGGGCTGGAAACTAAGAGACAGACAAACATTTTAGCAAATCATAATAGTAGAGGGAAGCTTCACTTGACTTTCATTTCACCTTTCTCAGGGAAGAAGAGCCTTTGTGTGACTGCCAAAATCCTAACTGTCCTTCCTCCTTCCATTCTATCCCCTCCACCCCCATGCCAGTTCATTAAAGTCCTACTGGTTAAAGGTGCCAGACTGTGTGTCATTCTTTCGTGCTGTTGTGCCAGGCCTGTGCCACTAGCACCACAGATCTTCTAGAGTTATGAGCAAATTATATAAGCAATTAAAAGCTCTGAAAAATTTTAATTGTTTTGTTGTTAATAAAGTAAAGTCTCTTAACTTCTGATGACCTATTTTATTTTACTAATAGCACCAATGACTTGTTAATTCAGATTTCTGTGTGTCTACTTGATTTCCAGAGAAGTACTCAGGGAATTATCAGAGGGTGGTATGAGAAGGAATATCAGGACTTGGACCAAGCAAAGATCCTTTATATTATTTATAGATTAAAATAAATCAAGTTGTTTGTCTAAGAGGAGATATTTTAGTGTGAAGTATTATACCTATGTTTTATACTAGAGATGCAAAAGCAGCTCTCATGAAACCAGAAATAATATCACTGGGTCTTGAGAATATTTCAGCCAAGGATGGAGTTCCTTCATTTCCTCTTAGTGAATGGTTTCACAAGCTAAGTTTCTCTTAACTTGTAGAAGGGAGGGGGTGGGGAAGTAAGGTCTTTTCTGACAGGGAGAATCTGGGCCCAATTATTACTTGTGTAACTTTTGACTCCGACTTCTAAATGAGTCAGGGGATCAGTGGGCTGTGAAATCGCTTCCTCAGTTACCAGGTCAAGTGCTGCTGGATGGTTTCCTGTAACCACAACACCAAGGAACTAAAGACGAGAGATGGATTCTACAAAAATCGGCAGCTTCTTGTATCCTCAACGACCCTGGATTTTTAAGTTTCAAAATAGATTTTGGTGACTCTTAACTCACTGCTATGGCTCCCTAGAGTCCTTTTGCTATAGTACTATAGAAAAGAACCAGAATCCTCTATAGATTTCACAAATGATGGCTTAACAGAAGTGCCTAGGCCAGTAACAGTGAGGACAGGATTGCTTTAACTGAAGGCAAAATCTATTCCTGGCAATTATCCGAGTCTGTGAAAATCCAGATGCTGACAATGAGAAATGGGTAATTTTCTGTTACAATGTGTCAAGTCCAGCTAAGAACTGAACTATGGAAAAAAGGCGGGGAGGGGGGTGTGCAGGGAGAAGTATTTACCCCTTTTGAAGAAGCCTATAATAGGATTAGTCACCATTACTTCACCACACCACATTTTGGCTCAATTTAACAACAATAAGTAGAGAAAACATGGAGCAGAAATGGCCCAGAGAGTCTCAAGTCCTTCCCTCATTTAAAGCCTGGAAATTAGTGAAGTTCTGGTTTGTTCTGATATGTTTCTTGCTCCCCCAATTTGCTGTTCCTCCATTACCATGGACACAAGAAGCACCCAAAACAATATCACTTAAATGCTAGATGGTAAATAATCCTAAAAAATCTGCCAACTTCAGAACTGAAAGTTTATGCCCTGATTGTTCTAGATTATATAGGAAAGAAGTGGGTCATCTTTTCATAGGGCTTAGAATACCTGTTTTAAAAAAGAAGATACCATATATATTTTATAATCATGGATCATTTACATTAGAGTTACATTTTAAGTGATTTAGGAATATGCACTATTGGAATCTACTTTTTTCCTCTAAGAATGAATTAATAAAGTTCACATTTAATGGATTTATTCTAATCAAAACAATAAAAAAGAAATTTGATGCTGACACCTTTTAATATAAGAGTATACAAAAAGGTATGCAACTTCCTAATTGAATTCTGATGATCATTATGTATCAGAATAAAATTATTAATGTTCCTTTTCTAAAAACTGATGAAGATTTCTATCTCCATATTTATATTACATATGATAAGACAAATAATTTTATGACTAATTATTTTATTACTTTCACTTATTAAATATGAGCAGGACCTGAGGGAGGCCAACTACCTATGAACTGGTCCTAGGGACACTGCCTATTAAGGATACTACATTCTGAGTAGCAGCAAATAAAAGCAATCAAATTATCTTTTTTGGACATAGGAAGCTTAGATAACCAAGGTGGACAAAGAACAGGTGAGTCACCCTCTGAAGTTACTGGCTCTCTGATGGGATGAGACCCCAAATGTCATCTCCTCCAAGAGGTCTTTCCTGGCCATCCTATATATGACATTACCTTGGTTATTTTCTTGTCGTTTATCTTGTTACAGTTACCACCTGTGTAACCTTGACAATGTTACTTTTATGTGCCTGAATTTCCTAATGAGTAAAATGAGGATAATACTAATACCCTATACCTCATAGTATTGTGAAGATTAAATGAGATAATACATATTATAATTTTAGAACAGTGCCTAGCACATAGTAAGTAATTATTAACTATTAGCTATTCTCATCATCATCAATTTGCTTGTTTATTGACTATCTCTCTCATTAAAACACCGGGTCCATGAGGGTAGGTACCTTATTTGTCTTATTCACTGCTGTATTTCCATTGCCTAGTACTTACAGGCACAGAGTAGGTGCTCAAAAATAAATGAATGCTGCCCTATGTTCTCATGTATCCTTAAAATAAACCTCCATCAATGAAGGTAATCTATGTACTTTTTTTCTTGCAACCATAATAGTCATCATAAAAACTTCACCAAGAAACTAAAATCATCATTCAAAAAAACAAAAACAAGACACCTGTTCATAAGAAAGAGCCCCCCTCGGCCTACCAACCAAGACCACAGAGTATTATTCTTGTCTATATTAGTATGTGGAGGTCAAGCTCCCTGATGCCACAGTGTAGTAACTATCAATTTAGCCTGTGAAGAATGGTTCCCAATTCTGATAGGAATTCTCAGATTTCAGCCTGTTTTTCTCTCATCATTATTTTCCAATGTCTTAAAGCCACATTTCTCATTTTATCTTTACCACAAGAATCTGGTCACACTCTGCTGTGGTTTCTAAGTTACAGCTACTCTAGCCTCATTTTCTTGGATGTACTTCTCTAGTGGTCCTGACCCAGTGCTGACACTTGGTCTATTCTTAGAGTAGCACCTCTAAATATTAATTTATTTTACCCTTCACTAGTTGAAGGACAAAATTCAGAGGTAGAGTTTACATATAGCACGAAAGAAAATCCTCTAGGATTTAGTATCCTTTTTTCGTGAGTGTCCAGAGAAATATGATCTACAGAGCTCACAGTCTTGCAGACATACATATAGTACAGCTCAGCCACTCATGTTTTACAGTTTATTCAGATTTGCTGAAACAATCATGGACTTGTTTAAAAACACCAACAACCAGGGGTGACAGCACAGGTAGGAGGGCAAGCAGACCTAGAGAAGAAAATCAGCAGAGAAGCCTTCCAAAAACAATTTCAAAGAGTATTTTTATCATTGTTTAAAGGTAAATCACCCATTATTAAATGTATGAAAATCTCAAGGTGTGAACTTAAAACTGTGAAATGGAAGTATATAGATAACATATTTTTTAAAATCATGCTTCTTGCTATTCAGAGCCAGCTCCAATTGTATCCCCAAAAAGACCAATACTAAACATTTAAATGGCAATGAACTGAGGTCACCAGAGAAGGCCATGTGATAAACTTGTAGAGTATAGTTCATAAGGGAGAATTCAAGAATTGTAGAACTTATATCTAGAAGTGACCTTAAAATATTACCTGGTTAGTCTTCCAGCAACATTAGGCAGTAAAGTGACTTAGAGGCAGTAGAGAACAGTAGCCTTTGTAATACTGCAGAGGAGGCTTGACTCCTGACTCTGTCACATATTAGCTTGTGAACTTGAAGAAGCTATTTTAACCTTTCTGAGCCTCAATTTCCTCATCTATAAAATAGAGATGATAATAATAGTACTTACCTCCAAGAACTATAGTGACTGAGAAAAAGTATGAGTTTAATAAAAAATGCCATTTATAATATATAATTATTATGTTATTGTTATTAGCACGTAAGGCTTTATTAAACCCATTTCATAGAGGAGGCAACTGAGGCCCAGATTTCAGAAATTTGCCCAAGGTTATAGAATGAGGACTTATCAGGAGCTCTTCTGCCTTCTAGGATAGTGCTCCTTTCACTTAATTATGCTTCTCCTATAAATCAATACAAAACTGAGGCCTGGAAGAGAAGGATTTTCACTAGACACATCAAATTCACACAGTAAAATCAGGAGCTTCTATCATTCAGGTCTCCTTGCCTACCAAATACCACTTATACTACTTCCCATTCTATCATATATCCACACCTTTCAAGTCTTTTTAACAAAAAAACCAAAAAGTTTTGGAGCTTTGATTCTGGTTTATTTTTCACTTCTCAAAATAACGTACATCAGACCAACCTGGTATCTTAGAGTCATAGAAGTGTCAGGTATGTGCCACTCACATACATTATGGAATTTTTAGTTTCCTGGAGACAAGAAACAGCTCACTTGGCAAGCAATGAGATTTCTATCACCACTGTGGAAAATCTTAAGATTTATTTTCAACAGTGTATTGATAGATAAAAGCTACCTACAGGAGTATTACTCAGCCATAAAAAAAAGATGAATTAATACCTTTTGCAACAATCTTGATGGAACTGGAGACCATTCTCCAAGGTGAAGTATAACAACAACGGAAAAACAAATACCACATGTACTCACTATTAAATTGGAACTAACCGATTAGCATACAAGTATACAGAGGGAAGTAAAACTCAGTGAAAAGCAACTGGGGGGCGGGGAGCAGGGGAGGGGGTCTGAGGGGAGGGGAATAAAACAACTTAATGGGTACTAGGAACACTATTTGGGTGATGGGCACACCTACAGCCCGGACTGAAGCATTACAAAAATGATCCATGTAACCTAAAACATTTGTACCCCCCTAATATTTTGAAATTTAAAAAAACAGCTACCTGTAATCAACAGCATTATGAAACAGTTATAAGCCTTACTTATTGGTTCACTAGAGTTTAGCATTGGTTACATAGACCATAGACCACTTTTAGAATGTTAGACAGATGGTATACAGCTTCTTAAATGACAGAATATAGAGTTTTATCAAAATAATCAATAACAAACAGAGGATAAAACAAGAAAATAGTCCTTATTATAACAAGATCAGGAACAAGAGTAGATAGTATGCAATAACTAGATTCAACAAATATTAACCTAACATCTATAATATATGAAGCATGATGCCAAGTGCTGAGAATACAAAGATGAAGAAGAAATGATGCCTCCCTCAAGGAAACAGTGTAATAGAGAAAGAACTTAAAAAGGAGATGGGGGGATTAAATTATTAATAAAAAAGCCAGGGAGAAGCATTACCCCCCGACAAGTCATACTGCACTTAGCAAGAAGCCTCAAGAGTGCTGGTACAGATTAAACAGCCTAGAAACTTGATCCCTAAGCTTGTCGGTTCTATAAAAGCAAGCAAGGCTTTCCAGTCTCAGTCTTTATTCCCTGCCTACCTCATTTGCTTCAGTCCACACCATGAGAACAAGTAAAATTCCTTTTTCTTTCTTTCTTTCTTTATTTTAGAGACAGGTCTTGCTCTGTCACCTGGGTTAGGTGCAGTGGTGCAGTCATAGCGCACTGTGGCCTCAAACTCCTGGGCTCAAGTGATCCTCCCACCTCAGCCTCCCAAGTAGCTGGGACTATAGGCACATGCCACCACACCTGGCTAATCTTTTTTTTCAAAAATTTTTTGTAGAGACAGGATCTTGCTATGTTGCCCAGGCTGGTCTTAAACTCCTGGCCTCAATCAATCCTCCTGCTTCAGCCTCCCAAAGCGCTGGGACTATAGGCGTGAGCCACTGTGCCTGGTCCCTTTTTCTACTTCATCTTCATTTAGAAGACTGGGAGAAAAGACCAGCTCTCCTCTCAGAAAACTTGTTTTTCCAAGGAACTTACAATGCCAGTCCATAAAAAAATCTAGATTTTATTTACAAGAACTCTAGCTCAGCAAAAGAGGCAAGAAGAGTCAAGTATTCCCTTAACAGCAACCCAAGTTTAGGCCATTAGAATGTCTGTCTGATCTCCAAGTAGCCTTTGGAGAATAGAAAGGAAAAAAATCTATGTCCAAGGAAGATGGACTAGAGCTCATAATTCATTTAAAGGGAAGCCAGTAAGAGGTTACTCTTCTTTTCTTAGAATGTTCCGAATAAACCAGAAAAAAAGGAAAGAGAATCCAAGTGATTATATAAATAAGTGATGGCATATTGGTAATAAAAACATGCTTTGTATTTCTTTAGCACATCCTTTCATGAAGATTAAGGTATTTTAAAGTGATTATCTCATTCAGCCTAAAAACAGTTCTGTGATATTCAAAAAGTAGTAATTATTTTGACTTTTACACTCCCAAAGCATACTTTACAAAGCATGACCCTTCAAAAATATAATCTATGAAAGACATCCTCCCTCTAGAAATACTCTTAAATCATTAAGTGATTGACACTACATCCTATAGAAAGAAAACTGCAGGGGAACATCATCCTAAACAATTCCATGAGAAAAGCCAGTCATTAAAAACACAGGCTAAATGAACACCAACTAACGGAAATCAGAATGAATATTCTGAATAAAGGGGAAAGTTAAAATTTTTAAGAAGGACCTAAGGAAACAGATCCGATAGATCAAACAAGCAGTTGTTAAGCTACTATAATCATGACCAGTCATGAGACATATGACTGAACAAAACTAGCTACACCAAAGGCATGCTCCAAAACATATTTGAGCAGCCCTTAACCAACCTATCAAAAATAACCATTCACTGCCACTACATAATCAGCATTGTCCTACTCTATTCTTCATGGGCCCTGTCTGCTTCCAAGTGCCTCCTCTGGGTTCCCCCTATTAGTAAAGCATTCATGTACTTACTATTCAGTGAAGAACCTGGCAATGCCATATTGGCCAATATCTTCCCTGTTCTCTAGCAGCTGGCACACTGCATCCTCCATGTATGTGAGGACATGTCGCTGAGCTGCAAAAAAGAGCAAGAGAGAAAGAGAAAGTGAGAGAGATTAAAAAAAAAAAAGTTCTCCCAATCCCATTAGGAGGCCATGTAAGTCAATCAAGGTGTTGGCTCTGCCCTACTAAGTAGACTAGAATAGGCAAAGCAAACTTGCTGGCCCTAACTGAGCTATGGTCTCAAAGGGTAGAATGGGAGATGATGTAGAACATGGCCTATTGCCATCTGACTGGCTGGCAGGATTAGCAACAACCCTTCATTCTTCATTTCAGTGACAAGGGTGGGTTGAAGAGGAGCTTTAGCACCATTTAGCAGATACACCTGGAAGTTCTTTTCTTTCCACATTCTTCCACCCTCTTTCACTTCTGGCTGTCTCAGAAACTTACCCTAGAGGGTTGGTGATTCCATGCCTAAAGCACGAATGATCTGACTGTAAAGAAAACTCAATTCTTTAATTTTAAAAAAAGTCACTAGAAAAGTTTAAGGACCATAAAAATTTCAGTACTGATGTATATGTAAGTAATTAACCTTGGTAAATAACAAGCCCATGAAATCTGTGTGGCTCCATTTATTAGACATCATGTTTTCTGCATTTGTTGTGATGGGAAATGTGTGAATTAATCATAGGCTTGTTATAAAAAGTGTGAGTGTTAGATCTGGGTTTGAATCATGGCTCTGTCTTTGGTAGCTTAATGTTGGATAGTTACTAATCTGTGCCTGTTTTCTTCTTCATCAAGTCTGGAAAGCAATATAATTTAATTCTGTTTCTCCAAGTATGGTTAATCAACTCCCTGATCTGATTTACCTGGGATGCCCTGTTAAAATGCAGATTTATAGTTTTGCACTATCCCAGGACTTAGTGACCTTAAATTTCTAATTGTAGCCCAGTGATTTTTAACAAGTACCCTTGATGCTTCTTAGGTACTCTGAAGTTTAAGAATCACAGGTTAAGAACTTGGGGTTTGGACTTAGAGAGACTTGAGCTCCATTCTCAGTCCTACCACTTCCTAGCTGTGTGACCTTGAGCAAATTACTCTCCAAGCCTACTTCCTCATTGTAAAACACGGATAATAATAGTATCCACATTTTGGGGATATGAGAATTAAATACAGTAATCAGGTAAAAACCCCACAGTGCCTGGCACATAGTATATTACATACTTGATAATACATTTTCTTAAAAGCCTATCTCAAAGGGCTATTGGGAGTTTACTGCAGTAAACAACATAGGCCAGACCTTCTTATATAGCAGGTACTCAACAAATGCTTCTTTCCCTCCCATGAATTTTGTCTTTAGGTATGATAAGGGTATTCTGACACACTTTACCCAGAAACTTACAATTCAGTGTTCCCATTTACCATCCAAAAATTCAGAGAAATAATTTCTTCTGGAGCAGTGAGAACAAAAAATCCAAAAGTGATGAATATCCTGCCAAAAACCAATTCCATGAAGTTGCTGCCAAAGTAGACATTTGCCTCTTTCACAGTTTGATTTCTCTGGAAAATATGGAGGAATTACCTAAAATTTACAAAAATGGGTGCTTCGAAAAACTATTCTTGAGGTCCTGCTAGTATAGTGAAGCTCATAAAACAAGTTTACCTACCAATCTGAATTCAAGAAAGTCTTCATTTGACAATAGTGACTGTATGACCTAAGGTTTCACCACTATTTGTTTGTACCAGCCTAAAGTCCAGATGAATGACATATTTACATTCTGTGACTTGTTCTATCTAAATGAGTGCTTCCCAAAACTAACATCTACCAACCACTGCAAACCCTCACCCTCCCACGCCCCGAAAAAGATGTGAAAACAAGATCAGTGCTTCATCAACTCAACAGTTCATCCAACTGGAAAACTATTTCTTTAAGAAATGGCCAAAACTGAGAGTGAAGCTAGAAGCCACCTTCTAGCATTAATTGTTTTTAAAACGCAATCATTTCAATTAAGTATATATTAAATTGAGAGGAAAAAGTAGCCAGACTAACATTAAAATCAGCTATATTTTCACCTCTATATTCTCCTTCCTTTCTTCTGCCAGCTTATCCTCATCTTACAGAAAGACTCCTTCCTGGGGCTGTATGGTCTTTTATAACTTAGCTCTCTACCTTAGGCTACTACAGGATTTTTTTCTTTTTGATGATAGAAATGAAAGAGCTCTACTTAGAAGCAAATCCTGCTGTTTCTCCTCCCTAGCTCCAGGGACTTAATGTGAAAGCCCTTTATGGGGGAAATGTTTTCAGAGCAGTTAGAATCAAAGTACTTTTGTCCTCCTAGAATAAAAGGAGGAATTTTCTGGAAAATAAGACTTTGCACCAAAAATATAAGAAAGAAAAGAAAGAAAAACATAGAACCATACATATTTAACATTTATCTGTCAATCAGATATTTAGTTTAATATTATAATAATAACTGCTACCACTTAGAAGCACTTGCGCAACTTATTAAACAACAATGTGCCAGATATAGTACTGGCTAATTGTTTTACATTAGTTATTTTATTCAGTCCTCGCACCAATCCTATGATAATTATTCTATACTTCTATTTTATAAATGGGAGAACTGAGACTTATAAAAAATTTAGGCAATTTGTTCAAGATCACACAGCTATTAGGAAGACAATCCAAGATTTGAACCAAGGTATATCTTATACCAAAAACCCAGGCTCTTAACACATTGCTTCAACATTAACACTATATAATCAGTTATGGAAGTAGAAATTATCTTTATTTTACAAAGAGCACAAAGGCAGGAATGTATGTAGATAGTAAAATCACCTGAGAGATGTGGTCCATTTGTGTCTATGTGAATGAGTGTGTATGTATGTGTGTGTCTGTCCTGTCTCCACCTGCATACCAGTCAGCATTTGTGTGAAGTTAGAACTTGTCCCCAAATTTCAGAGTTTCTTACAAAGAACCACCCTGCCCATTCCTAGTTCACAAAGTGGAAACAGACAGTCCTGATGCTCTTTTTATTTGTGGGTGAACGGAAGGAGCTAAGAAGAGCCAACAGAGGCAGGGAAAAGTTCCTCCCTGCTGAGAATTTCACACCAGCCAACGGCCAAGTGTGAAGCTCTCTTAATTGCAGCTCCCTGGTGGTTTCCTTCACCTGCAGCTTTTATCAGTCCAATGTTCCCTCTGTGGTTAAGTGTACCACCCAACCCTGGAAAATCCTTACAGTTTACCAAACTTCAATGAGACAGAATTTCAAAGCTTTCACCTGGCAATAAAACATGGAGAGTGTTGTTTTATATTATTTTTTAAATGCAAAGGAATAGGCTTTAATTTATGTGAATGATTAAAGAATAAAAACAGCACACCTGCATCCCTGGAGGGCAAAGATATCTAGGCATCTTTGCTGCCCTCTTGGAAAAGGGAAACATTTAAGACTGACTGGCTTTTCGTCTTCGGCTTTGCTGTGACTTCCACAGCAAGATCAGGATTAAGTTTTCTAACATGTACCAATGGGCTCTGTTGTCCTAAAATCCACACTAACGCCCGATCGTCCATGTCTTGTTCAGATAGCATCGTTGTCTGAGATAAGCATTCGTACAGCTTCATCACGCTGCACTGAAAAATCTAAGGGAAATGTAAGTAAACACTATAATGATTCTTATATGAACCTAGCAAGTGAAGGTAATCGTGGATCAGAAACTTCTTGGTTCTGTTGATTCACCCCATACTGATCATTTAATCTCTATATACCACTGTCACTCCTGCTACAAAATGGGTATGATACTAAGAATGATATGTCTGATAATAAACTTTTTTTTTTGAGACAGGGTCTCACTCTGTCACTCAGGCTGGAGTGCAGTGGCAGGATCACAGCTCACTGCAGCCTCACACTCCTGGGCTCAAGTGATCCTCTTGCCTCAGCCTCTTGACTAGCTGGGACTACAGGCGTGCACCACCATGCCCAGCCTAAACTACTTCTTTAGGAAACATTTAATATATACAAAAGGTAACATATTAATGATTAATATGCTACCTACTGACTCTATAGATTAAAAGAGCATAGCAATTTATTGCAATGGTTAAGAACTTGGGCTTTTGATCCAGGCTGACCTGCATTTGACTTCTAGCTCTGGCATTTACTGTGTGACTTTACACAAGTTACCTAATCTCTTTGCCCTTTTCTGTAAAATTGGGGCAATAACAGTACCTACCACTGAAAATTATAGTGAGGAACAAATGAAATAATCTATGTAATAAACTTAACCTGACACATAGAAAGTGCTCAATAAATATTAGCCCCCTACTCACTTATTTTAAAGTTCTGCTCATCCGACCAAAAAAGTTTACAGATTATCTTCAAGAATTCCTGGGCTATGAAAAACCCTAAGCTACAATAATATACATAATCATATATCCATTTCAACTATAGCCTTTAAACTTGTGGGATGCATTCACTTATTAACTGCTAATTACTCAGGAGGCCCTAATTCATATGGGGAAAGTCCAAAACTATTTCTTTTTACTCTCTTCCCAAGCATAAATACCATCAAAGTGTTAGCTGTTTATTTTAAGATTAAATGATAAGGGTCCCATTTGGAAATTTTTGCTTGAGGGGAGTAGAATTTCCACCTCAACATTAGTAAGACCATTCTTATTTTTAATTATTATTTAATACAGAGTCCCAATACTAGAATAAACACATCTCACTGGAAAATATTCATATGAATTATTATATGTGTCATTAATAGATAGACACAAGGCCAATGGCATTGTAAGTAAAAAGCAGAGTGTATCCATATACTCAACCTTAAACCTGACTTTTTCCCCTCCCTTGCCAGAATCCTTTTGAGACATATTTTGGTCTTTGAGGCCTCTTGAGATTTAGATGCTGGATGGCACAAATAAATGTTAAATTAAATTTAAATTATTCTCTAAGATAAGAAAAGTAAACCTGTTAACCAACAAACTGTCATGTAAACTGTTTAGAAGTTTCAAGTTCAATTTCATTTATAAATCACTAACATAATCTAGTATTTGATCTTGTGAGGTACAAATAGATATAGCTTAATGGTTTAAAAAGTTAATAGACCTCTACAATTAATTATTTACATCCTCCATCTTTACTGGTATGTCCTGGTCCAAGGATACAGTGTGTTCTGGTGAAACATTTTATCATCCATACAAGACCATCTTTGATCTTTGACCACACTAGACCAATTTCCATTAACCAAAGGGGATGGGGAAATGAGAAAAACAAGCACATGTAATTCTTATACAACTCAGTGAAGTAGATAACAGACTTTTCCTGAAGCTCAGATAGGTTAAAGTACCCGCCCAAAGTCTAAGTAAATGGCTGAGCTGGGATTTAAACTTAGACTTGACTCCAAAGCCCATGCCTTTCCATTATACCCCACTACCTCTCAAAAACAAAAATGAAAGCAAAACAAGAAAAATCTAAAAACCTAAAATGTGTCCCATCTTACACTGTATTATATAGAAATTGCTAGCTTTTCACTGTTAATACTAAAAAAGAAGCTTAAATTGGTACATTAGACAAAGTATTGGCATGACCTTTAATTTTTAAAAAATGTTTATTTCTAATTACACATGTCATTATTTTTAAAGGTTCAAACGATATAGAAAAAGCTAAAGACCAATCCCAGTTCCCATAGATTAGTAACTGTTATCAGTTTGGAGTGCATACTTTAAAAAATATAGAAATATAGTTTGTGACCTTGTTTTGTTTTTAAGTGTTAAGTTGTTTTTAAGTAAATGACATATACTTTTCTGCATCTTGTTTTTTTCACTCAACAATATCCAGACATCTTTTATAAAATAATATGGAACCAACTTACCCTTTTGATATTTCCCAATGGTAAATATTTCCCTACTGATAAATATTTAGGTTGTTTCCATGTTCTCACTATAACAAACTGGGCTATGTTGAACATTCTCGAACATGTTTCCCTGTGGATATGTGCAAGAGTTTTTCTAAGATGAATAGCTCAAAGTGGAATTGGCATTTCATAGCACGCACATATATTCATATTTACTAGATATACACAATTGCTTTACAAAGTGGTTATTCCAATTCACACCCCTACCAGCCATATGAATATCTGTTTTCACTATCCTTGGTCTAAGTAAGACTTTGTAATTTTGCCAGTTTAATAATTGTAAAATAGCTTATCTCTGTTGTTTTTAGTTTCCTTGATTACAAATAAAGTTAAGCACATTTTCACGCTTATCTATATTTCTTCTTCTGTGAATAACCTACCAGTATACTTTGCCAATTTTCCTCTCTGGTTATATTTTTTATTCATCTTGATTTGTAGATTTTTCCAATTCTATATATGTCACAAATACATACATCCACCTTATGGCTTTTCTTTTCATTTGTTTGTGGTATCTTTCATTGTGTAGAAGTTTTAAATGTTGATATAGTCAAAAGTATTTATCTGTGGCCGTTTTTGTGTGTGTGTTTTTTGTCCTGTTCAAAAAGGCCTCTCTACTCCAAGTGTATAAACCTATTATCCTATATTTTCTCCTGCTATGATGTTTAGTTTAAGCTAATTGTGTCCCTTACCAAAATCATGATTTCATGATTAACACAGTGAGTATAGTACAAAAAGAAATGTAAAACTTACAGTAGATAAAAATAAAGTAAAATTATTAACCAAAGTATTAACCTCTCTAAACACTAACCAGCTCTGAATATAAAAATAGCTGGGTCAAATTTAACTTTGGGCCTCCAGAAAAAAATTGAATCACACCTTGTAGATCAATACCCTGAGAAACATCGTTGATATAAATGCAGGAGGCCTCCCTCCTTTAATAGCTCTTGATTAATACAAGGCTTACTTAGTGCTAGTTACACCTATAAATATAATAACAGCCAGCATTTACTAAACTTTATGTGCAAAGACACCATTGTAAGCATTTTATGAGTATTAATTCATTTAATTCTCACAGCAACCCTATGAGTTAGGTACTTTTATTTTATCCCCATTTTATAAATGAAAAAAAGGAAAACTCAGAAATATTATATAATTTACCTAAGGTTAAAGGGCTGGTAAGCAGCACAGACAGGCTTTGAACTCAGGCTTTTGGACTGCACTGCCTGATACTGCCACCCTTAAAGAGCTACGCAGTATGACATGTATCAAATGGAATTTTCTGAGAACAAATATGCAAATTAAGGTAAGATCTTAATTAATTATAAAACAGACAAAACTAATACATTGTATCTATGCATCCAAACCACCAAAGTGCTGCTATATAGCTAGTCAAACTAAAATATACTAAAAGACATGCCAGAAGCAAACAAAGCATTACACATATGCTAACATCACCTGTGACAACCAGAAAACAAGAGGTGACTAAAGATCTTTATGTAAAATAGAGGATGAAAAACTAAAATCTACTTCCCTCAACCAAAAGAGGTATTGTACCAGTTAACAGCTGTGCAAAGCTGAGCGCCTTGACATTCAAACAGTCTCTGGTCAACTGTTAATCCTCCTGTCTTCCCCTTTCCTTCCTAAAACTGGTGGTTTTTGAAAATATTTTTGGGATATCAATTAAGTGCTTAAATCCTATTGCCTCAGTATTTCCAGCCTAAATCTCATAATACAGAATTAGTAGGTTGGAGTCCTGCAATTTCAAGTGCCAGACTACAGAATCTTTTTTTTTTTAAGGACGCTTTCATAGAGGTTCAAACTTAAAGCACTCTACTAGCTGAACATAACAAAATGTACTGCCTGAACAACAGAGAAATCTGAAATAGCACTTAAGTTTCCCACAGTTACAATCTAAGGGACACATGAAGAACCCAAGTAGTAATTGTCACAACAATAACTTTGTGAAAATAGTTACTCATAGAGCAGTATAGTTATCAAATTAACTCCATAAACATTCACTAAACTATTTTCCAGAAAGCACCATGAGTTAAAAAAAAATTCTGTAAATTGACAAACATGGAGTAAATTATGTGCCACTCATAATGTCATGTCAAACAAGGAAGTAGAAAGTTACAGGGTGGAAATTAATTGTGCTATAGAGTCATCAAAAGTTGTAGCCTTTTAGCCAGGCATGGTGGCTCGCACCTGTAGTCTCAGCTGCTTGGGAGGCTGAGATAGGAGGATCCCTTGAGCCCAGGAGTTTAATTCCAGCCTGGGAAACACAGAGAGATCTGTCTCTTTCAAAAAAAAAAAAGAAAAGAAAAAAGAAAAGGAAAAAAGAGTTGTAGCCTTTGGGGGCAAACCATGTATTTACAGATTATCATTAAATTTACAGATTATTATGAAATTGGTAATATGCAATTTAACTATGAATATACAGATTAGTGATATTAATGCAATAAGATACTAATGTAGTAACTTATTTACTTGGCATTTTACATTTAAAATATTTCCTAAAAATTAGTCTCCATTCACAACAACTGAGATAACAGTTAACAGGATCTCATTTTTTTTCTAATGACAAAAAGATACAGAAAAATTCTAATTTAAGGTAGCTGAAAACTCATGGGTTTAGAATTCCCAATCCTCTCTCTTCTAGCCGATATGGCCTCTATACAAAGGTAGGGATTCTTTTTCAAATGAGAGTCTTATGTGTCAAATCTCCACTGAAGACTGCTTATGATATATGGCTGTAATAATGCTCAATAATCCTTCTGAGTTTCTATTTTGTTATGAAAGTAAAGGATGGTATTGTAGATATCTATAGATACCCTGAGGCCTTACCCAAAGTACTCAAAAAACATATGGGATGAAAGATTGGAAAAGAATAAACAGGGAGGCTAAAGTTTAGTTTATATAGAAAACTCACATCAACATTAACATATCATCTAAATTAATGGTGTAAAACACCACCAAAGTACCCTATAAAAATATACTTTGGATCTATTTTACTAGACCAACATAATTTTTGACTCATCACTTTTAGGAATGTTGCAATGTCCAATCCTACCTTTCTTGCCAGGCCCAACTCAAATGCCACCTTCTTCATGAAACTTTCCCTGATTTTCTCCTAGCCAGAAGCAATCTTTCCTTTTCCTGAACTCCCTAAACATCTACTTTAAATATTTCCAATGGCACTTTCTACCTTGATATACAGTCATTTCTGTTATACATGTGTTATCTTCTTTGTAAGTCCTGCTCCTTAAGGACATATAGGTACCATGACTCATTTATCTTTTATCCTTGTTAACACTCAGGACCATTCAGTGTCTTCCACATAGTAGTCATTCAAATATTTACTGAATGAATACATAAACTGTATCCACTATTTATAAACTGTGGTTCTATTCTTTATTCAACTCAACCATTTCAGGACTGTGCCTCCCAGGTGGGAAACACTAAATACCAAAACACATTCTGTTACAATATTTGAGTTCTTACAGGAAGCCACTTTTGTCCCGCTCTCAACCACTCTTTCTGTTGCCTTTTTACTGTTCCTTCTCTCTATTCCAATGAGAAGGCACTTGTTCCTTCTATTGTTGCTAAGAGCCTCATTATGTTCAAGGTAAAGTAAAAAATGCATTTGATGCAATTACCAATCCCTCACAAGTTTGGAGGCTACTTGTCATTTCAACATCCAGGACTTGTATAAAAGAAAGTCCAAATTCTTTTCACTCCTAAGAACTATTTTCTTTTTTTCTTTTTAGACAAAATGGAAGCACACAGCACAGGAAGCAGTCCTCAGTAAGCCACCGTTCATAAACAGCTTTGCTGAAAGCATAACAAAGGTTCTGTTGTGCTCTGGCATGGCAGGGCCAGTAAGCAGCAGGAGCAGATGAACTCTTTAAGAAACAAAGGTTCTGTCTTCATGCAAATGTTTGCATTAATAAAAAATGAAGAGAAAGATATAGAAAATGCAGCTAGCTGGACATAATAGGTCTCTAAACGGGAGGTTTTTCACATTTTCCAGGCGGAGTCAGCAGGTCTTTTAAAAACTTTGTCATTCTGAACATTTCACAGACATCACAAGAAAGACATGCAAATAACAGAAGCAAATCAAAGGACATCCCGCTGCTATGCTGGCGCCTCCCTCATCCATGCCTGGTTTGTCATTTTCTGTTAACCCTAGTGCTGGCTGCTGTTTTGTTGAGGAATGGAGTCCCTAGCCCATGTGGCAGTACATGTCCAGCCAGCTGGCCCCAGCACTGATAACATTACAATGCAAGCCATGTACTACCACTCAGGGACACGTGCTGCCAGGCAACAAGTGCAATGTGTGCTTTTTACACACTCAGCTTACAAATCTGCATGGAAAAGAGCCTCTAAACTAACCACTTAATAAGATATGGTCTTCTTGAGTGTGAGCATCACTGAGTAGTTCTCTGAAAATGGACTTGCTGAGGACCTTCAAAGTGAAATACAGTTGACCTTTGAACAATATGGGTTTGAACTGCATGGGTCCACTTATATGTGGATTTTTTTTCAACCAAATGCAAATTGAAAATACAGTATTCAGGGGATGTGAAACCCACCTATAGAAAGGGCAGGAATCAATCCCCTACATATACCAAGGAATGACTGTATACAATAAGGTCATTAAAATAAATATAGAAAATAAAAAATCTTGCGGGGGCAGAGGGCTACCGAATATCTACTATGTGCTAAGCACTGTACTACTATGAGCACTACTATGTGCTCAACCTATATTATTTCATTTAATATTCACAACCACAGTTTAAGGTAGATACTTATTATTTCCATTTTACAGTTGAGGAAATTGAGGCTTAGGGAGGTTATGCTAAAGGTCACACAGTTAATAATGGCAAACCAAGACCCAAAACTTTATGATGGACCAGGTGTAGTAGCTCACGCCTATAATCCTAGCACTTTGGGAGGCTGAGGCAGGAGGATTGCTTGAGATCAGGAGTTCGAGACCAGCCTGGGCAATAGTGAGACCCCGTCTCTATAAAAAATAGAAAAATTAGCCAGGCATGGTGGTGCGCACCTGTAGTCCCAGCTACTTGGGAGGCTGAGGCAGGAGGATCGCTTGAGCCCAGGAGTTCCAGGCCGCAGCGAGCTATGATTGCGCCACTGCATTCTACCCCAGCAACAGAGCGAGACCCTGTCTCAAAACAAACAAACAAACAAAAACACAAACCTGTATGATGGCAAATTCCCCTCTGTTCTATACATTTTTCTCATCCTTTACTTTTTTGTGACTGAAACCTAGCTTACTTTGAAAATACCACAATGACTGTATTTACCCACTGCAGGACCAATGAAATGTCACTCTTTCTCCATTTTTAATCATTTGGAGTCTTCATCATTCATTTTTAAGGGTGAATGGCTTTTTTTGTTTGCTTATGATAAGTATCTGATTAAAGCTTCAGATACTTTCTTACAGAAAAATGGATATAATTTAATATGTTGAGTATAATTTTAGAGCATTCAAGAACTTCCTAAAGCTCGTCTATAGCTCCCTTGAGGCCTACATGTTAAAAAACAGTGCCAGAACTCATCTCTCTTCCTAGAAGCACATGGTCCATTTTTTTTTTCTCCATCCTTTTTCCTATTACTCTCCTTAAGCTCTTCGACAAACACAATGATGACCCATTAAACCCCTTGACCTGAAAATTCCTTGTTCTTCTCAGTTTCCATTGAACACACTATTCCTCTTCACTGACACTTGAAATCACTTAAGTCCTCCCACAGATTCTATGGCAGTGGCCTCTCTGGATTGTACTTAACTTGGAAGTGGTAGTCAGAAACATCATTACTGTTTTCACCACTGCTCCTGAATTACAAAAGCTTAAGAAATAGAAGGACTTCAACATCCTATTATTCTACTCCCATCATTTTACAGATAAAGAACTTGAAATTTTTCTTCATTTTTTGACTTTCTTGATTTAATGTTGCAAAGTTCTTGGGCTTGCTCAAACATAGCTCTAAAATTTTCCATATTTCCATCTATAACTACAATGCCAAAATTTTTCTTTGTACAAAGCAAGCAAAATCATGGCAACAACCGAACAACTTCATTTCTTCAGAGATGAGAAAAGCTAAAGTAAAAGGAACTAAAGACATGTATACATCAGAGGGTTCAAATTAAACCAGAGTACCCCTTGTATTTTCTGGGGTTTTTCCTTCCTCATTTTTCTCTCCTTTTTTGCTTCACTTAATATTATATTTTTCAAAATTTAGTGAAGAACTTTGTTTTGACATTCTAAATATGTTATACAAATACTGCCAAGTTTAAAAATATGTCCCCAGAATTTTTAGTTTTCCCTGCCCAAATCACTGTGTTATCTCTCTATGGAGATATAGTCTCTTTGATTCCTTCCCTAATTCCTCCAATCTCCAGGTAAAACGTGGAGCATGTTTCTAAGGAGGAAGAGGCTGTTGGGGTTGGCAACTAGCAGTCTCTGTTACAGCATTATATTAACATAAACGTTTTAAACCACCCTCCCCTCCCCAACACATACACACACACACACCCCTCACATATACATACATATCTTGTGGTCATTAGAGAGACCATTGGCTCTAATGGCTCGTGGTCACTAGCATAAAGATCATATTTCTCAGCTTCTCTTGTAGCTAGCCTTTAGTCATGTTATTAAGTTATAAAATATGAGCAAAGTACTGTGTGGGTCTTCTAGAAAGTACTTAAATAGGGGACTGATTCACCTGAGAGATGTCCTTTATTTACCCCAGTGGATAAAAAGGAATTCCTTCAGTCCTCATGGATGGAATCTATGGTTAGGATGTTGGCACAGAATCCTGAATCCCTGATGACACCTTGGAGCATACCATACCAGCTATGACTGCCTATCTTCAGACTTCTTTTCCACAAAAGAGAAATCACCTTGTCTCTTGTTTAAACCATATTATTTTAGGTTTCTCTTATATACAAACCTAATATTAACATAACATATCTATATATTTTCCAGAAAGTATAAATGAAAGTATCAAAGTAATGTAGCTGGCAGGTGATCAATCAGAAAGCTCATTGGTCTATTCATAGATCTAAGTTAGTGCATGCTAGGACTGGATAGAGCATTTCCAGATACTACCCTAGAATCTGAAGAGATGTACTGTCATCTTCAATGCTTACTGTGTTATAAACAGGGCAATGACTTTGATAACTCAAACAAAAACATTTGTATTGCTCCTGAAAGTTTATTAAATAGTTTCACATGTATTATCTCATTAAACCTTACAACTAACCTAGGAGTCAGATAACACTGGGATTATTATCTCCATTTTACAAATGAGGAAATTGTCCCAGGTCACAGTTCATCAGTGAGTGGTAGGGCAAAAACTTGAACTTTAATCTCATGAGTATAAATATTTTCCACTGAATCACAAAATTAGGATAATTCTTAGAGAAATTTAGAAAGTTTAAATTGATCATGATTAATACTAACCAATTGATATAAATATCATGATTGCAAAACAGACCACAAATCAATTTTGTGGTATTTAATAGAACTTACATAAAGATTTTTTAAAATTAATTTTTCCATTTACTAACTGAAGAAACACTCTGTTCAAGTTTAAAACTGATGACAGCTCCATTTCCTTCTCAGATCCTTCATTTTGAACTAGAGAGGAAAATGAACAAATGAGGGGCATCGTATGAAGTATGAGGTAGCAATGGGGAAGTACAACTTCTCTCTAATGGCCATATCTCATTGGACAACCTAGGTCAGATTCTATCCAGTATAAGACACTTCTGTAATTGCATCCAGAAATCTCTGTTCAGAAAACTTATACTGTACTTCTCAAGTAACTCAAATCATCAAGGAAAGGTGAACTGACCTTCAGGCCAGCTCTTAAACAGAGAATTGATCCCAGCTCTGCATTGCCACCCCACAGACAGGCACTCAGGCTCAACAGCCCTAGCAAGGGGGTTTCATTATACGAGACCTGGTTTCTAATTCCTGTACTGTAGATGACTCCTTGGGGCATTATGCAAGGTATTTAACCCCTCAACTTAATTTTCGCACTAGATCATGGAGGAGAAAGATATTTTACTCCCCAGGACAATTTGGAAGTCTGATTAAGTGTATGTAAACATTTTGCTTCTATAATGTTTACTCTAAATAAATATGGAGAATGAAAGTACTACATTTTCTTCTACTTTAAATTTGTACTTTTCAGAACAAAATGACCCAGTAGAAATCCTTGTTAAAGGGACCATGTTTAAGGAAAATGTTAAACTGAGAAAAATTTCGTGCTAGAGGGGGAAGGAAAAGATAAAAGAAACTTTACTTTCAATTTCATTTTCTTGAGAGTATAAAATTATGAAGCTGGTAGCAATCTTATTAGGTCATCTAGTTTAAGGTTTTTCTTAAATTAGAAGATCAATGTATTATTGCATTTTAAAATATTACTTAACACATTAACTGCCACGTGAGTTGTATTTAACTCACGCTAGTTTTGAGCCTAGGGCCTCGTGAAGCACATGTAACTCACATGTCTCTTCACCTTGGGAGCCTCAAGAACTATTTTTCAAGTTGCATATAACTCACTCACAGGAAACAATAAAAAAAATAACAAATTTTTCATTTAATTAGAAAGGATCATTTTGTTTTCCAAGTTTTTATTCTATTTTCATAATAAAACACCACAGCCCCAAGGAAAAAAAATTTTTTTCTAATGTGGCAGTCAATGTGTTAAATACAGAATTTTTTATTTTCAGATTTTTATTAAAAATAATGTGGTTATAAACACCTTTGCACAATTTATTTCTCTTTTGAGTTACTTCCTTAGGATATATTCCCAGAAGTAGGGCTCTAAGATCAAAAGATATATTCATTTTATGGCTTTTGTTACACATTGCCAGATTGCTCTCCAGAAAGAGTACACCAAATTATATCATCTCCAAGAAATGAAGGAGACCAATTTCTTTGCAGATGTCCCAATATAAAGCTGTTTGTTTTAACTAACTCAAAAGTGTTTTAATTTTCAATGCTTTAATTATTGGTAAACCTGAGTATTTGGTAAGGTTATCTTTCCCTTTATGAGTTAAGAAAATGTAATTGTAAAAGCAACACATGAATGGAATAGAACAATACAGAAGGGTATGAAGCAAAAACAGGGTAAGTACCCTCTTAATCCAATTCCCCAGGGGATTCACTGTTAATGGTTTATTCTATACCTTCTAGAACTTATTCTATATGTGATCATACACTCATTGGCAAATGTTCATTAACTTGTTTTGCAGAAAACTGTAATGACACCGTACGTATTCTGCAACTTACTTTTTCACTTAATACTTCATGCACATCTTTCCATAGTAACATATCTAACTCATTCTTTTTAATGGCTACATAGTAATATATGTTACAGAAATATCACAATTTATTAACCATTCCCTTATTATTATTATTATTACTATTATTTTGAGACAGGGTCTTGCTCTGTCACCCGGGGCTAGAGTGCAGTGGCACAACCATAGCTCACTGCAATCTCAAACTCCTGGGCTCAAGTGATCCTCCTGTCTTGGCCTCCCAAATAGCTGGGACCACAGGCACGCACCACAAAACCTGGCTAATTTTTCTATTTTTTGTAGAGATGGGGTCTCGCTATGTTGCCCAGGCTCATCTTGAACTCCTGGCCACAAGGCATCCTCCCACCTCAGCCACACAAAGTGCTGGGACTATAGGTACCTGGCCCCATTCCCTTGTTGATGGGCATGTGGATTGACTCCAGTTTTTCACTTTTACAAAGAATGTTGCACGTAAACAACTCTTAAATCATTTCTTTGCTCGTCTTGACGGCCCTTAGTACTGTAATATAAATTTGTGTCATTTATTTTCTTTACTTATCATATATTAAGTTTTATTTAGCATATTCATGATTGTCCTTATCCTGTCACTTTCCTTTTATCTTTATTTGTACTACAGAAATTTTTTTTAAAACATTCTGTCTGTACATCAATCTACTCTCAAATATCTATATTGATTTACATCATAAAATTATCGCAGCTGTAATTATACTTTATTTTTTCCTAGTTATAAAATATTTTAACATTTTAATTCAACTGCAATTCAATGTACCATATGGTATGAGGTGTGAATCTAAATGTATTCCTTCCATATTAAAACCTACTTATCCCAACTAATGAATTTTTGACATTGTTTTGTTACACTTAGTTTGTCACAGATTAAGTAGATTTGTAGTTTGGCATCTATTTCTGGAATCTCAATTCTATTTCATTTGCTTATTTTTAAGTTAAAAAAATTCACCATACATTTTTTTCAACTTTCCATTTAAGTATAATATACAGAAAAGTATGAATTTACACTTACAAGCAGCACCCTAGAAAACTTTCTGGAGCCATCGTCCAGTTCCTAACCTTCCAAGGGTAAACACATAAATCAGTTTTGCCTGTTTTATATATGTGTGTAATCATATAGACTCTTATAGTATGCAGTCTTTTGCCTCTGGTTTATTCCACTCAATATTATGTTTGTGAGGTTCATCCATATAGCTGTGGGTAGTTGTTCATTAATTCTCATTGCAGCACAATATTGCATTGTTCAATCTCATTGCAGAATAATATTCCACTGTTGACGGCATTAGTTTCAGTTCCAGTTTCCCCTAATCTGGACCTATTATGAACGATGCTACTATAAGCATTCTAGTATGAATCTTTTAGCAAATATATGTTCTCATTTCCCTTGTTTATAAGCCCACAGGTGAATGACTGGGTCATAGGGTATGCACATGTTCGGCTTTAGTATATACTGCCAAACAATTTTCCAAAATATGCCAATTTACATTCCCACCAGCAGTGCATAATGAAAAACTTTTACCATTTACAATTTGCCTATATTCATCTTTTTAAATATAAAAATGCATCTTTTTATTTTGCGTACTTTAATCACAACAAAATAAACCAAAAAACACAATACGCAATATCCAATCCTGTTGTCAAAGATGGGAGGAGAGAGGGCTTAAGGCCCTTGTATCCTGCCTTAGACATAAAGACAGGAGAGAGGAAAAAAAACACTAGATACCATCAAAAGGAGCCAGGGAGAACAGAGCCATTTAAGGCTGCTGTGGGAGCCATGGGGACCTATATTCATCTTTTAAAAAAAATTTTCAGGTCTTACTGAAAAGACAGAAACAACCAACACTTTAAAAACTAACAGTGGATCTAGGGGTTCTAGAGGGCAAAGAACAGTAGTTCGTTGTTTTTTTCTTGTTTTTTGAGAAACATAACCCTAATGCTTCTCTTAGTTTTAAGTGAATACTTTAACATAGGTTAGACACACTCTATTTTTAGTTGTTTGGGGGGTGATCAAGATTAGATACTAAAAAAAAAAAAAAAAAAAGATAATTAATTTTATCAAAAGGCTTTTAATATCTATTAATATGCTCCTATGGGTATTTCTAGTTATCACTTTCTTATAAATAATATTATAGATAAGACCAGTCTTATATTTCTGGGATAAACATAGATTAAAGAGATATGCAAAATTATAAAATGATGCTACTCTTCTAATTGTTTTGATTTTTAAAAAACATACTTTTCATAAAAAATGCTGCTTATATTAATATGAAACAGGCTTATTATTTTAAATGAATTAATGTTTAAAATGTTTTAAATTCAGTAAATTTGATAGGTATGTGCTATGTAAACTAAGTCTCAGTGAAATCCTCAATAAAAATATTTTTAAGAGTAAAAAGAGATCCTGAAACCAAAAAGTTTGAGAAACAAAACAGTCTGTACTAAGGCCCAGAGACGAGAAAGAAAGCACTGTGAGTTCTGGAATTGCACATTGTTCAGAACAGCTGGGGAAATCAGTTTGAAGTGAGAATAATGCTAGATGGAGAAAAAAAGCTGCCATATCACAAGATTTGTTGCCATGTTCATTTGGGGAGTTATTAAAAGATTTTTAACCAGATCCAATTTAGATTTTAGAAAGATCATTCTGGTAGAAATAAGGAGAAAGAATTGAAGACAATGAGAACAGATAGAAAACTGCTGAATCATTCAATAAAAACCTATACTTTTCATTTTTCTTTGGGGGATGATAGATTGTTATTTATCATTTTAATTATACATTTTTAAAAAAAATAGTGAATAAGGTGTTTTAAGTATGATCAGGAAGTTATCTTGTCTAAACTGCCAAATTTCTTAAACACATCTAACTATGATCAACTTCAAACAAACTACATCCATTTTTAGCATCTTTTTTTTTAAATCCCTTTTGGATATTTCAGTTAAACATAGCAGATTAAATATAAGCATTTTATTTTTCACCCTCCAAAACCTCTGCTAAATTATCACTGAAGGCATTTAAAAAAGACTACCACCTGATAGGTGCATCTCAATAGATGCATAAAAACAATTTGACAAAATCTAACACTCTTTCATGAAAAAAAAACCACTAAAAAAACTAGGAATAAAAGGGAACTTCCTCAACTTGATAGAGCATCTACAAAAAACCCACAGTTATCATACATAATGGTGAAAAACTGAATGTTTTCCCTTTAAGAACTCAAGGATGTCCACTTTCACCATTTTTACTCAACATTGCACTAGAGGTTCTAGCCAGCACAATTAGGCAAGAAAAAGAAATAAAAAGCATCCAGTTTGGAAAAAAAGACGTAAAATGATCTCTACTTGTAGATGACATGATCTGGTCTACAGAAAATCCTAAGGAATATACACATAAGAAACCATTAGAGCTAATAAACTAGTTCAGTAAGGTTGCAGGATACAAGATCACTGTACAAAATTCATTATATTTCTATACATGAGCAACGAACAATCCAAAATTGAAATTAAGTAAACAATTCCAATTATAATGGCATCAAAAAATGAAATACTTAGGAACAAATTTAACAAAAGTATAAAACTTATGCAATGAAAACTACAGAACATTGTTGAAAGAAATTAAAGAAGGCCTCAATAGACCCCCCATGTTCATGGCTTGTTAGACTTAATATTGTCAAGATGGCAATACTCCACAAATTGATCTATAAATTCAACTCAGTCCCTATCAAAATCCCAGCTGGCTCTTTTGAGAGAAATTGACAGGCTGATTCTAAAATTCATATGGAAATGCAAAAGACACAGAACAGCCAAAATAATCTTGAAAAAGAACAAAGTTGTAGGATTCACATTCTCAATTTCAAAACTTACTCAAAGCTACAGTAATCAAGACTGTGTAGTACTGGTGTAAGGACAGACATACAGACCAACAGAATAGAATTGAGAGTCCAGAAAAAAACACATATATTTTATGGCCAATTGATTTTTGACATAGGTGCCAAGACCATTCAATACTGAAAGAATAGTCTTTTTCTAAAAATGGTGCAGGGACAACTGGATATCCATATGCAAAAGAATGGTTTTGGGTCCCTTCCTCAAGATATAAAAAAAATTAACTCAAATGGATCAAAGACCTAAATGTAAAAGCTACCACTATAAAACTCTTAGAATAAAAAATAGGTATAAATCTTTGTGACCTTGGTTTAGGTCATTGTTAGGTAAAAATTTGTTAGATATAACACATAAAGCATAAGAAACCAAAGAAAAAATAGATCAACTGGACTTCATCAAAATCTAAAATTTCTGTGTTCCAAAGGACACTATCAAGAAAGTAAAAGGACAATCCATAAAATGTGAGAAAATATTGACAAATCATATATCTGATAAGCGTCTAGTATCCAGAATACGTACAGACTGTTACAATTCAACAATAAAATGACAACCCAACTAAAAATAGGCAAAGGGGCCAGGCGTGGTGGCTCACACTTGTAACCCTAGCACTTTGGGAGGCCAAGGCTGAAGGATCACTTGAGGCCAGGAGTTCCAGATCAGCCTGGACAACAGTGAGACCTTGTCTCTACAAAAAATAAAAAATTAGCAGACCATGGTGGTGCACCCCTGTAGTCCCAGCTACTCAGGAGGCTTGAACTTCACTTTAGCCCAGAAGTTCAAGACCGGACTGAGCAGCATAACAAGACCCCATCTCTCAAAAAAGTTTTTTTAAAAAAACCACTGAATTGGCATGTTAATTACATCTCAATAAAAGAAGACACAGATTTATAAAAACAGAGTTGAAGTGAAGATGAAGCTGGCAGCAGATAAGAGATGTTAAAATTTTGGAAAATGGAAATTAGACAAAAAAGTAATAACTATTGAGATGGACAGAAAAAAGCTAAAAAGTAATTGACTATACTGAGGAAAGATGAGAAGAAACACGCACGTTCTCTTACACAACATCAGAAAGGCTTAGGAACTGCAGGTATCAGGTATCTTTGAGGACATGGGTGAAATTAAAGGTAAAAACAGAAAGTTGGGTTAAAAGTCTATATAAGAAGCAGTTATATTTCTAAGTCTTCTTCCCAACCTTGCGTAGTAAAGTTACTACTCCTCCTCTACTCAGGTTTAAAAGTAAAGGCTTATTCTCTATGGAGAGGCCGAATCAGGAGGATGTTGAACTTGGAAACACCAAGAATAGTTGAAGACAGAGGTGCCTACTCAAAACAGGAGAATTACATAAAAGTCTACATATTGATCTGTAAGACCCTCCCCTACTCAGCACTGGAACAGACATCCAAGAAGCTCCAAAAACTTGAGAAAAGCCTCTATATGAAAAACATATAAACAATTATAAGCAGAAAAAAAGGAACTCAGAAGAAAAAGAGAAAATGCAGAAGACAAACACATACAGAAAGAAAAACCAATAAAACAAAAAAAGAAACCCCACAATTAATATTCTCAGAAAGATAAGATAAAATCTTGCATTCATGAATCCAGAAAACAAAAAACAAGTAGATAGAAATTAAAAATACCAACAGTAAATGTGATAGCTAATTTTAATGTGTCAACTTGACTGGGCTAAGGGATGCCCAGATAGCTGGTAAAACATTATTTATGGTTGTGTCTGTGAGAGTTTCTAGTGGAACTAAGCATCTGAATCAGTGGACTGAGTAAGAACATTCACCCTCACCAATGTGAGAAAGCATCATCCAATCCATTGAAGGCCCAAATAGAACAAAAAGGCAGAGGAAGAGCAAATTCTCTCTTCTGCATTTTGACACTGGAGTTCATGGTTCTTGGGCTTTCAGACTCTGGGACTTACACCAGCATGCTGCATCCCACCTCCTTTCTCAAGCCTCTGGACTTGGACTGAATTATACCACTGGCTTTCCTGGTTCTCCAGCTTGCAGACAGCAAATGGTGGGACTTCTCAATCTTCATAATCATGTGAGCCAATTCCCATAATAAATCTATACAGCTGACCCTTGAACAACATGGGGATTAGAGCCCCATGCAGTCAAAAATCCACATATAATTTTGGACTCCCCAAAACTTAACTACTAATAGCCTATTTTTGACTGAAAGCCTTACCTATAACATAAATAGTCAATTAACACATTTCGTATATTTATTATATACTGTATTCTTAGAATAAAGCTAGAGAAAAGAATATGTTATTAAGAAAATCATAACGAAGAGTAAATATATTTACTATTCATTAAGTACAAGTGGATCATCATAAAGGTCTTCATCCTCATTGTCTTCCTGTTGAGTAGGCTAAGAAGGAAGAGGAAGAGGAATGGTTGGTCTTGCTGTCTCAGGGGTGGCAGAGGTAGAAGAAAATCAGGATATAAGTGGACCTGTGCAGCTGAAACCCATGTTGTTCAAGGGTCAACTGTATATTCTATATATCTACATATATCCTATTGGTTCAGTTTCTCTGGAGAACCCTGGCTAATAACAGCACATATTTTGAACATTCAACAGAAGGATTGGAAAAGTTAAAGATATTCACAGAACATACAACAACAACAACAAAGATAGAAAAGATGGGAGAAAGACAAGAAAATTAGAGCATAAATCCATAAAGTTCAATGCCTGAGTAACAACAGTTCCAGAGACAAAACAAAGATGAGAAAATATCAAACATGTAATTCAAGAAAACTTCTCAGAACTGAAATGTATGAATTTCCACACTGAAAGGGTCTCAAGACAATGACTGAAAAAAGATCCACACCAAAGTATGTCTATAAGAAATATCACAAATCAGAATGCCATTAGATTTCTCAACAGCAACACAGAAAGCTAAAAGATAATGGAGAAGTGTCTTAAAAATTCTAAGGGAAATTTATCTGTAACACAGAATTTTATACCTACTTAAACTATCAATCAAGTGTAAGGGAATATAAAAACATTTTCAGAGACACAAGATTCCCCAAAACGTTACTTTGCATGCACCCTTTCTCAGAAAGCTACTGGAGGATACAATCTAACAAAAAGGAGTATATAAGGAAAAAGGAAGACATAGGATTTAGGAAATATGGAATATAACTTGAGTGAGATAAGCAATACACATGATAAAGGAAGAGGGTTTAGAGAGTAGCCAAGCCAGACTAGAGCAGGCAACGAGTTAGGTGAAGGAGTACTTCAGAAAAGTTATCTTGAAGAAAAGAAATTGAAACTGAGAGAACATCTGATACGCCTGTCTTAATGAGAGAAGACTGACCTTTTGCTGAAAAGTTTAGGGATGAATTAAAGACAGGTTCATAGAAAACCAAGCACAAAAGACAAGGTAATTATTAATTGCAGGAAAAAGAAAAAAATATGTAAAAAGGAGAAATGTAATCATAGTACA
The DNA here is from genome assembly GCA_023783475.1 of Daubentonia madagascariensis. Classification (NCBI taxonomy): domain Eukaryota; kingdom Metazoa; phylum Chordata; class Mammalia; order Primates; family Daubentoniidae; genus Daubentonia; species Daubentonia madagascariensis. The sequence goes on from JAKFHU010000403.1 coordinate 1,133,756, forward strand.
CTACATGACATATGTATATAGAATTTCCATAGTCATAATAAACACTGAATATTGATTTAACCAAAAGTTATAATTTTATTGGAAGACTAGGAGGAAGAGAAATTTAGGAGTATAAGAGGACTAAAATCCTCCACTTCCATAACTAAAAGTCATTAAAATAATATCTAAAACTGAAAAATCAAGAAGAGCAGTTTTTTAAGCATGTTATTAGTTTATTAAGTATGGAATGTCGATTTCCTTAAGTACTAAGTTTGACAGTTGATATCTCTGACATTTCACCTTGACACTTCTTTTTTTTTTTTTTATTGTGAAGGTACATCCTCATTCTTTCAAATGTATGTTTTCACTTGTGATTATCTTTCACATTTTTTTAGAGCAATTTTTGTGAAATCATGGATAAGTAAAAAATTTGTGTTATTTTTTAATATGAGTTCCATCGTGGAACAAAGGCAGCACAGACAGCTCAAAATATCAACAAAGTGTTGGGAAGGATGTGGCTAATGAACACACAGTACATCGACGGTTTGAGAAGTTCTGGTGATGTTAATCTTGAAAATGAGCCATGTGGGTGACCTGAGACCAAGGTGGATAATGATGAGCTGGAAGCTATGGTGGAAGCAAATCCATCTCAACCTACGCGTGAATTAGCAGCAAGGTTTGACGTTACTATTCCAACAATATTGGACCATTTGAAACAAACGGGCAAGGTAAAGAATGTGGATAGATGGGTACCGCATGAATTAAACGAGCATCAGAAGAGAAATCATCTCGAAGCTTGCCTTTCTTTGCTGTCACGACATGAAGGCAAACAATTTCTACACTGTATTGTTACATGTGATGAAAAATTGATTCTTTTTGACAATCACAAGCTTTCAGCACAATGATTAGATAAAGATGAAGTGCCGAAACACAGTCCAAAACTGAACATTCATCAAAAAAAGCTAATGGTGTCTGTTTGGTAGTCCAGCGCTGGTATTATCCACTACAACTTCATGAAACCTGGTCAATCGGTTACACGGGATGTCTACTGCAACCAGTTGGACGAAATGATGATGATGCTTGCGATTAAGCAACCGAGATTGGTCAACAGAGACTGGCCAATCCTCTTGCAAGACCACATGTCACAAAAAACAACACTGCTCAAACTATAGCTGGACTTGGAAACTCTCTGTCACCCACCATGTTCACCAGACCTTGCACCAACTGACTACCACTTCTTCCAGGCTTTGGACCACTTCTTACAAGGAAAAATATTCAATTCTCAACAAGCTGTGGAAAACACCTTTCACGATTTCATCACCACTTGCTCGCCGGGCTTCTTCACTGCTGGCATAAACAAGCTACCGATAAGATGGCAAAACTGTGTCAATAGTTTAGGCACATACTTTGATTAATTGTACTGTTACTTGTTTGAGATATAATAAACTACACTTTTGATTTGAAATCAGGCATTTCATATTTAATGACCTAATATTTTAGAATATGCAGCAAAATTTTTTTAAATGGTGAAAAATTTGAAAGTGGTCTCCTTTGAGGTGTAGGACTCAGAGGTGAGAAGGTTGTGGGGTAGGGTACTGCTATTTGTTTGTGTGTGTGTGTGTGTGTGTGTGTGTGTTATAACTCTTATAGATCCATTTGACTTTTAAAGTTCTGTAACTAAGAAAAATAAACATCACAAATTTTAAATCCAACAATTCTTTGGACTTTCTTCAATGGAAGATGTGGAATTTTGCACTATTTGGATCTTTCTTCTTCTCACCCAATACTTGTGATATCTTGTTTTCCTAAAACAGCTTTTCAATTGTTTCATCTAATTATTACTTTGTGGCCAGAAGCAGTGGCTCACGCCTGTAATCCTAGCACTTTGGGAAGCCAAAGCAGGAGGACCGCTTGAGGCCAGGAGTTTGAGACCAGCCTGAACAACATAGTGAGACCCCATTTCCCCCCCCAAAAAAAGAAAAAAAAGGACAAAGGAAAAAAAAAATATATATAACTTTGTAATACTTTTGTGTTTTTTCTTTTACCAATTTATAATACATAGTCAACTTTGTTCCTGTTAATATTCTCAGTTACTTCTTTTTTCAATGGATTTATATATGCAGCCTTACTTCATGTTTTAATGCTGTTCAGAATTGTTATACTTGTCCCCAGTTGAGCTATCTTTCTTCTTCCCCACAGTAACTATTTAATAATACAAAATTTCTTTGCTCCCCTCAAGACTTTTACTTCTCCTTCTCTAAGAAGATAATCTTTGATTCTTACTTGAAAGGCAAAGAAGAGGTCACCAGGTAAAGAACATCAACTTCTAGCTCCATTTCTGAGTTTAACTATGTTCTTCACCATTATTACTTTCTACCTCTTTGTTCAAATATAATTATCCTTGTAGAGCTATTTTACGACCATCTTAGGATTGATTTCTCACTTGGGAATCCCTCCTAATTGAGAAAAATCTTAACTATAAATTGCTTTCAAATACGGTAAAACACCTGTCAATATTAAATGTTAGATTATGTTTCATAAAGATGTAATTAAACATTTATCCATACTTTAGAGTAGATAAATTTTTTTTTAGTTCTCAAATAATTTCAAAGCTCCCATAATAGTTTGTAGGTTTGGCACCATGCCTATAATGCCCAGTGGATAAATATGGCCCTGATTCCTGCCTCCAAAAAGCCTTGTACCTCTGCCTCTGAGCCCAGAATTTCCTCCTACCTTTTCTGAAAATGTGTTTCATCAGTTATTATTCATCCATTTCTTCCCTTGGATCTTCCCTCTCTCTATATATTCTTTTCCTTCAGCCTAAAAATATACTCAAGTCTCTCCCATCTAAAAAACTAAAAACAATAAACTCTCCCCCCCTTCTCTTGCTATCACCCCCCCTCTTCCTTTCCCAATTGGCTAAACTTCTTGAAATGAATCCAGCCTACTCTCAATTGTCTTGCTCTGTCACCCAGGCTGGAGTGCAGTGGCATGATCATAGCTTACTACAACCTCCAACTCTGGGGCTCGAGTGATCCTAGGCTGGTCTCGAACTGTTGGGCTCAATCAATCCTCCCACCTCGGCCTCCTAATATGCTGGGATTACAAGTGTGAGCCACTGTGTCCGGCCCTGTTTATTCTTCAAGCCAGGAAAATTTGGCATCCTGCCACACTACTCCATGGAAACCTCACCTAATGCCACTAACAGCTTCCTTTGCAACTCTTATCTTCTTTGACCTCTCTGAGGTGTCTGATATCATTGAACACTTCCCCCATCTTGAAACTCTCTACCCTCCCCCAGTTTCTGTGGCATTGCCTTTTCCTTGTTCTCCTCCTAAATCTCTTACCAATCACTCTCAGTCTAGGAAGATAAACATCTTTATTTATTGTAAAACTAGCTCTCTGGAGACAAGATTTAGGTTTCTAAAATGGGTCTGTAACTCCCAATAGAACAAAATTTATTTTGCAGCAATTACCTCCAACACTCAGCAACAAACACAATTATAAAGGACTAAAAACTTAGGCAGGGCACAGTAGCTCATGCCTATAATCCTAACACTTTGTGAGGCCAAGGCAGGAGGATTGCTTGAGCCCAGGAGTTTGAGGTTGCAGTGAGCTATGATGACACCACTGCACTCTAGCCCAGGTGACAAAGTGAGACCCTGTCTCAAAAAAAAAAAAAAAAAAAACCCTAAAAAAACCAAAAACCCTAACTAAAGTGAATGACTTATTCTGATTAGTTGGAAATGGTTACCAAGGACAGGAAGTGACACAGGGAAATGACAGGTAACACAGAGTTAAGAAAGAAAATAATAATAATAAAAAGGGAGCAATTGAGCTCAGTGGTAGCAAGAGGCAGGAGAGTGGAGAACGGGGACAAGGGATAAATATCTTTGTACTTTGAGTTAGAGGTAGGGGAGAAAAAGTCAAATACCCACCAATACCTGTGTGCTTCACCTATAAGAAAGGGAAAGCAGCTACCAACAATACACCTTACCTTGAGTAGGAGAGACATCTCCACTATACATACTAAGTATGGCAGATTCTTGTTTGCACCCCCCAAAACCCATGCTTCCATTCTTCTTGCACACATGTTTGCACAGTTGGACTTCCATTCCCAGCCTCCTTTCTTGTTAGCAGGGGACTTATATTAAGTTCTCACCTATGAAATGTGAGCACAAGTGATATTTGTAACTTCTGCTTCACTTGCTTAAAAGGTCCTTGCTCAGGACTCGCTCCTGCCCATTTTCACTGGCTAAAAATGTCTACAATTGGGGCACCCTTGGAAACCATGTGTTTCAAATGGGATGACTTCCCTGTTAGCCAGAAATCCTATGATGACTTCCTAGAGCAGACCCTGTCTTCCACATCCTAGATTTAGAAAGAAAGAAAGTTCTTTCTTGTATAAGCCATTGCCCTGGGTGGAGTGAAGTGGTAGGGGATGGATCTTTTTATAACTGCAGCTCAGCCCTCACCCTAACTTATACCCTGAGAGATCAGGTACACAAAACCACCTGAAGTGCAAAACCTCAGTACACCTCAACAGCATAAGAAACATTACTTTGGAGAGAGGAGAGTTGTGAGTACAGAGGGTGGGGAGCAGTTCTTGTTATTAATTAATAGCTATAAAGTCAAATTTAACTAACATTGATTGGCACCTAAACCACTAAATTTGGAATCAGAAGAATTAGAATCAAATCTTAGCTCCACCAACTGCTATCTATATAAACACTGGAAAATTCACTTAAGTTCTTTGAGCCCACATTTCCTCCTATGCATTATAAAAATAACATCTACCCTCATGGGTAAATGTTATAACATATCGACAGCACAATATAATAAATAATGTCTAAAATGATGGTACTACATCATCAAGAAAATGTTAAATTATGTTCTATATATTATTCCAAAGAATCTAAGGAACATATCATATATTCTACAGAAATTTAAGTTCTGACACTTAAATCCTTATTGAACTGAATAGGAAAGAGGGCCCTTAGAAGTAACAGGACCTGAAAGAAAGCAAAGAGACTAACAACACTGGCTTCAGAATGAGATAAACTTCATTCAAACTTCAGCTCCAGACTACTAGCTCAGTGACCTTAGACAAGTTACATAACCTAAATCTCAGTTTCCTCAAGGAAAAGTGGGATCAGCCTGGTGCCTACCTATTCTATTGTGAGGACTAAGTGAGATTGCTGTTTACCTCCAGTCCTTCTGGAAATGAAAATGATTCTAGATGGCACACTAAGAACACCTATGTGAACATATTTTCCACTTAAGACAGCACTGAGGCAGCTGTACTACTTAAAAGTTGAAATATGAGCTCTGTATTTAAAAAAAAAGGTAAGAGACATGATCCCTGCCTAAGGTTTTAGAACTTAAATGGAATAGCCTTTTCCCTTTTTGTGTCACCTAATAACAAATGAAACCTGGGAAATAAAGTTATCCAAGTACTACTAACTATAATTGGAAACAAAAGATGAAATTCTGAACTGGTACAATTACCTGAGGGATCTCAGGTTTTGCTGCCTAAAAATCTTACAAAAATACTAACAAAAGTGGAAAGAAGACACATCAGTGATACTTTTATCATTTAAAAATATAAACTGTTTTCTGGTGTCCCTTCTTCCCTAAAGATAACAACTAAAGGTGTTTTTATTACTAGGCTGAGTTTAAGAACTTTCCAATTGGGGAGCCTAATGTCAAGTCCTTCAACAATAGTTATATTCTCTTACCATCCTAGGAAAGACAATAAAAAGTTCACAATGTGAGACAAATCAACCACTTCTTTTCCTTGTAAGCTGGTTTCTCCTTTGGAAATATGAGATCTGAAATAAATATTTGCTAGAAGAGCAAAGGTCAAAACAGTCCCTATGCCCAGGCATGACAACAAAGATTAGAAAGACTTTAAAGGCTATTTATAAACATAACCTTGAAGAGAACAAAAGACAGGGCTGTTCTTTTTGTTTCTTTTCCTTTTTTTTTTTTTTGAGACAGGGTCTTGCTCTGTTGCCCAGGCTAGAGTGCCAAAGCATGATCACAGCTCAACGCAAACTCCAACTCCTGGGCTCAAGTGATCCTCCCACCTCAGCCTCCTGACTAGCTGGGAATACAGAAGCGCACCACCATGGCCAGCTAATTTTTTTTATTTTTGTAAAGACAGAGTCTTGTTTATGTTGACCAGGCTGGTCTCAAACTCCTGGCCTCAAGCAATCCTCCTGCCTTGGCCTCTCAAAGTGCTGGGATTACAAATGTGAGCCACCACGTCTAGCCTACTCTATTTTCTTTTACCTATATGTTCACCATTCTTTACCATGCGAACCCTTGAAGATAAAGCAAAAGACTGACTGCACATGTGAGACTTTATAAGGCAATCATGTGTCTAAATAGCAGGTTCAGTGGTTTACAGGCTATCAAGAAAGCCAATCAATTTTAAGTCTCATTAAATAGTTTACTTTTAAGATACTTGACATATATTAATTAATTCATCCTCTCAACCCTCTGTGAGGTAGCTTTTGTCAGCTCCATTTCTTGGGGAAATTTGATCAAGGAGAATAGTATTATCTGTTTACAAAACACCTACCCTATAAAAAACTCCACGTTTATCTTCTCAATCTTCTAACATTCCTGTGAGGTAGGTGGCAATGTTACCTTTTCCATTTTATAGGTAAAATGCAATGGTTCAAGGAGCTTAATGACTTACATGGTAGCCTGCATTTTATCCACTAACTAGAATATACTTCTTGGGATTAACACTAGATAATAGACTCAAGCCTGAACTGCACATAATTCAAGAGTGTCGAGTTTCTAGTTTTCTCTATGGCCATCTTTCAACACATCACATTCCAAAAAGGACTGGAGTCATGCTTTTTGTTTAAGCTCACGTGTTCAATGTTTATAAAGCTTATTGCTATCATTTCTCTAAACTGGACTAGTTAGGTTTTGTCTAGGTGCCCAAAAGCTACATTATTTTTTGTTTACTGTCTATGCACTAGCATCGTAAATGATGTCATCAGTAATGTACAAAACTCTTAGACAAAGCTGCAGGGCCAATAAAAGCAACTCACTTGTGGAAGAGTGCAATTCTTCTTCCCTTTTTTTTTTAAGTAGCCACCACACAAAAAGATGACTCATTAAGCCCAAAAGAGGTGACTATGCCATGTAAGGGCTTCTTATGCAGCCTTCCACAAAGAGATCTGAGTGGCAGCATAAGGCGTCCTCTTCTAAGCATTTTCCTCCAGGCAGAATGTGCATTTGTGTGGCTACATACACAATTATAATCTCCTCTGAAAGGCAATTCCTTCCATATGACAGGCTGAACAGTGGCCTGAGTGCTAGCCTCATGTTGCCCATGCAGTTAACATGCTGAAATACCAGACACATTTAATCTCTCCTTTCTGAAAAACTAAGATGGGACAGAAGAAGCAAAGCTGGAAAGAACTCCACACAGAGAGAAAGGAGGCCAGCCCAAGCGCCCAAACTCACTTTCTCATGGGCTGAATTTCTTTGTGCGTTGCCTACTTACGTGTCAATTTGCAGGACTTTAGGGCATGAGAACCATGGAGCCGAGTGGTTCTGGCAGCCTCTCCATTTGACAAGTAAAGCCAAAGACATGCGGCCTTTGGTACATTTTACATTCAAAAGTGTTATTGTTTCAAACATGCCTATTTTAAAATATATAATTTTCCCATTTAGAGCACGTTGTATGTAAGTTGGCCACTGGAAGAGTTCTGCCACAAGAATTACAAAAAAAAAAAGCAACGAGTGTTAATGCAGCCCTATCCCTACTAGATGCCTCTGTTTACTGGGGGCCAATGGGGCTATCCCAGGTGAGAGAGGTCTGAATTTAACAAACACCTGATGTGAAGTCCTGGGGCACAAGCAGATTTCTGTGTGAGATTACAGAAACTGAAGCTTGCGTTTTATCACAATTACCTGTAATCTCAGAGCCAGATAATAGTATTAAGGAGGCCTTGAGCTACACAATAGGACAGCTGGAAAAAAGGCTCTCACTCTCTCCAAAGAATAGTGCTTTTAAAAAGCTAATTCAATGAAGAAAAAGAAAGGGCTCTGAAAGTGCCTTCTCAAACAATATTTACTTTTACTGGGTTCCTGCTAATCAAACAAAACTTAGTCAAAAGCTTTTATGAAAAATACATTTGATGATTTCAGCAGTAATTGCTTCAAGAAAGGTGCTTAAGAAAAAACATAGCTAATGGGATCAGTAATTTGGTAAGTTCAGATGTGTTTCGGAAAATCCCTCCTCTCTTTGATAAGTCATTAAAATTCTGCTCAGATAAATGTGTTTTGACTTGAAATTCCAATCATAGAATGAGCTATTTCCTAAGGCCCCTAGGGAAGTAGTGCAAGGGTGATCCCAACACAGAAAAAGGACCCAGGGACTAGTTTACAAGGGTAATTCCAGTTTTAATCAAAGCATATCACTCTGCCCAGTGAAAGGAAAGGATCTTGTGAGATGCCCCCAAATTGTCCAAAATTGTATAAAACATCCTTCCTTTTTAAAATACCAGTTTAAAAAATGGGTTAAATCTTAGTGTTGTATAACCAAAACACAAAACTATGGTATTAACCAAGAAATTAACCTTAGGTATAATCAAAGTTTAAAACCAAAAGGATCCAGGGCAGATTTTAATCAGTCATCCTTTTTTTCATTCATGGAAGGGGGCAAAAAAACATAGTTTCTCTCACACGGTAGGAATTCAATAACTATTTATTGAACTGGATTCCTTTCTCCCATTTATTTTAAAATTTATTCTGCTACTTAAAGCAGACCATTCATTCAAGAATTGAGCCCTTCACTTGGGCCAAGCATTGTGCCAGACTTTAGCGATACTGAGAGAAAAAAAGCCTGCCCTCATGGTTTACATTCTAATAAGAAACAGACAATAACCAAGTATACAAGTAGATAAACAAGATAACTGTGATAAGTTCTATGAAGGATATAAACAGGATAATGAACGAGATAGGCTAATGGATCATGTCTCTTCTGATCTACTATTATTACTTTTTAAAACTTCAATTATCTACTTAGCCTCCTAGAATTACTCATTTAGCAAATATTGTATTTGTGCAAATAAAAGTGACCTCCAACTTTTGGATAGCATTTGGAGGATTTTATGATTATTTGAATATATAAATGATAAGCAAGGTCAAAAATTTAAAGAGCTATTTTAAAACCCTAGATTAACACTGAAATCACCCTCAATTTACTTTGGAAAAACGCAGGTACACAAGGACCAGGGACAACTAGCCTTAAAATTTACTTGCTTTTTTTTTACCCCCAACAGAAAGATATTTATTACATTTATTAAATAGCTTACAGAATCCTTGGCAAGGCGGAAGAAAGAGAGTCTAGGCTGAAATTCCAGGAACAACTCCCAAAAGGCACATTCCAGAATTAGGCTTCCAAGGGAACTGCTGCCCCCGCCATGACTGAGAAGCTGACAACCAAACTGGGAAAGGGCCAGAATAGCTGCTGGCTCTAGAACCACAGAGTTCACACATTCTATGATGGCACTTATTACACTCTCATTTTGTGTTATGGTAATTTATGACTATGTCCCATCTCTCATTTATGGTGAGGGACACTTTATATTCATGTCTTGCTTTATACAGAAAAGGTATTCAGGAAGGAAGGAAGAAAGGAAAGGAAGGGGGGGAGAAGAAGAAAAGAAAGAGGTGATTTTGTGAACATGTTCATAACTATTTTAAAGTGACCAGATTTATATATTATAAACCTAGTTTCCAAGGATTAAGAAGTCAGTATAACATCTATAATATTTTATTTCATTTCCTTTCTGCAATAACCCAAACACTTTAAGGTCCTAAGAGGATTTCTGCTAATTTATTGTAAACAGCAATGTTTCCTGGTATAGGATTGGGTGGTTCACTAATTATATTCAAACAAAGATAAGTTTGCATATCAGGATTTATCCAAAAGCAAAAAAAAGAAAATTGTGCCTGGCTGTCAGACAAGTAGCTATCATGTGCTATAGTATCAGCAAATACAAAAAATAAGATTAACAATGCTTAAGAGTCTTCCACATAGAAAGCGTCCTATGTCAGAACCTTTGCCAAGGCTTAAAGAAATCATATTAACCTCATGGCTGGAAGGGACTATATCAGTGACTGTTGGATGTTATCTTAGCCCAGGTACTGTGAGAAACAGACACCAAAACAGGATCAGACATGCAAGAGATGTACTGGGTGAAACGCCCATAACAGAAAATGGGAAGGGAACCAGAGGAATCTGGGAGAGCTGAGAGACCATAATGCAGTTTTGACCCTAGTAAAGGAGAGAAAGAGGGGAGGAAGGGACATAGACAGCAGTGCAGTGGGAGTCTTCAAGCCAAAGTCACTTACCAGAGGAGTCACACATCTCATAGAAGTGGGTCTGTTCTGCCTAGTCATTGACTAGGAGCGGCCTATGGGAAATGTGATCTCAGTGTGAACAAGGTGTTGGATTCAGAGCTGAGGTAGTCAATTACCCTGCCCTCCCCACAGTAGGAGATCTGAGAGGCACATTTTCATGGTTGCCACAGGTGTATGACAAATTTTTATAAAAGTATAGTAATAATAATAGCAGCTAATATTTATTGAGCACCTATACAGGTGCTCTAAAAGGATGATCTCTTTGTATACCCTCTTTTCACAATGTAGACACAAGATTGCAGCCAAGAACTGCTCTAAAAGTTTACATGTATGAGGTAAGTACTATTATTATCCACATTTTGCAGATGTGGAAACTAAGGCACAGAGAGATTAAGTAACTTCTTCAAGGTCACACAGCTACCCAAAGTACATAGATTATTGTCAGTAAAACTCTCCCAAATGGTTTAGAAGTTATCTTCCTCATTGGCTGCCTCTGAGAGATGAGGCCAGTGGCAAGAGAGAACAGGAATTTTACCATTCCCTGATCCATCGTGATTCCTAGGATGCCCCCTCATGGTAGAAATGTTAAATGAAGCCTTTGGATTCACCTGAAATTATTCCACGATCCATGTATAGGTCTATGCAATAGTCGGGAGCCCCATTTTTGAGTTGTTCAAGGTATTTATAGAATAGAGTTTAAAACCATGTGGACTTGCATCATATTGCTGGATTAGAATTCTGGTTCCACCACTTACTAACTAGTTATGTGGTATCTTTGTGTGTAGTTTCCTTATCTGTGAAATGGAGATAACAACTGATAACATATGATAACTATCTTCATATGTATTAATATATGTAAAGCACTTAAAACGGTACCTAGTACTTAGTAAGTTCTTAGGAAGTCTTAGTTTTTGTTAGCTACTCATATTTGGGGTAACCTAAGGTCAGATTATTCATATTCCATTTAACACATATGTATGAATTAAGTATAGGAGCGTATATAATGATGAGTAAAATATAATTCCTGTTTCCAGGAAATTTATTTACATCTGTTTAAAATCTCCATTCTTAACAGGGAAGCAAGAATCACTGCTCTTTTAGCCAATAGTTATTTTTGTGTGTTTGTTTTTATCCTTTTAGTGGAGAGGAAAATACACAGGCTATGGATTGTGACAAACCTAGGTTTGAATCCCTGCTTTACTATGCATCATTGCCTGTGTGATCTTGTGCAAATCAATTAGCCTTTCTAAGTCTAATTTTCCTTATTTGTAAAATTAGATGATATTAATAACTACTAAATGGGACTAATAATAGTACCCACTTCATATGGTACTTGTGAAGATTACATAAGATAAGGCACAGTGCCAGGCATACAGGAAGACTTCAAAAACTATAGCTTAAAAAAAAAAACTATCCAATTTGTTGTGGTTCCTCTAAATGCCTAGTCCCCAAAACCATCTCTGATTTCCTAGAGTTATCTATTATGCCAACCTACTACCGACTTTAGTGAAAATAAACAGGTTCTATGGAAATAGAAGAGGTAACCTGGAGCATGAGTGAAAGCATGCACCTCACCAAATTAGGTAGAGTAAAAAATAAACCTCACACCCTCATGATTATACTCAGGTCAGCACGTAGGTGGTGTGTTTGGCAAATGTGGAACCAGAAGAGGCTGCCCTTTGGCTCTAGAGAGCTCTCCACGCCCAACCATACAGAGACACACCTCAGGCTCTGGCAGAAGCTTCCACTAAGTAGCTTTCATAAGGCTGGAAATCCTTCACGGGTCTTACACAAAGGGTTCTATATTTATTTCACCTCCTTACCAGACCTTCCTTTCTCTCTTCAGGCCTGGGCATTAACAATTTTTATTACTAATTCTGATGACTGCAGACATGAACATCACTGAGCTATAGTTCAATGACGATCTTAAGCTCTTAAACCATGCCAGGCCATGATTACAGGTTCCTAATCCACAAAGTCCGTGGGGAAAGGATTAGTTTACCCAACATGATGAAAAATTGTTTTCTTCACTAATAGTCAAAAAGGCAAATACAATCCCTGGCTAGCAGGTAGAAAGGTATATCTATAGATATTCATTGAATAGGTATCCCTGTAATTTATACCATAATCCTAAAAAGAGGTCTCAAGATACATTTACCAAGGGGTATTCAGCTTTAGCTTTTCTGTTTCACTGAATGCCTAGGGCTTTCCTGTCTCTGCCAATTTTCTTTTCTCTACATGTATTTTCTTTTCTAGGTGTACACATGCAAGTGACATTATAATTTGTAGAAACAGAACAAAACAAAAACAAATTTTAAAATCCAGAGGTATTTAAAAATTTAAATCAGGACATATTTTATCAATCTAATCTCTAGGGAGTGGTTTTAAGTGGTCATTAAATTGAGTGAATGCTTCAAAACAGCATGCCTCTCAGAAAGACCAAACTATAATAGGCAGGCGTGGTTCTCAACTAAAAACAAATATATTTCATCAGAGTTATATGGTTTGATGAACCATGAGGAAGCCAGTGAGTAGTATGACTATGCTAAGGGCAGTATGAATTTCCAGATGATGGTTAGAACAGGGAGTTAAGACAAATATGCAACAGAGCCTGAAAGAGCATTTGTCCAGGATTCAAGTATTTAGGGTGGTTGGACTCCATGAACACTGACACTTTTTCAACCAACCTGAGACTTTAATTCTGTTTGTAGATTCATTGTCATCATTGCCACTGAATTAGTATTCCTGAGAAAGCCACTTACAGTGGGACCACCAACTTCTACTCACCAAAGCACCAGTATACCAAATATGTCAAGCCTTTGGGACATATAATTCAAACAGCAAACACGCAAGGAACTGAACAATAAACTAGGCTTTTCAAATATTTCATAGATTCATTGAGTACTGGGTAAATGAGATAAAATACATAAAATCTTTAGCAAAAATATAGGCACTGCTAGACACTGACATTGTTATTCATTGGATACAAAATTATCTGTGATGTAAGTATCCCCTTTTAGCTGATTAATGGATGTGGTCAGTGTCTTAAACTCTCTCTCTCTCTCTCTCCATATATATGTATGTATGTATGTTTATGTATATATGTGTGTACATATACCTTTCAAAGACCAAATAGCCCTTAAACTTGATGAAAAGACATTCAACTTCATAAAAGAAATGCACATTAAATCTACCCTGAGACTATTTATCACTTAACAGATTGAAAAAATCCAACAGTTTGATCTATTTTGTTGGCTAGACTGTGGAGAGATAGGCATTCTCTTACATTGCTGGTGGGAGTGTAAAATGGTACAGCCCCTATGAAGGGCAATTTGGCAATATCTACCAATATTTCAAATGCATATCCCCCCATCCACCAACTCCACTTTGTGGAATTTATCCTTGCAGATACACTTGCAAAGGAAAAAAACTGAAGGTTATTCACTGCAGCATTTTTAGTAATAGCCAAAGGCTAACAACTAATTGTCTACCAATGCAGGATTAGTTACATAACTTATTTAAACACAATACAGCTAAGAATAAATTTTAAAAGGAATGAGGAAGCTCTCTACTGATACAGAAACTACTTTAAGATACATTAAATGAAAAAGTGTGCACTGTATGTTCCGTTATGTACATAATAAAACAAACTCTGGAAGGATACACAGGAACCAGGAATAGTGGTTACTTGTCGGGGGCAGAGGATGGATGGGAACTGGACAGATGGGGAGAGGGGGTGGAAGGAGCCTTTTTACTATAAACTTCTTTATATTTAAATTTAAAAAAAAATTTTTTAGCTACAGCTGCTGGAATGGGATATTTTCAAAAATTTTTGAATCACGTTTTCATATTACCAATTCAAAAATTTAAACCAGAATTGTTTTTCATTAAAAAATATGTATAGTATATCCATACAATGGAATATTATTCAACAATAAAAAGAAACAAGCTATCAAGCCACAAAAAAACACAGAGGAAACTTAAATGCCTGTTGCTAAGTGAAAGAGGCCCATCTGAAAAGGTAACACACTGTATGACTCCAATTATATGATATTCCAGAAAAGACAAAACTTTAAAGACAGTAAGATCAGGGGTTGCCAAGGATTTCTGGGGAGGTAGAAGGATGAATAGGTGGAGCACAGAGGATTTTTACGGCAGTGCAACTATTCTGTATGATAGTACAATCGTGAAAACATGACATTAAGCATTTGTCAAAACCCATAGAACTGTACAACACAAAGAATGAACCCTAATGTAAACTATGGACTTTAGTTAATAATGTATTCATATTGGTTTATCAATGGTAACTAACATACCACGCTAATGTGAGATGTTAATAATAGGGGAAACTGAGTAGGGAAAAGAGCTCTCCATACTGTCTGCTCAATTTTCTGTAAACTTAAAACTCTTCTTAAAAAATTAAACTCTATGACATTTAAAATGAGTATGTGGGCCAGGTGCGGTGGCTCACACCTGTAATTCTAACCCTCTGGGAAGCTGATGAGGGAGGATTACTTGAGGTCAGAAGTTCGAGACCAGCCTGAGCAAAAGCGAGACCCCATCTTTACAAAAAATAGAAATATTAGCCAGGTATGGTGGCACCAGCCTGTAGTCCCAGCTAGCTATTCAGGAGGCTGAGGCAGGAGGATCCCCTTGAGCCCAGAAGTTTGAGGTTGCAGTGAGCTATGGTGATGTCACTGCACCCTACCATGAGTGACAAAGCGAAAGTGTGTCTCGAAAAAAAAAATGCGTACCTGTGTGCATATATATGTGTGTGTATGCCTTTTTTCATCCAGTAAATGGTAACTGTCAGCATTACATACTGACAGTGCTCAATAAAGTACTACAGATACAGTTTTAGCTAAAGAGCTAAGTCAAGAGCTCAAGTTCCAGAATGGGCAAATCTGGTTTTGATCCTAGCGCTACCATTTTCTAGGTGTGTGGCCTTACTTATGCAAATTACCTCTTCAGCCTCAGTTTCTCCATCTGCAAACACTGAAGAAAACACAGTAATTCCTCCTAGGGCTATTAAGAAGTTCTAATAAAAAAGAAAAGCTCAAAATGTTAGTTGCAGCTATAAGGGTAAAGTGATTATTCATGGAATGACTGACTTGGCACTTCAGGTTCCAAGGTTACTTATTCCACTACCAGCATATAAATAATTCCCCAACTGGACCCCAAATCCTCAAGTCCAACCTGACATACTTTGAACACAATCCACATTGCCTGAGTTCCAGTCAGTACACTTAAGACCATTCTTTACTCCCCAGATGCTTTTCCCTTCCTGCTCGGCCTTTCGGGTTCAGGCCCTGGAACCCCCGCCTCTCCCCACTCAGACCCCGCCCCCCCCCGCCTCCTCCCGGACCACAGCCTAATTCGTCTTCACGTCTTTCCTTCCCCAAAGTTGAAGGAAGCTCCTACCCAGATACTCGTGGTCCGGTAGGGCCAGGCGCTCAGGACTCAGCATCCTTTGACCTAGGTAGCTTCAAAGCTCTAGCTCTCTTCTGCTTCCGGAACCCGGGTCGCGGTCTCTCTCCGTTGCCATGGCACCCACGCGGCGGGAGGGGAGGTAGGAGGCGGAGGGGGGGTCACACAAACAGTCTCCGTGTGGCAAAGCCGAGCTGGCCACACAGGTTCCGGGAGCAGTCGCTTCTCGGCGGTCGAGGTTTCTTTGGAGTCCCATTCTTGAGGACATGGTTTTAGAGGAATCTAAGGTGGAGCATTCTTTTGAATCTGTCATATTTCCCGGTGTCGAAGAATTACTGCCGTTCATATCCGCAATTTCTGAACTTCATAACTATTCCTGCTTTCTACAGCTGTATCCTAACTCACAATAGCACATGAAACCCCCCATAAACACTTAGTATCCCATTAGCTATTTTTATCTCTTTAATATTTACTGTGTTAAATGGCTACAAAGTGCTTTCACATGCGTAAGCACCTTGGCTGCTTCTAGAGGTCAGAGATGTGTGTTTTCTGCCTACGGCAGGGCTGGACACACAAAAGGTGCTTATTAAGTCCTCTGTGAGATAATTGCCATTTCCTGTCAAATTCCTCTTTATCTTTAGTTCTTCCTTCTATTCCTATCCCTTACTATTTGGTACTCTTCCCAAGTGTCTTTCCTTTTTCCTACACTTTACTTCTTGAGGGGAAGCAGAAACTAGGGCACCTATTAGATCCCCGCCCCTGCACCATGCCCAATTGCTCTCTTTCCCTTTAAGAAGAGAGAGTATTCATTAGTTTTCAAGTTCCCAACTCTTTCTCTTTTTGCTCCTTTCCACTCCCAACAACAGGTCAGAGGTCTGTGGCACTTGTCACAGTTCAAACCTAGCAGAAAAAGCCATTCTGTCTGTATGTTTTTAGTTAGTGCCCTTCCCCTCCAACAAGGTGAGGTTTTGTGAAAAAGAAAAAGAAAACAAAAATCAAGCTATCAAAGGAATGCCTGGGAAACCAGTAGACCACCTACACTGGGAGGAAAAGGAAAGAGGAGGTTCTTCTTGTTGTGTTCTGAGTGGCCTATTCTTAGCCCCCTCCAGAAAGGAGCCTCAAACCTCCTAATTCTCCCTTTCCCTTAAAATTGTATATGTGTCTCAATTCTAGGCTCCTGTGAGTCACTCTGAGTTTGGATGTGGTAAGGATAAAGGGACAGAGCCAAAGTAGGAGCAGGGTTTAGCATCTTGAAGTAATGAATTTACTAATTTGGTATTTGCTGTGAAGTCCTGCAAATTTGATTTTGAAATATTTGCCTTCTGCCCTGCTCCCCCCATGCAGCTTGAGGGTACAGGAGTTTCATATATTCCATAGCTGTGACCTATTACTATATTATTAATAAAGTAATACACTAGTAATTATTAAAGGTGATAATTTTACTTTATTCCCAAGCAACCTGAAGCTATTTGCAGATAATTTCATTTGTCCTCATAAAAACTTTCTAAGGTACGTCTCCCATTTCTAAGTAGGGAAACTGAGGCACAAGTCACAAAATACTTGTCTAGCATCATCCATCCAGTCAGTGGGAGAGCTGGAACTGGATCTCAGCTATCCCAACATCCAGGATAGTGGTCTGACCACTAAACCACACAGCCTCTTTTTTAGGGTTTGTTGGCTTGGTTTTTATTTATTTATTTTTCCTTTTGCTCTTCCTTGCTAGCAACTGGAAGCTCCCAGATAAAAGAAGAGAATTTTGAGTCCAGGCTGAACATTTGACATCCCCTTATTTGTGGAGCATTATCCTGGGACTTGGTGGGTGCTGTTGCTGGGGTCTGTGTGGTGGAGCTGGGAACCAGCCCCAAGAATATAGCTTTGTTTGGGCATTAACCCATTTGTGGTTATAATAATGATAAGTTTCAGCACCAGTGGCGCCCGACTGTTAATGACTCAAAGAAAGCTAAATAAGAACAAGATGTCATCTCTGGAGCAATTTGTAGGTTTTTCCCGCAGCTTCATCCCTTCCATAAAAATCCTAAGGATCCTTGTATTTAAAGTCAGTCTTTGACTCTGAATGTCCTGAACATTCTGTTGAGGAAGACTTAGAAAAGGGTAGGAGGTTGCATAGGAAATAACAGGTAGCCTTACTGGTGGTGGAATCACTATTTACATTTTTTTTCTTTACATTTTTCTGTATTCTTAACATTTTCTATAATAGGAATGTATTATAACCTTAAAACAAATAGTAAATAAGAGGCATGAAAATTTTTAAAATATTTTTTAAGCAGACGTGATAACCTTCCAGATAGTGTTTGTTTTTCCCAGGAAATAGCCACTACTTTTAGACTTCTCTTCTGTCACAGATTATGTGATAATAGATTTTGGCAACACATTGGTTGAGGAGAAAATTTTTCAGTGGAACACTATCAGTCTTGAGAAGAGTGGAAATATACAAGAATTGTTAAAATCAAATGTATTTTTGTAACCCTGTTAAATGTTAAGGAAAGAAAAAATGTCAGCCTTCAGTCTAAATGGACTTTTCAGGTTCTTAAATTGTCGTAACACATTTCTAAAAAATTTACCAAAACAAATAATGACCCAGGTAAATCAATAACTCAGAAGACTATTCCACAATCCTGAAAAGAGGCAAGTGATATGAAATTGATCAAAAACAAAGCATGAGATGTTAAAGGCAGTGCCTCAGCATGAGGAATGGAAACATCAAACTCAGAACAATAGGAAAAACACCCATAAGAGAGAGAATATGTTCAGACATCAATTTATCAGATTATAATTTCTGATTTTATAAAGAGAAAATTAAGAGACATCTCTGGCTCTACAGAGAACCTGTTAAAAGATTGATAGGGAAGAAAATCCTCCCTGAAACTGAAGACTACAAAAAAGCCAACATGAATGTACTAAATAGTTTCAAACCTCAAGGAAGGAATAAGGAAAGAATAAATGCAGGCTGAATTATTGCTATAAAACATTTTCAAGAAACTAGGACAAGCTTTTATCAACTCATCAAGCAGAAAAGATGCTAAAGGCAAAGTAGCTAGTAAGAAATGCAGGTCATGAAATTCATGCAGAGCTACTAGGCTGTACTTGAAAGATTTATCTTCCACAAGAGCAAAGCAGAAACTAAGTGTGATGCCACTGTCTGGGATTAGTATGTTTAAATTAAAAATGCTATTTATAGAAAAGTCATTTTGGACCGCCACAAATCAACAGACCAGAGCTTTGGGGGAATTTTCAAAGAAAAAGAAATGTTCACAAACTCTTGAGCAGTTAAGAATAACTAATGCATTATAAGAAAGTGGTTAAGAGGACATGGCTTAAATTGAACTAGAGCTCAAAGGCAATTACAGACTTGTACCTTCTTGTTATTTTACATTTTCAAATGCTGCAAAAAAGAGTTGGGATTTGCACTTTTATATAGTTTGAAGGTGGGGGGGAGATTTTCTGATTACTCTTGATAGCCTACAAAAATTAGTTGTGCCTTTCTCTGTCCGAGATCTTGCATTTTTATAAGCAGTTATGTCTTTTAAAAAAAATTATTCGAACTCTTATACTAGATTGTGAGTTCTGTGAGGACAGAGGCCGCCTTCATTCATCTTTAAACTTCTAGGACCACATGCAGTGCCTGGCAGAAGGCAAGTATCCAATAAATGCCTGTTAAATTAATTTGTTCCCCTCTAATTAAAAGTCTAGAAAATGAAGGCCATACAATACATAGAATTTAGGGTTGCCTCATGGCAAAAAATTCATAAAATAAATTCATTCAGCAAAAAGGCCAGCAAAATGCAAGACATTGAGAAAGGCATTAAAAATCAATCAGAAAGCACTGGCATATACTTCCTACACCTGAGTACTGTGTGTGACAGACCACCAGATCTTTCAAAATGCCCAGAAAAAAAGCAACTAAGTCAACAAAAGGCTTAGAAGCAATGCTTCATGTAAGGAGAATCAGTTCAGGAGCATGCAAGGGAATATACTATTGATACAAATCTTTAAACTTAGGATATGAACTTAAAATTCCCAAATTTCAGAATCTTAGGACAAAAAGCTGATGTCTGTGTCTATTTTTTTCTCCCTTAAGCCATCCTCTACATTATCACTAGAGTTTATTATTCTAAAATTCAAATTTGACCATGTTACTTCTTTACTTAAAAAGTGTTGCTGACTCACCATTACTAGGATGAAGCAAAGCTCCATAACATGCAGACATACAAAACCTTTCACAATTTGGTCCAAACCTCCTTTTCCAGCCATCTTGCCAGCCACTTTTCTCTACATACTTAGTACTCCAGCCAGCTTTCCTATTCGATATGCCCCAAAATATTGAGCTCTTTCACATCCTTTGCTTTGGCATAAGCTCCAACCTAGAATGTACTGCTCCCATATTTTCTGCTTAGTAAACTACACATCATATAAGACATAGGCTAAATGTCATCACCTCCATGAGACCTTATCCAATCTCCCAAGGAGTCAGTAGCCACCCTGTATTTTAGTGTTTATTATATTCTATATTTATTTGTTTACCTGGGTATCTCTCTTCTTGGACTGTGAATTGTTCATGGCCAGGGAACATGTTTTACTTGATGTTATAATCTTCCCACTACCCAGAAAGACAGACAAATATTTGTTGAAAGTCAGAATGAATGACTTATGCTTGAAACTGGTAAATGTATGACAAATTAAAGAAAAAAAATTACTGGCTGTTAAGGAACTTATCAAAAAGGATAAATATCCACACAGCTTCAAAACGGGTTCAGATAAGTCCATGGATGATAGGTCCATATAGTCCTTAAGGGAAACTAGAATCTAATATGTTATGATCTTACTGTGTTTTTTTTTTCTTTTTTGAGACAGGGTCTCGCTCTGTTTCATGGGCTAGAGTGCAGTGGTGTCATCATAGCTCACTGCAACCTCAAACTCCTGGGCTCAAGTGATCCTCCTGCCTCAGCCTCCCAGGTAGCTGGGAGTACGGTACGTGCCACCATGCCCAGCTAATTTGTGTGTGTGTGTGTGGAGACGGGGGTCTCACTATGTTGCTCAAGCTGGTCTTAAACTCCTAACCTCTAGCAATCCTCCCACTTCAGCCTCCCAGAGTGCTAGGATTATAGGCATGAGCCACTGTGTCCAGCCAGTCCTATTGTTTTGACAGGGACATTGGAAGATAACTAACTCTCCTTTCCAAGACATACACATTAGAGGAATCATCAGAGGCATAAACCTAGACTAGATAGAATTTAGGCTCTGTCCTAACATTGTAATTATTGTGATCTCTTGGGAATATTTTCTTAATAATATTTAAATTAATTAATTAATCTTTTCCCTAGGAGGCTAAAATTTTACATATCAGTTAAAGAAAACCAGAGCCTGCAGGGTGGCGCATGCCTGTACTTCTAGCTACTTGGGAGGCTGAGGTGGGAGGATCACTTGAGGCAGGAGTTGGTTGTGCCTGTGAATGGCCACTGAACTCCAGCCTGGGCAACATAGTGAGACCTCATCTCTAAGAAAAGAAAAAGAAAAAAAGAAAACCAGATGTTAGCTCACTACCTAGCCTGTCCTTCTTCCTGGGAAAGTATCATCCTGATTATGTAGAGTCAGAGGTATAAAAAGAATAGAAAGATGAATTAAAAAATAAAAGTAGTTCAATCCCTTCCTTATACTTTGTAGGAACTCAGTAAATGTTCATTGAATGAACAGATATAAAATGTATAAAGGGCATTTAATTCAGAAACAATTTTCAGCCATAGTTGGTTATTAAGAGGTCTGCTTTCTACTTTCCCTAATCACCCTATGTTCTTCTAGCCACACAAGAGTATTGATCATTCTCTGAACATGGCAGCCACTTTTGGGACAGTATTCCTTTGTTTATGCCATTCCTTCCATCTGGAATGTGTTCCCCCCCATTGTCTCCTTCTTTACATGGTAAAATTTTCCCACCTTTAATGCCGAGCTACTCCAAACTCACAGGTCCTCTCTTCTCTGTTTCCACAGCCCTTTATACCTATTTCTATAACACTATCATTGTTTTTGAAATCTTCCTTTTCACTGGATTCTGACCTTCTTAAAGTTAGAGACCCTATCTTACTCATCTTTGTATTTCCCCAGCCCTAGCAGACTGCCTGGTTTTCATTTATTTAACAAAAACTTATTGAGCGATATGTTAGTAACTATTCTAAGGTACTGGAGAATAAAACAAATAAGATACCACTTCATTGGAGCTTATTATCTAGCAGTGGGGAGATAGACAATAAACATGTAACAATAAACAAGATTATTTCAAAGAATGATAAGTGCTATGGAGAAAATAAAATAGGATAAAGGCAGTGGGTGAGAACAAGGCAACTTTAGGGTGGTAAAGTGAGGCTTCTCTGAGGTCATGACGTTGAGCTGAGAACAGCCATAGGAAGGGTGTATGGAAATGGCATTTGAGGTATAGGAGACAGCATGTGCAAAAGTTGTAGGACAGGAATGCTGGTATGTTGCAGAGCTGAAAGGAAGCCAGCATGGCTACAGCAGAATGAGTGAGGGGGAAAGTGGTCAAAGAAGTAGGCAGAGGTCAGGTCATGAAGGACCTTGAAGGCCAGGTGAAAAGTAAGGATTTTATTCTAAATGCAATAGGAAGCCATTGGAAGGTTTTTAAGCCCGGTAATGACATGATTCGACTTATGTTTTTTAAGAAGTCACTCTGGCTGCTGTGTAGAGAACAAATTACAAAGAGGTTTAAGTGTGGAAATAGAGAGACCATTTACGTAGATGCTTGATTCATATTTGTTTTTAAATGAGTATTTATTCATTGATCTATTTGTTTACCCACCATTCTAAATTTACCTTTGCTGCTAAAATAAGCAAGATATACTGAGCTATTTGCTGCAAACCCTCTATTTATATGTGCCAGTGTGTGAAATCAAGCTTTCAGAAGATAAAAATGTGCTAGAATGCCCCACCTTTCAGGGTGTGCCCCAAGTTAGTCCAGGGATCTGAATCAGCCACATGCCCTAGATCCTGACTCGAGTACCACTGCTGGGCTGGAACGTGAAACGTATTGGCACTAGAAATGGTGATGGGGTGGGTTTGTAATTAAAGAAAGCACAGAAGTGCAAATCAGACTATTCCCTGAGGTTTTCACTGTTTCCAGTCTCCAGTAGTAGCCCCCTGCACCTAGATAAAAGCACACTGATTTCTAAAAGTTAGTGATACTTTTCCATAAATCCTATGGATTCTTTCCTAGCTCATGGCCTTTGCATATACTGTTCCTGGAAGGCCTTCCCCATGCATTCTTAGCCTGATGGCTCTTACTCAGCTTAAGTGTCAGTGTTTCTGACAGGCCTTCCTCAAACCCCTAAGTCTAAATCAAGTCTGTCTTTTCATACGACCCTATACTCTTCCTTCAAAGCTTCTCTCACTTGTAACTTTAAATTCATGTGTGGAAGCATTTTTTTTAACACATTGACTGCCACACTAGAAAAAAAATTTTTTTCTTTGGGGCCATGGTGTTTTATTATGAAAATAGAATAAAAACTTTGCAAACAAAATGATCCTTTCTAATTCAATGAAAAATTTGTTATTTTTTATTGTTTCCTGTGTGTGAGTTATATGCAACTTGAAAAAAAGTTCACATGGCTCCCAAGGTGAAGAGATGTGTGATTTACATATGCTTCATGAGGCCCCAGGGCTCAAAACTAGCGTGAGTTAAATACAATTCACATGGCAGTTAATGTGTGTATACCTCTGCATACTTGCAACCCCCTTCAACCATCAGGCTGTAAGTTCCAGGAACCCAATATATCTGTTCATCATTGTTCCCACAGTGCCTGGCACATAATACACCCTTAATAAATAGTGACTGAATGAGTGAATACTGGAAATAGGCCTTCCTAAAGCAGATAGGTGTAGGAATCCCTTAGCTCCTTTATCTGTGCTTTCTCTTGCTTTCCCTTCTTAAGTTTTAAGAACTCTTTCCCTCTATTCACATTGCAACAAGAAAGTGATTCTCGAGAGAGGATGGAGCAATGCTTAGCAGACTCATGTTTTTAATCTTTAAAAGCAGAGTTTCTCAACTTTGTTACTATTAACATTTTGGACCGGATAATTCTTTGTTGTGGGGGGGTGTCCTGCACACTATAGGATGTTAAGCAGCATCCTTGGCCTCTACTCATTAGATGCCAATAGCACCCACTTCCCAAAATTGCTGGGCATCCTGTAGTCCCAGCTACTCAGGAGGCTGAAGCAGAAGGATCACTTGAGCCCAGGAGTTCCAGGTTGTAGTGCGCTATTATCACTCCTGTGACTAGCCACTGCACTCCAGCCTGGGCAACATAGAGAGAACCCATTTCAAAAAAAAAAAAAACGGTCTCCAGGTATTGCCCCATACCTGCAAAAATCACCCTTCATTGAGAACCACTGTTTTAAAGTATGAAACTTCAGGCCTTATTCTCTTTTAGAAGAATTACATTTAGAAATTCAGGTTGTTGAATGATACCTGGGTTGTAAGAGAATTCTCCCAGCCCAGTTGGATCAAAATAGTGCCCATTCCTATCTTGTTTCTGTAATACGCCCTGAATTTCCTTTGAAAAGGCCATTAGTGATGGTCTAATTCAGGGCAATATTCTGGTCTTGGAAATTCAGCCCCCTGGACCACCCTAGAAAGATGAAGGAAAGGGGTAGTGTTTCTGAGGAAACCAGCACCTCTGAGACCCCTCTGGAATTGGCAGTCCCCTACAACTTTTCTAGGGGCATGTCCCAGAGGACAATAAAAGGGAGACAAACAGCCCATTCTGGCATGCTTTTCAGGATCTCTCACTCCAAACAAGAGAGTCTGAGAGGCCTGGTAAAAATAAATATGGCTTAGTACTCCTGGCACAAGAGCACTTTCTGACAGCCAAGACTTAACTCACCCTAGGGGGTGACCCAGGCAGGGACTATGCAACGAAGTGAAGTTCATTTCTACCCATTGATATTCTCAGTGACTCACAGCAGCCAGGGATGGCTCTATGCACCAGACTGCGCTGACCCATGGAGAAGGACTCGGGGTGCACATAGAAAACACAGTCTTGCAAGCCTGAGTCAGACAGGGACAGCTAGCCTCCCTCTTCCTCTCCAGTTCCAGAAAAACAACACAAATCATGCCTCTGGAAAGGAACCTGTCCTTTGCATACAGAGTGGAAACTGTTTATAAATTCTTAATCCCTTGACATTGAAAGTATGGGGACCGCCTGTCCTGGATTTTTTGGGACAAATGTGTGCATTATGCCACATGTCCCTAGTTTTCATTTGGAAAAAAATATGGTCTCCAGAATCACAAGCTCTTTCTCAACAGGTTTAAAAGGAAATCTTCATCAGTAACATATATTGAAACCCTGAGACCAATCAAAACTTCATTAGACTGGGGAATCAGACTCTACTTCTCACTTTTTTGTGCTTGGATTTTAGGCTGTGGTGACTAATGTAGGTCAGAGATGTCGACTGTTTTTCCCAGCTCCAAGATCATATAAACCTGACCTGACTCTACTGCCCCCTTCAGTCATCAAGGAGAACTACATACCCAGAAAATGCCTCAGTGTTAGTTACCATGGTGATGCTAGTTCCACCACTTTTCATCTGGGTAAAAATTTCAGGTAAAATGGTAATGGAAAAGTACTGACTAAGAAGGAGTTAACATTTCATGCGTTTCTGTTGTTGCTGTTGCAAAGTGCGGTTAATGTTAGCTTTGGTCAAAGAGGGTAATTTGAAGTGAAAGCCTTGAAAAATTGAAAACAAGCAAGGATGAAATGTCAACCTTTGGAGAAGTATTTGGAGAAATCTCCTAATACCTACTTTGTACTATACCAAATTACTTTCCCCTCAGTTAACATGGGGCATTTGGGTCTTCCTGACTCTATTTACTGGTGATAGGAAAGTGATTTAATGAAATCCACAGATGGTCCAAAGCCAGGAAATGTTGGCATATCAGTTTGGAGGGAAAAGTGATACATTAGGATATAAGGACGTTGAGGACTTGGGCAAAAGGAACAAAACAAGACTCAACCTAGAAAAGTGGAAGGTGGCAAAATTAACTCATATTATTAATGTGCCCTGGCAATGAGAGAGAGAGGCCACAAAGCTAAGACTAGAGAAGAGTTTATAATTTGACGTGGTAACCCAAAAGTTAAATATTTCTGGGAGGCCCTACAGACTGAGGCTGGAAGGAGGCTAAGGTCTTTGGAGCAGTGCAACTACAAGTAAGGACTTATTTCCTTACCCCCTCCCTTCCTTGTCAGGATCAGAAAGTCAAAGAAGGTGAAGAAGCTAACAATGCTGATTTACAAAGACAGCGAGGAGGAACTAAGTCTGTCTGGGCCAAATCTGGACGTCTGAGCTGGGGCGACAGGACCCAGACAACCACCTCAGGAAATGAGTAAATGAAAAGGGGAGGTCGTGGAATTATTTAGCCCTAGAACAACGCTGCCTAGATCTGGGGAGGGAGAGGAGGGGGCAAGAAGAAAATCTCAAAAAAGGAATGTTGACAGTGAGAACGCTAGTTAAGATACAGCACTCCAGGCCCCCGATGTCCCTTGTTTGATGTCAATAAAGACCGAGAGCATTGTGCATTATCAAGCCTTGCCGTATTCTGAGACATCAATAAAGTCTGGACTTGGGGCCAGTAGGGGGGCCAGGTCACGTCCAGGCGACTTGGGTTAGCCCGGGTGCTCCTCCGTAGCACAGAGCTAGAGTGAGCCGGGTCTGAGAGCTGCAGCTAGTAAAATGTTTTAAGTTAGGGACATTCAAGCAGTAGTAATGGGGACGGGGGGGGCTCTCTCGAAGGCCAGGAATGTGGGGGCGGCCAGAGGAGGAGCGGGGCCCCAGCAGGAGGCGCCGGCGGGGAGGGGGGTGGTCCGGGGACCTGGGAGCCTGGACCGAGGGCGGGAAGGGGCCGGGCCGGCGCTGGAGGCGGGACCAGGCGCGGTGGCGGTGGCTGGGGCTGCGGCGCGGGAGGGGCGGGGCGGCGGGGCCCGGGACTCCCCCTCCCGGTCCCCTGGCGGGGAAGCTTCGGCTCTGGCAGCACTGGAGATAGCAGCGGCTGGAGGGCGACTTGCGGGGCGCGCTGGCCGCCGTGGACCCGGGACGCTTCGCCCCTGGGGACCCTCCGCCGACTCCCTCCGCCGCGCCGTCCCGCGGGAGCCGGCGGGACCCCGGGCCGGCAGGGAGAGCCGGCGGCGGCCGCGGCACCATGAGGCGGCTGTGGGACGCGCTGGTGCTTGGCGCCCTGCTCTGCGCACACGGTAAGCGGCGCCGCCGCGCCCGCGCCGACCGGCCCATCGGGAAAGTTTGTCCCGGGGTCCGGCTGCTGCTGGACTCACCTCCCGGGAGCCGGACGGCGAAGGCTGGGGCCTGAGACCCCTCGCCCTCACTCCAAGCCCTGAGATTGCGTGCGGGGCGAGGGGACCAGGAGCTCCGCCAGCTCCCGAAGTCCGAGAAGGGGCAGTGGCGGAGGAGCTCCCTCGGGCTCGGGTCTGGGCCGGGGCGGGGGTAAGATCCGAGGCGTTCGCTCGCTTTCCCTCGCTGCTCTTGAAGAGCTGGGGGCTGCTTCTCTCTCAGGTTAAGACGGGGTCTCTGTGTCCTTGGTGCGAATGAATGTGTGCGAAGAAAGGGAGGCGGAGGAGGATGGTTGCTAAACCCGTAGATTGTAAATAGCCCTTCTTCCCTTGTTGGGGGTCTCGGGCGGATTGCGGAGAGGGGCCCCAGTGGAGTCTGATTACTTGAGCTCTGAGGATTCCTCTACTCGGGGAACAATTTCTCAGACTCCAGACCTTGCTCCCACTGAGGGTCTCTGGGCACTATTTGCTCGCAGCATCTCCCCTTGGTGGTGTTTTAGGTTCCCTCTCCTGGCTGCGGCCAATCAGCTTCCTGCCCTGGATCCCCCCGGGGGAGGGGGTTGGAAAAGGGGCTGAGGAGGAATAAGGGAAGAAACTGCTGGAAGGATCTCTCAGATCTGCCCTGGCCAGGGTAGGGGGCCAGGGGGCGGGTATCGCCGAACTTCAGAAGGCAGCCTCCCGGGGCGCGCGCGCTGGGGCCTTGGCCCTCCGGGGAGCTGGACGGATGGCAGCAGGACTGCTGGTTCATCTGCTCCTTATTAATAACTTGTTTGGTGCCCGTACACAACTGTTGTGTGTGATTAGGGCTCCAGTGGAATCTGTTTCTCCGCAGCCTCTTTAGGACTGTGGGTGCACCCCGTGATTTAGCAGCTGCCTTTAGTTTGTGCCCAAAGATCAAAGAATTTTGATCTTTGAACCCCAACCCTCTTCCCCCGCCACTATTCAACGTGGGGGGGCGGGGGGGGAGATCCGAATCTTCCCATTCTCCTTGCAGCCCAGATGAGGGGGTGGGGTTCAGAATGGAGGGGTCTGTGGACCCCGGCCTTGCACCGGTCCTTTCTTTAACGTGGGGGAGCTCGTGTGGAAATAGTGCAGATTTCGGAACCTGCCTGGCAGGGCGTGGAGATGTCTGGGCACTTGTTTGAAGGATTGGTTTACCTCCCAAATCTAAAACAGAGTTGTCGTGTCTGTTATTTAAACTACCCATAGGTTTTAAATGGTTTTTTCCATGTCCTCTCTAGCGCCGACCGAGCTCTTTCTCTCCGAGAAGTAGTAGCCTGGCGGACCCACGTTCCTCTTCACACTGTGCTCTCCCCCTCCCCGGCTCTCTCCTAGAAGGTTATTTGTAGCCTCTTTGGCGTGTCGGGACAGCGGCCCTACTGGGGTAGGAATGTAGCTGTTCTTCCCACCACATGGGCCCCTTAAAGGGACAGCTATGCTTTTTGGGGGGTTTCCCCCTTCGGGTTGCAAGGGAAGGAGATGGAACTTTCCTCTCGGCCCCCTGGAGGAAGTTTTGAAAAAGATCAAGGGAAATGGCAAGGCACTGAAAAAAAAAAAAAATTGGCCTAAAACGGATACCAACAAAGCCAGAAAGGAGATTGTCGCCTTCTGCCCTAGGGAAGGGGGAGCTGGAAGGTTCTGGGCTGAGACTGGCCAAGAGGATTTGACTGCTCCAGAGCTGTCAAAACTTCATACATTATATCTACATAGAGGATGGGGTGAGAATAGGGGTAGAGAATTGTGTATATTTAATGCTTCACAGAAAAGGGATAGGAGGGTTCTTGGTAACTCTTTTGGCTTCCTTTTTAAGGGAATAAGTTTATTAGAAACTTCTAAGCATGGGATGCTTTCTATGCACCTGTGTAAGGACAGTCAGTGGCATGAAGATTTACACTTCACCTGGCCTGATAGTGTGCCATCTTTGAAGGCCTGGAGGGTACAGATTCACAGTTCACCAGTAAGACTGAACAGTTGCAGAGCCTGGAACCAGCACAGCCAAAAATACCACTATGACAATCTCTGACACTAAATTCCAGGGGCTTAGGGAGACAACAGTTGTAATAAGTGTAGTAGTAGATCAGCTAGGCAGGATTGACCTCAGCTGTAGTGAGTTCAAGACACTAAAGTTTAAGGTGCTTATTTGGATACTCCTAGTCCTTTAGGCTTTCCCTAGAGCCTATGAGTTTGGCTTCAGCCTACATAACACTCCCACCTTAAAGAAGGAAGTAGATTTGATTGCTGGTAATAGCCATAGGTATTTTCATCCTGAGTATTGAGGTAAAGCCATAGACATCTATGGCCATTTCAAGAGTGCAAACCACGTATGTCCTGCAGGTCTCTTCTAGGTAAGTGAAAAGTTGAAAATTCTGCCCAGGAGTGCGTAGGTAGATAGAAGGTTTTGTATCTGAGGATAAGTGCAAAAAAGTTGAGCTGAGACTGGTCTCCTTTCCATCTGGCTGTTATGGTTGTCATGACCATGGTTGTTATGGTGCTTGAGTGACCTTGTCCCTGATCTTTTGGACTTGTGAAAGATGCTTGGCTTGTCACTGATTTTGGATTTCCTCTTCTGTCCTCTGTTGAATATCAGATAACATCTTTGGGATAGGCACATGGTATTAAGAATGACAGGTGCAAGGGAACTAAGTCTGGCCATGTCTGATACAGGGCATGTTTGTTGGGCATGTCCTTCTTCTGGGCCAGCAGAGAACACAGGAGGTCACACAGGACAGGGTGTTTTATAGCTCTTTGCTATAAAACTTTTTTTTTTTTTTTTGAGTAAGGGTCTTGCTTTGTCACCCAGGCTGGAACTCATAGGCTCAAGCAATCCTCCTAGTTCAGCCTCCTGAGTAGCTAGGACTACAGCTGCATGCCACCTCACCTGGCTATTTTAAAAATTTTTTGTAGAGACAGGGTCTCGCTATGTTGCCCAGACTGGCCTTGAACTCCTGGCCTCAAGTAATCCTCCTGCCTTGGCCTCCCAAAGTGCTGGGATTATAGGCATAAGCCACAGTGCCCGGCTAATTTATTTATTTATTTATTTTTTGTAGAGACAGAGTCTCACTGTGTTGCCCAGGCTGGTTTGCGCATTCTTTCTACTGATTAAGTGTTAGTCTTGACCCCTAAGAAGAAGGGAAATGGGAGGGATTGTTAATGTTGCTGCTCCTTTAAGGAGAAAATCCATACTAGGAGGGTTCCTGAATAGGAACAGAATTTCAGGGACTACTTTAAGAAGTAGTCTGGTCTTTTTTATGAGTGCACGCATCTCATAATTATGAAGCAGTTCCATACCCTTGGACAGCTAGATCTGTTAGCCTATTCCAGCCATGATCTCTCTACATTCCTTCACATAGCTTAGCCAAGAGTTTTGTCACAGTTGCCTGGGCATGGGGCATCTGGGCCCCAGACTGTGTCTGGATTGCCATTTCATCTTCAACAGCGGAAGCCCTTCTCCCCTCCTCCATCTGGTAGGATTCAGTGTCCCAGGGAAGACTCAGTGCTGACTGGTTGGCTGGCAGTGAGAGTTTGGCCTTATAAATAGCTCTGATGACGGCCTGTGCTTGCTGCCCTCCTTCTAGCTTACAGCTGGCAGGGTCAGGTTCTTTCTGTCTACTACACTCAGGACCATTCCCCAAACTGGGCTTTGCACCCATTCATTTGTTCATTTATTCTGCAAACACACATTTGTCAAGCACTAATATAATCACTGCATATATAGCCCAGTAATTAAGAAGCAATGGCAGACCTGGGTTTGAATCTTGGCTTTGGCACTTCTGGGTGACCCTGTGCAAAATACTTAATCTCCCTGAACTTAAGGGTTCTTTTCTGCAAATGGGAGAGGAGCGGGGGAGGGGGGGGTAGTATTAAATGATCACATAAGAATATTGTAAAAATTAAATGAGATAATAGTATGTTCAAGCTATTCATCACAGAGCTTGACAACTACTGTGTTACTATAGGGCTTGCTAAATTTTAGCTGTTAGTGAGGTTGCATAAGTGGATCAGAGATGGTTCTTGCCTTTGAGGAATATGGAAGCCAGGTAAAAATCTAGACTACAGTGTCATGCTAAAATGGAGTCTTGGTCCTTCATTCATTTCAGCTGAATTTTTGCTTTTCTCTTTTAAAGATCTTGCCCCGTCTTTTTCCCCTTGAAAACCAAATGAAACCTGTCAACCCACAATTTATGTTTTTCCTGGGTGCGTCTCCAAAATCTTGGCTTAATAAACCTCCTTTGATTGAGATTTTTGCCTCAGTCATTTATTTGGGTCAACAAACCTAAGCTTCATTCCCTCCTGTCCACACTTCCAGAGAATAGGTCTATTAAGCTATACCATCAGTCTAGAGGACCCTATTCTGCCTTAGTTCTCCTGAGAGGTCAGGGAGGTGGAGCTTTCCTCTGAGAGCATCCCTGTTAGGTGGTCAAAGATGCAGCCCAGCAATCTGTCACTCTAAGATTGCTGTGACCTGGGGTGAGAGGTGCTGGCTGGGGTCTCTTGTAGCTGGAACAATTTAGAATTCCAAGTTGTCCCTCCCACTGCCTGAGAAGGGAGTCAGGCTCCAGAGCTCATAGGGCAGTAATTGCCCCAATTTGGGGGCTGGGCTGTTGCAGAGCCACCTTCCTTCATGACTACTGACTACTGTCTTCAATCAGGAATCCTGTCAAGTGTGCCAGGATAATTGATGTGGGTCTCTAGCCCCTGACTCACCCCCAGGCCCCAGCTCCTCCACCCCAAAGTTTGACCCCTGTTGTCTCTTTGTTTCTTCCTTTTAAGTTGGTGCCAGTGATGTGATGTTTTTGGGAGCTGTAGAAAGTTGACCGTAACCAAGAGCAGCGGTTAAAAAAGAGCCGATTCTCTAGCTTCCTGGCGGTCTTTTGACTCCCATTTTCTGTTCTGCGTTTTTGATTTAGCAAGAAGCAAACATCCTAGGTGCCCTTGGGTGCACCTCTTACGCCCATCTGAGCAGACTTTATTCCTCCAGTGCTCATAGGCATTCCCATCCTTGCTCACAGCTGAGTGGATTGACTGTAAACTCTCCTTGACGCCCTCCTTCCCCATGCATGATGGGACTCCCCTATCATTCTGGTTAGAATGAGGAGGGTGGGTGGGACACTGCCTGAGATCCAGGTGGGGAAAGCCTGGCTAGGACTTGCTGCAAGCCCTGACTTGGTCTATGGGAGCGCCCCCTCACCTCTGTGCAGAACCAAGGATCAGAGCTGCAAGCAAAGCCGGAAACAAAAGACTGGGAACAAACTTGCCATCTGGCTGAGAGGCAGCAACACAAAGGTACTGGCTGCATAATTTATCACCGGGAAGCTCCTGGCTCCAGGCAGCACCTTTTTTGGGGGAGAGGGAGCTTCCCGGTGTCTGGGTGTAGGGCCAGGCAGGTACAGAGTAGGATATTGGGAGAGACACCTGATTAGCATGTGAAATAAAGAAGCTGCAAGGTTGTAAGTGCCTCTAGTGATCTCTCCAAGCTCAGCAGCTCCACTTTCTGGGAGTAGGGGAGTGCTCCAAGTGTTTCCTTCCCAAGGCCCCAGCCTTGGGAGCTCGACTGCCACCACCTTGTGGGCATGAATGAGGACAAGAGACAGCTTCTCTGTTGGATTGACTTCAGCCTTCTAGAGACCAAATGGTGAGGCCAGGTCATAATATCCACAAGCCTAGCAAATAAGAAAGGGGAGATTCCATCCTTCCACTCTCCCTACCCCAGGCAGTTTAAATAAGAAGTTTCAACTATAAGCTCAGAGAGGCAATAAAAGTGAATGGCTCTACAATGTATCTTCCCCAAATAAGAATTTCCGTGGTCCTGGAAATGATCTTCTCTAGTGACCATTTCTGTACCACAAACTGGGACATGTAGTCTAAGAAATACAAATATACCTTTGGAGCAGTTAACATTTTTAAGGCTTTGCTGTATCCCTGACTCTGTGATAAGCATTTAGTGTGTGTTATCACATTAACTCCTCACAAGATCCATATGAGGTAGGTACTGTTAGATTCCTGTCTTTATAGATGGGAAACTGAGGCTCAGAGAAGTTTGCTGTTACACAGCTAGTGAGTAACTGAGGCAGGATTTGAACCCAGAGTCTAAGCTGTTAACCGCCCAACCCATACTACCTCTCAGAACAGAATATCTTACATCCAGGCTATCCCAGAAGATCTAGGCTGGGAAGAGATTGGATTTACCTGTCTCTGTTTTCACACCTCTTCTGCTCAGGGAATCCCTGTGCATAAGGAGTTACTTTTCAGGTGTTTTTGGTGGAGAGAAACTTTAAAAGGCTCCCAGAAAATGTGGTTCGTTGTTCCCCGAAGGCACATGTTACTGTGTGGACCTTGCATTTTGAAATGCAGGGGAAGAGGAAAGCAATATTTGGAGCAGCCCTTCACAGAGCACAGCCATGTGCAAACCCTGTTGGATTTGTGAAATTTGTTGACAGCTTCCAGGTAGGGCAAGTAGAATTTTGAAGATCTGCATAGAGGCAGCCTAGGATCAGCCACATTACTGGGTTGAGAGAGAGGACATATCCAGATGAAGATAATGGGGTTAGTAATAACGCCAGTAATAACAGCTGCTTACTATGGACCTCATGTGTATTATCTCATTTGGACCTCCCAGCAAGCCTATGAAACAGATGCTTTTATTACTCCTATTTTACAAAAGAGGAAACTAATCCATTTCTGAAATGCTCTGTACTTTAGGTTCTGAATTCTGTCTTCTATACCTGCCTCCTAAGAATTAGTTAATAATTAGGCAAGGATAAAGGATACCATGCACCTCAAGCTCCTCTAGAGAAAGGCAATAAAACAGGACTCTTGCCACCACGTTCTCTTCCACCTCCTCTGTGGTTATTCACAGCACCAACAACTCAGGGGGTGCCACTGCTGGTTGGTACACAATAGGGTTTTTAGACATCTCAAGTCCTGAAATAGAGGTCTTAATCATAATAGGGTGGCTGTATAAGAAAGTTCTGGGGTGAGTCAAATCTATAATAGTAATAGCAAGAGCCATGGTTTATTGAATACTTCCTATGTGCCAAGCATTATGCTAAGTGCTTTTATGAGTTAACTAATTTAATTCTCATAACATCCAAATGAGGTAGGGGCTCTTATTATCCCAGTTTTCCTGATACAAAACTAAGGTATAAAGAGATTAAATATCTGTCTAGGGTCAGACAGCTAGGAACTAGCAGAGCCAGGATTTGCACCCTGGTGAGTTTTGTTACCATGTTCTTAACGTTATGCTCTTCTGCCCCATAACTTTGGAGGCTGACCATTAAGGACTTCTTTTCTGTGTGTAAGAGTGGCAAAAGAGGGCTGAACTTGCAGAGACCGGTAATCATGTGTCTGATGGTGTCTTTTTTGAGAGGGCACACTAAGGAGAAGACTTCACCATGTAGATTTTCAAACCAGCCAAGTAAAGCTGGCCTCTAAGAATCAGAGGAATAAAAGGGACCATGGGACAGAAATAAGTAGAGTCATGGCATGTCAGTTTCACAGCCTGATGATATAGAAGTGAGTGGAACTCTTGTAGGAGAAGGGAATAAACTTGACCTGGATAGGACTAGGAAGGTGCCTTGCAAAGGAGAAGATTCCAGTTCTTTTGAGTACTGGTTAGGTAAGAAATAATTACTTTTATTTTGGATATCCTAGGCCTCTCTCTTCCTTTGACTCCAGCTCTCACAAGACTCTAGAGGAATGTATCATTCATTCATTCATTTAGCAAAGTTGTATTGATCGTCTACTACATACCAAGCGTTGAACTATGCACTGTGAATACAAATACAAAGCTATATATCACACAATTCCAATTGCCAAGAAGCTTCTAGTCTAGTAAGTGAACAATACAAAGGGCTTCTGGGGCAGAGAGCAGGGGCTTCTAACTCCACCTGAGCCGAATGGTTCCAGGTGGGACAGTGTCAGAAGGGGGCTCACTTTCCAGCCGCCTCTTGCTGCCAGCTACTTAGCACTTACTTTTCTTGTTTTGGTACTATTTCCTAGGCGGGCTCTACCCTCTCACACAGAGGCTGTTTATAGATCTCTCCAGACTCTGGGTATCTCTTGGATGAAGTTAGGTCTGTTCCCAGGTGGCTCCTTGCTGTCACTCCTTTCAGTTTTGTCATTTTGTCTTGCTACATGGGCTTCCCCTTCAGTGAGAGATGCTTACTGAGTAGGCTGCCCAAGGAGGTGAAATCAGTGGATTTGTGCCTTGATTAGCCTGGGGACAAATCCACTGAGTCATTTCAAATAACTTATCCTCATTAAATAAGGTTTATATCCTCACCATGGTTGCCGGAACCAGTGGACAAGAGGAGAGAGGAGGGCTATAGCGTGTTATAAGAAAAACGTCCTTCACTTACGAGTGATGATCCCTTCCTTGCCCATTGTAATCCTAATCCCCTCCACGCTGGGATAGCTGCCATGCTCCAGAACACTCACAGGCACTCCTTAAATCTTCTTATCTCTGGTTCAACCTGAAAAAGCTGCTCTGTAGCTGTGTGTAGTCAGTGTCCACCCAAGTGCCTCCACGTGACAGGTGTGGTCCACCTTCAGCTGAGCATTCAATGGAATGGTGGAGAGCAGTACCTCTGGACACTTTAGTGTGCATCGCTGTCACCTGGAAAGCTTATTGAAAGTCTAGGTTCTGAGATCACACTTAAAGAATAATAAACTTCTAAGAGTCAGAATGGGGCTGTCATTCTGGCTCTTCTATTTACCTCATGACCTTGGTCAAAGCTGGTGACTTTACCTGTTAAATGGGCACTACAGTAACTGCTAAGGGTTATTGTAATGATTAAATGAGAATATGCATAAGTAGAATATGCAAAGAATATGCAAAAGTAGCTTGCAAACTAAAGAAAAACCGCAAAGTATAGTTATTTGTTATCAGAGGCCTTGTTCCTTCCAGACCAACATAACACTGAGGCACTGGTTCAAAGTGCTGGGACTTCAGACTTCCCCTGCTTTACTACTTTACCTTAGGGCAAAGGAAATTGATCTTTACCATAGCAGTTACCAAAAGGAGAGGTCACTGTTTGAGCTCACAAACTCACTGCATATTTGCTAATGGAGAATGCATAAAAGACAAGGACCCAGAAGTTGTAAATTTCCCTTTTTGACTTTGGGGTTTTGGAGATTCTCACAATATTAATACCATTTATTGGGAAGCAGTATAATCACCTGCCTGGGTGAGAATGCTGGCCCCAACCCTTAGTAATAGTGTGATCTGTCTGCAGACTTAACCTTTCTGTGCCTCATTGTCCTCAGCTGTAAAGTGGTGATAATAACAGTGCCACCTTCAAGGGTTGTTGAGAGCATTCAGTGATGTAGCACATGAAAAGTACTTAGGAAAGTACTTGGAGGGCACCTGGTAAGTACTCAATAAATGATGGTTGTATTATTATGAAGCTTTTGCTGTGTGCCAGCCCTCTGCTAAGCACTTTACATGGATTATGTAATTTAATCCTTTTTTTTTTTTTTTTTTTTTTTCAGACAGGGTCTCACTCTGTCACATAGGCTGGAGTGCAGTGGTGTGATCAGAGCTTACTGTAACTACAAACTCCTGGGCTCAAGCGATCCTCCTGGGAGGCTAGGACTACAGACACCCACCACCATCCTGGCTATTTTTTTCTATTTTTTGTAGAGGCGGGTTCTCGCTATGTTGTCCAGGCTGGTCTCACTTCAGCCTCCCAAAGTATAGGGATTACAGGCATGAGCCACTGTGTCCAATCTAATTTAATCTTTACAAAGCCCTTTGAGGTAGAGCTACTAGTATTCCCATTTTGTGGATGAGGAAACTGAGGCTTGGAAGCATTAACTAACTTGCTCAAATTTGTAGAATTAGTGGTAAAACCAAGATTTGAACCTTAGTCTCTCTGGTGGCAGAATCTGTGCTGTCTGCTGCTGCTATGTTAGTGTGTCAGGTATACCAGATGGATGTTTCCCTTCTTTCCTTTAAAAGAAAGCAGTGAGAAATTGGCAAGGTGGCTGAGGTAGGGAAGGTGAGATATAAATGGTGAGATTTTGGTTAACCTCTCAGGAAGGTCCCATAAGCACATTAAAATGTGTCCCAAAAGCAGGATGACTTTATGACCAAAGATAGTGAACATCTTGAGGAGAGACTTTTCCTTGTTGAATTGCACTAATGGGACAGCTAGAGCCCCAAGCCCCTGGAGGCCAAGGGAGCTTGCAGTGTGGCTGGCAAACAGCTTTCAAGGCCAGAAGTGTAGCTGAGTGTTCTAATTCAGCACTTCTTAAAATGAAGGCTGCATTTTGCCACCCACAGTCATTGTTTCCTTTCTTTGCTCACCATTCTTTTACTTAAAAAGGGTTAAAAACTGCCTTTATAATGACAGCCAGGACTTGAGTGAAAAGGCAGAATTCCACCTCTGGGGACCCAGAGGGGCAGCAATTGTCCAGAAGAGTTGGCTTTTTGGAGTATAATGTGTCTGTTTACTGTATGAATGCCCAAGTCGAGGGTCTGCCTGACCGGTGGCTGCCTGACCTTCGGTGCCGGTGCCGCAGGGCAGCAGCAGTGCTGAGTTGGAGATGTTGATTTGACATGCAGGAAGTTGTGACTCTTCAGCTGCCTGCAACTAACTTCATGCCCACCGGATGGAATGTTTTATTCCTGAAGTCAGCACAGGGAAATCAGGACTTCTGTTATCGCTCAGCCAAAGGTGGGGGTGGGGCCCTAAAAAAAAAAGGAACAGGACTGAAGGCTGTTCTCTACCTTCAGTGTTCCTTTTCACCTGCACACAGCCCCGGGCTCTGCTGTTCTTGCTCTCCCCATTCTGGTACTCAGATTCTTAAAATCAAGGCCTTTTGGAAAAACTTAACCCTCACATCCCTGCACCCTCAAACCCCAGCCTCCATTATTGAACATCTTTGGTGTGCCAAGGCATGAGGTTAGTTTCTTCCACCTTTATTTTCTTGTCCAATCCTTGTGGCTTTTTTACAAATGAGAAAACTGAGGCTCAGGGAGCTGAGTGACTTGCACAAGGTCACATGGCTGGCCAGTGGAACCCAGATCAGTCTGCTCCGCATCCAGTGCTTTTTCCTCTTACTGCTCTCTCCAAAGCTCCCCTTCCTGTCACTCCTTTTATTCTGAACTCCCCTCTGGTGCATCCCTACTCCCTGCTGTGTGTGGCTAGCAGTATTTCTCAACTTCTATTGACATTTTGGGCCAGATAATTCTTTGTTGTGGGGGCCTGTCTGTGCATTGTGGGATGTTTAGCAGCATCCCTGGCTTCTACCCACTAGATGCCACTTGCACCACCAATCATGACAACCAAAAATGTCTGCAGACAAATGTCCCTGGGGGGGGGCAGACTATCCGGGTTGAGACCCACTGGTTTAGCCTTATCCTTCCTCGTCACCGCGACTCCCCATGAAGGGGGATCTGTGTGTTGGGGAGCCCCAACACATGGAGTGTGAGTAAACATTTTGCTGTTTAATCCAGCCAGAGTTCCCCAAAGGGGTGTCTGTAGCTATGATGAGCCTGTCATACTACCGAAGTTCCTCAGGCTCTGTTTTCCAAGATCCGAGTCCGAAAAGCCCTTTTCCCTTCTTAGAGCTCAAAACAGTCTGGAAAGAATGGGGCTGGGGCTGGGGCAGGGGTGGCAGCTGGGTCTTCAGTGCTTCCTGGGGAAGAATCCTTTGCCCTGCATTTGCAGAGAGACCTGGAGAGACAGGAGCACTGGGCTTGGGGTGAGGCTTTCCTGTGAGGTATAGAGATGCTGCACCTCCCAAACAGACCCTCCTTGGCATCTGCAGGAAATCTTGCATCTTTTCTAGGGCAGCTGAGTCCTGTAACATGTGGAGGGGGCGGAAGACGCCTTAGTTAAGAATCTGGTGAAAGCTGTGGTCCCTCATCCCAGAAATGCACATTTTACACTGTAGCTTCAGGGGTTCACAGA
Organism: Daubentonia madagascariensis; assembly: GCA_023783475.1. Classification (NCBI taxonomy): domain Eukaryota; kingdom Metazoa; phylum Chordata; class Mammalia; order Primates; family Daubentoniidae; genus Daubentonia; species Daubentonia madagascariensis. The sequence goes on from JAKFHU010000403.1 coordinate 1,172,838, forward strand.
TCCCAAAGGCCATCCCTCTCTCCAACCATTGCAGTTAGGAAGCTCTGCCTTGTGCTCATACTTACCCTTGGGGTTGAAGTGGAGAGGGAGGGGTCTAGAGCTTTCTCCTTGTTTTTGGAGGGCATAGCAGCATACCTTTTCATTCTGGGCCCTAGGCTAGTCCAAATAATTGTAATGTGAGGCAAGGATGTACACCAAGGAGATGAACCAGAAGAGAGAAGCTGGGCCAGGTAAATAGTAAAGGAAGAGAGATGGCTCCTTCCCTGTTCCAGCCCAGCCTGAGAGCAGGGCACAGCTGAGGGGAGGAAGAGGAGAAGAAAGCAAGGGAGAGAGATGAGCAATGAGTGGTGGCCCCCTCCTTCCCCAGCTGCGAGCAGCCTAGCCCAACGGGTTGGATGAATGCTGGGAAGGGGGAGAGTGACCCTGGCAGAACCCTTTGTTCCAGCTGAGGCTGGAGCAGGGCACTGAGCCATTCACACGCCATCCCAGGGCATCCTGCTGGGCACTCTGGGGAGGGGGCATAGCAGCCAGTCATGGGACTTGGCCAGGCAGATAGCTCGATGCTCAATAGGGAAACCCAGCTGCATGCTGCCTAAGCTGGGGGAGGGGCTGCATCTGCCAGCCTTTGTCAGGGCTGTGGCTTATGCCACAGACAGGAAGAGCCTGACTGGTCTCAGTTACTCTGCCTTGAGGTGGCCTTGTCCCCTGCCCTTCCGGCCCCACTCCTCCTGGTCACCCTCCCCAAAAGTAACATCTGACTAGAGGACTCACAGCAGCCCATGCTGCTTCCTGCTGCCTTGTATGGATTCCTTATCCTAAAGAGCCTCCAGCATTTTAATTCCACTATTATTTCCTGCCCTCCCTGGCCAGCATCCCACGGTCTGGTCCAGGACACAGGCAAAAGCATCCATATCGTGACCTAATTTTGGAGAAAAGGATATGGAGGCCTCTCAGCATCATCCCTTCTGTCCCCTGTTCCCCTTCTCCAACAGCGCCAACCCTCTAGGTGGCATCATTTGTCTCTGGGCCTTTGGAAGTGCTGTGCAAAAAGGCCCTGTCATAGAGGAGGTCACCAGGACTGTTTGTGAGCCCAATGTCAGAGGCTATCTTCTGGACCATTTATGCCCTGGAGGAAGGGGGAAGGCATGGTTACATCGTCCACATCTTCCTTGCAGTGTCACTGGCTCCCTAGGTGACAGTGCTGAGGACTAGGCTCTTCTACCTTTCCCTCCGAATGGGCTTTGGTTGAGCAGGACCTGAGCCCTCACTGGTTGCTTTTCTCTCTGCCCAGGCCTGGCCAGCAGCCCTGAGTGTGCTTGTGGTCGGAGCCACTTCACGTGTGCAGTGAGTGCCCTCGGCGAATGTACCTGCATCCCTGCCCAGTGGCAGTGTGACGGAGACAATGACTGCGGGGACCACAGCGATGAGGACGGATGTAGTAAGTACCTCCCCAGGGGAAAGAGGAGGTGGCGGAAGAGGGGCCTGGGGGTGGAGGCAAGGACAAGGCTGATGGGGTGTTCTGGGTATCTACTGTGTCAGACTCAGAAAGCTGGACTCTTGCAAGGGTGATGGATATTGACAAGCGGGTAGTTTCTTCACAATATATATGGCTCCAACCTTCCCATATTTCTTTGGATTGGTTCATGCATATATGTTTAATAAAACAAACTTGGAAACAAGTAAAAAGAAAACACTCTTGAAACAACAGGTAGTCTCTTTAAATAGATCTCTCTGTATTTAGGTAAAGATATGTTTGTGTATGTGTACTGCATATTTGTGCATTTTAAAATTTATATACTATACAGGGATATAGATTATTTCCATGTTTCTTATTTTGGTATTTTGTATAATCACACCTTTTTTAATAACATAAACTTTGTAAGAAATCTCCTATTCTCTTTAAATCTCCCTTTTCCCCCAGCACAGCAACATTTGGACAATAAGCCAGGGTGACCTGTCTTTGATATATAGAAATATCCCCACTAAGCCAGTTGTCTGGGTTTAGGGGTGCAATCTCTAACCTACCTGCAGCATCTGTGTCTGAGGGTGGCTAATTAGTCTAATGAGAATGAAGCTATAACCTGGGCCTCGTTAAACCTAACCAGTTCAGCTAATTGTGTTAATGATAAATGCTTCACTTTCATGTAGTATTTTCCTATGTGTTATCTCAAAAGGTCTCTGTGAACCGAGTATAATTATCCCCATTGTACAGAGAGGATAAATGACTTGCTCAGTGTGATAATGACTTGTAGAACTAGAAATTGAACCCAGGTGTTTCAGTCATCCTTTCGTAAGAGGAAAGGAGAGAAAAAAGCACTTCTTTCTCTTGCTTCTATTTTTCTTATGTTTTCTTAGTGGCTTTGAGTTCTTTGGGTTGTTCTTCTTGCCTGCCCTGTGAATCCCATACCACGATTCCCTTCTGATACTCTCTCTTCTTAGCTGAAGTTTCTGCTTAGCTTCTCCATCAGCTGGGGGCAGGCCTAGGAGTCTGTGAGGAAGGACTGTAAGGTACACGGGGGGATTTGGAACAAGAGGTATTGGAAAAGGATTTCTGGCCAGTTAAGCCTGCCTGAGTAAGTATACCAGATTGATTCACTTTTCCCTTCTTTTCCTGGGATGCAGTGCTGCCCACCTGTTCCCCTCTTGACTTTCACTGTGACAATGGCAAGTGCATCCGCCGTTCCTGGGTGTGTGACGGGGACAACGACTGTGAGGATGACTCGGATGAGCAGGACTGTCGTGAGTGTTGGCAGGGGCCAGGCGGACTCCATCAGGCTCTGCTGGGAAAGGATTCTCAATCAGAAAGTGATGCCCCAGGCCCACATGAACCCTTGGGTTTTCAGCTCTTTGTCCTGTCCTTTCACTTCCTCTCTTGGTCAGATGAGCCCACAAGAGGCGGCCACTTCCTTTGGAGCCCCTGGGGCAGCATTGGAGCTACTTGGCTGCTCCGGAAGACTTTATGTCGGGCTTTCAGGCACCGGCCCCCACTGCCTGCAGCAGCCTGACTGCTCTCTGCCCACAGCCCCCCGGGAGTGTGAGGAGGACGAGTTCCCCTGCCAGAATGGCTACTGCATCCGGAGCCTGTGGCACTGCGATGGTGACAATGACTGCGGTGACAACAGCGATGAGCAGTGTGGTGGGTGGCACTTGGCAGGGAGGCAGGGTGGCCAATGGGCAACCTGGCCGTGGGAGGAGATAGCAGCAGTGGCCCTAGCATTGCCAAACCTTGAACTGCCTCAGGTGTCTGGGGCAGCTGGATGAAGGCAGGAGGGGCAGAGCAGTTGAGGCCCTCCCAGAAGCGGTGGACCAGGACCCTGAGGCCCAGTCTCTGCAGGGCCTCAGCTTTCCCTGGAGAGTTGGCACCAAATCTGGTGGGGGTCTTTCAGGGGCTGGGTCAGAACCCCCCAGGGCCAATGAGGTGGGGAGTCAGGGAGGTGGGTAAGAGGGTTGCCTGTGGGGCTCCCTCAGGATTGCTGTCCTGTTGCATCCCCCCAGACATGCGCAAGTGCTCTGACAAGGAGTTCCGCTGCAGTGATGGAAGCTGCATTGCTGAGCACTGGTACTGCGATGGTGACACCGACTGCAAAGATGGCTCTGACGAGGAGAGCTGTCGTGAGTGGCCCCAGACCTCTGGCTGTTGGGCTGAGCGGGGGCAGAGTGTTCTGTCCCATGGGCTAAGGGAGAGGCTGAGGGGTGTATGTACAGTGGCCAAGGAGGGTGGGTGCTTAAGAAGCAGCTCCTCATAGTCTGAGGTAGGATGGGAGCGGGTTCCCCAGGTGGGAAGGGAGGGCTCCCTTTGGTCCACCTAAATATGGGAGTCTATAAGTGAAACCCGATTACATGTCACTTGAGGGAGGTACCTTGCCTGAGCTTCTTGCCCCTTTGAGGAATTAGGGCCCCTCTCCTCTGTCCAGGCCTAAGTGTTTGCCCCTCCCCACCCCTTCCTTCCTTCCAGCCTCAGCAGTGCCAGCACCCCCCTGCAACCTGGAGGAGTTCCAGTGTGCCTACGGCCGCTGCATCCTTGATATCTACCACTGCGATGGTGATGATGACTGTGGAGACTGGTCGGACGAGTCTGACTGCTGTGAGTGCTCTGGCCAGCTGGGAGGAGGGGGGAACTCCTGGGGTGGCAAGGGACAGGTGCCAGCTGGGACAGGAGCTCAAGGGAGGAGTTTCTGGATTCCCCAGTCACTCCTGGGCAGAGATGGAGAAGCTGGGGAGCTGGGGTTGTGGTTTTCTGGTCTGCCAGGGGACACTGTGTGCGCAGACTGGCTAGAGACAGAAATGTTGTGTTCCCTCAGCTTCCCACCAGCCCTGCCGCTCTGGGGAATTCATGTGTGACAGTGGCCTGTGTATCAACGCAGGCTGGCGCTGTGATGGTGATGCAGACTGTGATGACCAGTCTGATGAGCGCAACTGCAGTGAGTAGAGGAATGGCACCAAAGGCTGGGCTGGGGCTAGGGGGAGGGGTTGTAGAGCCGAAGAGAGCTTTACCAATAAAGCTTGAAGACATACTGGAGAGGATCACCATGTACAGTTGTACAGGTTATCCACTGTTCAGAGGCACTATGTCTAAAGGGATGCCAGTCACAACAGACGTCAGATTTACATACTCATCATAGCAGTTTTCTGGCAGGTGGCAGTAAAGTGTCTTGAGGAAAGGGCACCTTTTTCTGATTCACACAAAGTTGCTATAGAGACCAGTTGTGACCCTGGTGTCAAGAAGAGTGGCATGGGTGCTGACATAAAGTGCGGCTTTGGGTGGCAGAGTAGAGTTTCAGGCTGAAATGGGGCCAGGCTTTCATTAGGCCTTTGCTTTGCCCAGCCACTTCAATGTGTACAGCGGAACAGTTCCGCTGTCGGTCAGGCCGCTGCGTCCGCCTGTCCTGGCGCTGTGATGGGGAGGACGACTGTGCAGACAACAGCGATGAAGAAAACTGTGAGAACACAGGTGGGGTCTCCCAGGGGTACCCCAGGCTCCTTAGCCTATAGCTGGGGTAGGGGACGGGGTAGAAAGAGAGTTACTACTGCCTTTCCATTTGGGTCAAGGTGAGGCTCTATTCAGATCTTTCCCATGGCCTGGATTTTTCCTGCCCTTCCCAGTTACCAGTGTCAAATCCAGGTGCATCGTTGACCTGCAGCCTTATGGCCTGGAACACAATATCGGGGCCGTGAGTTTTGATGGCCGCTCATACTCTAACACACAGCCAGTGTTTTCTCTAGCTGGCAGCCCCCACGCCCATTCCCCTGGCCACACCTGGTACTGGGTGTCTGGATACGCCTTTTTATCCTGCCCCATATCCCTTACCATCCCACTGTGGTGTCCTGGGGAGAAAACAAATACAGACATCCACCCAGCCCTGTCGGAGCTGTTTCCTGCCTTGGACCCCAACCCTCCCACCTTGAGTGTCATCTGTCTCCAGCTCACCCTAGAAAATGACAGGCTCCCCTCTTTTTGTTGACCCAAGCCCTACCCTGCTGTCACCTGATTCTCCTCTCTTCCCTCTTTTCTGCCCTCCCTCTCTAGGAAGCCCCCAGTGTGCCTCGGACCAGTTCCTGTGTTGGAACGGGCGCTGCATTGGGCAGAGAAAGCTGTGCAACGGGGTCAATGACTGTGGTGACAACAGCGACGAAAACCCACAGCAGAACTGCCGTGAGTGTCCCCATTGGGCGGACCTGGCCCATGGTTTGTGGCCAAACCCCACCCATAGGGTTCAAAGGGAATCCTCCCTCGGGACTCTTGCAGCTTTGGGAGCTGTTCTTCGTGGTCCAGGTGGAATGCCAAGTTGGCTGTCTGGGGGAGGATTCTGGGCTCAACTCCCAACTCTGGCTTGGCTGGCGCAGGGCCCCGGACGGGTGAGGAGAACTGCAATGTTAACAACGGTGGCTGTGCCCAGAAGTGCCAGATGGTGCGGGGGGCAGTACAGTGTACCTGCCACACAGGCTACCGGCTCACAGAGGATGGGCACACGTGCCAGGGTGAGCTGAGGCCTGGCTTGCAGCAGAGTCAGGACGCTGGGCAGGGGCAGCAGGCAGGCAGCTATTTCCTGTGGGTCAGGCATTTGAAGGACATGACTTCATTTCATCATCACAATAATCCTAGGAGGTGGGGATCATCCCTTCCATTTGACAGATGGGGAAACTGAAGCTCATAGAGGTTAAGTAACTTACCAAAGGCCACATAGCTGGTGAGTAGCAGAGTTGGGATTCCAGCCCAGGTCTGCATGACCTCAAAGCCCTTAACTACTTGTTACACAGCCTGCCCACTAGGTCTGGAGAGTAGATGAGGATGTGGGCAGAGGAGCAGCTAGTCACCCTGGGAGTTGGGGGTGGGAGGATGGCAGAAGGGAGATCTCCTGACTTGCCCGGTGTTCACAGATGTGAATGAATGTGCCGAGGAGGGATATTGCAGCCAGGGCTGCACCAACAGTGAAGGGGCTTTCCAATGCTGGTGTGAAACAGGCTATGAACTACGGCCCGACCGGCGCAGCTGCAAGGCTCTGGGTAAGGGGTGTTGGCATTTGGCTGGGTGAGCAGAGGGCTGAGCATGGAGAAAGGCCAGTTGCTCTGGTGCCCAGGGACGTCCTGAGAGGTAGAGAGATTTCCGTCACGGTAAAGTGCGAGTTGCATTCTGGGCCCCAGGGAAACCCAAGTGGAGTAGGAGAGTATAGTTTGGAGGTTGCCACTCTTCTTGTACTGATGCCAACAGTGTGGGACATGCCCTAGTGGGCAAAGGGCTCCATCTGTCAGCTGAGGACCTGGGGGTACATGCTGATGGATACCAGGCGCAGCTCTGAAGCCCAGTGGGGGCCCCGTTTCTATGTCATGTCCCAGGGCCAGAGCCTGTGCTACTGTTCGCCAATCGTATCGACATCCGGCAGGTGCTGCCGCACCGTTCTGAGTACACACTGCTGCTTAACAACCTGGAGAATGCCATTGCCCTTGATTTCCATCACCGGCGTGAACTTGTCTTCTGGTCAGACGTCACCCTGGACCGGATCCTCCGTGCCAACCTCAATGGCAGCAACGTGGAGGAGGTTGTGTCTACTGGGCTAGAGAGCCCAGGTAGGGAACGAGGCCCCATGGGTAAGGGCAGGGCCACACCATGTGCAAAGCAACAGTGGAAGGAACAGGCTAGTGGTTTGCAAACCTTGGGCAGCAGAACGTCTTCCTCCAGTGAAATCTTAGATGGATATTAGTATATATTAATTTTATAAGTTCAAATGTAACATTTGCTCATTATTGAGCTCAGTGAGAATAGTGAGGCCATTCTAGTGAATGTTATAATTGGAATCAGATTTATGGATGACAGAGTTCTCTATCAGCCTTAGCATCTTGTTTGTTTCTGACTTTTGTTTTGTTTGCTTAGTATTAAGAATATTCTGATTGACTCAGATAAGTATATCCAAATATTTTATAGATTTGAAAAACAGCAGCACCTCACTTGGCAACATTGGGCTATTCTAAAAGCTGGTGAAGTGGGTTAGAATTTGGTATTGAGCACATTTGACTCAAATGATTATGGAACTTCTGAAATGCCTCTGCAAAAGCCTAGGTGACAATTTACAAACCCCTGAGTCAGTGCACTGGAGGACCCTGGGTGTAGGTCAGGGAGTCAGAATTCAGGAAGTGGGGTATGGTTGGCTGTGAGAAGAAAATGCAAGCCCTTGGACAGTTACTTGACTTTTCTGTGCCTCAGTTTCCTCATCTTCATGGAGATTATAGAACCTAGATCACAGAGTTGTGATGATTAAATGAGTTAGTGCATGTAAAACGGTTACAACAGTGCCTGGCCCAAGAAACTACTTCATGTAAGAGTTTGCTGTTGTTACTATGGCGCAGAGGAGCCCAGGCTGAATCCCTGACAATTTTCCACTGTCTGTTCTCACCAGGGGGCCTGGCTGTGGATTGGGTCCATGACAAACTCTACTGGACTGACTCAGGGACATCAAGGATTGAAGTGGCCAATCTGGATGGGGCCCACCGGAAGGTGCTGCTGTGGCAGAACCTCGAGAAGCCCCGGGCCATTGCCTTGCACCCCATGGAAGGGTGAGTTGTGTCTCAAGCTCCTGAATCCCTCTTGCTACCTCTAGGGACAGTTCCCAGGTCACCTGGGCCAGACTTTATGGAGGGGCATCCTCAGAGTGTGGTGTTAACAACATGGGCTTTGTACCCAGATACACCTGGGTCTGAGTCCTGGCTCTGCAGTAACTGCCTGTGTGGCCTTGGGCTGGTTAGTTAATCTCCCTCTGCCTCATTTACTCATTTCTAAATTGGTGATTTGAAAAAACATAGCCTACCTCATAGTTGTGTGAAGATTAAATGCATTTTAAGTAGCTTATGATACACATTAGATAAGTTGTAGATGTGTAGTATTTTTATTACTAGCTCATGGGGTTGAGCTAATTAATAACAACAATAATAATTGTTAATAATTATAACAATAATAGTTTTGTTGGTTTTTTATTGAAATTAATAAATAAGTCTCCTGAATTCAAGAAAAACTCTCCTGAAATGGATGTTCTTACCAGCTGGCTTTTAAAAATTCAATGCAGTCAATTGAGAAGGGTGTCTCTTAAGACCCTGCAGTTGTGTCAGCTATTTTAGAAGCACCGTGTGCATGCATGTGTGTGTATAAAAACAAAAGGCAGTGGAAGAGATTTTAAAAGAGAAGAAAGTACCTGTCCTAACTAATATTGCAATATATTGTCAATTCTACGGTGGTTGGGACTTTTGTCTGTTTTGTTCACTGCTGTATTTCCAGTGCCTAAGATATTGTGCCCTGCCCATAGAAGGTACTTAAAAAAAAATTGTTAAATGAATTAATGCCCTGTCTAAAGATATTTAGATTCAAACATTTAAAAACATTATATGGACCAAACAGTTGGAGTTAAATGGATAAAAGCCCCCTACCTGATTATTATCCTGGTTACCTGCCTGTCCTCTGTGCCTGCCTCTCAATTTCCTTTTCTCTCCTCCTAGTACCATTTACTGGACAGACTGGGGCAACACTCCCCGTATCGAGGCCTCCAGCATGGATGGCTCTGGACGCCACATCATTGCCGATACCCATCTCTTCTGGCCCAATGGCCTCACCATCGACTATGCTGGGCGCCGTATGTACTGGGTGGATGCTAAGCACCATGTCATCGAGAGGGCCAATCTGGATGGGAGTCACCGTAAGGCTGTTATTAGCCAAGGTGAGCCCCTTCCTTCACTCTCCTTCATCTTTCATCCTCTTTCCCCCATCTCCGCCCCCAGAAGCCTTGGCAGAGGGTGGGATTTGTGCAGTGGCCGGGCCTGGGCCCAGGGGCCATGGCAGGCCATGTCCAGACTGAGGTCTTGCTGGACTTTTCCCAGGCCTCCCGCATCCCTTCGCCATCACAGTGTTTGAAGACAGCCTGTACTGGACAGACTGGCACACCAAGAGCATCAATAGTGCTAACAAATTTACTGGGAAGAACCAGGAAATCATTCGCAACAAACTCCACTTCCCCATGGACATCCACACCTTGCACCCCCAGCGCCAACCTCCAGGTAAAAAACTGCCAACTGGCTAAGCCAGAGTAGCCTCAGGGTTGATGTAGCCTCTGGTGCCCCTGAGAACCTTCCTTGCACTTGTCATAGTTGCCATGTCTTCTGGTGGGGAAATCCAGGCTGGCACAGACATTTGCTCATTCCTCCCTCTGCTGGACATTCAGGGTTGTACAACATCAAGATTGCTTCACTGTTCCCATCTAATTCATGCAAACATTTACGGGGCGTCTCTTATGTGCCAGGTACCCACTGTGTCAGCTTAGGCAGATGTAAAAAATAATAAGACATAGTTCCTCCCTTCAGGGAGCTCACACCCTAGCTGAACCCCTCCTCCCTACCCTTGGGGTCACCTCTGCAAACCTTTGTTCTTACCTGACCCTCCTGCTCTGGGCTCTTTGAGCAGGGAAAAACCGCTGTGGGGACAACAATGGAGGCTGCACCCACCTGTGTCTACCCAGTGGCCAGAACTACACCTGTGCCTGCCCCACGGGCTTCCGCAAGATCAGCAGCCACGCCTGTGCCCAGAGTAAGTGGGTCTGGGACAGCAGCCTTGATGGCAGTGCCTTGAGAAGATAGGTGGGAGGAACAAGGGGTAGGAATTGGAGAGATTGCTCATCTGGGAAGAGCCAGACTCCTCAGGTAGCCCCTGGAGAGGAAAAACTTAAGAGGCTGAGGGATGTATATCAAAGCTGATGACTGAGGACCCAGCCGTAGTTGCTGAAGGTTCAGTGACACCACCTAGTTGAGTGTGAACACCTGCAACCAGGCTTGTGTATCATTTCACCAGGTAGGATGCCTTCTTTATAGGCAGCAGGAGGGTTTCAGACTCTTCTAGAAAGCAGGGGAACAATTTCCTACCTCTTTACCTTTAGGGTTACCCTGTTGAAGACTTTCTTTCAGCCCTTAAACCAGAGAACCAAAATTAGAATCTTTGATGTGTGTACATCTGTGTACACAGGTCCTGGCTAAATGCATGTCAAGCAAGTGAAAGATGATGGGATTACCTGGTCTCTCCCTGAACTACTACTTTGGCTTCCTTTAAGCTCATGCAGGGTTATTACCTTGAGAGGGTAGCCCTGGATAGCTCAGCACCACGGGTGACTTTTTCTAAGAGTAGTCCAGAGAGGAGTGATCCAGGCATATGGCTTGACGGGCAAGGGGCCTGGGATAATTCCTTGCACATCAGTAGCTGTTCTTATTTACCCCTGTGTACCCCACTGACTCTCTGAAATCAGGTTAAAATAAAATTCTCCAGGGATCTAGTTCTTTTCTAGAGAGTGTGAGAAGGGAAAACATTCACAGGTTTTGTTCATACACACGTTGATTGAGAACCTAATTTCATGCTCTGAGTTTTCCCCTTGTATACTTTTGTGCCCAGCTCATGCCCTGTTGTGTTTGTGAGCTTGTGGGGAAGAAGTTTACCCATGAGCTTCCCCTTAAGGGCTTCCCAGAGTTTGGAAGAAGATAGTTGGTAAAGTTAGGCAGGAAGTGCCTTTCCGGGTAAAAACATTTGCTGGGAAAGAATTCAGACAGAGCCGCGGAGGGGCAGAGGATGGGGAAGAGGCGGTCGGGAAGAAGCTATGTATAGGAATGGCCAAAGTTCCATTCCTGGAGTCAGACCTGAGTCCCAGCTCTGATGATTGTAGCTGTGGGATCTTGGGCAAGTTACTTGATCTCAGTTAGCCTCAGGACTGCTCATCTAGAAAATGGGAATAAGAATAACATGTACCACAGAGGGTTGGTGTGAGATGAGAAAAGCACCAAGCTCAGTGCCTGGCAAGGAAGCACTCAGTGACTAGAGGAAGGGATTTAGGTGACGGAGGGGAGCAGCAGGAGCCCTGAAGCAGACTCAGACATCGGAGAAGTAGGGGTGAGGGGTCAGCAGTGGGCTAGCCAGGGCACCAGGAGAGATCGGGAAAAGTTGGGATGAAGCTGACAGACAAATGGCGTGCACTTCTGGGCCCGGGTAGAGTCCATTTCCATTTGATTCTAAAACCTGATTCTGCCAGCATGGGCTGCGCAGTGTTCAAAATGAGCCTGAGGTATAAAGAGTAGGGGGCAAAGGGCACCAGATCCCAGGAAATATGATTGAACCAAATGTCACACAGGTGAGCGTCTGTGTCTGTCACTGTTCTTGGATTTAGAGCATTAAAAGAAGACCCCTTTCGGCCTTTGATCAGGTCTTGACAAGTTCCTGCTTTTTGCCCGAAGGATGGACATCCGTCGGATCAGCTTCGACACAGAGGACCTGTCCGACGATGTCATCCCACTGGCTGACGTGCGCAGTGCTGTGGCCCTTGACTGGGACTCGCGGGATGACCATGTGTACTGGACAGATGTCAGCACTGATACCATCAGCAGGGCCAAGTGGGATGGAACAGGACAGGAGGTAGGGCCCAGCATGGGCCCAGGCCCTCAGGGAGGGCAGAGATTGAGGGGTGGAATCCTCCCTCTCTAGGGTAAGGGCTTCCCATGCCTTTGCCAGCCTTGAGAATTGGTGGGGTTTGGGCTCCAGAGCTAGAGTGGAAGTATAGTTGGTGATACAGCTTTGCTCCCTGCTCAGGTGGTAGTGGATACCAGTTTGGAGAGCCCTGCAGGCCTGGCCATTGATTGGGTCACCAACAAGCTATACTGGACAGATGCAGGTATGTATAGAAGAGCCATGTCCTGGCTGTCTAGGATTCCTCTTATTTAAAGCCCTGGCCTTAGGTAGAAGGGGCCCAGTGCCCCTCCTGCACCGCTTCTGTCTTGACCTGAAGTCCTTGGTAGGTCAGAAGTGGTGGGGCTGCTGTAGAGCTGAAATGAGAAGTTTATATCTGTAGCTCACATGTGAGAAGTTCACATCATGACAGCTACTTCTGCTATGTAGCTGATGCTTGGGAATGTTTTAAGGCATTTCAGATAAGGAGCCCAGGCCCTAGGGTTTTCCTTCTATCACTGGGTACAACAGGCATTTTTTATTAGCCAGGTGAATGTGGGAGGCAAGGGGAATGCCTTGAACCAGTGCTCCTCACAAGTGTGGTCCCTAGACCAGCAGCACCAGTGTCACCTGGGAAGTTGTTAGAAATGCAAATTCCTGGGCCCCACCCTAAACTTACTGTTCAGAATCTTTGGAGGTTAAGTTCAGGAATCTGTATTCTAACAAGCTCTCCTGATTCTTATGCATGCTAAAGTGTGAGAATCATTGCTTTAATTATAGGATAGAGTTGGTTGCCTAGGTTTGGGAAGTCTTGCTTTTGCAAGAAATGGAACTGATCACTTCCTTGAATTTCTTCTCACAGTTCAAGTCACTAAATATCCATTGTGCATCTATCACAACATATTTATTGAGCATCTGCTTTGTGCTCTACCAGCACATACCAAGCTCTGTGCTAACTGTGAAAGGTAAGAGCGTGAATGAACAAGAGTAGAGTTAATACCTTTGTCCCTTACTTCTTGGTAGGTACAGACCGGATTGAAGTGGCCAACACGGATGGCAGCATGAGGACAGTACTCATCTGGGAGAACCTTGATCGTCCTCGGGACATTGTGGTAGAACCCATGGGCGGGTAGGCACTGCCCCTTTGGAACAAGTTCTACCTACCCACCCCCAGACCTGAATCCTACAGGGGAGTCTGGAGAGGAGGAATAGTGGTCAGATCTTATGGACACCCCAAAGAAGCAAGAGCAGCTGTAGAAACCACAGAGGGTAGTGACAACCTTGTTTCCTCTGTGGACAAGGAAACTTTAAACTTTTTCTTTTCTTGTCTTTTTTAATTTTTGGTTTGCTTACAAAAGTAACTTATCGTTAAAAGAAAAATTACTTCTGTAGAAAGCAAAAACTCTCCATAATTTCATTCTCCAGCAATAATCATTGATAACAGTTTAGGGTATTTTTTTTCCAGATTTTCTTCTAAATGGATATAAACATTTTTTGTTGTCAGTAGTGGTAGTTTTGGTTTTACAAAAATGGTATACTGTTTTGTGATTTTTTTTTTTTTTGCTTGGCTTTATATCTTGTATATCTCTCCATTTGAGTATATACATCTACCTTGTTCTTCTTAGTGGTTCTATAGAGTTCTGTTAAATTTATGTACCATAATTATTTAACCCATCTAGTCAAGGAAACATTTCTTATTCCTTCTCACCTCCCCTCTTTCTTCACTCTCATGTAGGCCTTATTTGCTGTGTACTCTTTGAGCCATGGGCTCTGCCTTTATTAAGACCCTGTGGTACCTTTTGATAGTGATGGAAAGTACAAGGCCTTCAGAGACAGCTCTGAGCCTAGGGCTGGGCCGGCACTGAGGCAGGAGACTGGGGCAGCTATTGCAGGCAGAAACCCTGAAACCCCAGGTACCCTCAGTCCCCGCTGGGTATTAACTGGAAGGCTTGTAAGACCTCCCTTGCCTTTGCCCAGGTACATGTATTGGACTGACTGGGGTGCAAGCCCCAAGATTGAACGAGCTGGCATGGATGCCTCGGACCGCCAGGTCATCATCTCTTCTAATTTGACCTGGCCTAATGGGTTAGCTATTGACTATGGGTCCCAGCGGCTGTACTGGGCTGATGCCGGCATGAAGACGATTGAATTTGCTGGACTGGATGGGAGCAAGAGGAAGGTAAGGGTGGCTCCAAGGCATCTTCCTACAGCCTCCAGGACAGCACTCCTTGGCTGGAGCGAGGGGGACCCAGAGGTATGGGGCTAGCATGGGGCGTGTGCTGTTTCTCTGAGGCTATGGCTGCCCTCCAGAGCTTGGGGGCGGGGTGGGAAGGGACTGCTGATTGATGATGAAACTAGGGATTTGTGTGGATCGTGGGCTGGGGGTATAAATGTGCAGACGTTCCTAATAACCAGCACAAGTAACACTAATTAATCGCCAGTTACACACTGGGCCCATCATTGATCTGTCTCTTTCTTTGTTTTTGTTTTTGTTATTGTTTATTTTGGTATAATTTCATACTTACAGAAAAGTTGCAAGAATAATAAAAAGAACAAATAACACATTTTGTCACATTTGTTTTACCATTCACATTCTCTTTATTTACGAATGTGCAGACACACACACGCAATTATTTTTCTGAACCATCTGAGATTACACTGGAGACATCCTGCCCTTCACTTCCAAATATTCCAGTGCATACTTTCTAAGAACAAGGACATTGTCTTAACCTCAGTGCAATTATCAAAATCAGGAAATTTAACATTAATAGAATATTACTGTCAAATCCACAGCTCATGTTCAATTTCACTATTAATTGTCCCAATAATGTCCTTTATAGCTTTTCTTCTTCTTTTTTTTTTTTTTCTCTTTTGTAGTCCAGAATCCAGTCCAGGGTCACCCACTGCATTTAGTAATCATGTCTTTTTTTTTTTTTTTGGAGAGGGTGTCTCACTATGTTGCCCATGCTGGTCTCAAACTCCTGGACCTAAGTGATCCTCCCACCTGAGCCTCCCAAGTAGCTGGGACCATCGGCACATGCCACTGTGCCCAGCTAATCATGTCTCTTTAATCTCTAACCTGGAACACTTTCTTAGCCTTCCTATGTCTTCTTGACCTTTGCATTTTTAAAAAGTAAAGGACAGTTATTTTGTAGAATGTCTCTCAGTTTGGGTTTGTCTGATGTTTCCTTGTGATTGGAGTCAGATCATGTATTTGGGGCAGGAATACTACATTGAGTGAAGTGTCTTGGGTTCTCAATGTGTCTCATCAGTGGACATAGATATTGGTGTGTCCCATTATTGTGATATTTACTATGATTTCATGGTTAAGGTGGTATCCACTATAAAGTTGCTATTTTTCCTTTTGTAATTAATAAGTAATTTGTGCCGAGATACTGTGAGATTATGTAAGTGATAGATGACTTCAGCATCTTTCAGTACAATTATCATACAGCCCTTGGAGCCAGGCATGATCATATCATAGATTGATAGACCAAGGCTCAGAGAGATTTTATAACTAGCTCTTACTTGGGGTCACACAGTAGGGGGTGGCAGCAGAGCTGCATTCTGACTCCATGCTGGGCTCTTGACCACTGCCCTGTACTGTCAGACCTTGCTGGGGATAACACAAGTGCTGGGGCCCTGGCAGGTACTAATTGGAAGCCAGCTCCCCCACCCCTTTGGGCTGACCCTTTATGGAGAACGCATCTATTGGACTGACTGGCAGACCAAAAGTATACAGAGTGCTGACCGGTTGACGGGGCTGGACCGGAAGACCCTGCAGGAGAACCTGGAGAACCTCATGGACATCCACGTCTTCCACCGCCGGCGGCCCCCAGGTGAGCAAGCAGTCCTTGGCCTGCATTGGCTTCTCCTTGGCCTTCCTATGCCTTAGCTCTCCCCACTGACCACACCCCTCTACCCAGTGTCCACACCATGTGCTATGGAGAATGGCGGCTGCAGCCACCTGTGTCTTCGGTCCCCAAATCCAAGTGGCTTCAGCTGTACCTGCCCCACAGGCGTCAACCTGCTGCCTGATGGCAAGACCTGTTCACCAGGTGAGTTGAAGCATCACAGATCTGGATAGAGCTTCTGTGGTGGGGGGAGTGGCTCTCTTCCTTCCCTGCTGATGGCTCCAATGTGGTCTGAGAAACCGTGAGTCTTGGTGCTTCTAGAGGCTTAGGGGAGAGACTAAGAGCTTCCAGAAAAGGGGAGAGGTCTAGGTGAGAGGCCCTGGGGAGAGGGAGACAGAACTGGAGGTAGGGTCCAACTAGTTCTTAAGGTGTCTTCATGCGTGTTAGAAGAAGTTAATCCTTTCTCAAGACACTTTTCCTTTGCATCTCTTGGAAAATTGCCATAATATACTGATTTGGTTAGAATAAGACACTTTACTTCTATCTGCCCAAAATTGATATAGTAAATATAAAAATGTATAATATCTACAATGTAATGGTACCCCTCCCTTAGATGTGCCACTTTTGTGAGTTCATAACCTATGTAACAACCTCATTGGAGGGTCTCAGAAGCAGGACCTGGCTACCCAGATGTTGGAAGTCAAGGTTTCTCCCTAGGGGATGCTGCATGGTAGGCTGCATTTGAACTCTAACCTCGCGGGGAATTTGAGTGAGAAAGGAGCTATGAACTATGCCTCCCACGTTGTAGGTAAAGCCCTCTTGGGTCCCTTTACTCCCTTTCTTTTTTGTTCTCTCTTTCTTAATCTTCATGGTAAAGGGTCCTTCAAAGACAGCTATTTCCATAATATTAATAAAGCGGTATCATTTATGAATATGTATAAGACCTAATAGTAAGTGCTTTATGTACATGATCTCTTTTAATCCTTACAGCCAGCGTGTTATTGTTCCTATTTTATAGATGAGGCTTAGATATTTTTAAATAACTTGCCTAGGATCACATACAACTAGAAACTTGCAGGGCCAGGACATGAGCTTCCACTTGCCTGACATCCAGATCCTCTTAATGGTTGCGCTAGAGTCATTGTCCTCCCTCCTCTCTCCACCTGGGCAGGCATGAACAGTTTCCTCATCTTCGCCAGGAGGATAGATGTACGCATGGTCTCCCTGGACATCCCTTATTTTGCTGATGTGGTGGTACCAATCAACGTTACCATGAAGAACACCATTGCCATTGGAGTGGATCCCCAGGAAGGTCTGTGTGGCCCTCCCTCTCCTTCTGGCCTTCTGTCTCTGCCCTGCAGCAACTACTGTCCTTCCTTTCCTACCACCTTCATCTCCTGCTAAGAGCCTGGGGGCTCCCCATTCCCTCTGGCATAGCCCCTGTCTACAGTACTTTCTCTTTGGTTGTGAGGGTGTGGTTTGGGGCCCTCTTCCCTCCATCTCTGCCAAGAGCTGTCCTGCTATGCTATTTCTACACTTTTCCTTGATTTCTTCTGCTAGGGGCTCCAGGGCTCTCTGACATGCTCTGGTGTCTCAGGGCATGAGTCAGCTGTATGTGTCCCATTGTGGAGGGGTGAGGACCTAGGTTGAGCCAAGCCTTCCCTCTCAGGAAAAGTGTACTGGTCTGACAGTACGCTGCATAGGATCAGCCGTGCCAATCTGGATGGCTCACAGCATGAGGACATCATCACCACAGGTGGGCCTTCCTTCCAGCCCAGGGACCACCTTTCTGGCTGTAGAGCTGGGGAAATATCCCATCTGTTTTAAAGCAGAAGCCAGCATGTTCTTTTGACTTCCACCAGGGCTACAGACCACAGATGGGCTTGCGGTAGATGCTATTGGCCGGAAAGTGTACTGGACAGACACGGGAACAAACCGGATTGAAGTGGGCAACCTGGATGGATCCATGCGGAAAGTGTTGGTGTGGCAGAACCTTGACAGTCCCCGGGCCATTGTACTGTACCACGAGATGGGGTGAGAGCTGGCTCTATCGCTCTGGGTAGCAGAGTGGGCTGGCTCAGCAGGGGCTATGGACAGGGTGAAGGTGGGCAGTGGAGAGCAGACATGCTCCACTGAACTGTGGAGGTCACTGTAGGCTGACCTCCCTGTGGATGTTCTGCTCCCTTCTTACTTCTTTGGCAGGTTGCTGTCTTTCTGCTGTGGGTGGCAGTATAGTATAGAGATTAAAAGCATGAGCCTTTGAGTCAGAAAACCAGGATTCAAATCTTTTCATCATGTATTAGCTGCATCACTTTGGGTCTAGTATCTAGCCCCTCTGATCCTCAGTTTCCTTACCTGAAAAATGGAGGTGACAGTGAAAATGCATACCTTGTGGCCCTTATGAGGATTAAGTGAGAGAATGCATGTAAAGTATTTTGCAAAGTATCTGGCATACTATAAATACTCACAGTATATCTGACATACTGTAAGTACTCATGGTATGGGGTAGTTGCTAGAGTAATCAGCTAATAATCTTCCTCACTAAGGTTCATGTACTGGACAGACTGGGGGGAAAATGCCAAGTTAGAGCGGTCTGGAATGGATGGCTCAGAGCGCACCGTGCTCATCAACAACAACCTAGGGTGGCCCAATGGACTGACTGTGGACAAGGCCAGCTCCCAGCTGCTATGGGCCGATGCCCACACTGAGGTGAGAGCCTTGCCCCTGCTGCTTCCCAAAAGCCTGGGAAGGTAGGGGAGGCCTGTCCAGGATCTCCACTGAGGGCTCCCAGTCTGCTGATAGCTACCCCCACCCTCTTCCTCCTCTGCAGCGAATTGAGGCTGCTGACCTGAATGGTGCCAATCGGCACACATTGGTGTCACCAGTGCAGCACCCATATGGCCTCACCCTGCTTGATTCCTATATCTACTGGACTGACTGGCAAACCCGTAGCATCCACCGTGCTGACAAGGGTACTGGCAGCAATGTCATCCTGGTGAGGTCCAACCTGCCAGGCCTCATGGACATCCAGGCTGTGGACCGGGCACAGCCACTGGGTAAGAAGACCCCTGGGGCTGTGAGTCAGAGCCTCTGGCTTTCTGAGCCTCAATATCAGAGATATATCCAGAGCTCAGAACTCCTTTACAATCAGAAAAACAGCAACCTGCCTAAGCCCCCTGCCTGGATCAGGTTGTGTTCTCTTTGGCTATGGCTGGTGCTACAACTGCATGATGCCGTCACCTTCAGAGGGCTCCTGGAGGCACTCCTATGGACACTCCTGAATCCTGTCACTTAGAACAACAAGGAGTCAGCCACAACAAACTAGGACCTTTGTAAGATTCAGACAATATTCTAGGCGGGGTGTGAACACTTGTGCTTCTCTCTCCCGTCACAGGTTTTAACAAGTGCAGCTCAAGAAATGGCGGCTGCTCCCACCTCTGCTTGCCTCGGCCTTCTGGCTTCTCCTGTGCCTGCCCCACTGGCATCCAGCTGAAGGGAGATGGGAAGACCTGTGATCCCTCTCCTGAGACCTACCTGCTCTTCTCCAGCCGTGGCTCCATCCGGCGTATCTCACTGGATACCAGCGACCACACAGATGTGCACGTCCCTGTTCCTGAGCTCAACAATGTCATCTCTCTGGACTATGACAGTGTGGATGGAAAGGTCTATTACACAGATGTGTTCCTGGATGTTATCAGGTATGAGTATCGCTGGAACCTCCAGAGGACACAGACTCTTTTCTGATCTCTCATGGATGAAATTATGTTCTGTGTTGACCTCTAATGGACTGAGTGATTTGGCAATTTGGATAGTGAGTACTAATCCTGACTTGTTCACTTTGTATTGTTATCACTTAGAGCAGAGTTTCAAACTTATATTTATTTGCTTAAAGATCATGTGGAAGCCTAGTATGTAAAACAAACAATAAAACAGATAAAGTCAGGCTGGGGACCTGGAGCCTCTACACCTACCATGGGATCCTGAGGGAGCTCCAAGAATCCCCTAGGACTCATTGAGGAGTAGGCCATGTATGTAGCATCTATATTGCAGTAAAGGAGCCCTGGCCAAATGCCAAGGCTTATGGTGGTTTACAAAGTTGTCTCTAACGTTTTTTATTTTTATTGTTCTTTAAATTTTTGGCCCCAACCCAGCTCAGGAATATTATGCCCTGCCCAATAGTAAGAGTGGCCTACCATGGCAGAGATTCTCACATGGAGGAACAGGGGGCATTCTCCTTTGCTCTCCCTCAGGGATGTATTAGAATCTCATGCTGGGGATAGGTGGGCATATGCAATTTAGAGAAGTCACCCAGGTGATTGTGACATGTTCCCCGTTCTGAGGTTGAATTCCCTAGCACAGGGCCTCTGTAAAATGCACAGGCAAGTTTTGACAAATGTCTTTCTTATAATCACTCCGTAGCAATCCATGTTCCCAAAGATATATGGGGAATGATTAACCTGTCTTCTGGCAAGATATGGGCCCAAACCCTCTGCTGTTTCCAGTAAGCCGGAAACACTCTGTTTTCTTAAAAGAATTCGTTCGTTCATTCTGCAAATATTTTATTGAGCACTTATCATGCTGGGTTCTGAGGGATATACTAATAGATACTTGGTCTCTGCCCCTATGGAGCTTATAGTCTAATGAGGGTCCAATTATGGGAACATGGATTAAAGGAGTTTGTCTATTCCAATCAGTCTGGTCACTCATCCAACCCTGGGCTCTCCCCAAGGCGAGCAGACCTGAATGGCAGCAACATGGAGACAGTGATCGGGCGAGGGCTGAAGACCACTGATGGGCTGGCAGTGGACTGGGTGGCCAGGAACCTGTATTGGACAGATACAGGTCGAAATACCATCGAAGCATCAAGGCTAGATGGTTCCTGCCGCAAAGTGCTGATCAACAACAGCCTAGATGAGCCCCGGGCCATTGCCGTTTTCCCCAGGAAGGGGTAAGTTTATGGCCAGCAGAAAAGAGGATCGGGGGAGAAGGGCCTGGTAGAAAAGAGGCCCTCGCAGGGCTCCTGTATAATACTGGTATTAATGTGTCCCCTGTGTTCTCTCAACCTCTTGGTGCCGTCTTCCCATGGCTTGATGATGCCACTTTTGCGTCCAGGTACCTCTTCTGGACAGACTGGGGCCATATTGCCAAGATTGAACGGGCAAACCTGGATGGCTCTGAGCGGAAGGTCCTCATCAACACAGACTTGGGTTGGCCCAATGGCCTCACCCTGGACTATGATACTCGCAGGTGGGAATTCTGTCCCAAACAGCCTTTTGGAAATTGGGTGGGCAGAGGAGAGGACGATTGAGATTAAAGTAGGAAAAATGAAAAGATAGGAAGCTCCTTGATAGGTGAAGAGAAAGCATTGAGAAGGACGAAGGAACATATTCTTAGAGCAGGGCTTGCTAAATCCAGCCCTCAACCCTCAGGTGGGTTTTGTTTGGCTGGTTTACATGTTCTTAATTTGAGTGCCTTCAGCAGAGCATGTCCTCTGGCTGGACTATGGATCCCACTCCCCCATCCATTAAGGGCTGATTCTTGCATTTGTCACTTTCCTGATCCCTTCAGGCCCTGGAATTTGCAAATGCTGGCCTAGATAAAAAAATGCTGGACAGCGTAAGAGGGTAAAAGGGGCTCTGAAACAGTCTGTTCCCCTTTCTTCCCCCAGAAGAAGGGAAAGGAATCAAAGTCGTCTGGAGAGTTGGCAGAATGAGAATTCGTTTAACCTCAGTGAGGTCCACGTAGACTGAGTTCTCTTGAAGACTCTTTGTAAGAATTTGGGCTTCGATCTTGGGTAGGAGTCAAAGGGTGATCACATTCCTGGAGATGAGTCTGGGTAGTGGCTCCTCTGAGGTTACTCAACTTTCTTTCCCTCCCCAGAACAGCCCTGGCCTCCCCCCATTTATGAATTACCAACTTCCCTCTTCAGCTTTGGGACCTGGAATGACCTCTCATCAAAGGTGCTTCTTGGCTGCTCACGGCACCTGCCAGTTCAGCTCAGGAGAGGACAGATAGCTTCTTAGGGGGGTGAGCTGGCCCCCCGGCCAGCGTCTTGGGCAGCCACCTTCTCTGCTTTTCTTCGTAGGATCTACTGGGTGGATGCGCACCTGGACCGGATCGAGAGCGCCGACCTGAGCGGGAAGCTGCGGCAGGCCTTGCTCAGCCACGTGTCCCACCCCTTCGCCCTCACACAGGTACTGGCTCAGGAGAGAGGTGACTAAACCTCCTCGACTGGGGTGTTTCCCCGGGGTTCTCAGTCAGCAGCCTCAGCTGTAGTTGCTGCTGAACGACATGCTATGGAAGCTCATTTTAGGGCTTTTTCCTGTGCCCTGAAGTCTTGCTGCCAAGTGCTCCGCTGCTCCTGGCCCACCACTCCCATGTTCTAGCATTCCAAGGAGTGGTCCTCAAACAGTGGTGTACAGACTCAGTTGTGGAGCTTGTTAAAATGCAGGTTCCTGGTTTCTGGCTATAGAGAATCTGCTTCATGAGAATTGGGCCCAGGAATATGCATTTTGATAAGTTCCCCAGTTGGTCCTAATGCTGTGGTCCCAGCATCTGAGCTCAGGCAGCTCACTTAGTGGCAATAGGGTGGAGTGGCTAAAAGCCAGAGTTTTGAGGCATCCAGCCAGTTGGTAAGTGTTTATCGAGTACTGCCAATGTACTGGGTACCTGGGTTCGAGTTCTATCTGTATTATTAAATAACTGTGCAACTTTGAACAAGAGACTGAACCTCTCTAAGCTTTAGTTACCTGTAAAACAAATCAGCCTAATAATAGTACCCTCCTGAAATATACACAAAACATTAGCACAGTACTTGGCACATAGTAGCACTAAATGTATGTTATCTCTAACTATTTTAATTATTTTAGCTGTCATTTTCAACAGTTCTAACACTGTAAAATAATTTGGGGGAGAAAAAAGAAGATCTACCAAGCCTGGGGCCAAAACAGGGATTCTCAATCACTTAAAAATCTTTGTCCCTTTTTGAGAAACATCTTCCATCCTGCCTATATTCTGTATTATATCCTACCAGCCAAAGAGATTTTGTCTGGCTTTACTTAATGATAGGTATTTTTTTTTTCATACTCCAAATGTAAAACTACAGGGTGCTACTGAATATGGTTTTCTAATATACAAGTTTCCTCCAGAGTTTCTGATGTATACCCTGGGGTGGTAGGGGAAACACCTTCATTGCCGCTCCCTTACCCCTGGTTGAGAATTTCACGATCATTGCATTAGAAGGAAGCCACCCACAGAAGTAAGCAGAGGATTTGGTGCCAGTGCTCTGAGCTAAGGGCCCAGAAGGACAGGGGCCTAGAAGAACCTTCAAATTTACTCCTATTTGCTAGGTAGGGAGCCACTCAGTCAACTGACTAAGGACTGAGTGTTAGGTGCTGGAAATTCAGAGATGAATAAAACACATTCTTGTTCTTGAAGAACTTAATCTGGTAGGACAGACAGACATGTAAACAAATACCTTAGAGTGTAAAAACTCACTTGTGCAAGTGACTACAAGGTACAGAACAGCATGGATGAGAGAGTGGTGAACTCTATATGGATTTGGGGATGCACGGAAGTTGACCTGGTGAATAAGGGATGAAGAGGGCATTTCAGCAGCGGGAGTAGCACATGCGGAGGCACAGAAACTGTACCTGAATAATACTTCATCTTTTGGGGTTTCCCTATTGAGTAGCAGGACAGGTGGATCTACTGGACAGACTGGCAGACCAAGTCAATCCAGCGTGTTGACAAGTACTCAGGCCGGAACAAGGAGACAGTGTTGGCCAATGTGGAAGGACTCATGGATATCATCGTGGTTTCCCCTCAGCGGCAGACAGGTGGGCTCCTGGATATTGAGCCTGCTTCCTTACCATCAGTGGGACTGGTTGGTCACCCCAAGGACCAAGATAGTTAGGGCCACAGGAAAGCCTTTTGGTTGACATCTTCAGCTCTTAGACCTTTTCAGCCCCTGTGGTTTTACCCCTCCTGCCTCCCTGTCCTCGGGAGTAGGGTAGCCTTGGATTTCCTCCTTTTAGAGAAGTGTTAAATTGGGAGACCTGATTCTGTCCTAGACCAGACACTCATCTGCTTTGCCTCCAGGGACCAATGCCTGTGGTGTGAACAATGGTGGCTGCACCCACCTCTGCTTTGCCAGAGCCTTGGACTTCGTGTGTGCCTGTCCTGATGAGCCTGACAGCCGACCCTGCTTCCTTGGTGAGTTGGGACTGAATGTCCCCTGGAACAGCAGAGCCCCTGGAAGGGTAGAGGATCAGCAGCCTTTGGTCCCTTACCTGATCTGTTGTTCTGGGTGGGATCTCCCTACAGAAGGTCTTATTACTGGAGGGACTGGGAGCAATGTGTTTGGGCTCTTTGTACTCGCTCAGACCTGGGTTCATCTGGCCTCTGGCATTTGCTAGAACAGAATTCAGGTCTCTCGAGTCCCAGATCCCTGCTGTGGGATCATCAGTGGCCTGAGCGTTACTCTCTCTTCCTGACTTTTGAGGGCCAGCTATCCCATCCAGAGCTATTAATATTGAATCCAAGTCCCTTTTATTTATAGTATTAATGGCCTGGGATTAGGGCAGCTAAAAAGTTGCTTTGTCAAGTTCTCCAGCCGCTACTCTTGGACCATATGTAGAGGTCTAGGATTCCACTGGTCCATTCCAATCCTCTTCTCTCTCCAGTGCCTGGCCTGGTGCCCCCTGATCCTAGGGCTACCAGTATGAGTGAAAAGAGCCCGGTGCTACACAACACGCTACCTACCACCTTGCGTTCTACCACCCGGACTCGCACGTCTCTGGAGGAGGTAGAAGGAAGGTAAGTAGGTTCAGTACATCACCAGGGGCCCTTTAATTCAAATCATCATCCCCTACCAGTAGAAGATCATAGTCCTAGCTTGATAGTTCTGGCAGCTGGGAGGTAGATCACATCATTGACCACCAGTCCCTGCTATTTGGGACAAGAGGTGATATTTAGACTTGTAGATTGTTGCAGGTGATTCATTTTAGCTCTGAGGGCAAGAAGCTTTAATAGCAGCTTTAAAGAGAAATCACTTGAGAGGAGTTCCCACATGGCATTCGTCTTTCTTCTTCCCTCTCTGTGACGTTTGCTCTCACGTCTTAGGCTTAGTATATAGTCTTATCCTACAGTGGTCTCTGGGCTGTGGCTTTATGACTTGGAACACAAAGGTTTCCCCAGGGGTATGATGGCCTTAGCTTAAAATGACCCTGGCTTATAATGACTTGTGCATACACACATATACACACTGTTATTAAATAAGCAAGCATAACCATGAACAGTCCTCAAGTATAAAATATTGTATACCGTTAAATTGAAGTGCTACCAATTATAAAATGCATCCTGATTTGAGAGATTAAACTGAAAACATGACCAATAGCAATTGTGAGATGCCATCAATTGTAAGTCATATTCCTATTTTAGAGATGTTAGACTATAGAAAAAAATGCACATCTTAAAATTGATGAAATATGATATTCAATTTAGAGATTCTTATAACTATGTTTTTCATTTACACTTTATAAAAAAATAACCTGGAATTACAGACAGGAATAAAGAAATGAGCACCCACATACCTATATATAATTACTCTTAATATTTTGATGTCCATCTTTTCCAGACATTTTTCTAATTAGAACAATTTTTTTCACTGCAATGTACCTGTCTCTTTATTGTCAATATCAACTATAGCTTAAAAGGTAGTTAATACTTGATTTCAATTCTGAAAGCAGAAATATAATAATAATCCCAAATAAGAACTCTGGATTCAATGTTCCTAAAGTTAAAGATTTACACATGATCAAATGCATATGCTACATGCCCCATTCTTTCTTTTTAGTTCAATTTGTAAAGAAAAGCAAACCCCCAGGTATAAACATGCACCTTTCTCACTAACTTTTAAATACTATAAATCATTTTTAAGCTCTGATTTTGTTTAGAAATCAGGTTTATTTAGAAAACTTTTGACTCCCCTCCTTGGACATTTTCTTACTATCAGAGTTCTATTTGAAGATTCAGTACATTTTTGTTTCACATGCTCTTGCAAGTAGGTTTTCTCCACCCTTTTAAGAGATGCCTTTAATTGCCTGCTTATAATGTGCCACAGAGAAGTTACCTTCTGAGCTTTTCAAGTTAGTTATCTGAGCACTCCCTCTGGATGTCTTGCATATTCCCTTATGAAAGAATGAAGGGAAGAAAAACAACTTTTTTTAACCTTGTGGTATTTAGACCTTGTGATAATTTTTATCCAATCAGATTTGCTTGGCTAGTGGCTTCTTCCAACTTATCCTGGTAGTTTAAGAAAGCCTATTATTGTTGTCCTTAGTATTCTTTCTGCAGACTTCCAGACCTGCTTCTCATTTTTAATGGTACATATTTTATTACACATTTAAACATCGTATAGTGGCTTGAAAACAGTAACTCACACTCATTTCTCTCCATTTCCTGGGCTTGCCCTCTCCATGCTTCTGATATCTCCCATCTGGTACGCTCTCATGCCTGAAAGCCCCACTCACAGGCCTTTCCCCCTTTCCTGGAGGAAGGCTTGATCTTCATTGAATACGAGTAGCCTTCATATTTAGTTCTCTATGCCCACAGATGCTCTGAAAGGGATGCCCAGCTGGGCCTCTGTGCACACTCCAATGAGGCCATACCTGCTGCTCCAGGTAAGCCCTGAGTGTCCCACTGTTTTGGAAAAGAAGACATAAAGAATCTAAGTCTCCACTGATATTTTTCATAACCTTCATGGGGACTCTTTGGGGTTGATGAACTCTTTTCTTAGCCTAAATCCACAGAAATAATAATCCTAATAGCCATCACTTATATAGTGCGCTTTCCATATGCCAGGCATTTGATAAGCCATATATATGCTATATATATGTATACATACTCTCATTTAATCTCCACTAGCCCCATGAAATGTTATTACTTACATTTAACTAATGAGAAAATGTAGGCTTAGAAGTTAAACATCCTGCCTTCAGTCACGTAGCTAGTGGGTGGTAGAATTAGGATTGGAGATGCTGGCAGAGTGATAGATTTCTTTTCAGCCTCCTCCCCCACCTTCTGTGGGCTCTCCTCTGAGTAGAAAGCCCTTAGCCATCCTCTGATGTGTGGGATCCAACACCTACAAAAGGAGCCCTTCATCTTTCCACCCCTCACATCAACACCAGCTAGAAAGTTGTGTGAGTGGTCCTTGCCCAGTGTCTCTCTGTTCTTCCTAGGGGAAGGACTTCATATCAGCTATGCCATCGGTGGACTCCTCAGTATTCTTCTGATTTTGGTGGTGATTGCAGCTTTGATGCTGTACAGGTAACCTCAGCCTTGCTGCAGGGGC